>JARHVA010001780.1:40000-1283750 GCA_037957365.1 Torreya grandis
ATTTTGAGTGTTTTAAAACTATATTTTTTGGTTGATAGGAGCTTTGATCTTTGTGACAAAACCCTTGTTTTTTTCTCCCTCTTCTAAGGGTAAGAATAGAGACCATACAATGATTGCCCTCAAAAGAAAGAGTCCTACAAGTGTGTTATGCTGCAAAATATATGATTTAGCAATGACAATTGATAAGATATCTCAAGATATAGCATGGTTTGTATTGAGAGATTTAAATATCAATAAGAGTATGCCTAGATAGATATAATAATATCAAATCATGTGCAATGTACTGAAATAAAACTAGAAGTGTTAGTTGTTAATTGTTAGTTGTCATGGAGGGATGGAGCATGATGTTTATCATGGAATTTAAGAAGCAAGACAATTTTGGATCATGGCATTGCAAATAATTGAAAGAAATTAAGTAACAAGCACACAAGGAAAGAAGCGTACAAGAGTGGCCAAGGGGCCAAGCAAACAAGGAACATGGGCACATGTCACTAAAATTGGAAAGCAAACATACAAGGCATATTTAAATGCCAAACATATATAGTTGAAACAAGCAATCTGGCATGAAATGCATAATCACATAGAAGAGTACATGAAAGGGACATTGGCAAATGTCCAAATGCACACATATGAATAGAAGCAAAGGACATTGACAAATTTCCTAAGGCACATACTAGAAATAAGCAAGAATTGGGAATGCAATCACATCAAGCTATGATAAGAAAGAAGATAAATCATGTAAAAATTAGAAAATACAAGCACATCTAACTAATCAAAGCAAAAGTATGAAAGTATGCAAGACATGTTTGTACAAGACTAGGTATATGCAAATAAATACACGAGTGGTAAATACTAGTGAGTGTTGATAGAGTAATATATGTAAGCTAGTAAATAATGTACATCAACATGATAACTAGAGTGTATGGTGTAGAAATGACATAACCTGGATGGTGTAGTCATGTAGAAGATGCACCCAGAGGGAAGATATATCAATGTACATCTCACATGCAAGATTAGGATGCCCCCTCAATGGGTAGAGTGAAGTAATCAAGGGTCTATAAATCACTTCACACACTTAAAGAAGATCAAGTGAAGCATGGTAATGTAGATAAATTAACAAACAATAACATAAAACAACAAATGTAAGTCTAGCATAAGATTAGAAATGTAAAGCATGGAGGATGTATAAAATCAAGATGTTTTTTTGTTTGTGACATATTTGAATGTTTTTGGATTTTGAAAATTTGTATTGTTTTTAGTATTTTTGAAATGTTATATTATTTTTGTATTTTGAGAATATTTTATCTATTTACATTAAATCATACCTAAATTATGTATAATCAAGCATAGGAGACTATGTACAAGTAGGCTAAGAAAAGGTGACACTAATAGATGAGTTCACCTAATGATTTAACAATTTTGGGAATAATTAGGGTTTTATTACTAATTTAGTTGAAGGGTCTAGATTGATAAAACAATAAATAATATGTGGTAAATAAGCTATTTATTTGTGAAATTTATTGGTAATAAGAGATTTTCTAAAAATAGTAACAAGAGGGAGAAAATAAGACTTAGTTTAAACTGTGTTGATCTGACTAAGATAAGATCTGATATTCACTATGCAAGTCTAAGATACTATCACAAATAAGATTATAACTTTCATTTTTTCATTGGATAGGAGCACTAAAAGTGGACAGGAGTGGCAATGGTGCTATAGTCTTTGTCTAATGTTGTTGTCTTGAAGATCTATGCTTTTTAAGTTTTTCTCGATAGGTCTATGTGACCCGATAAATGAAGTTTTAGTAGCTGAAAGTATATAAAGATCCTTATAGATAAGGTTCTATTCAAACCCTATCTTCCATTATACATTAACCAATTTTGAACAAGAAGGGGGGTTAGTGTGTGTAATATTCACTAGACGTAGATCCACACCCCTTATATGGGAATGCTACCTACATACCAATACTCCGAAGAGGGATCAAGCCATATTTACTTCTCTCTTTGAAAGTTCTTGGTGCAATTGTGATATGAGAATGCAAGAAAATGTTAAAGTGGGTGTGCTTGAGATGATTAGGGACTAGTATAAGGATTCAAATAAGCTAAAAATAATATTGGATGGCTGTATGAAAATAATAGGGAAATGTGTTTGAGTAGTCTTGTTTGTATTCTTGCTTACTTTGTGATATTTTTTAACCCTTTCTAAATTATTTTTGAATGGGCTTTTATAGGGATCTATTGGTCATGGGTTTAATGTGCTCACATTAGGCCAATAACAAGGATGAGAAACTAAAATAAATTGACCATTGGGGCCATAAATGAGCTTGGATAAAAGCACTAAAAGTAGATAGGAGTGGCACCATCACTATAGTCTTAGTGTTGTGCTATTGTCTTGGGCAGACGGGACCTAGGGGGATGGATTGGTCATGAAAAGATAGTCCTGGTTTAGCTGGGATCAAGTCTAGAAGGCTATGGATGACCAGAAATTAGTGAAAATAAGCCTATGAAGGTCATGAGAGAAAACAAGAGGGATATATTTATTGGGAGTCATAAGCCACACTCAAGTTACCAATTTTACATTTTTATATGACTATAGATGGTTATACATATTTAAATGCCTTACACTATAACTTTGAAGGGCCTTGTTTTACGATCGAGTAGAATGGACCAGGTAAAATTGTTGTTGGCTTTGCTATAGGTTAAATAGTCATGATAATAGTTAGATACATTTTAAATTAAAATAAATATATGTATTCCTATAAATAAATTTCATTCTTACCTATAACATTTGCCATAAACTTGCAGCTAGTTGGGTCAAGAGTATGATGAGTTGTCTTGGATGGCTGAAAATTGTTTATTGTTCATGTTACTAACAGTTAAAATGCCATTTGGTAAGCAGAGACCAAGTGTATATTTAAAAATTTTACTATTTATAGAATGGTGTGGGAAGGTAGAATGATGTGGGAGGAACTTAGCTTGTTCAACTATGTTTCCATATGGCAAAAAGGAATATATATATATATATATATATATATATATATATATATATATATATATATATATATATATATATATATATATATAACTGATCTTGTATTTTATATTATTATTTATACATTTCATTTTCCCTTACAAGGTTAGGTGGTTGTATCATCTCATGTTTTGGAATGTAACTATAACCAACTATGTTTTGTATTTTGTGATTATCATTATACTATCATTAGTTCTAGATAGGCATTATACTAGCCTTAGGTGTGAAATAAATATTAAGCACCATCTAAATGTTTTTGGTAAACTACCTTAAACAAGAGAGGATATCATGAGATAGGTACTTTATCGGGTTTAATATTTTACCAATCTCATATAGAATATTTTATTCTAATTATTTTTCCTTTTTGAGAAGTTCAACATGATATTATCTATTTTTTTATGGGTGATTAAACCTTGAATGGACTTTGTTAGATTTATATCTTCATCCTTGATTAGAAAAGAGTAAATTGTTTGGCCTTTAAGGTAATTGATCAAATTTATAAAATTAATAAATGTTTGTAGTTGTGTGATTATGTTTAACACAAAGTTTTATATTAAATTTTAAATGAGTTATCGATGTAAACTAAATTAAAAAACATTATAATTTTTATATATTTTATTTTTTCATTGACTAGTTAATTTAAAATTTGGTAACATGATATCACTTGCTCAACATAAAGCTAAAACTTGTCTTTGGGTTGTTTTAGTGCATGTGACAAAAAAAGATCATTGGCTATGATAAAATGAATAACCTTACAAAGAGTTATTTTTTGATGTAACTAGATAGATGATTTTTTAAAATATTATTACCCTGTAACATTTAAATAAAAAAGTTCATCCTTGAAATGATATTACAAGATCTTGCATTACCTTGTAATTGATTTTTACTTAATATCCATGTTAGATAATAAAACTTATTTTATTGTGAATTGGAAGTTGTTAAACACTTGTTAAAAGTTATAAGGATTGAACATAGTTATTATCTCTAAATGATATATATACCTTCACCAACTTAAGCAACTTGGTAAACCTAACATGTGTGGATTAAATAACCTTTGATTAATTATTATGTCCTTGGTAAACATGGTTGATATGATCTTATTGTCTTAACATTTTTTTTGGAACCAATAAGTTTGAGAATGGAATTATCATAATTATATCAGAGTAATAGTTCACAACAAGTCTTGAGTCTATTGGTTTAAGCCAAAGAAAATCAATTTGGAAGTCACTAATTAATATTGACTGGAAATGGATTTTTAGGAAACCAAATGTTGTATTAGGTTTTTGTTAACATTTTGGCTTCACAAGCCAAATGTGAACCCTTATCATTAGAAACTCTTAATGGCCTTTATTTCAACTTGATTTTAATGCCTCATAGTGCCCTTGTTTAAATGAAAAATGTCTAACTCGAGCCTAGAGAATCTAGACCATCATTTAAACATCATGCAAGGATAATCTAGTAGTTTGGAACATTCTCAAGGGCATCAAGTTGAAGCTATGAGAACTAGTTGTTCGAGCTTAAAATATTTAAGGGATCCTCAGAATGAATGTACTACCACCAAGTGTCAATATCTCCCATAATCAAATAAAATATCAATGGTGAGTGAGGTCAAAATTTATAGGATCTTATGGGTGAATGCAAAGCTAATAGATATCAAGATCATGGAAGCTAAGAAAAGATCTAACGATGAGCAGATAAAGTCAAGGTCAGTGGGTCCCAAAGATCCACTAGAGCACATTTAGTCATGAACTCAAATATAAATGGTGAGATTGTAGTCAAAAAGTTAGAGGATACTATGATTAAGCACATCAATGATAAGTGGCATGATCATGGCAAAAAATAAAATCAACAGTGCACATTCAATCAAGCAAAAGGAGATCGATAATATGCATTCAGTCACTCCAAGGAGACCTATTGTGAAAATAATTTTAAAAGGTTAAATATTTAGATTAAATGTGAGGCCACCATGTGGTGTAAGTGTAGGAACCATCTAAGATTGACTGAGGGGCCCAGGGAATGAATGGGGAACTAACAACTGGCAAAATATGAGAAGTCTAGATCAAGATTAATGGCCATGATTAAAGTGAAAGTTGGGGATTTTTAAATAGAGGTCAAATAATATTTAGGTCAAACCAAGATCAAGGTTTCAAATGGATATATAACCATTAGATCTTAGTCAAATATCGTCAAGCAGATGCAACTATATAGTCAAGATTGCTAATAATGAGGCTCTATTGCCATTAAAGTTTAGAGTTATGATAGGTTTGTTTAAACCCAATATAGTCTAGAAAAAAGTTATGCAATATGTGGATCTTCCTTGATATAATTACTATATGAAAACCAATATATTGGATTAGTTTTCAATCTATAATAAAGATCCATATCTAGGTTGGGGAAGATGTAGACATAAATGAGATATAGAAAAGTGTCTTATCTTCTATAATATATATAGCCTTGCCAAATAGGTACTTTTAGCTGCTTAAAGTAGACTTAGCCATGAATTTTTTAGGCCCAAATATATGAGGATTTTGTCCTTACAGTGAAGGGAACTAATGGAGAGGAGATAGAAAAGGATTCATGCAGTGGGGGTGGTTACTTCCTATAGTGGTCTTGACCTTCATGATCCATCCTTCCATGCCACGAAAAGACATAGTGGCATTAATGTAGGGAAGGGATCAATGAATTTTTAAGTGAATATTGTGATTAATTTTAGTGGTAATCTCAGCCTTGATCATTATGACCCCCTTCTCCACTTTCTAACACATCCCTTTCCCTCTCTCTCATCCCATTTTGCTATAAATTCAAGATTTAAGCTCTTGATTTTCATCCCTCTCTGGGGCATGACTAGACTTTGCCAAGATTGATCTTTGTAACCTCTTGAGATAAATAGATGATTGTTTTAGATTTCATTATTATGGTATAGTGTGTTAATATTAGTCTGATTTGTATTTATGATAGAAATTTCTCCCTTGTCAAGTCCTAATATCACCTAGTTACTAGTTTATCTTATTATGTAGGTCATGTCTAGTGTTTAATGTCATTTGATTTAAACTAATAGTGGATACATTGAATAGTTATTGCCTTGAATTAGGTCTATTCCATCATTTACCATAATCTTTGATCAATTGGTAAAAATTCTACATGAAATATTGATGCATAACAGACATTTGGAGTTGTAAATTCAGTCTTTTTCTTGTCTTATAAGTGTTTTGAAGTTCAAATAGAATGAATGAACAATAAATTTAGGTGTATCACCAATAGTAGCTTATATTTCCCTTTCAGTTATCTTTCTCCCCCTTTTCACCCCATCAATTAGTAGGTTTTAGTGGAAATGAGCTAAGTGATACATCAAAAAAGCTAGCCTTGTTAAAATCCTAGAGGTTTGACCCAAGATTAGGTGACTAAAAACCTAGGGTCATTCCCATGTTGGACTAGGTTTGAACAAGAGGACCTAAACATTCCCCTTCCTATCTAGGGTACAACCTAAGTTCCCAATAATTTCTAGCAAGCTCAGTGGGACTCAATTTCAGGTATTGGAGCAAGTTTATGGCACATTCATCTTTAGAAGTAGTTTCAAGTACTTCTTGGTACTTATCTTAGAGGTGAGAGGCATATTCTTGTTCATGGTTTTAGTTATCTTCATGTTTTCTAGGCCATAATAGCCTATAGATAAGAATGTTATCTTTCCTCTCCTTATCAACAATTTCAAGAGGATCCATATACATCTTTTTATGCTCCTAATAACCCCTATCATCCTTATGATGAGCCTCATCAACCACACTATGACCCCCACCATTAGTATGAGGACCTATTTCTCATACATATAGGAGTATTGCCCTAATCCTCCTTATGAATAGCTAATCCATCATAATATTTCCCCTTCCCAATCCTAATATAACCTACCTAATCAATCATGGAGGCAACATGACATTCTCAAATAGCCTACTCATACCCCAACCCATTTTATATGTATCCTTAAGCAATCTCTATTAGATCAAAAAAGGAATATGATAAGCATCGATAGATTGAAGGGGTATGGGCATGAAATTATAAAGCATGTAATTAGAGGGGTTAGGACTTCAATGTAGTAAGGAAAGGAGGAGTGGATGTCTTTCATTGAAAGAGGTTATTCTAGAGATAGTAGTTACATGCTTGACATAGATAAACTCATATCCAAGATTGACAATAAGTTAGTAGCACATGAGGGACAACAAACACATTCATCTTGCCTTCGGTCATTCACCCCATGTCAACCTCATGTTGAGTTTCCCTTTACCACTCATAAGCCCTCACCAAATGAGTTTCAAAGTCATCATAGTTCACCCCTAACTCCTCTCAACCTTCCCATCATAGAAATATGTCCAAGGGTGAGAGGAAAGGCAAGTTTATGTTGAAAGAGCTAGCCATTATGAGCAATCAAAGTCTAATTTTTAAGCCTTCATTAATAGGAAAATTAAAGTTGTAGATAGATATTTATACCAAATATTGGTAGCTACAAAGACAACATCACCTCAACTACACATGCCTCCTTTCATTCCTCAAGCCACAATACACACTATACAAGAAGATCATAAACTCAAGTTCCCATCATGGATTCAAGTCATGTAGTTAGGCAAATCCAAAGTCATTCAATCCCCACCCTCCCCTCCTCAAGAGCATATGTCATTTCCATCTTAAAAATCCATTCGAAATAATATGCAGAATAAGGAGGAGAGCATGACTATTGAAGATAAACAGTTGGATCAAGGAGGTGTCATATATATCTCATCTCTTTTAGAGTCATTCCAAGAATATCCTATATCACTCTGTGAAGAGGTAAGTAGTGAACTCCATGTTGAACTCATAGTTGATGATGATGAATTGTTAGAGTTAGAAGAAGCTATCATAATTGAGACACCAATGGGCAAGGATGAACATGTTTTAGTCTTTCAAGATGTAAAGATAGATGAATTCAAAGAAGAAGCTAAAATAGAGGCTAAGATGAAAGTATACGAGCAAGTACATCAAGAGGAATCTACTCCATTAGAGGTTCCTAGTTTCATGGATTTCTCCCCTAAAGACCCATCCATATTAAAAAATCCTACACCTATTCCATTCAAAGTCACAAGCTTCCTACCTCCTAAATAAATAGTTCTCATTTCACCCACTCCACCTACCATTCCTCATGAAACCCATCCATCTCAAACTTGGAAACCTTTATGGGCTATGCACTCAAATTATGTGATGCCTAGCCTTTGTCATGAGGACCCTATTATGCCTAGTCCATCTGATCAAGCAAAGGAGGTGGACGAGGTCAAGTATTTCAAGGTTCCAAGATTCATGAGCTTCCTCTATGAAGAGGCTTCCCAAATAATTCAAGTTATATAAAAGGTTGAACCATATTGCATTTATTCCTTTCACACTCAATAAGAATTTCCTAAGGAGGATGCAAGTGTGTATGAAGAGGATATTACTATTGATACCCCTCTTGGATGTGAAAGAGCCATTTCTACCTTCAAAGATGAAGAAGCAGAGTTGCCATCTTATGTTGAGAATGAAGAGGTTGAAGCTATCAAATCCTTGTCATCTTATGTATGGGATGAGGAAATAGATGTAATAACTGATCAAATTGATGAACTTTTAGGGTAGATAGAGGTTACCAATAAGAAAAAAGGCTCATTAGAGTACTTGTATGAAGTTTTAAAATCAAGATACCACCTCCTTGAGGTAGATTATGAGCATGTCCAAGTTGGGGAAGATAAATTCATCAAACAAAAGGAAAACATCTCTATAGACATGCCATCTCAAGAAGCTAACCCATTAGAAGAAGGCTTGTTTGAGATCTTCAAACAAGGTTACCAACCTCTTGCTCATGTTTTAGTGGTCCCTTTTTATAATGAGTAGTGTATAAATCTTGTGAGGCATGATGAAAAGACAATTGATATGTTTTCAATAGCCAATCATCTATGTGAAGGTATGCAAGGTGTTAGGGTGGTGAACCTAGAGATGGAAGGACTATTTGATCCAAAAAGGAAACTTGAAGATGAATTTGTAGTAGTATTTGAGTTTCTTAAAAAAATTATTGAAGTAAGAAATGATTTCATATTTTTTGGTGATTGGTTTGATGTTGAAAACTCACTTAAGGATATTCTAAGAGAGTTGGTAGGCAAGAAGAGTGCCTCATCCAAGGTTATGTTCAATTAAAATCCTACTTTGTAACTTGGCTATCTCTTGGAGTGATTGAGGTTATAAATTTTCCTTTTTAACTAGGTGGATCATGATTTGTCTTAGTCATTTAGGTTCTTTGTACATAATTAGTTGTTTATTTTCCTCTAAGTGTTGTCCTAGAACATTAGTTTGTTTACTTTTGTTCTGTTTGGGTTTGTTTCCTTATTTTCTATTTTTTCCTTTCTTTTTGATAGGTTTTATCTTTTTAAAGAGGTTTCCTATAGTCATGGATCAATTTTTCATTGTTTATAAGTCCTAAATTCATATAAGTGTTAGGGTTCTCAAACATAGTAGGCATGTTTTCCATTAGAGTCACCATAAATGTTAACATTTTGCTTCACAAGCCAAATGTCAACCCTTATCTTTAGAAACTATTGACAATATTTATTTTCAAATTTATTTTGATGCCTCATAGTACCCTTGCTTAAATTGAAAATTACTAACTCAAGCCTATAAAATATAGACCATCACTTAAAAATCATGTAAGGACAATCTAGCAGTTTGGGATATGCTCAGTTGTGTCAAATTAAAGCTATGTGAATTAGCCATTTGAGTTTAAAATATTTAAGGGATCCTAGGAATGAATGCACTACCACCAAGTGTCGATATCTCACTTAGTCAAATCAAATATCAATGATGAGCAAGGTAAAAAGTTAGATGATCTTAAGGATGAATGCAAAGCTAATAGATGTCAAGATCATGAAAGCTAAGATAAGATCTAATGATGATCAAATCAGGGTAGGGTTAGTGGGTCCCAAAGATCCAATGGAGTGTGTTTAATCATTCACTCAAATATCATTGGTAAGCTCATAGTCATTAAATTTAGAGGATGCTAGGATTAAGCACATCAATGACAAGTGGCATGATCTTGACAAACAAGCAGATTGACACTACATGTTTGATCAAGCAAAAGGAGATTGATGATATGAGTTAAATCACTTTAAAGAGATATATAGTAAACTTACGGTTAAAAGGTTAAATATCTAGATCAAATATGAGGTTGTCATGTGGTATAAGCACAAGAACTAGTCAAGACTAACTATAGGACCCATAGAATGAATAGGGAGCTGATAATTGGAAAAATATGAGCCCAAATCAAGATTAATGGCCAAGATTAAAGTTAAAGTTAGAGGTTTTTAAATGGAGGTTAAATATGGTTTAGGTAAAACCAAGAGTAAGGTTTCAAAGGGCTATATCACCATTATATCTTGGTCAAATATCATCAAGCAGACACAACCATATAGTCAAGATTGATAATAATGAGGCTCTATTTCCATTAAAGTTCAAAGGCATGATATGTTTTTTTAAAACCTAATATAGTCTAGAACAAAATTATGATATTTACATATATTCATTGAAATAATGACTATATGAAAACCAATATATTAGATTTGTTTTCAATATATAATAAAGATCCATATCTAGGTTAGGGTAGATGTAGACATAAATGAGATATGGAAGAGTGTCTTATCTTCAATAATAGTTATAGCCTTGGAAAATATGTACTTGTAGCTATTTAAAGTAGACTTAGTCATTTTTTTTTCAGGCCCAAGGATATGACTATTTTATCCTTGTAGTGAAGGTAATTAATGTAGAGGAGATCGAGAAAGATTCATAAAATAAAGGTGGATGTTTCATGTGGTGGTCTTGACCTTCATGATCCATCCTTCCATGCCAGGAAAAGACATAGTGGCATTAATGCAAGGAAGGGATCGATGAAGTTTTAAGTGGCTATTATGATTTATTCTAGGAGTAATCTTGTTCTTGATCATTATGAACCCCTTCACTCTCCCACGCATCCCTTCCCCTCTCTCTCATCCCATTATGCTATAAATTCAAGCTTTGAACTCTTGATTTTCATCCCTCTCTAGGGCATGAATAGACTCTACCAAGATTGATCTTTATAACCTCTTGAGATAAATAGATGATTATTTTAGATTTTATTATTTTTTTAGTGTGTTGATATCAATTTTATTTACATACGTGGTATAAATTTCTCCCTTGTCAAGTATTGATCTCACCTAGCTACTAGTTTATCATGTTATGTAGGTCATGTTTAGTGTTTAATGTCATTTGATTAAAGCTAAAAATGGATACATTAATTGGTTAGTGTCCTGAATCAGGGATATTCCATCATTTCCTTCAAGCTTTGATCAATTGGTGAAACCTCTACATTAAATATTGATGCATAATAGACATTTAGAGTTGTAGATTCAATCTTTTTCTTGTCTTATCAGTGTTTAGAAGCTCAAATAGACAGGATGAACAATAATTTTCCCTTTCAATTATCTTTCTCTCCCTTTTCACCTCAAAAATTAGTAGGTTTTAGTGGAAATGAGATAAGTGATACATCAGAGGAGCTAGTCTCATTAAAAATCCTAGAGGTCTGACCCAAGATTAGGTGACCCATAGCCTAGGGTCATTCCCATGTTGGACTAGGTTTGAGAAAGAGGACCTGAACACTCCCCTTCTTAGATAGGCTACAACCTAAGTCAAAAATAGTTTTAATTAGATTTATATCTTGTAAATTACCCCCTTTTATCTTACTTTTGATTGTCTCATATTGTTAGTGGTCCTTGTCTGATTACAATTTACTATATTTTTATGTAAGTATTCCTAAGTTAGCTCAAAAATAAAATTGGTTAATGAAATGAATAGTGTTTAGAAGCTCAAATAGATTGGATGAACAATAATTTTCCCTTGCAATTATCTTTCTCTCCCTTTTCACCTCAAAAGTTAGTAGGTTTTAGTGGAAATGAGCTAAGTGATACATCAGAGGAGCTAGTCTCATTAAAAATTCTAGAGGTTTGACCCAAGATTAGGTGACCCATAGCCTAGGGTCATTCCCATGTTGGACTAGGTTTGAGAAAGAGGACCTGAACACTCCCCTTCTTAGATAGGGTACAACCTAAGTCTAAAATAGTTTTAATTAGATTTATATCTTGTAAAGTACCTCCTTTTATCTTACTTTTGATTGTCTCATATTGTTAGTGGTCCTTGTCTGATTACAATTTACTATATTTTTATGTAAGTCT
Organism: Torreya grandis; assembly: GCA_037957365.1. Taxonomy (NCBI): domain Eukaryota; kingdom Viridiplantae; phylum Streptophyta; class Pinopsida; order Cupressales; family Taxaceae; genus Torreya; species Torreya grandis. Next base: position 52,271 of record JARHVA010001780.1, read on the forward strand.
TCCTAAGTTAGCTCAAAAATAAAATTGGTTAATGAAATGAACAGTGTTTAGAAGCTCAAATAGACTGGATGAACAATAATTTTCCCTTTCAATTATATTTCTCTCCCTTTTCACCTCAAAAATTAGTAGGTTTTAGTGGAAATGAGCTAAGTGATGCATGAAAGGAGCTAGTCTCATTAAAAATCCTACAGGTCTGACCCAAGATTAGGTGACCCATAGCCTAGGGTCATTCCCATGTTGGACTAGGTTTGAGAAAGAGGACCGGAACACTCCCCTTCTTAGATAGGGTACAACCTAAGTCCAAAATAGTTTTAATTAGATTTATATCTTGTAAAGTACACACTTTTATCTTACTTTTGATTGTCTCATATTGTTATTGGTCCTTGTCTGATTACAATTTACTATATTTTTGTGTAAGTCTTCCTAAGTTAGCTCAAAAATAAAATTGGTCAATGAAATGAACATGTATTTTTTCAAAAATTGATATTCGAACACACTTCCCTATCATATGAGAGTTTAAAACAACCACCATTCCATTTTTTATTTGATCAAATATCAATTTTTGAACCCATTTCTAGGTGAGGCTATCTAGAGATTATTTTCTTAGGTTCTTAGTGGTATCTTGTAGCTAATACAATATTTAATAACTCCTAGAATTGATTTTTACCTCATGGAGGTATTTTTTATATCGACATTTAATTGGAAATTTAATAAAATTATGACTTGATTGTGAGGTGAGCTCGTCAAGTCTAGCTACATCGTGGTTGGGCATTTCCACTTCAAAATGAATGGTTTGGCTTAAATAGCTAACTCATGGGTAGTACAATGATCATATTAGAGGTGAGAAAATTTGTTATAGATGATGTAATTTGAGTGTGAGTGCATTACTTGAAGTTTTACTTGATAGTGGGCATGAAACTATAAGATGTATGCAATCAATGAGTGCATTAGTATGGTTATTTTAAGAAAAAAATGGTGTGATTTTCAGTCATGAATTTTTGGCATGACATTTTGGTATCAGAGCATAGTTTGAACACTGGGAGGTCCGAGAAATTACCTTTGATATTTGATAATGAAGTTGTGTAACTTGTCCTCAATATATTAATACTTGATTTCACTCTCATAGAACTAAGATTGTGCATTGAACTATTACCATGTTGATGGATCTTGGGTAAAGTTTCCATGAGTTTTGGAGTGATAACTTTGTTAACACATCTTTCCCTTAGGTTGGTTTTTTGTATTGTGTGATATATTTTATTGTATAGGATTGTGTGGTAATGTGTATTTGACTATATCTTCCTATATATGTAATTATGAGATATGGTTATCTTAATGAACTTCCTTAGTATTATGGTATAAATTATTAATCTTGTTCTAGAGGGGGAGTAGGGAAATTGTTTCCCTAAGCTTGTGCCATGGTACATACATGATTACATAATGTGATTTTATGATTATTTAATAGGTTATGGATATAAGTATTATGGTAAATCTTTCTTATAAGTATACTTTTTGGTTAACGACATCCAAAATCCTCATTTATCTTTGGTTAAGAATCAATTATGTACATGTTATATTAGACTAATTAATTCTCCCTAGATATTAAGGTTAGATTCATTACATTTACTTTTCATTAACTTGATTTAATTATGTTTATTGAATAATGATATGATATGTTGTTAATTTTAGGTATAAAACTATGATATTGCCATGTGTTTTGGTGATGATAATGCTACTTAGTGGTGAAGAAGTGTTATATAAATTTAATGAGTATAGTGATTGATTGTATGTAGACGTAAACTAATGAGATTTACAATAATTTTACTACATGTGTTTTATTTAGATGAATATTGAATATATAGTAAATTTACTTGAAATGATTATTTATTAGATCCAAGATTGACCTTATACAACTTAACCAGTTTTGAACCCGTAAATAGCCTTACAATGTTAAAATAAAGGTGGTAATGATAGGTCTATTACACATTTATACATTCAATCGAATACTTGTTTAGAGTAGTGTAATTATTTAGTAGTGGAACCTAGTTGATTAGGTGGACTATGAGTGTTACTAACATTGATGTAAGATAATTTATTTTATAACTTTAAGAAGAGGTAACCTTAAGTGATTGCACCTCCCCTTTTTTTATTATTGCTCATGACATGATTACACCTTGATGTGATAGTCTATATGCTAGTTGCCAGAGCCTATTGATAACATTGCTTGTGTCTTCCAAAATTTAATGGATGAAGAAATTTTTAGGTGAGCCTTACCTTTTTCATTGACCATTGCATACTTTTGATACTTCATGTTATGTTAATGCATGAAAAATATTATAACATGTGGTACCATATTTGATGCATGTCTCACGGTCTGTAGAACCCTATCATTTTTGTCTTATCACACCCTAATTTAGAATTGGTGAAAGCTGGCCATTTAGGTTATGAATTGATGAGTAGTGTAATTGATTCACTATTATATCTCAATGATGATTATTTAGTCCCTCTTAATACTTCTAATATTTATAATAGATAATAGTTTACATTGGTCAGCACTCAAATATACATATAGTTTTCACCTAACAGAACTTTAGTGAGTTACGTTTGATAGTGATATTCTCTATGAGATATACTACTTGAGAGAAATGCTAGTTATAGATATAAGCCAATATATTTGGATTGGTATTTATGTGGTATAGGGATGCCATGTGTGGGCATTGATAGTTGTTATTATCATTCATTTGTATCAATTGGTTGTCATGATGGGTAGATATGGTCAAATGTCATTGGATAATTTATATTTAGTAGAACTTTATTATGATATGTCTTGTTTATTCACTATCTTCTATGATGTTTCAATAGGGTTACTGTTATAAGCTATGTTAGTTGAAATTAGTGTGGTTACATGACAATCAGAGATGTGAGACAATATGATTACTTTTGATACTTTTATAGCATTGGGATGTTGTATATGAGAGTTACTCAATTGATTTGTAATATAAAAATATACAACTAATGATGTATAATTATTATATTACTTCTAAGAGGTAACTTAGAAGTATTTATATTACCTATAGGAGTTAATAGACAATGTTCCTCATACCTCTAGGAGGTAATTGAGATGCCTCAAACCTCTAGGAGGTAATTGGGATGCCTTGAACCTCTGGGAGGTAATAGGTATGCCTCTCACCTCTAAGAGGCAATTGAGATGATTTTTATTCATTCTCCTTTTGGGTGACTTGTAAAGTCATATAGTGATTGTGATGTGATATATATTTCATGAGTGTTTTATTGGAGTAATTATTATTATTATTATTATTATTATTATTATTATTTTAATTATATTAAAATTATTTATTAATTGCTTTGAAACCAACACCATGTTTCTTGTCTCTATGTATTTTAATCAATTGACTGATCATGAAAATTGTTGTTGAAATTTATAATTTATATTTCTAGGTTTATCTTTTTCATTTGATACCACTTGGTCTCATTCTTATTGATTTTTATCTTACATAATCAGTTTATTTTTAAATTTATTCTAGTGATTTTTGTGTTGGTTTTGCATATGTTTTTAATATACATAAATATTACATCAAAGTTGTGGTATGGGGGAGAAGAAGTAGCTTGGAATACAGCTAGTGGGTCATGATGGGGATTGATTGCACCGATTCATGATATCATCTTTCCCACCCCACTAAATTTGGTGGTTATATGTGTGTTGTGTGTGTGGGGGGTCCTTGCATGGAGATATGATTCTTTTGGGAGGTCTAAGGAGTTTTATGATATATCACAATGATTTCTCAATTATTTCAATAATAGTATTATTATATTCTAATGATGCTAGATGATGGGACCCAATATGTTATTGTATGGTTCAGTATGGTTCAACTTGGTTCAACATTGTAAGTTGATGCATTTACTCATGTGTTCTATATGGCACTAGATATTAGGACTCAACTTTTCCAATATTATTCTTTATGATTTAACATGATTCAATGTTATTTAGCTTTACTCAAGATGGTATTTTCATGGATAGAAACTTATCTTAATAGTATAAATTCACCATGGATTGACACTCATCATTTCTCATTCTTAAAATTATTTATACATCAAATGGGTACTCGAGCTCTTATGTTCATATCTGAGGGTTTTGGGTTTTAGTTGGTAGATGTCAGATATGTACATGACTTACATCAAAATGACTTTGGTTTACAACCTCTCATTTTAGAGGTTGATCATGTTCCTATAGGGACATGATATTATTGATTTAATTGGTACAAAGGGACAATGTGATAGATAATGGTTATCAGTAGTGGTTAATATTACTAAACACTACATGATATTATTTTGAGGTTGTGATATAATATGGTACTTGTCCTTCACCTTGTATGCTTACCATGGAATGATATGCAATTGTTTGTATAACCTTACAAAAGATTGATGCTCATTCACTTACTATTCTAGAGGCTTCAACATCAATATTTGGGGTACCAGTTGATTTATGTAAGGAAACTATTATCATTATTCATCAGTATTGGTTAGTGATACTCAATTTTGCTCTATATGTTATGGCCATAGGATAGCACTTATCATGGTATATGTCATTGCATAGTGTACTTCCATCATGGGTTGGCAAATAGTTTATTCTAAATGATTTCACTGAAGGTTGGTACTTTACACACATGTTATTTCAGAGGTTCTAACACCGACATTTCTATATTTTTAGAGGTATTAGATTGTGGTTATATTGACACCACTTAGGTTTGATTGCTACATCAAGGATGATGCAATATTTTAAGGGAGAGAATGTAATACGCCTTACTTTGACATAGTGTTTCTTGTCAATATTTCATAAGAAATTAGTTACGATGTTTGGCTATGTTGTATGTGTTTGGGAAGTTTGTGCATTATTCCTTATAGGAGGTAGTAATCTTTATCTTCATATTCCTTATGGGGATAGCGAGTTGGGACCAAGTCTTTTTAACCCACATAAATGTGTCTCAAGATTGATGTGTTAAGCACTCCATCTTGTTCATATGATCATGAGTGTATTAATGTAAGGATCCTTTTATGGTGTGTTATTTAATCTTGATTTCATTTATCCTTAAAAAAGAGATAATGAAGGACCTTGTCAGTTATGAATAGGTTAGTTCAACCCTAGAGTGTATGTGTGTTCAGTTTTATCATCAATGTAAATTACTGCTTAACATGGTTTCATAACTTATTGGGGGTTTTTATGGACACATTGGAGGTGTCTTGATTTTAGTGATTAGCATAATACAATAATTTTAACTATTATATTTCCTTCTTTTATTGTTGGTCTTACTATTAATTGGTAATTCATCGATGCATGACACCTTGCTCTCATGGATGCTCTATATGATGTGTTACCTATTTAAAGAGATTTCATGTCGATAAGTTGTTCTGACATGCTCATCCATAGGACCTTATTTGTGTTAATTCTAGTGCCTTGATTAAAAGTGTTTGGTTAGCCATGTCATGACTTCTATTATCGATTCTCTATCTCACAACCTTGTTGGTTATTTAATAACATTTTATATCTTTGGAATATTAATATAACATAAATAGTAATGAGATTTGTTCTCATAAAACTTGTTAATAAAGGATGTCAAGACATCTAAATAGGTTTTGTCTCACATGTATTTACGTAAATATTTCATTTTGGGTTATCAATGAACTAGATGTCGATTATGCCTTCAAGGTGTACTTATCATCATCCTTTGATCTTAATTTTATTCTATTTGTACTCATAGCTATTAAAGGAATTATTATGAGTATATGATTAATATTTAGGAGTACATTATATATATATATATATATATATATATATATATTAAATACCTTATTAATTTTTTTATTAGGTGGCATTTTATATTGCTAATGGGAAAGTGGAACCCAATTTTTAGCCTGGGTGAAAGGCAAACCCACATGGGGGTGGGATGTCATTTTGAGTGGTGATGTCTTTTTAGAATTAAATGGCTAAAAAATTTAATGGAGGTAATAAATTATATCACTTTAAGTTTTTTGCAGATCTATCATTTAATACTCCCTCATACAATTTGCAATTTGACCATAAATGTGACTTGATAAGGAGGAGAACAAGTAACCATGAACGTGTATTGTTTAGGAAGGGAAATTAGTGTTATGACACCATATAGAGGAATCAAATGGAAAAGAGGAAAAATAGATTATGGAAGAAAAGTGAATAAGAGAGAGCTAGAGTAAGAGGGTGCCACATCTAGAACAACAAAGAAAAGAAAACATTTTGCAGGCAAGTGCAAATTTTGTGATGCCTCTTTCATTTTAAATTGATAATGAATGGTTCAATAGATGTACAAAGGTGTTTTTGGCTTGTGTTTCATCATTGACTAGTAAAAAGAGAGTTAAATTTCATTTCTATAGTAGAAATTAATTGGAATAAATTTCCACCTATAGATATATCACTAAAGAAGAGTCTCTTGATATTAATGGTTCAATGTGAATGGCCTAGTTTAAGGCACATCTGAAGATGGAATTGAATTAAACTAATCTAATTATGAGGGATTGGGAATGGCACAATAACAATAGAGAATGGAAGTATTCTCATAATATTTTACATATACATCTATTCGATTAGCACAACAATTGTAAATGGTGTAATCGTAGAAAAGAATGGACTTTAAATCACTTGAAAATGGCCTAGATTAAGGCACAATCATAGAATGGTGCAAAAAATAGTATAGAAATGGAACTTAATACTTTTTTCATGGCATGGTTATAGAATTTTGGTATTTATGAAATATGATATTCATATTCAGATGTTGTCTTACCTGTATTGGTTGTGCTATAGATTATGGTTCCATAAGGGATGAAGAGGTAAAATAAATAAAATTGTTATCATAGTTGATAATCCTAGAATGGTGTAATAACGATAAAAGAATTATTTTAATTGTGAAATATTTAGTAAATAAAGACTAGTATGACTACACACACACACACACACACACACACACACACACACACACACACAATTATTTTCTTCTTTATTGTAGTGTACTTCAACAAGCTAGATGTATTTTAGATGGTTGAGCAATTTTTTTCTTTTTATGTTTTCTCTTATTGACAACTGAGGTGTCATTGGGAAAAGAAGGAACAGGTGTTATATTTAATTATCTTATTATTTCTAGAATGACATGGGAACAGATTTACAATATTTATTTATGATGTTTATACATATTTAGATTTGTCTTAACCTATAGCTTTGAAGCATTTTATTTTACGGTCGAGTAGAATGAACCATGTGGAATTGTTGATGGTTGTAATGTAGGTTAAATAATTCCTATAATAGTTATATACATTTTAAATAAAATAAATATATGTATTCCTATAAGTAAATTTCATCCTTACCTATAGCATTTTCTATAAACTTACAACCAGCTAGGTCAAGAGTATGATGAGTTAGCCATGTTAAGGGATAAGAAAGATGAGAATTTTTATCTTAGATGGTTGCACAATATTTATTTTTCATCTTCCTGATAGTTAGAATGTCATTTGGTAAGGAGAGACTAGGTGTATATCTAATAATCTTACTATTTATAGAATGGTGTGAGAAGGTAGAATGACATGGGAGGAACTTAGCTTATTCAACTGCATTGCCATATGGTAGAAAGGAATTTATAAAATAAATAATGATATTATTGTTTATACATTTCATTTGCCTGACATGAGTAGGTGGTCATGTCATATCATGTTTTATAATGCAACTATAACCAACTATGTTTTGTATTTTATGATTATCATTATACTATGTTAGTTCTAGATAGGCGTTATACTAGCCTTAGGTGTGAAATAAACATTAAGCACCATCTAAACATTTTTGGTAAACTACACTGAACAAGAGAGGATATCAGGTGATAGGTACTTTAGAGGGGTTAATATTTTACAAATCTTAAATAGAATATTCTAGACTAATTATTTTTACTTTTTGAGGAGTTTGACATGATAGTATATCTTTTTTTAATGGGTGGTTGAACCCTAAACAAACTTTGTTAGATTTCTATCTTCATCCTTGGTTAGGAAAGAATAAATAGTTTAGTCTTTAAGGTAATTGATCAAATGTATAAAATTAATAAATGCTCATATTTATGTGTGATTATGTTTAACATAGGGTTTTATATTGAATTTTAAATGAGTTATTAATGTAAAATAAAGTAAAAATCATTATAATTTATATCTATTTGATTTACTCATTGACTAATTAACTTGAAAGTTGGTGACAAGATATCACTTGCTCAGCATAAAGATGACACTTGTCTTTAGGTTGTTTTAGTATAGGTTGTGATGAAACAAGATCATTGTCTATGATGGAATGAATAACCTTTTAAAGATTTGTCTTGTGATGTAACTAGAGAAATAAATTTTTGAAATATTATTACTGTTTAACATTTAAAGGAAAAAGTTCATCCTTTAAATAATACTACAAGTTCTTGAATTACCTTTTAATTGAATTGTACTTAATTATCGTGTTAGAGATTAAACCCTCTTTTATTGTGAATTGAAATTTTTTAAACACTTTTTAAAATTTATAAGGATTGAACATAGTTATTATCTCTAAATGATATAGATACCTGTTATGTTGTGGAGCCTATTTCTAAATTATAATGTATTTCAAATACTGTATATTTAAAATGTACTATACACTCTTTATGTATTCTTGTTGAGGTTTTGTAAACTCTTTATGTATTTATTTATGGACCTCCTTAATGGGGAACCATTTTGGGTTGACTTTGCCTATGGTTTTGGTACCCATTGTTTTGTAAAACTGCTATGTTGATGTATTATGTATAGGTGGATATTAAGTATGTAATACATCATGAGAACAAGGGTTTGAGAGGGAAGAATAAAGTGTGTAAATTTAGGAGGGTTTGTTGAGCACATATCCAAACAATATTTTATGCATTGTAATTGGGATAAGACTGATCTAAGAGTGGATTGTACTCTTGTGGCTTGTAATAAAATATGAGTAAGTGTTTTTTGGTGGATGTAGCCCTTAAGAGAACCATGTTAAATCTAGTCTTCTTGTTGTACATTTTAATTTTTGTTATTTATGCATATTTGTTCATATATCTTATTATTGTAATTTTGTGAAATTATTTTTGCATTAATTTCTAATTTATTCTTAATAATACCTTCACCAACTTAAGCAACTTGGTGAACCTAGCATGTGTGAGTTAAATAAACCTTGAATAATTACCATGTCCTTGGTAAACATAGTTGATATGATCTTATTATCTTAACAATAATTTTGGAACCAATAAGTTTGATCATAGAATTATCATCTTTCTAGTAAGAGTAGCAATTCAAAACAAGTCTTGAGTTAGTTGGTTTAAGCCAAAGAAAATCAATTCAAAAGTTACTAATTAATATTGATCAGAAATGATTTTTTTAGAAGCCAAGTGTTGTATTAGGTTTCATTTAGATTTATCTCTTGTAAGGGACCCCATTTTATCTTAATTTTTATTGTCTCATATTTTTAGTGGTATTTGTTTGATTATAATTTATTCTATATTTTTGTACAAGTATTCCTAAGTCAGCTCAGAAATTGACTCAGTTAAAGCAACAAACATGTATTTTTCCAAAACTTGATATTAGAACACACTTACCTATCATAGTAGAGTTTAAAACAATAACTATTCCATTTTTTATTTGATCATATGTTGATATGTGAACCCAATTCTAGGTGACGCTGGATGGATTTTGCATGTGCTATTTTTTAACTGTGCAAAGTCATTTCAAAATCATCTTATCAAAAATAATTAGCTAAGTTATTTAGTGAAACTGGGTGTGGTTAGTGTTTTAATTTAAATTTAAATTTCTATACAATTTTTTTTAGTGGTCTTGGTTAATTTTACCATTTTTAGCCATCTAATTTGAATCCAATTTATTTAGAAAATTTCCAGGCATGACAGTTTCTACATTAAAACCCATTTGGAATGTTAGGTTAATTTAGCATTTAAATTACTAGAGATTGTTTTCTTAGGTTCCTAGTGGTATCCTATAGATAATAGAATATATAATAGCTCTTAGAATTTATTTTCATGTCATGGGGTAATTTTTCCCATTAGCATTTAATTGGTGATTTAATGAAACTGTGACTTGACTATGAGGTGAGCTCGTCAAGTCTAGTTACACTATGGTTGGGTAATTCCACTTAGAAATGAATGTTTTGGATTAAATAGATGACTCATGTGTAGTAAATTGATTATATTAGAGGTGATTAATTTTATTTTAGATGACATACTTTGAGTGTGAGTGCATTCCTTGACGTTTATCTTCCTAGTGGGCATGAGACTATAAGATCTATGCAATCAATGTGTGCATCAGTATGATTGTATTAAGAAACAAAATTGGTGCAATTTTGATGAAAAGTTCAGTCATAAATTTTGGGTATGATATCTAATATAAAATCTCTTATGGATTCAAACTTCTTGTAAAATAGGCTAAGTCCATCTTTTTGCCCTTGCTAATACATAAGATAGCTCTCAATAGCCTCTCCTCACCAATATCAATTTTTTCCTCAGCATCCCCTTCACCTTCATTGTTATTTTATCATTCAATACATTATCTTATGCTTATTTATCACTCTCATCCTCTTTCAGAATGAAACCCCACTATTGATCCCCCTCAATGACATCCAAGCATGTTTGCATAACACATCTAAGACTTCATCCAACCTTATTACTACACCTGTGACTACTACACCTTTGAAAAAAGTTGTCCTTGGAAGAATATTATCATTTGAATTTATGTTATATTATTTCAATTCTTTCTTAAAATCTTATATATGTAACCTTATTCAAACTAACAAGGTTCAAAACCTACTTTGATACTAAGTGGTACACATTATAAGTTGAATTTTTTAATGAAATTACTTAGATGTTTGCATAGAATAATTATATATTACATAAAATAAGCAAATATAATAAATCACATAGCATTAATTGATAATAGAGCAAAATATTGGATAATATAGCAGAACCACTTAGAGGGGGAAACCTATACAAAAATACAATACGAGCAAAATACTTAATATGATAATGAAAGACTAACCACTACCTCCTATATATAGTTTACTTAGCCATGGTTATTTCATAGGCCAAATTAACTAAGAACATAGAGAAATGTAACAAGAATATAAAAGAGGTATGTAAGCTACAAGTCAACCACACATATCCCTAGACATGTCAAAGGTTAAGGGTGTAGCATGCCCTTCCACTTAAAAACAATGTTATCCTAAATGTTGAATCAACTCTAGATATTGTTTCACAAATAATTCATCCTCCCAAGTGTAATTTTCATATGGTAGACTATTCCATTTGATTAGGTACTCCTTAATCACTTTAGACCACAACTACTTAGTTCACATTTGAAGGATCACCTCGTGATCAAGAATAACTCTCCCTTCTTCATCCAATTATGGTAACTCAGTTTGAGTAACAACTATTTTTCCAATGAATTTATTCAAGAATGATATATAAATTACTAGATTTATGCGAGTGGATGAAGGAAACTCTAACTTGTAGGCCACACGACTAATTTTTTACAAGATTTGATAAAACCCATAATACTTAGGGGATAACTTGTTATCTATTTTTATTGCTTCAAGGCCATTTATTTATATGGATGTAAGTGAACAAAGATCCAATCACCAATGTAAAAATGCCTCTCACTCTTATGTCGATTTCCCTATTGCTTCATGTGATTCTGGGCCATGGCTAAATTTTTATGCAAACTTGCAAAGACCTCTTATTGATGGTGATTATGTTCTTCAACTGCATGAACCTTAAGATGGACCTTCAAGGTTGAAGTGATGGATGGGGGGTGGTATCCATAAAAGGCCACAAAGGGAGAAATTTTGGAAGAACTATGAACAAAATCATTATACCATCATTCATTAAGTGGTAACTAATGGGCTCATTTATCCTATTCATCAAAAACAAAATAATAAAGATATCTTTCTAGACATTTGTTGACTACCTTAGTTTGTTCATATAATTGAGGATGATAAGATGAGATATGAACCAACTTAGTGCCCAAACATGCAAATAATTTAGTCCAAAAATTACTAGGAAAAATGGGATCTCTATTATTGACAATGATCTTAGGAGTACCATGCAATTTCTGAACTATATTGAGAAAAGCAGAAGCTACTATACTAGTGATTTAACTCTTTTGGTAATAATGGAGTTTTATTTATATTTTAGTTAAGGGTTTTAATTAATAAATTAGTAAATAATATGGCAATAATTATAGTCTAAATTTATGTAATTTATCTATCTTTTTTACCTTTCTAAAAATAACAATAAATTAATAAAAATATAACTTAGCTTAAAATAGGCTAGAATAGCTATTGTAGGGTTTAAAATTGGCTATACAAGATTGGGACAATGTTGAAAATTAGAATCTAGCCTTTGTTTAGTGAAAGGATAAGACCACAAAAAAATGACACTTTAAGGTCTGGTGTTGTTATCCTCTTCTACCACTATTGTCTAAACTGCTCACAGAGACATGATTTTTTTAGTTTCTTTGCATTGTTTCTGTGTGAGGCTACCTATGAAATTTTGAGGGTTAAATGTTGATATAACTCACTATAGAGATATTTTAATATTTAAACCCTAACCCTCCATCATGCTTGATAAACAAGATTTAAACCACTTAGGGGTTAATGTGTGTAAGATGAACTGAATGTATGATCCACATCCCTTGTGTGGGCATATTGCCTACATACCAATACTCTGAAGAGGGATCAAACCATATGTAGTTATCCCACCTAATGTGTTTTTTAAAATAGTGTGATATAGATGTAAAAATTACAACTTAAGAGTGCTTGAGGTGGCTTGGGATTGATATGAGAGTTTGAATATGTTTACAGTTGTGTTGGGTGACTGTATGCAAAGAATAGGGAAGTTTGCCTTAGTAGTTTGCTTGTATTATTACTTAATTTATCATATTTTTCCTCTCCTTTGTAAATTAACTTTGGATGGGCTTTTATAGGGAATAATTACCCCTAGGTTAGATGTATTTGTGCTAGTCTAACATAATTAAGGATAAAAATGATCATTTGGGCTCAAATTGTAAAAGGACAAGAGCAGCAAAAATAGGACATCCTAGAGTTAGATGCTATAGTCTAGGTATGACACTCCTATCCTATAGGCTTGGGACCTAGGGGATAGGATTGGCCTATGAAATAGGTTTTAGCTGAGGTGGAATGACCATTCAAAATTCTACAAATGACTGATAATGAGAGAAAAAGTGTCTAAAAGGGTCACAAGAGCATGTAATAAGGATAAATGGATTGGGTGTCAAAATCCACACACCAAACTACCAATTTGGACATTTATATAAATACATTATCCCCCCTTTATTATAATGATGTATTAAAGTGAAATACTAAGATAAAAGAAAAGTAGAACATGTACCTAAACTTACTTGCAAGGGTGAAGCCCATGAAGATGTGTGATGTTGAGTGATGTTGGGTATGTGCTGAGTAATGATGGGTAAGTGCTAAGTAATGCTTGGTATATACTATACCAAAGTAATATGGTGAATAGAGCTAAGTGATCAATTCCCTAAGATTGGCTCAAGAATACAAAGGCTAGCCCTTTGGGTCCATCATCACCTACTAAACGAAGCTATGTAATAATGCATAAGTTAATTGATGTTTGAACTGTGTGTCCAATCCATCTAAGTAGGTGGCTCAAGAATATAAATGTTAGCTAGTCTTTTGGATCCATCATTGCCCACTAAGTGAAGTTATGAACTAATACTAATATGAATGTGTGTCATATGAGATGGCTCTTGAAGCCCATGAATGCTCTGTAATCTAATTATGTGGCATGGATAGTTGAATGTGTACTGAGAACTAGGCCAATATTAGCCACTCTAAAAGGTGGAGATTAGGATTGTATAAAATTCACACCAAAATTGGGAAATAGGCTTATATGAAAACCATTCCAAAATGATGCCAGCCACTTGCAGATGGATTAAGGCATGCAACCACTGAAAATATCTAGGTAATGTGTTAAACTCAAAAAAAGTCAAATGTGCCACACACATTGCCCCCAATCACTGGTGTCTCTAACATGGATTTCGATCTAGAAATTATACCAACTACCCAATCTAAAACTAGAAGTGAGATCCATTATGTTGCACATGATACCTCCTATATCTAGATTCTTTGAGAAAAATTACATTAAAACTATTGATTCTAAACTGAACTGTAACTGACAAAATTATAATTGTAATTACCTTTCTATCTATTTTTGGAAAATATGGGTTTTCTATTATTTGGATAGGAGTAAAAAAAATAAGACACTTTGCTATCTGGTGTTGTAGTCCAAGTATGGTGCTCTTGTCCTTTGTTATTTCTGATCATTGTTTTATATTCATCACTATCTTCCTAGTTTGCTCTACTTGGTTTAGGTTCTAGTTGTTATTCTGAATGTTCTAAAAAAGTAATTTTTTTACCGATAGAAGGCTCTAATCTCTGTGATTAAATCCTTGATTGTTTCCCCCTCATCTGAGGATAAAAATGAAGACCCTACAATGATTACTCTTAGAAGAAAGAGCCCTACAAGTGTGTTATGCTTTGAAATACATGATATAGCAATGATAATCAAAAAGATGTCTCAAGATATAACATAATTTATATTGGAGATTGTTAGATCAATAGAGGTATGCCTAAATAGATGTAATAGCATTTGGGTATACTAACTTGAAACTAAAAATAATAGTTGTTAGTTGTTAGTTGTCAAGGAGGGATGGAGAATGATGTCCATCATGGCATCTAAGAAATCAATATAATGCATGATGTGGATCATGGAATTGAAAAAAATGAGAAGCAAACAAGCAATAATCATGTAAGGCAAGAAGCAAGAAACACACAAAAGTGGCCAAGGGGCCAAGAAAATAAGGGACATGGGCACATGTCACTCAAACTAAGAAAGAAAGCATATAAGGCATGTTCAAATGCCCACATACACATATAATAAAAAATAAGTAAGGTTGGCATGAGGACCATAAGCATATATAAGAGTACAAGCAAGGGACATTGGAAAATGTCCTAAAACACATATAAGAGATAAAATAAGAACTGAGAAATCCAATCACATCTAGCTACTCAAAGCAAGAAAGGAAAGCATGTAAATATTGGAAATAACATCTAACTAATTAAAGTAATAAGTAAAATTATTTAAAACATGAAGTACAAGACTATATATATGTTAAAAAATACAAAAGTTCTATATACTAGTAAATATTGAGAGTAATTTGTGTAAGCTAGTAAGTAATGTACATCATCATGATAACTAGAGTGTGTGGTGTAAGAATGACCTAACCTAAATGGTGTAGTCATGTAGAATATGCCCCTAGTGGGTAGATATATCAATTTATGTCTAAAATGTATAAATCAGGATGCCCCCTCAATGGGTAAAGTGAAGCAATCAAGGATCTGGGTGTCACTACACACACTCAAATGAAATCAAGTGAAGCATGGTAATGTAGATAAATAGACAAATAATAGCATAAAACAACAAAATGTAAGTCTAACATGGTAGTAGAAATATAAAGCATGGATGATGCATACAGTTGAATTTTTTTTGGTATTTTGAGTTATTTTAATGTTTTATATTTTTGAAATAAGCTATATACAAGAAATCATAAGGAAACTATGTACAAGTAAATCTGAGAAATTATGTACAAGAATTTTAAAAGAAACTATGTACAATAAAATGTGTGTAATGAAATACTATACATGAAATTTGCGTAGATGCATAATATTAATTGGATTTTTGAGTTTCTTTCCTTCAAATGAGGTTAGTTGGTACACTTTAAGATGAATCTTTTCGATAATGAGGTATGAACCTAGCCAATTTGGTTTGAATTTTCCTTTGATTTCTTCTTTGGTGTTAACATTGCGAAGATTTTATTTGATAATGAGATCATTAACTTCAAACTCTCTGGTGTGAACTCATTTGTTGTAGGATCATTATATACATTGTCAGTATATTTTGAGATGTTCAACTTCTTAAATGTGTGTATGGTCTAACTACTCAAGCTGGTGTAGATGCTTTTCATGATATTGGTCATCAATGGGGATACTTTTGAGGGAGACACAAAGAGATGGGATTTCTAAATCTAATGGTAAAACTACTTCTATGCCATAAATGAGTGAATAAGGAGTGGATCTTGTGGGTGTATGAATACTTCTGTGATAAGCCCATAAAGAAAAAATTAGTTGATTGTGCCAATCATCTTCAAATTTGGTCATTATTTTGCTCAAAATATTATTGATGGTTTTCTTGGTAACCTCTGCTTGACTATTTCCTTATGGGTATTATAGATTGGAGAATGTTTGTTTAGTCTTATATATTATGTAAAATTTCTTGACAATTTTGTTCTTGAATGATGTTTCATTATTAGAAATAATAGCTGCATGTAGGTAAAAGCATGAAATAATGTGAGTAATGAAGAAGCTAAAAATGTCTTTCCCTGTGGTAGATTGAAGTGGAATGGCTTCCACCCACTTGGTAAAGTATCTTGTAGCTGTGATGATGAACTTATGCCCATAAATAGATTCAAGGTTAATCTTTCCAATAAGATCAAATCCATATAACATAAATGGCCATGGAGAGACAATATCTTACAATTGTTGTGATGGTGCATATTGTAGGTTACTATATCATTGACATTTATCGCATATATTTGTGTATTGTGAACATTCATCTTCTATGGTGGGCTAGTAGTATCCTTATCAAAGCAAATTGTGTGATAGCCTTTCCATTGAAGTGACCACCACACTCACTATTGTGTATCTATGTAAGAGTAATTTTAGCTTCTACTGAAGTCAAGTATTAAAGCAAATATCCATCGTAGGATCACTTAAAAAGGTCTCTAACAATGATTACATAGTGAAGTGCTTATTTGTGTAACTTATGTTTATCATTTCATGAAAAAGTGTCTGGTGTAATATATTTATTTAGAAAGTTATAGATATCAGAGAACCACTCTAGAGTTATGAATTTGCATGTAGTGACTAAGATAGAAAGGGAAATCAAATCCATGTTGGTTATTTGTGGTGATTGTAATTTTTTAATTGTGAAAATAGCTTGATCATCATTGATGTCGATAGGAATCATAAATGTGGCACTTGTCATTGTATTTTCATGTTAGTTATCTTTTCTTGTAATGCTTTCTATAGAAAAGTAGTCAAATCATGATGATAAACATTGTACCATGTTATGATATGGGATAATATATTCTTATTTTATCTGATAGACATCTTTGACTTGATTGACTATAAGTTAGGAATCACCAAAGACATGAATAGATATAATTTGTAGGGATTGGGCAGAAAATTGACCTAAAATAAATGCTTTATATTCTATGGTGTTGTTGGTGCAGGAGAAGCTTAATCAATATGCAATAGGAACTATGTGACCAGAAGGGTTGACAAAGACAGTGCCTGCCCCTACTCTAGATGTGCATCAAGAACCATCAAAGAACATGGTCCAAGTGTCATAATGAGTTGAATAGGTAGTAAAATCATCTCTAAATGTGTCACTAATAAGATTAGTGTCTAAGAGTGGTATGGCTACCAAATGGTCTACAATGATTTGGCCCTTTATTTATTTCTAAAAAACTATCTTTAAGTCAAACTCTATTAATAAGGTGACCCATTTTATGATGTGACTAGAGAGATGTGGTTTTGCCATTAGAATATTTAAGGGATCTATTTTTATGATAACTTGAGTCTCATTATTGATTATGTAATGCCAAAGTTTTTGTGTGGCAAAAACTAATGCTAGATATAGTTTTTCTATCATAGAATAATTTTTTTTGTAATCAACTAATGCATGACTGATGTAATAAATTGCTCACTGAATATATTGATCATCACGTTATGCTAAGAGTGCTCCCAATTCATGATCTATTACTGATATATATAGTAGGAAAGGATTGTTAGGTATAGGTGGTACAAGAATAGGTAGTTTAAGAAGATATTACTTGATTGTGTTGAGGCTTTCTTGACAGACTTGGTCCCAAAAAAACTTTATATCTTTATTTAATAATCGAGTGAATTACTGACTTTTATCAGCAATTTGAGCTACAAACTAGTGGATTAATTGGATCTTGCCTTGTAAATATCAAATTTATTTTAAGTTCATAGGTGGTGGCATGTCAATAATTGGTTTAACTTTCTTAGGGTCAACCTCTATGCCATGCTGAGAAATAATGAAACCTAAAATTTTGCTTGATGTAACTTTAAACACACATTTCTTTGAGTTTAATCAGAGATTATATTACCATAGTCATTGAAAAATCTTTCATAAATCAATAGCATGACATTCTCATTATTTGGATTTAGCTAACATATCATCAACATAATCCTCAAAAGTATGGTGAATCAAGTCATGAAAGATATGTGTCATAGTACACTAATATGTGGATCCATCATTTTTAAATCCAAAAGGCATGATAATGTTAATAAATACCCCAAGGTGTTGTAAAAGATGTTTTCTCTTGATCTTCTTTAGTGATTTTGATTTGGTTGTACCTTGCTAATACATCCATAAATGATAACATTTTATACCCAACTATGGAATCTACAATCATGTCAATATTTGGCAAGGAGAAATCATCTTTTGGGTATGCTTTATTTAAATCTTGAGAATTGAAATAACATTCAATTTTCCCATTGGGTTTTACCACAGGGATTATATTGGAAATCTATTCAGGGTGTTCTACTGGTCAAATGAAGCCAGCATCTAAGAGGCATTAGATCTCATCTTTGACTAAGAAATCCACCTTAGGATGCATTTTGTGAATTTTTGCTTAATTGGTTTAGTATCTAGGTATAAGGGAATCTGATGGACTACTATAGATGTATCAATTCCTAGCATATCTAAGTAAGACCAAGAAAAGAGTTCTAGAAAATCTATTAAAATTTGATGAATATCTATATCCTCTTCCTTTTATAAGGAAACAAATAAAAAGATAATGTAAGGAGCTTGATTAGTTCCAAAATTGAGATCAACTATTTCCTTATTAAGGAATGTGGAATGATTTAGTGTGTATGGGGTTATAGGAATAGTATCATTTGAATAAACTAGTATGTTCTAAGGAGAATCTAAATTTTCTCTAAAGTAAGCATGGGAATTTGTGATGAGAAAATATATTTTTATGATAGCAAGATGGGAGGTCCTCATATGCTCTGAGAAATTGTAGGATGGATTAATCATTAGAGAATTCATCTAATGTGAACATATCTGGTGGAACTGTATCGTTGATAAGATTAGGATAGACCAATGACAATGTAAAAGTATGATTAACTTTATGGTCTATAGGTGTAATGGGTGGACAAAACTTTATATGCTTTGAAGCAATGAAAGAAGGCTTGTCATGAAGAAGGGTAAGATGATATCCTAGCCCTTGATTTCCATGTTGTGTGGATGCCTGGACAAGATTTACTATTCCTTGTTTGTGATTTTCAAGACCTTTACCATGATATTCCATTTTTTTAAGACATTTAAAGTGTAAAAAGGGTGGTAAACTGGTGATTTGGTATCAATGCTATTACATAACTTGGAATATTCTAAAGTGTTACATGGAATCTTTTGATTTGGTATTAGTGCTATTATAAAACTTGGAATCTTATTAAGACATTGAGTTCACCAAATGATTTAACTCTTTTTAGAATAATGGAGTTTTATTCTTATTTTAGTTAAAGATCTAGATTAATAAATCAATATATAATATTACAATAATTATAGTCCTCATTTGTGTAATTTATCTATCTTTTATACTTTTAAAAAAAATAATAATAAATTAAGAGAAATATAATTATCTTAAAATAGGCTAAAACAGTTGTTGTAAGGTTTGAAACTCTCTGTGCAAGTCTGAGATAGTGTCTTAAATCATAATTTGGTCTTTGTTCAGTGAAAGGATATGACTAAAAAAAATATGATACTTTGGGGTTTGGTGCTATTTTCCTCTTTTTTCATTGTTCGAACTACTCATAGAGACCTAATTTTTCTAGGTTCTTTGTGTTATTCCTATGTGAGCTTGCCTATAAAATTTTGAGTGTTGACTATTGATAGAGCTCACTGTAGAGTTGTTTTAATCTTTAAACCCTAACCCTCCATCATGATTGATAAATAGGATTTGAATCACTTGAAAAAGGGGTGGTTAGTGTGTGTAATATGCACTAAACATATGATACACACCCCTTGTGTGGAAACATTGCCTACATAACAATATTTTGAAGAGGGATCAAGCCATATGTAGTTCTTCCACCTAATGTGATTTATGTATTAGTGTGATTTAGATGCATAAATACCAAATTGATAAATATTGAGGTGGATAGGGATTGGTATGAGGGTTTGAATATATTTATAGTTATGTTGGGTGACTATATATAGAGAATAAGAAAGTTTGCCTTAGTAGTTTGCTTGTATTCTTTATTGATTTATAAGATTTGTCACTGTTGGGTGAATATTTTGTCACCAGCTAACTGATGGCAAAATAGGTGCATCAACCACAACATAAAGAGATTTATATAAAAAAATGTGGAGGTCTACCACATCATTAGGAGATAAATATCTCCTCTCATCAAGGGGAGGTTCCCTATAAACTATAATATACTAATATAAGCTAAAAAAATATAGTCAAGGGTGAAATCATACCATCCATCTCTCTTTTTTTAGAAATGATGTTCACATAATAGAGGAGGATTCTAGTGTAATTATTGAAAGGGCACTTCTCTTCTTTCAAAAGTGATATTCAATAAACAACATGGCTCTCCCAGGGTAGAAACAACAATTACAAGAAACCAACTAAAATACAAAGTTTTAGTTGTCTCTCCTACTGATTTTAACAAAGGAACACAACAAGATTAAATGCAGCTCAAAGTCTGCACCTAAAACTACAATATAGTAAAGGATTACAAAGGATAAAGAGAGCACAAAGTCTCTCTAGTATCCTTTACACAAAAACATAGGTTGAAAGCAATTATGGCAGCGCAAAGTCTCCCACAGTTAGTTTTAGGACATCTTTTAGCTTATTTCCACTAATTCTATTTATTTGATTAAATGGACAAGATTGTATTCAGGAAATAGACATAAGAACAATTTCCTAAAAGACACAAGTTTATTCTAACACAAAGTTTGAAAAGTAACTTGATTTCTCATTCATTTAACAACATATGATTAACATTCTGAGCTCAAAGTCTTAGGATTGCCTTTCAATTTGGGCAAAGCTTCGCTTCTGATAATAAAAAGATCTCTCTTATACAAAATGGGAGATTACAATATATAGCCTTCTCCAAAAAGAATTGGGCACTTGTCTTCATAAAGATGGTCCAACACTGAATTGAATGTGTTTAATATCGATGAAAGAGCCATGCAAGAATAGGGCATCAGGCTTAACTTTGGCATTCTCAATTATCTCAAATGTCCCTTCTTCAGCATGGGATGTATTGGTATTCTTAATGATGCTTCCACGACTATCCATTCACCTTTACTTCATGTAGAAAAATAGGCCACGCCTTTGAATATTTGTGTTCCCTAATGTCCACTTGGTGGACTATTCCACCTACTAGAAATAACTCTCTTGTAAATATTTCTAGTTTTCCTATAGTCATTCTCCCTTTTCTTGCCATGTTTTGTCTTTTCCTAGCAATCTGAGCTCTTGGGGCTATCTTCTCACTTTCAACTGGCTCTTCGGCTCCTTTCTACACTGGTCATTGAGATTGTTCTTAGGAATGTCTTGAAAATCAACGGTCATTCCATTACCTTAAAATTGAAATCCACAGGGACATCATTGGTCCTTTTGAACCTCTTTAAACCTTGAACTTTGAAATCTTTTGGTTCAAAGGTTCAATGGTTCAAAGGTTCAATGTTTCATGAAGCACCACTTTCACTCTCCTTTTTTCCTTCAATTGAACCATCCCTTTGAACTTCTTTCTAGAATCTTCCACTTTCTTCATTTGCTCTAAGTTTTCCTTCAAACTTATGAACTCTTTGAACCTATTGAAGCTTTGAACCTTTGAACCTATCGGGTTCAAGATTCAATGGTTCAATGATTCATTCTCTTTCTTTTAAAGCCTTTTATTCTCTTAGTCCATCAAACTTATCAAACTTATTGAGCCTTTGAACTTTTGAACCATTTTAGTTCAAAGTTCAATGGTTCAATGGTTCATTCTTCTTTCTTTGATCTTTTTGAAGCTTCGAACTCTCTAGATTTTCTAATTCCATCTAAGTCATTGAGCCTTTGAACTCGTTGAACCTTTAAACTTTTGAAGCTTTCAAGTTCAAGGTTCAATGGTTCAAAGTTCAATCTTAACTCTTCGAAGCCTTTCTTTTCTTTAAGTCCACTGAAGTCATTGAACCTTTGAACTCGTTGAACCTTGAACCTTGCGAAGGTAGGGTTCAATGGTTCAATGTGGTTCATTATTTTCCTTTGAAGCCCACCGTTAAGCCTTTTTATTTGAACCTTTGCATTGAACCTTTCTCAAAACACTAAGGAAAAGTATTAAGTGTTTTGAACTTCCTTTGAAGAAGGCCTGCCTATTAAACCTGTGGCTTCTTTAGTTGAAAAGGCTTGAATATTTGAAAAACTTAAATGCTCAGAACATTTTTTAGAAAGAAAAGAGAGAGTTTTGGTCTGTAAGACCAAATTGATTAGTAGGTTGTCCACAAAAACAAGTGACAAATTTTGGGAACAATAGTCACCTCCTTTATAAATGAACTTTAGATTGGATTTTGTAGGGAATAATTGGTCATAGGTTAGATGTGTTCATGTTAAGATGAATAGTGAAGGATAAGAATCAAATGAAAATGAACATTTGGACTCAAATTATAAAAGAATAGGAGCATAATGGGACACCCTAGGGATAGGTATGGTGCTCCTATCCTATAATCTTATGACCTAGGGAGATAGGATTGGCCTAGGAAATAGAGTCTGGCTAAGGTGGAATGACCATTCAAAAGTCTATAAATGACTGACAATGAGCAAAAAGGTGTCTAGAAGGGTCACAAGAGCATGAAATAATGATCAATGAATTAGGTGTCAAAAGCCACACTCAAACTACCAATTTGGACATTTTATATGACTATAATTAGCAATAAATAACTGTGATAAAGAACATAAATGAGCATATTTACTAAGACAATACACAACTATTATAATATTTTGACCATCAAATCTTGGTAACCTTGTAATGAAATCCATAGACACCTCTTCCTAATGTTGTCTAGGGATGGATAAAGGTTGTAAAAGACTCTAGGTTTTGATGATTTCACCTTTATTTTGTTGATATATCATACATTCAACCACATATTTTTGTACATCCCCCTTGAGTCCTTCCCCCAAAAAAATCTTTCTTGAATATATGATAGGTTTTCAAAAATATTAAATGACCCCCAAATGGAGTTATATGTAAGTTCCTGTAGGATTTTTTGTTTGAGAAGAGAATTCTTACATAAGTTTAATCTATCTTTATACCATAATGCATTATCCTTCCATGTGAATTTTTTAAATCCACCCAAACCTTGCTGAATATTATGAATCAAATCATGGGTAACACTGTCATTTTCCCATTTTGATTTTGCTTTCTTTAGCCAATTTACCTACCAAATGGTCATGATTAATCCTTCCTAGATAATGCATCTACCACCACATTTTCCTTGCATTCCTTGTAGACTATTTAAAAACTATAGCCTAACATCTTAGTTACCCATTTTTATTATTCTTATGATGATAACTATTATTCCAAAAAATATTTGAGACTATCATGATCATTTTTTACCTAAAAGTGATGACCCATGAAATAAGGTCTCCATTGTTTGACTGCATGTAGAATGGCCATCATTTCCTTCTCATATATGGGATTGAGTCAATTTTTACCCTTCAGTTGGTGAATTTTAAATACAAGTTGTCTTCCTTATTGCATGAACATAACACCCATACCATATCCATATGCATCACATTCAACCACAAAAGTTTTAGAAAAATTAGGAGTGGCCAACACTAAATTGGTGCACATAGCTAATTTTAAATTTTCAAATGCCTTGATAGATGTATTAGTCCATTGGAAAGAGTGTTTATTTAATAACAAGGTGAGTTGGGTTACAATGCTACGATAATTTTTAACAAACCTATGATAGTAACCAGTTAACCCTAGAAATCCCCTTAGTTGCTTGAGTGTCTTAGGAATCAACCAGTCTATCATTGCTTAGATTTTTTTAGGATCCACTTTCAATCCTTCATTTGAAACCATATGACCCAAATACTCAACCTCATGAGATCCAAAATTACATTTGAAAGGTTTGGCATACAACTGATTTTGTTCTAGAATTGAGAGAACTAGTTTCACATGCTAGAAATGGTCTTTCCAATTTTTATTGTAAATGAGGATATCATAAAAAAACATCAGAATAAATTTATTCAAAAATAGATTAAAAATAGTATTCATCAAACTCTAAAAGGTGGATGGTGCATTTTTTAGACCAAAAGGCATAACCATAAACTTATAATGACTCTCATAAGTTATAAAAGTTGTTTCGGGTGTCTTCATCATGGATTTAGACTTGATGATACCTAAAATGCATATCTAACTTGGTAAAATAAATAACACCATTCAATTCATCTAAAAAATCATAAATGATAGGAATATGAAACTTATCTTTTTTATGATACCTAGAATGCATATCTAACTTGGTAAAATAAATAACACCATTCAATTCATCTAAAAAATCATAAATGATAGGAATAGGAAACTTATCTTTGATAGTGTACTTATTGAGTTCTTTGTAATCGGGGCACATCTTCCAAGTGTCATCTTTCTTTCTCACCATGAAAACTGGCAAAGAATATTCACGTTGGATATGGTGAATGATTTGTGCATCCAACATTCTTTGTACCATATTTTTAATTTCACTTTTCTGGGTGTAAGGATATTTGTATAGCCTGATGTTGGGTGGTGTACTACCATGAATAAGTTTGATGGCATGATCAAGCATGCGAATAGGTAAAATTCCTTTCGACATGTCATAAAAAACAATAGAATGGATGTCAATTACTTGTTGTAGATCAAGAGGTGTAGATGACTAAGTTAGTAAGACTTCAATGGAAAATATGTGAGCCACAAACCTTTCATCACCCTTTTAGATAATCTTGGTCATTTAATGGGAGCTAACAATTTATGGTTATTTAGCCCTTAATCCTTTTAGCTCAAATGTCCTTCCCTTAGAATGAAAGCATAAGAAAAATTCTTGGAAATTAATCTCAATAGTTCCCAAAGTGGTGAGCCACTATGCTCTTAACATAATGTTAGCTCCACCCATGGTAATAGCAAACATAATATAATATAATAGGTAGTTTCTTATGGCTAGCTTAATACTATGTAATTTTTTTGAATAACTAACAATGCTACAATCTATAATCATGACCTAAAATTTTGGAGTAAGATAAATGAAATAGTTCAAATAGGTAACCAACTTACTATTGATGAAGTTGTGTGTGTTCCCAGAATCAATCAATATAGTGAACTTATGTTTCTTAAGGAAACCCACCACCTTAAGAGTTTGGGGAGAACTAATACCTGAAAGGGCATGAAAATAAATAGTATACTGAGAGTCTTCAAATTAATCCTTAGGTCCTTTTGTATCCTCACCAGTTACCTCCTTATCATCTGCATCTTTATTGGTACCTTCGATGTTAAAAACTTCTTTTTAGCACAATAATGTCATTTGTTCTATTTAATGTCACAACCATAACACAACCCTTTGGCTTATTTCTCCTTAATTTGTTGAGGTGTCAATCTGGTGGGTTAAGGAAATGATGGTGCTGGAAAAGTGTGATCATGACTAGTACTGAAAGTTTTCCATTTAACCATCTCTTTTTCTTCTACCATGCATGCCCTTGGGATAGATTCTGATATAGATGATGGATTAAACATATGAACCTCCAATTGGATGATATCTTTGAGTCTACTTAGAAAGAGATCAGTTAAATTTACCTCAGTGATGTCTTCCACCTATAAGGATAGATTCTAAAATTGATGAATATAATCCTTCACAATTTTTGTTTGATGTAATTTGGCTAACTAGCTGAAGTAGTTCTTAGAGACATTATTTTGATGATGAGAAAAAAAATCATCAATGAAAATATACCATGTAACAAGAGCACCATTATTTTTATTTTGAACATACATCCAATGATACTAAATGAACTACTTAGGTTCTAGATATAGAGACACCACTATCACCTTTTGATAGCTAAGATTTTGGTGTAGATTAAATAGATTATCAATTTGGGTAATCCAAGTAAGAGGATCTTTAGCATAAAATTTATGCATGTCCACTTTTGGTAACATCAATTTCACACTAGGATTAGAATTGTTAGTGTTGAGAGGAGGAGGACCCAAAAGAAGAAGTGGAGGGTTATTTGGATGTAACTGAGATGAAATAGTAGCCAATTATTTAGTGATTCGATGCAATTAAGTTTGTACCTCATTAATATCTCCACACATATCTAACACATCAGTTTGAATTATAGAAAATTCATCCTTCTACACCAAGCCCTTTATGTCAGCTTGAAGTTGAGAAATCATCGGATCTAAAGTTCCAAATTCCATGTCATCCCTAGAAGGAGTCTTAAGAGTTTTTCCCCCCCTTTTTTCCCTGAGTAGTAGGACCCACCATGCATAAACCTTAGAAGGGGTTTTTCCCCAAAAAAATGAACTAGGATATGGTATCATTATGATCGCCTCACCAAGATGAACCCAATGACTACTTTTACGCACTATGGTGAAAAATTTCAGCACCAAAAAATGTACTAACAGAATATACCCTTACAATCATCTCATTGAGATGAATCCAATGATTGTAAATGTGAAAAGGGAAAAAAAAAATCTATAATTTTTTTGATATATATTTTTTTCAAAAAAGTGTTTCAAACAATATTGCACTGATAGAAAAAATTAATTCTTCCCAAATTACAAGTTATTGTTTTTCACTCCTTCTACATGCAAAATTCATGCCTCACCAGATCCAAAAAAATGCCTAGATCAAAGCTATGATACCACTTGTAATGAAATTAATTATATGTTCACACAAAATAATTATATATTTCATAGAATAAACAAATATAAAAATCATGTAACAATAATTGATAGCAGAGCAGAATATTGGATAATATTGCAAATCCACTTCGAAGGGGCAACCTCCATAGCAATGAAATAAGAGAAGAATACTTAATATGATGATGAAATCTAACCATTATCTCCTATATTTAGTATACTTAGCCATGTTTATTCCATAGGCCAACCTAACTAAGAACATACATAAATGTAACAAAAAAATAAAAGAGGTATGTAAGGCACAAGTTGGCCACACATATCCCTAAACATGCCAAAGGTTAAGGGAATAAAAAATTCCCAATGAAGAAAATATAATCCATGTAGGGAGTGATCCTCTCACCCTTTTAACAAACACACTTTCTCACATAAACACAACTACAAAAAACTCTAGAAAATCTTGGTCTTTTGTTTCAAAACATAAATACATACATCTCATTTGTATGGGTTTATGGTATGTTATCATTGAGTTACTACTAGAAAATTTCCCTAATCTTAGAAAGGGTAATCTACTCATCACTCTCTCTGGTTCTATCTAAAAATTCTAGTAGAGTTCCCTCTTCATGGGTTTAGGGTATGTTATCATTGAGTTACTACTAGAAAATTTCCTCGATATTACAAAGGGTAATCTACCCATCACTCTCTCTAGTTCTATCTAACAATTCTAGTAGAGTTCCCTCTTTTAGTCCCATGTGGTCCCTTGAATGGACTTAGAGTCCCCTATTTATAAGCCTTTAGAATTAGTTTGAAAACTATTTCTCACTAGTCTAATCAACCACCAAATTAATGATTAGTTAATGAATTGTCTACTAATGTGTCTCAGTGGTGTTGATTAGTGTAGATTAAAATGCAATCATGCCACTAGAATACCATCTAATATATTTAATTTCATTTATTTCCAAGTTCCCACCTTCGATGCTAACATATTTCAATTCAAATTTTGATAGTTTTGCAGACTTGTTAGAGTGATGTGGTAACTAGGTCAAATTAATTGACTTTCTAGTAACTTCCATTCCTATTCATGTAATTTGTGCCTAAAATTTTCCTTCATACATCAGAGAGATGCATGTTTTCACTTTGGGTTATGCATGTGACTCCATTCAAAACTTATGCACTATTATTATGTGCTAATTTTCCTTCTCGAGTTTAGGCACACTCAAATACTTAGTTTCTTAGCAAGATTGTTTAGTTTTTCAAAATGGTGCATCATTTTATTGTGCTTGGGATGCTCCTTCATCATTTATGAATAAATTTTGAAGATATTTTGGCACATGTATGCATTCCCTAAAAAAAATCATAGGCTAGTCATGTATTTTGACTATAGACTTGTCTACATCAATTATGATGACTCTATGACTATTCTAACACATACATCTGTGTCTAATAAGAGCTAAGATATTTAATTTATAATATTTCCATGCAAAAATTATTATTTTCATTCCCTTTTCCTTTAAAACCTTAGGGTTTTAGATTAAGGTAAAAGCAAGTTTTGAAGGGGCCCCGAAACCCTGTACAGATCAAGAAAGATAAAACATTAAAAATCGCCAGGAAAGGCAAACCCACTGAAAATCAGTAACTAAACCAAGTTTTACAGGGACCTGAAACCAACAATATAAACCAAAAAAAGCTCCCTAGGTTTTATAAGGACCTAAAACCTAAACAATAGCAGGTAAAACAACCTAAAAACTAGGTTTTACAAGGACCTAAAACCTCATAATCAAAAACACCAAAGCCCATCTCCAAAAAGAATAGAGCGGGCTCCTAAGTTTAAACCAGCAACCCCAATAACATCATGTCAAAGGAATTGCTTACAAACAACAGCCATCGATATTTACCATTACATGGCTCACCTTCCTCCCTAAGTGCCAACATGGCGTAGGCAAAACTACCATGCCCATCATTTTTAATGAGTAGGGCTCCTCCACGGTTTAGGGTATCACCATTTTTTGAGCACCATGGATCCCAAAAAATACACTACCCATAACAGACAACACCACCAATAGAGAAACAACCCTTGGATCCATCATCGCCACTACCCATTCCATCCACCCAAGCATCTGTGAGATCACCCCCTCTATACAGAGGAAACACCGCCATAGAATTCAAAATATCACCAAAGAAAACACCGATCCGCTCATAACAGGGTAATGGTCAGCACGGTGGCCACAAAATGGAAATTTGAGGTAAAAATATAGTTTTGCACAAAAAAGAATAAGCTTAACAGTGCCGTGCATATGCACCCAAAGAAGGGTTTAAGGGGGCCACACAAATGCAAGCCCCCTCTCCATCCGTAATACAACAAACTGGAGTAAAATAAAGAAACACACAAAAAAAAGATCTCACATTAATGCTCCGCATACCAGCACCTTGGATTCCATAGTCCATGAATAGGGATTAGGTCACCAAGGATCAAGGAAGCAGCTACAGAGGTTAGGGTTTCAGCACGGCCGCATCCGCAGCCGTGTTCCCTCTTCCCTCATCCCTCCGCGATCTAACTACATCTTTTAAAACTTTAGGGTTACTTGTGAGAGCTAAAAACATATAAAAAATAAGGTGAAGTGTAATGGGTTGAGATTACCCCGAATCACCCTCTTTGATTATTAACTATTGCCTACGTATCTAGATACTCTAAGGATGAAATTAATCCACACATAGTTCTCCCACCTAGATTAATTATACAAATATTTTTATTGACTAGATGTATTAAATTATAAATTTGGCTTTGATACTTGATAATGTTATCTCTCAAACTGATTTGAGATGCTTAAGACTTTGCTTGTGATTGCTCCTAGTGATTGGTATTGAATTTGGGAAGTATATGGTAAATTTTATCAATGTGTAGTATTGTATAAGTTTTGAATAGATAGTGCCAAGCCATGAATAATGAATAACATTTGATTTGTATTTTTAATCAAACTTTTTAATAATTTCCTTCAATCAACCTTGTGAAATGCATGAGAAGACCCAAATGAATATTTTAAATTTTCAAATAATGGTTAATTGATGAAGGGACAAGGCTACTCTAGGTGAATAGGTCTATGATAATGGACCTATCTACCTAGCACATACATGTCTCAAAAGATTAAGAATAATTGTCTTAAGGTTGACAACCATCTGATAATAATATAAGACTATTTGAGTATTGACTTGGAAATTCTTGTGTAGCAGTATTGAAAAATAGAGGGTCAAGCTTGCATATAGATAAATGGCTTTGAGCAATGGTGAATAAGATTTATGTATTTAGGCATAAGTTAAGTGTTTCAAGATGCATCAAGAATTAACATTTTCAATTATCTATGACTATATTTAGGAGTACATTTCCCCCTTATTTATTATAACAATGAAATTATTAGAGTAAATGATAAATAAATAAACCTTAGTGTGTAAAACACACTTTGTATTTGATATGAAACTCTAATTGTGTAGGGAACCCATTTTAACAAGCCTTATAACAACACATGAAATAATTATTTGTTCATATTTGAATTTTGAAAATTTAAAATTAAAAGGAGAGTAGGGGAGGAATATGCCTATAATGAGATGAAACCATGTTGATTTATAACCTATAAAAGATGATGAATCATTGGATAAATTTGCCTCCCTTGTCGAATGAGTTAGAGAAGAGGTTACTTAACTTTGAACCATTGGTGAATTCAGAGTGATCAAGTCTTAATTTTAAATAACTAATCAAGCTCTTAAGTTGGAAAGGTGCATGTTTCAACTCTCATGAATGGGGAAGAATATGCAATTTATTGATCTAAAGAAGGTAGAACCATTATGGGTTCATTAGAATTAAATCCAAAGCCATTGAGTGTTACTAGACTCAAATGTACATCACCCATAATAAAAGATAGAACCATACAATGGGTTCACCAAAATTAATGCCAAGGTTGTTGATTGTCATGAAACTCAAATGTACATTACTCATAACAAAATTAATCACACCTTTTAAAACTTATGTAAATTATATTTTCATGATCAAAAGAGAATGGAGAATATCCATGCCTCCATTATGACCGTAGTGCCAATATGTTTGAAGTGAAATAATAATTATTTACTTTTGAATTTGTAAACAATATTCTAGCATATGCACATGAACTAATATCATGCATTTTAAAATTTGAAAAATACCTTTTTGAAATTGAAAAATGATATGTACATGAATTAGTATCATGCTCTTTCAATCTGTGCCAAATGATATATAATGTCATGCATCTATATGTTTAATTATAACTATGTGAAACCTATAATTTATGTTCATGTAATTATCTTGCATATGTCTATGCATATGCATCTAATTATGTATGAATTTGTGCTCAAATATTTTAAAGTGAGTGCATATGCAAGTCATATGCCCCCATAATTTGTATCAATGTGTCAATATTTATCATGTGTATGATTTTTGAATTAATTTAAATCTTTAAAACCTATACTTTGTTATAAAATATGATTTTAAATTACTTTGAATATTTGAAACATGTACTCTATCATTGAATCTATTTTTTTTTGTTCATGGAGGCTTGGATCTCTAATAAAATCTCACTATAATGTCTGCTTTTTGAGATGAGGGATGTAGCCTACAAGTCACTCATCTAAAAATAAAAAATTAACCATGTCATGCAATAAAGATATAATCATATATATTCATGTCAACGTGTGGAAAGTATCTCTTCATAGAAATATATTTGTCCTTAAAGCATATATGAAACATATGTAATGTAAGGCATACAAGTTTGATGTGTAGATTGCTACAATAATGAAACATATAGTAAAGTAACTATTGACCAATTTTGACTCCCAAGTTCAAAATGTCAACCCCTATAGCAAAAACTTGTTTATCATGTGTTACCACCTTGTTCATAGCTTTGTCATGCCTCATGTGGATCCCATTAGCCTTTCTAAAACCTTGTTAGCAAAGTTTAAGGTTTATTAAGAGAATTTAAGGTAATAGTTTATCTTTGCATTGTATTAGGTTATTCATGTCACGGAGTGATGAAACTTGGTCAAGTAATATCATAGTTATTTAGGTGTCCCTAAAATTCATTTCATGTCTTAATCAACTTTTTCAAACATTTTATGTTGATTTGGAAAGTTTAAGGTTTATTTGTGGACTTTAAGGTTGGAGAAGTTGAGGAAAATTGCTATTTTTGGTTGATTCCAACATATGACAAAGATTCAAAAGAGAATAATCCATACAAGGAAATTTTAAAAGGTTATTAAGGTAGTTGTATAATTGACACACATGTCAGGGAAGTTTGAAAGGCTAGTTACTTCATAAATCACTCTGAAGGTGGAGTTTAATGTACTTGTATGGACTTCAAGAACTCACTTTTAGGTGGAAATAGTTTAAGAGTGTCCTTTCAACTTTTACATGTTAGGATAATGCATGGAAGGAAGTTTAAGGTATAAAAGTTGTAAATTACTCTCTTTCTCTGTGTCACATAAATTTTTATTTATTTTTTAAAAAGAAAGTTGTAAAACTTAAAATAAAGGTGAAGTTAGTAGAATTTGGATTTGGTTTGTGTTTCATGATCCAGACGATTGTAGATACACCTCTTTAGCTTGGGAGGAATGACCTAAAAATAAGAAAACACTAAAAATATGGTTGATTAGTTAGATAATATGATGGATTACCTAGCAAGCTAGATCCAAGAAACACATGTTTTCTTGGAGGCTATCAATCCACACTTTTAAACAATCAATTTCTAAAGATGAAAGATAAACTGCTTGCATAAATAACAAAAGGTATTAAAACTAAGTACAAGAAGTACTTAAAAAATATGAATTTGACCAATTATAACAATAAATGACTGGATATTAATGATAAATAAATCAAACATGGTTTAAAAAATAGGATTAGGTAGAAAGTCAAAAAGTGGGATTTGGTTGGGGTCTACTAGATGAAATTGACTTGATGTTGAAATTGCCACATAGTGACCATCAGTGATTAGGTGAACCATCCATGGTTAGGTAACCATAAAAAATTATGTAACCATCAATAGTCAAGGGCAAACCATCAGTGGTTAAGTGACCATTGATGGTTACTATCAGATTTAGCTTAGATAAGGGTGGGTTTGGTTGGGAAGATGGTTGAGTGATTTTGGGAGGTGGGTTTAGGGTTGAAAGATAGAGATGAATATTCAAAGTTGTCTAGTTTATAGGTTTGGTTGGGAGAGAAAAAAAATAACTAATTATTAAAAATAGATATTTGGATTTTTTGTTGTTGATATGAAGAATGTTGAGGTGTGTGGCTAAAAACTCAATGTGGAGCATGGAACAATTGTCACTATATATCAGTGTCTTGGCTGTGATTGATGAATTATAGTGCTTTTTCTCTCTATCATGCTCATTGGAAGCTTTGCTAAATTCATCAAAATAAAACCTACAAAATAAGTTCTAATACAAGAAGCTCTGATAATTACTACTCTCATGATTTGTTACCTCCTTTTCACGTCTTCCTCCTTTTTTATAAAAGGAAGGGAGAGGTGAAATAATAAGTTCAAAAAGGGTCTCAACTAGTCATCTAAGTTTAGTCTTAACATGCATAATTATACAAGTGAATAATAATACAAAATCAAGGTAGAGTTCAGTTGGAGCTAACCCTAAAGGTAGGGTTAAAGGTTGACCATCAGTGGTTAAGTATAACTATCGATAGTTAGGGGTTGACCATTGATGATCGATATGTCAAAGTTAGAATGGTCAGCGTTAGTCAGGGTGACTTAGATTTGGTGGCTAAAAGGTTATGAATTGGTCTCAAGGGGGTCCAAGGGTGGTCTAGGGGTTGGTACAACATCTAGAACTATAGTGTGTAGATTTATAGTGTCTACATTTTGTCCCTTTTTATTATGCATTTTGTATCTGCAAGCTACCAAAAAAAATAGAAGGTTGGTTCAAAGGTTTGTTTGCCCTAATCATGTGAGTAGGTGTTCCCCCTCAAACTACTATTTGATTAGGTGAAACAAAATTAGGTGCATGTTTGACAAGTGATTAATTAGGTGGTTACATTGGTTAGATTGTATATTGAGGTGCAAACATGCATATAAAATATGACTAAATACAATATCACATATCATGAATAGATTAGAATAACATAATTGAGTTAGTTGGGGAAAAATAAGATCATCACTAAAATGATAAGTGACAAGTTGACTAAGTAACTATATTTAAGCATGACAGTTAGGTTGTACTCATAAATATAAATCTCCTAGGCAAGGTTAGTGTATTCATAAGTATCCAAGGTAGGACATGCTCCTGAGAAGACACTCATGGTTTGGACACATAAGTAACATGAGTTCAATTTTTTCAAGATGGAAATGTAGTCATAGCAGTCAAAGAGACCAAGGTAAGGTCATCGTAAAACATGCAAAAGTTGGGCCAATATGACCAATATCAAGGTTACATAGTTGGTTGTTCAACTAGTGGATAATAGGTACTCTAGTGGTAGGTAGTCGGTAATTGTTAGGGTAGAAGTGGGTAATAGATACTTTGATCATATTTGAAATGATAAGTTAGGTTGGAAAATTTTAAAGAGATCGATCATCGATAGTTAGGGTTGATCATTGATGGTCACCTACTGACCATCGATGATTGTATGTTAGCCCTGAAATGGGAAATGATAAAAAAAGCCACTGAGTGTTTAGTTGTTTATTTATGTATTTAACCTTTGGTGATTACCTTATGGCTTGAGTGATAAAAATGGTGACAGTGTGTTAATGTGAGTTGAGTGATTTATTGGGTGAGTTGAGTGAGGTTAAT
The DNA here is from genome assembly GCA_037957365.1 of Torreya grandis. Lineage (NCBI taxonomy): Eukaryota > Viridiplantae > Streptophyta > Pinopsida > Cupressales > Taxaceae > Torreya > Torreya grandis. Next base: position 87,219 of record JARHVA010001780.1, read on the forward strand.
TGGGTGATGATTAAGGAATTGAGGTAGAGCCTGAGGTATGATGATGGTTTTAAGGGTTCATCCACAATGGTGGTTAAGGAATGAGGTAGGTTCTATACTTTTATTTTTAGAGTAAAGTTGAATTTATGATTGTGTTGTTATTTGGTTAAAAATTTGGGCTGGTTTGTGGTTTGCTAGGGTTAGGGTTTGTTGTGTTTTATTGTTGGTGAGAAGTAGGTATGAAGTGGGATAGTTGAGTGGGTACTTAGTGTTGTGAATAGTAGTAAAGGGTTAGCTTACATGGGTGTAGTGAGAATTTTTAGTGTTTGGTGTAGTTTGGAGGTTGTTTGGTCAATCCCTAAGGCTTGAAGATCATTGGTGATCACTAAATAATGACCATCTATGGTCATTATCAACCAGAGATGGTCAATAGATGACCCCCAAATGGTCATTATGTAGACTGTTCGTGGTTGACTACCTGACCATTGATAGTCAAAAGTTGATTGATGATGGTTACAAAAGGAACCATCACCAATCAACCCTCAACCATCATTAATTGGGAAAAGGTTTATAAAAGGGGTAAAGGTGTGGGGTAGAAGGTGCAATTAAAGGTTTTAGTTTAGTGGTCAAGTATTTAGGTTAGTTTTTAAAGGTGTAGGTTAAGAGGTTTAAGGGTTTAGGTAATGTAGATGTGACAAGTTTAGAAAAAGTGAATTTGAAGGGATGTTATCATCTATAGGTTGGATTAGGTTAACTAAGACATTAGTTACAAACCTTTCAAGTGAGTGAGAAATTGCAGATGCATGATAAAGTGCTCCAAATCCTTGATGAGGTATTATGAGGCATTATGGATGCAAACTAGGATCACATGAACAAGGGAGGCTTAGGAGGCATGAGGTACTATCAACATGTACCTTGGGATGCACCAATGTTAGTGGAACTCATTGAGAGATGGGATACAAACACTAACACATTCCTACTACTAACATGTGAGATTACCATTTTACTAGAGGACATCCATTGAATATTAAAACTACCTATACAGGGTGAGCTGATATACCATATTAGTAGTGATGAGAGAGACAAGCAGATGGACCACTTGTATGGAGAGAACCTTTTGCATGCAAGGTGGTACTCAAGATATTTTCAATAAACACATTTATATCAATTGGATAGGGATGCAATATGGCTATTCACAATGATGATAGATGTTACATGTTATATGTTACCAGATTCTAGTAGTGTGAGATGTGGTTATCTTGCATGATGTTTGAGTGGGCACCTATATTATTAGTTTAGATATATTAGGAGCTATGGGGATAATATGCTCACAAAGATATGGGATTATTGTTAGGTTTGTGATACATTGTTGGGCATATGAGCACATCAGGGTACTGAGACCTAGGGGATTACCATGTCATAGGTTTGTTCATATGGATTACAAGGTTTGATATATGAGGTGAGGAGATGACTACAATCTCATAGGACTAGGGGGAGGTACCTGATACTTAGATTGATATAGATATTGAATAGAGGCACTGGTTATGGGATATGTGATTTGACACCCATACATTAGATTCTTAACATGGGTGAGCTATGCCTAAGACACATTATCATTACAAAGCTATAGATGGATCTTTAGGAGGCAAGATCATGAGATCAAGTTTATCCCTTTTAATAGGGTGAGGAATAAGTTTGAACTTGGAAAGGATATCCCTAAGGAGTTCCCCAAATATAAGAGGGAGGATGCAAAGTTCCCATTGGCTACTCCAAAGCTTGAGGATGTATTTATTGATTATGAGGAGCTAATAGTGAGGGATAAGATCAGTGATTAAGGAATTATTGATGGGTACCCTATGTGGTTCTAGGCACATTATGATGCATCCATTTTTAGGGGTGATGGTGGCTAATAATATATAGATGTAGATGCAGAGGTAGGGGTGGTGATCAGAGGGATGTAGATGCCCTAGGTAGATAAGCATTTATTACTAAGAGGGATCAGGCACATGTGGTACTAGTCACAACATAAGCATCCTTAGCATTAGTAACCTAGGAGAGGGATGAAACATAGGGCTAGGTGGCCACTTTTATTGGGGAGAATAATTAGGGTAAGGCTCAACTAGCCATGGTTACTCAGGAGAGATATTCTCTGAGGTAGGCATGAGGAGTACCACTAGATGCATGCAAGACCACTAGGGACTATCTCAATGGTGAGATATGTAGCAACAGTCAAGGATCTCTGATATTACACGTGTGGATAAATTATGGTAAAGTACAAGTGGGTAGTTTGTTGAGGCCAGATATTACATGTGTGGATAAATTATGGTAAAGTGACCAAATGGGTTTTGTCACCTTAGTCCAAAGTTTTTATGGACCAATTTTGAGGTCCTTCACCCTAGAAAATGAAAAGTTACAAAGGTCCAAAGTTAGCTCCTTAATCACTTCCTGCTTTTTTCCCATACTTAGCCATTTTTAGGAAAGTTCAAGCAGAGCTGAGTGAGCACTTTAAAAAAGTTATATCTCATATGTGTGGTAGTTAAAAAGGAAGGTTATCTCATGTGTTTTCTCATTTTAGTCTTAGGTTTATATGTGCCAAGTCTGAGGTCCTCCACCAAAGCACAAATAGAGTTATCTATGTGCAAAAATGGGATTCTAGGCATTTTTGCTAAGTTCCCCATACTTAGTTGTTTGAGCTCAGCCATCACTAGGGCATCACACAGAAGTAGTTATGGACTAGCCATCTTGAACTTAGAATATCTTTACTTCAAAATCTCTCAGGACTAACAGATCAAATGGGTTTGTCCTTTTTGACCTTAAAAACATCTTTTGAAAGTTTGATGCTTCCATGATTCTCATGCTTCAAGATCCAATCTTTCAAAGTTGGTAAAAAACATAAGATGTTTATGCAAACATCAAGTTAAATCTCAATAAAAAATCTACTTATGTTTAAATTTGATGGTCTATGGGATGTCAATCACATTCTACAGAATGATGAATTATAGTCGCATGAACATCAAATTTAAAGATAAATCAAGACAATCCTTTTAAGCTTAATTTTGATGGTCACATGACTATCAATGATGATCGCACAAATGTCAAATGACACACCATAGATTTTCAATTTTAAGACCATAGACTAGCTATTAGCTTTCAAACAATGGGTCTTAGCAATATCAATGATCCTTGCTCGATCGTACATTTCAATCCAATAGCACAAGATGAGTCAAATGGTCAGTGAATCCTAAGAGCAAATATGTGCATGACAAGTAGCACAAGCACATTTGATTTAGAAATATCGATGTTTCATGGGAATTTATACATAGGTCGATTGATGAAGCAAGTTGGTCAATAAGTCAAGGATCTAGATCAAGCATTGACAACCACTAAAAATCAAGGTCAAGAGCAATGATGATCCTAGTATTCTTGATGAGGGTTGAAAGGCTATTTTTTACCATGAAATCAAGGTTTTTTAAGGTCTTCCCAATGCCATTGAAGCTCTTTAAAATGCCATGGAGTGGTCAATATGATGCAATTAGGTACAAATAACATTAGGTATACCATTGGAGATCAACATGGACCTCTAGTTTGTAGATTTATTACATACAGGGTCCATATTTTAAGTAGCATTATCTATTGATTATGTTCGCTGTAGAGAGGATTACATAACACGATTAGTCAAATATTAGTCTAATAAATCAAAGGAGAAATATATAATATTAATTTGAATTAAGCCTATTTATTCATGTGGGACTTACAAAGGATAAAAAGAAAAAAAATGAAAGAAAGAAACATCATATTACCTTTCCAAATGGATTCACCATACCAATATAGCTCAAAATCATGTTTTCCCTTGATCAAGAACACTTGTCTTCAACAACAATGGTGGCCAACTCCAAAGTCTCAAGAACTCTTTGTAAAACCTAGGCTCATGATTTAGAATCACTAATTTATCATATTAATGAATGTTGCAACTAAAATCAATGGTTAAATGTAAAGGATTATGAAGACAATTCAACATAATAAATTTGCACAAATCAAGATTAAAAATGATGTTCATGGCCTCTCTATTTATATATTTTTGAGATTGCTCAGAATTAACTTGAACCACTCATTTTGAGATGAAGATGAGTGGTTGAGGATTAATTAAATTATGTAATTAAAAATCTATAAATAGGTTCATCAATATTTGGGATAGAGGAGCATTGAATAGTCATAGAGGGTCATAATGAGGCATGGAAAACCCATAATCTTGATATTTTTGGCATTTATGGCCTAGGAATATCTTCCCAAGAAATGATGTCATATGCTGATGTAGTTAATAGAAATCAATTTCCAAAAACAAATATTCAACAACTCTCAAGGAAAGTCCACTTAATTTTTTTATTTTAATTAATTAACCTTCAATGAGGTTAATCAACATTTGTGCAATTATTTGGAAATTGGCCCTCAATTAATCAAAATGGTCAAAAACTCATATTATTGGGTTGTAATTTGACTTGAGAAAAATTGGAGGGTGACACTAGATGCATTGGAACTGTATTCCCATTTAAGATGTTGTCAACACAAAATAAAAAAGACACATGACATGTACCAATGAATTAGAAGAAAAGAGCAATCCAAAGCACCCAAGTGAAAAATTAACATTTTGACTCGAAATGCTCTGATCAAAGTTAGTTGGTGCATAAAATACATTGCCCTATTTAGGGATACTTTGACCTAAATTATCACTTGTAAATGACAAGTTTGAACCATTTAGGTTGTTTTATGTATTTTGACCTAAAATATGCATTTGAGTGAAATTCAATTAAAATTAACAATTTCAACACAAATGGTGTTAGGAATTAGATGTCTACATTTTGTCCCTATTTGAGAAGGCATAATGAGACATTTAGGTGAAGAAACATCTTTTAAAAGAAAAGAGTTGTCGATAAAAAATTGAAATAGAGTCATGATGACCCCTTGAGAGGACATACTAGAATGAAAGAGAAGAATGGACTCTTGAAAAGAGGGACAATGAGAGATTAACCCATGGAGTAGATCACATCCAAATGAGTTAATGCTTGCACACATGATTACCATCAATGATCAAAATATAATTAGAGGTATAATAGGCCCCAGTAGATAGAGTGAATGGGAAAGATACAATCTATAAATGTAAGGTACACACTTTAAACATACTTAATTTGATAGTAGAGCTACACACTTACAACATTGATCAATCCTGAGATAGGTTATACACTAAAATGTTGCCATCATGGGAATTAATATGAAGAGCCTAGAATTAGAGGAAAAGAGAGATTTTTTTGCTTTAGGAATGGAAGCACCACTAGAATGGGGTCTCCAAATAGAAGATAATAAGAAGTGTCTTAGTAGAGCAAGTATAATCATGATAAAATAGTTTTACCCCAGTAGGGCTAATTTTGATCATTGATAAAGAATAAATAATTGTTTGCCCTAGTAGAGCTGATGTGATTCCGATGTTGTTTAGATGGTGTGCCCCAGCATGAGAAGTTGGAAATAAAATAGCTCAAGGATATAACCCAAAAGATAGGTTAAAGCGAATGGGTGCAAACATACATGCAATGGTGTAATGGCTTAGAAAGCCATATAAAACCTAGCATACGAGAATGCACAAAGTGATGAGAGAGACAAAAAGAATAATGGAGATGGCTGAGATGACTCCAAATGTATAAGATAAGTGGGTGTTGCCTACATAGTTCCCTTGGACTCATGTTCCAATATGAACTTCATGTCAATGTAGTTCACCCAAGTTTAGGAGAGAAGGGAATGAGAAATGATGAAAATTGACCAAGGACTAATTAGACTCATGATGTATGTGAAGAGATTCTCATCTAAGCATAAAGACAAGGTGCTAAAATGCATGATACCTAGATGCATAATTTCATATCATGAGCCTAGATTATGCAAAGTATTCTTGAAAATCATTCATTAGAGCAATGTTGATGTTAAGACTTTGAAACCTGAGCACAAAGTGCTTGCTATAGCAAAATAAATTAGGCATCATAAGTATGAATAACTTTGAATGACATAATATTCTAATTGTGCCGAACCGGTTCAAATGTGAATACCTATAGCTAAGGATAAAGGTAAAATAATGACCAAAACCAGAGTTACAACCATTTATATTTAAATAAAAAAGTAAATAAAAATAAAAATATAAACATAAATGAACCTAACTTGAAGTCAAGATATGATCAATCAAGACTTAAGTAGGAATAAAAAAAAATAAAAAATAAAAAATAAGAACATCTGAATGATATGAGACTAAGAAATGAATAATCAAGATCCATGTGGACCATCAAGACATTCTTAATCACAAAAGAGAAAAGCAAAATAAAATATAAAAACAAGACACTAGAAACAATCAAATAAACAAAATGGTCCAAGAACAATGTAATAACATAGGATCAAGATATAAATAATTAAGATCCATGCTAATCATCAAGATGTTCTAAAACATAAAAGAGACAAGCAAAATCAAATAGGGAAACACAAGACCAAGATGAGACAAGAAGTAATAAAAAGAGAAAATGAGAAGAAATAAAAGGAGAGGTGTGAAAGCACAACAAAACACCAAAAAAACACAACAAAACATCAAGAAAACTCAAATAAACACACCAAAAAAATAGAAAAACTAAGTTAGTGTGGTTTAAAGACAAATATTCATAAACTTCCGGTAGAGGCATTACTTTCTATCACAACATAAGAAAGAACAATGACATAATAATTATTCCATAATTAAAGAGGAATAATGACAAAAGAAATGGGGGAAGAGAAGGAAAGGAAGGGGTTGGTCGAGCTAACTCCAGATGTACAAGATAAGTGGATGCTGCCTACATAGTTCCATAGACTCATGTTTCAATATGAACTTTAGGCCAAATGTAGTTCCCCAAGAAATAGGATAGAATAAAAATGATGATCAGACCAACATGATTAATGTTATAGAAGAAATAGAATATATAACAAATAAATGAGAATGGTCTTGCAAATAACAAGCTGATGGGATGAGAAAGAATGATCTTGTAAAATGGTAAGTGTGTGGGACAAGATGAACTGGTGTTTATTTGCTTGCAAAATGACAAGAGCGTAGCATAGTGGTATGGGAATGTACAAATGTAAAAAATAATGAGACAATGTTTTTTTTCTTTTACAGATCATGTTCTAATGTTTTTGGTATTTTTAAAGTATTTCCAATGTTTTTGGGATAAATATGCACAAGGTGGGACCATCTAGTCAAGGAGATGCACATCTGAGAGTAGAGATTCTAATAAAATAGCTAAGCTAGCTATAATGGCCCATGCTCATAAATCAATAAGAGTTAAGATCCTGAAAAGATAATATATGCCTAAAAAAGCAGCAAATGTAATATAGAATAGTGTGCAGCATGAATTAATTATGAAGAAGTATCTACGTTCACCAATTTATAATAGTGTAGCAAAGGTCTAGAATTGAAAAGATGCTCTTTCTCACTTACCTATTGAAGAAGCCACAAAATACTATTCTATCTAAACTACTTTGTATAATTGACACTAGAGATGGTCATAATATTCATGAGACATAATCAAGATCATAATTGATTGAGAGATAAAAATTGTTCAAGCTTACAACATGCCCAAGACATAACAAAGAATATGGTTCTCTTTTGAGAATGGTCCAAAGAATAGGGTTCTCAAAGAGAATGGTCCAAGATAAGATAAAATGTGTTTAAAGTTCCAATGATTCAAATCCTTCATTATCCAAAGTCATGAAGTGTTGGCCAAGGTAGTATAAAATGTGTTCAAGGTAAGATAAATGGTGGGATAAAATCACTTCAACACAAGTTGCCCCCAAGTTAGGGGTCTTGTAGATAATGGTTCAAAGTTGTTTATGCATATAACCTCTTAAGGTGTATGATGTTCATGGGCTCTAGAAGTTCTTAACCATTAGGTTTAGCTAGTTGATATGCCCCTTATCCATAGTTCACCATGACAATATAGGGTACCAACCAATTAGGCTAAAACTTACCTTTATTTTTGCATTTAGCATTCATGTTCTTTTGGTTCTCTTTTAAAACCAAATCACCAATCTTAAATTCTCAAGGAATAATGTGCTTGTTGTAGCTTCTTCGTAATCTATTGTGATATGCCTACACATTTTTTAGGGCATCCAAACACTTACCATCAATGAGTTCAAGTTATTTTAGCCATGAGACTCTATAGTCTTCATCATCTTCAATGTGCTCCAGTGATATTCGTAATGATGGTATCTCAATATTGATCAAGATAATAACTTCAGTGCCAAAAATAAGGGAGTATAGAGTGGCTCCAGTTAGAGTTCAATGATTATTTTTATAATCCCAAAGGGTAGGAAAGATTTATAAGTTCCAATTATGGCCAACATCATTGAAAATCTTCTTTAAGATGGATACAATGGTTTTGTTTGATGGCTCAACTTGTTCATTGCCTTATGGGTTATATGAAGTTGATTTCTTGTGTTTGATCTTTAATTTTGTACAAAGAGATTTTACATCATGGTTCAAAAAATATCCAAAATTATCAGATATGATATGGGTTGGGATGTCATATTGATAGATGATATGGTAATGAATGAATTTGGCTATCTATTTATTGGTAACATAAGTGAGAGGGACAACCTTAATCCACTTGGTGAAATACTTGGTTGTAGTTAAAATGTGTTTATGGCCATCTAAAGATGTTGGGTTAATTTTTCTGATGAGAACAAGACCCCATGTTGAGAATGGCCATGGTGTTGTGATTGGTTGTAGTGGTAAAGAAGGTGTGTGTATCAAGTTACCATGTGTTGACAAGAAACACACTTCTTCACATAGTTGCAAGCATCGATCTCCATTTTGGGCCAATTATACCCTATTTTGAGGATCTTCTTTGCTACGACTACACCGTTGGTGTGAGCCCCACACATTCCTTCATGAACCTCCTTTAGTACCAACTTGGAGTCTCCCAAATATAAATAACAAAGAAGTGTTTCATCATAGCCTTTATGATAAAGCATGTCTCCAAGGAGAGTATAACTTGTTAAGTGATGAAGGAATAGTTTTGATTGGTTGTTATAAAGGTTAGTTGGGAAGATATGACTATGGAAATAGTTATAAAAATCTTGGTACCATGGTAGTTCAGGTGGGGGATTAAGACTAGCAATGGTGCATACCCTCTCTGAGTCTATTATAATATGTGTAGGCTGAAGAAGATTTTCAATCAAGAATTGATACTCTTTAGCACTATCATCCATTTGAATCATGGAACCAATTATTTCCATTGCGTCGGTGGATATGTTGTTGACTCTCAAAACTTGTTCAAAATATAGAGATTTAAAATGTGTTTTGAGGTTATCGATAATCTGCTTGTAAGGAAAAAGCTTATCATCTCTTGTTTGATACTGATTAATGGTATTATTGATGATCAACTATGAATCTTCATAGACCTTTAAGCTTTGAATATCCCACTTTATAACAAGGTAGAGACCTACAATCAATGCCTCATACTTGGCCATATTGTTTGTATAATGAAATTGTATATTGAATGTTTTTAGAATCAAGTCCCCTTATGGTGTGATCAACAATATGCTATCTCCAAATCTATGGAATGTGAAGGATCCATAATAGAGTCTCCACTATTTAGGTTTTTGTGATGCTTATTCTATGATGATGATAAAATCATCTAGAAAGTCAAACTTGAAGGTTAAGTGACCTCAATAGGAGCTTCCACAAATTTATTAGCATGATTTACCTTTAATTTTGGTACTCAATATCAAACTCACTTAAGAGCATAACCCATTTATGCATGTGTCCTCAAAGAGATACTTTAGACAATAGGAATTTGAGAGGGTCCACCTTGGCAATGATAATGGTTTTGTTATTTAGAATATAATGTCTCAATTTATGAGTGGTAAACACCATATCTAAACATGTCTTCTCAATAGGTGTATAATTACATTCATAAGCCACCAATATGTGGCTTAAATAATAAATGTGTTCTTTACCATGATCATCATGTTGGGTCAAAAGGGTCCTTAGTGCATGTCATATGGTTGATATATAAAGAAGCAATGGCTTTCCCTATGTTGGTAGTCTTAAGACTAGCAGATTGGCCAAGTATGTCTTAAGCTTTGCAAATACTACTTGAAAATATTCATATCATTGAAATGTTACCCCTTTCTTCAAAATATGAATAAATGGGTGGCACTTATCTACCAATTAGGAAATGAACCTGTGTATAGATTGGATCTTTCCTTACAAGTTTCACAGCTATTTAAGATTATTTGGTGGAGGCATTACCATAATAGTGTTGACTTTTATAAGGTTGACTTTGATACCTCATTATGATACAATGAACCCTATCAATTTCCTTGATGTGACTCTAAAGACCCATATCTTAGGATTCATATGGACTTTATATTCATGAATCCTCTCACAGATTCTGCATAAAACATCAAGATGTCTAGATCTTACTCATGATTTTGTTATTATATCATCAACATAGTCCTCTATAATGTTTTGCATCATGTCATGGAAGATGATAGTCATTACACATTGATATGTTGTTCTAGAGTTCTTCAAGCCAAATGACATGACTTGGTAACACAATGTCCCTCAGGAAATGGTGAACATAGTCTTGTGTTGAACTTTAGGGGTTATCTTGATCTGATTATAACCAAAAAAATCCATCCATTAATGACAACATCACGTACCTAGTAGTTGAATCGATGATCATGTCGATGTTGGGTAGAGGAAAATCATCTTTGGGGCATGATTTGCTGATATCTTTGAAATTAATATAAAGACGTATACCCAGTGTATTTTTACTCACTGGGACTATGTTGGAAACCCATTCAAAATAATCTATTGTTATAATAAAACCTACTCCTAACAACTTTTCTAGTTCAACTTTAACCAATAAGTCGATGCATGAATGCATCTTTACCAATGTTTTCTTGGCTGGTTTGGCATCAAGATGGACAATAGGGTGACACACAACTAAATTAGGGTCTAAGCCTAGAATTTTAGAGTACACCCATGAAAATATGTCTATATAATCATTAAGAATGGATATAATATGCTCACATTCTGCTTTAGTAAGGGAAGCTCTAAGATAAACAATTTTCTGATCCTCATAGGTCCCTAAGTTCACTTATATCATGTTTTCCAAAACAAGTGTGGATCCATCTTCTAGGATTGTAGGTAAGATATGATCATGATCATCTTCTTCTACTATATTTTCTTGTTATTCCTCCCAAAGATCTATATAGTATAAAGAATCAGAATCTACCTCCTCAGGGAAAGGCCAATTAGCAAAGACTTCTAGAAACTCAAGAACAAGCTACTCAAATATTTTTTGTTGTTTTAAAGAGATGTTTGTACTATATATGAACCTTGGGATAGATATACTTTCTATTTCTTGAGGGGATGAGCAAAATTTCGCACCTAGAAGTGTCTGAAATAAGTTTTCACTCAAAGGCTTGTCTTTTACTTTACTTTTTCACTAATCAATGAATGCCTCAAAGAGGTTTTCACCTAAAGATCTTGATGTTTTATCTTTATTATGACAAAAAAAATTGCTTGATCTTTAAATTAGGTAGAAGGAATAATGAAAAATCAAATCCCTATTTGTGATCGCTAATAGGCAATCCATCTCATAGGCCCATGTATTCTACAACTGATTCTTCATTTTGAAACTCATCGAGGCATATGACCAAATTTCGCTAGTCCCAATCAATGAGTTCAGGATGACAAAGGCATATGGAATAATGAGGGTTTGATTTAGGATAGAAATCACCACTAGGATGGGTTATTGCTTTAGGATAGGAAGCTCCAATAGGTGTTATGGTTAATATGTTAATATGACATTTGAGTGGAATAAATATGAATCAACAAACTCATCAAAAATACTATAATCAGACACTATGCCACTACTAGGAGTCTCATTGTTACTTACTTCAAAAGAGTCACTATCAAAAGTCATGAGGCCATGCTTTAGTGGTTTAAATTCAAAACCATGATTCCAATTGATAACTTCAGTTGATAAGGGCTCCAATATTCCTTATGCTTGTGGGCCAAGGCCTTTCCTTATATAGTCAAAATGATCCATTATCTAGTTAGTGATAGGATACTTCAGATTCTAAAAGAAATCAGCAAGGAATTCAAAATATAAACAATCTCCCTTGATAAAATCCTCTTGATCTTTCTTTGGTATGATTGTAGGTACAAAAATAACAGGTGGTTTTGACTATTTCTTCTTTGGCTGCCAAATCTGGTTGGGTCTATTAGGAGTCTTGAATGGTTTAGGCTTTCTAAATGATTTAGGGGATTTAAGTAAGGACATACTTTAGATGGTATGTGGAAATACCCATGTCTTCAATAACAACTTGCCTTGTAAGAGCTATATGAAATAGATTGATCGAAGTGGAAGCTAGATCACCAGGGTCGATATAATTAGATAGAGATGGATGGGAAACGATGGCTTTGTTCTTATTCATAATGAACGTATAACCTAGGCAATAGTTATATTTATGAAATTTTGCTTCAAGATGTTTACAATACTAATATGGCTAACGATCAGTGGAAATAGTAACCTCAATCCTATCGTAGGAAAAATTAAGGCACTGATGAAGAGTGGATGACACTACCTATACTTCATGGATCCATGGATGACTAAGACGTATGTTATAAGGAATTTTAATATCCATAATATGGAATAATGTATGATAAAAAATAGACTCAACCATGATTGACAACCATATTGTACCTGAAGACTCACTTTTGACATTATCGTAAGCCTTGATTGTAATAGTTTCTAGCTAAATGTCTTTATCCATGTACCCCAATCATCATACCAAATTAAGAAATATGATGTTTGTTGTTCCCAAAATCTGTCACTCATTTTTGGGACAACATATGAACTATTTTGCTCCTATAGGTCAAAATTGTCTCTTCTTTTAAAAATTGTTCTGAGCATTCAAATTCTTCATTATTCAAGATTTTTTAGTTAAAGGACTAGCAGGTTCAATAGGTCCAACAGCTTTCACAATCGATTTCTCAAAAAGAAATAAGTTCTCAACACTTAGGCATTTTCAAGCTTGGTTTAATGCCTCGGTTCAACTAAAAATGTTCATCGACAAGCTTCAAACAAAGGATTGAACCATTGAACCATTGAACCCTACTTCTAAAAGGTTCAAAAGTTTAATGGGTTCAAAGGTTTAACGATGTCAGCAAGCTTAAAGAGTTAAGCACTTCGGCAAAAGTTTAACAAGTTCAACCGCTTCAAGGTTCAATAGCTTCAAAACACTTAATGAAAAGAAGAAGGCTTGAACCATTAAACCATTGAACCTTGAACCATTTGGTTCAAAATTTCAATGGGTTCAAAGGTTTAACAAGTAGTTAGTTCAACATGTTTGGTTCAAGCAGTCAAAAGACTTAAGCCAAAATAAAGGATTTCGATAAAGAGATTGAACCATTGAACCAAAGTTGGTTCAATCAGTTAGTTTAAATGGTAGGTTCAAAGGAGTGCCCTAAAGCCCAAAGGCTAGGTGCCCTTGGAGGGTAGGGAACATTTGCTCAAAGATCAAAGAGAAGGCTGAAAGGGTAAGATTTTTTTCAAAAAAGTGAACAAGGCAGAAAAGTTGGAATTCATTCGGATTTATTCAAGGCAAAAGACAAGGCAAATTCTTTAGGACAAAAAATCTAAAGGAATTCCTTCAGACTTTTGTTCAAAGGAATTCGCCCAAAAGGAAAAGCCCAAAGGAAAGCAGACAAATCCAAGGAAAGATTTTCTTCAGACAAATTATCCAAAAGAATTCCTTCAGACATTTTGTCTAAAGGAATTAGAGCTCGAAGATCCTCCAAAGGAATTGAAGCCTGAAGGCCACCCGAAGGACCCTGAAGGGTAGGTACCCTTACGGGGGGCTCTTAGTACCCAAAAAATGGACCTTTCTCAAAGACCCAAAGGGACACCTTCCCTTCGAGGTATTCCAAACACGTATAGCCGAAGGAATTTCAAGGCTTCAAAGGGACTTAGAAAAATAAAGGATTCAATGGAACAAAGGATGAACCAATGAACCAATTAAACCTTGAACCAAAAGAGTTCAAAGTTCAATGGTTCATAGGTTCAACGGTTCAAAGGAAGCTCTAGACAAAGGAAGGAAACGGATGATTCTAGAAGACTAGTTCAAAGAGATGGTTCAACCAAAGAGTAATCAAGTGATGGAACTAGAGAATCAATAAAGACCACCTGAACTGATGAACTAATGAACCAATAAACTTTCACAGGTTTAAAGGTTCATGGTTCAATATGGTTCAAACAAACAGCAACCATTGATGTTCCCATGGATGTCAAATTTAAGGTAATGGAATATCCATTGATTTTCAAATGTGGTGCAAAACTTAAATAATAAACCAAGTGACCAGATGAAAAGAGAGCTTGAGAGCTCAAATTACTACAGGAAAGAGAGAATAATATAAAAAGATCAAAAATATCTATAAGGGAGTTATTTTCAGTAGGTAAAACAGTCCACCAAGTAGACATTTGAACATGCCAAACTAAGGACATGGCCTATTTTTCTTCCATGAAGTAAAGGCAAAGTGAATAGTTGCATAGACATCAAGAAAAAGACCAAACAACCCATGCTAAGGAGGAGACATATGAGATGAATGGACATGCCATAGTTAAGGCTGATGCACTATTCCAAGCATGGTCCCTTGACAAAACTGAAAATGCATTCAAGGCATTGACCGCAACATGGGCCATTCCATAGAAGAAAGCACCAAACCTTTCTTGGCTCATATATATTGTAATCTCTTGTTTTATGCAAAGGGAGACTTTTCCATTTTAAAAAGTGAAACTCTGTTAAAATTGAGAGGCAATTACTGAGACTTTGAGCTCAGATTGTTCATCATATTTCTTTATTTGAATGAGAAAGCAAGTTACTTTTAGACTTTGTGCTGTTATAGCTTGTGTCATTTTAGAATATTGTTCTTATGTTTGTCTTTTGAATGTGTTCTTATCCAGTTAATGAAATAAGCGGAACTAGTGGAAGTAATCAGGAAGGTGTCTTGAAGCCAATTGTGAGAAGAATTTGTGCTGTCTACAATTGCCTTTAGTGTGTTTGTCTATTTTCTATTTTTGTGTAAAGGACCTTGAGATGACTTTGTGCCCTCATTGTTTTTCATATTTCACTCTTGGGCAGTCGAGGTGGAGACTTTGTGCTACATCTCAGTCTGCTAGTTACTGTGCCCTTTATTACTAGTTACTTATCACTAGCTGAAAGAACTCCTGCTATTTTTTGCAAGATCACTTTTGAAAGAAGAGAAGTGCCTTTAGTGTTTTCACCAAGATTTCATCTTTTGTTTGTGAACATCATCTCTAAAAAAAGAGAGATGGATGGTGTTATCTTACCCCTGAGTGTTATTTTCTGCTTATATATATAGTATATAGCTCCTCATATTTATAGGGAACCTCTCCTTGATGAGAGGAGAGATTTGTCCACCTCTGATGCTATAAATATACATATTTGGCTGACCAATCTCCCTTTGTTATGGTTGAAGGGACCTATTTTTCTCATCAATTAGTTGGTGACAAAATATTCACCCAACAATTTTTTGGCAACTCCTTTGGAAATCGATGAACAGTTCCTACCCTTATCCATTAAATACTCTGGAAACTCTGGTCTGTGTCTTACCCATTATCATAATAGCCTTACCACTTTCCTCCAGCTCCATGCCAATAGTTTTTTGGTGACTCTATTGGGGAAGAGCACGTAGTTTGAAGCCTTAAGCTTCAAGCTAAACCAGGGCTAGTTCTTTCTCATTTTTATTCTACAATCTCGCAACTCCATGCTATACTAGAAGCCAGAGAGTCCAAGGCATTGTTGACCATGTTTTTGAATTGGTGTAGTAGGGAAATTTAAATTTGTTCCCTCTCCAACTTCAAGTTAAATGATCTAGGAGTGGTCCTCCTACCTGTACCAGGTCACCAACACAAGGTAGACTTTGCCTATACGTACTCCCCTCAGATTTGTTATTCCCACTTTTCATAATCAAATCATGGATATTCAAGTCCCCTAGGGTAACTCTTTTGCCCCACTCAATTTGACTCTACCTTTGCATGAGCTACCATGTAGTTTAAGGAAGAATTTTTTCAAATTCTTTAGTGATGGGAGAGTTCATCTTGATGAACACATTGGAGCTTTTAGCATAACCTATGGCATGATAGGTGTAGAGTATGAGGATGTAACAGTTAGATTATTTGTAGAAACACTACAAGATGCTGCTGTGGACTAGTTCTACCATCTGCAAGCTCAGTTAGTGACTAACTGGGACACTCTCAAAGCCAAATTTGAAACTAGGTTCAAGCCTACAGAAGATGCACATGCCTTGCTGGCCTAGCTCACATAGATGAAGAAGGAACCTCATGAACCTATGAGATCTCGACTTCATTTCAAAGTTTGACAAGCTGAGGAACTAGATTCCTACCATTGCTCAGCCAGCACCTGAAAACTTTAAATGCTTCTTCATTAACTCACAATTACCTAAAGTGAGTTTTTTGCTAAGACATGCTGGCCACATAGACCTTGCTGTTGCTCAAAATTTAGCTACTGAGGTAGAAGATGACCTTATCTTGGCAGAAAAGATAAAGAGAGATCCTAACAGAGGTAAATCCTCCTCATCTTCTGAATAATCACCTACAACCACCACTAATCTAATGGTGCAAAAGCTAAAAAATGAGTTGCTAGCTCTTAGAAAGCAAATGGTGCAAGGGATGCCATCCACTCCTTCATACAAAGATATACCAAGGAGGACATTCCCCAATCAATTATACCAAGACCATGCTGTTAGGAATCAAGAGCAGCCAAATCATCTTCCTCCCCATGGGAGAACCTTGCCATTGAAGCACCTCTAACCAATTCAATAGTTAGATATCTTGAAGTAGAATTAGATCTCTCCTTTCAGCCTGATTTAAACCCAAAAGATGATGCTAATATCTTCATAGAGGAAGAAGAAGAATTAGTTGGTGACTCCAACACTAGTTTACTAAATTACTAGGATGAACTTAAAAGTGAAGGTAAAATAGCTGATGGAACATACATTGTATTCACCCAGTCCCAGACCTAGTCAGCCCAGTAGGTTGATAAAGAAAAAATAGAGGAGTGACCTCAACTAGTAATTTCAATTGCTAAGCGGGGAACCCCACTCTGCCTTTCCAGCTAAAGAACCTGGTGATTGTAAGAAAGGTAAGTACATCAAGCATCCCTACACCTTCTACTTCAAATTCACAAATTGATCTTCCTCGTCTAAAAACTTAGAAAGATGAACTCCCATCCTTTATTCATAGTTTATTTCAGACATTTGACATAATTGACCATATAAAGAAAACCAAAATTCAAATGTCTGAATTTGATTTCCTACAATCCAACCCTGAGCAATTGGATAAGTTGGTTCAATGTGTAAAGAATGAAGCCATCTCTGTAGGACAAGCAATTTTGAAGGTAACTCATGATCCCCCCAAGAACACATCCACCAGTAATAACCTTCTCATTACTCCTCTTGCTACTCCTAAGAGAATTAAACCATTTTATGTCTCCCTACTGATAAATAGACATCAAATAAACAATTACATCATTATTTTAGGTGCACCAGACAATGTCATGCTTGCCAAAGTGGCAAAATCCCTTGGACTCACACTGACCAAGAAATTTTAAAGATGTTTCTCCATAGAGAAAAAATAATTGCCACTCCTAGAACAAATCAAAGATGCCTAATTTGCATTTACAGCATTCCCAAACAAGAGAATCAAGATGATTATCCTGGTGGCTGACGTCCCAGCATCATATGGCATCCTGCTTGGGCAAAATTTCTACAAGGATGTTGGTGGAAAATTAAGCATGGACCTATCTGAGGTGAGGATCCCAGTCAAAGGCATTATACAGAGACTGCTCCTTGATAAGGAATCAAAATATGTCATCACTTGAACATCAACACCTGAAGCTCAAATTCTATTTGAGTCTTCAGGCATGGATAATTACTTCTTATCCATGGAAGAAGTCCATGAGGTGTTTGACAAAGTTTCTGAATGTGTCAACCTAAAAATTGGTTCAAATGGAATAGCAGAAGGATTGGTGGAGCACAACACAAGTGTGAAAGAATCTCCCGCTCAAATGAAAAAGAATCTAAGGAAAAATCAGTGTCTAATGAGGTATGGATTCTAAAATTTGATGATAGCGACTCTTCTACTAGTTCAAGAGCTAGGATTATGTTGATATATCCTCAAGAAGATATTTTTGCTTCTTCATACAAGTTGTAGTTCATCAATACCAACAACACAGCTAAGTATGAATCTCTATTGCTTGGATTGAAGGCTACTCGAGACAAAGGCATCAAACTCTTTCAGGCCAAAGGAGATGCTAAACTGGTAGTTTATTAGGTAAGGAACCTGTATCAAACCAAGAATGAGAGATTGCACCACTACCACAATCTAGTCTAGGATCAAATTGAAAGCTTTGATGCTTTCAACATCTCTACCAAACTTAAGGAGTTTAATGACCAAGCTGATGCACTGGCTATTTCAGCAACTCTCTTAATTCTTCACCCTAATTTTAAAGGAGATAGGTATATTATTGAACTGGTATTTTGACCAAGTGTGCTTGATAATGCTAATCATTGGCAAGTGTTCAATGATGACAACCAAATCATTGCCTTCCTGGAGCAAAAAGATAGCTTTGAATGGCTTCATTTTAAAGGTAGTGAGACTTAAAATCTTAAACCAACCCCTGAATCAAGTGTAAATGCAGGTGATGAATTATTGCAACTTAAAAGAAACAAAATCTCAAAAGGCCTAGTTTCTCTTGAGAAGCTATTTGACAAACATGATAGGATCATCAAATAGAAACAAATAGATTCAAGCTCCTCCCAAGAGTTTGATCAGATAAATCTGGGTACCAAAAAAATCTCAAGATGGTGAACATTGGCAAGTGCTACACTCAAGAAGAGAAGTTCAAATTTGCTGCTCTACTCTACCAACACATGGATGTCCTAGCATACTCTTATGAAGATCTGGAGTCACTCAAGCCTGAAAAAATCTGCCATGACATTCCTCTTTAAAGTTATTCAGTGCCTTACAAGCAAAAATCTAGATAGTATAATCTGAAGATATCAGGTACTATTCTTTTTGAAATACAGAAACTGCTAAATGCTAGAATAATTTCCTCAATCCATCATTCCACATGGATTGCCAACATAGTACCTGTGAGGAATAAAAATTGAAAAATTCACCTCTACATGGATTTTAAGAACTTGAATCAATCATGTTTAAAGGATAACTATCCTTTGCCAATCATGGACCAAGTTCTTCAGATAGTGATCAATTCAGAGATGTTATCAATGCTAGATGGTTTCTCAGAATACAATCAAATTGAAGTTGGTGAGGCAGACCAGCACATGACTACCTTCACCATGCCTTGGGGCACCTTTGCATATCGAAGAATGACATTTGGCTTGATAAATGTTGGCACCACTTTTTAGAGAGCTATGGACCTTGCTTTCAAAGATGAAATGGGTAAATTCATTATAGTATACCTAGATGATTTAACAGTCTTTTCTAAGCATTAGCCTAATCATGTGCACCATCTACAACTAGTGCTGGAATGATGCCACTAGAATGGCATTTATTTAAATCCCAAGAAGTCTATTTTTAGAGTAACAAAAGGGAAACTTCTCAGGCACGTTGTATCTCGAGAAGGCATAAAGATTGACTCAGACAGAGTCAAGTCCATCTAGGAACTTACGCTACCCATGAGTAATACTGTAGTTCACTCTTTCTTTGGAAAGGTGAATTTTTTACGAAGGTTCATCCCTGAGTTTGCTGAGAAGACTCACCACATTGTGAACACAATGAAGGGAAAAGCTACTTTTTGGTGGACTACAGAAGACAAGTCAACATTTGAAGATATCAAGATAGCTATTACTCACACACCAATTCTAGTTTGTCCATATTATACCAAAGATTTCATAGTGTATAGTTATGCTTCTGAACACACACTTTTAGTAATTCTGGTTTAATAGAATAAAAAAGGTATGAAATCTCTCATTTATTTCATGAGCTATCCTCTCAAATCTCATGAGCTAAAGTACTCAAACATGGAGAAGCATGCTTATGTAGTGGTAAAGGCAGTAAAGCATTTCCACTTTTACATCCTGAATTCACACACTACCACCCTAGTTCTTGACACCACAGTCAAATCCATATTAACTCAATAGGAGTTTGGAATGAAAAGAGGCAATTGGATTGCTAAAATCTAGGAGTTTGATCTAGTTATCAAAACAATGAAGCTAGTGTGGGGAAAGGGCCTATGCCAATTGATTGCTGACAATAAATTAGAATAAATAGAGAATGGAGAAGAAGTAATTGAAGACATGCTAACAGTCCTCTTTGTCTCCACCATAAATGAGTGGTATTTAAATATTTCTCATTTTCTTACCTATGGTGAGTGTCCTTCCCACTTATCTCATAAAGAAAGGAGGACCATCAAGTTGAAAGCTATCAATTTTGTCCTATGGGACAATGGCGTGTATAAGAGGAGCCTTGATGGAGTGTTCCTTTGCTACATGGATGAAGAGCAACATAACTAACTTTTGAAGTCCTTCCATAATTTGGCCTGTGGAGGACATTTTTTTGCTCTTGTAACTACCCATAAGATTTTGTGAGTCATGTATTATTGGCCTACTCTATTTTAAAATGCATACAAATGGGTATGAAAATGTGAATTATGCCAACAGTTCATTGGAAGACTCAAATTAGCTGCTCTGCCTCACCAGTGGTGATAGAAGAGCCATTTCAGCAATGGCAAATCAATTTCATTGGTGCTGTAAACCCATCTTCAAGTGTTGCACATGATTATGTCCTCATAGCCACATATTACTTCACCAAGTGAGTGGAAGCTATTCCATCCAAACATGTTACTTCAGAAGTAGTGTGCAATTTCTTCAAGGAGAACATCATTTCCAGGTTTGGGGTCCTAACCAAGATTGTCACAGATAACATATCTTGTTTCTCTTCCTAGGAGATTACTTAGTTCTATTTCTACTATGGGATTACCCTCTCTCACTCTTTTGATTATTTTTCACAAGGGAATGACCAAGTTGAATCAAGCAACAAGAACTTGGTGACCATCATCAGGAAGCTGGTGGATGACAACCAACGAACCTGGCATAAATTATTGGTTGATGCTTTATGGGTAGACAAAATTACACCCAAGAGGGCAATTGGTATGTCACCTTTCTAACTTATTTATGGTCTCAATGCTGATATACCAATCACCCTAGAACTGTCAGCATTGAAATTGGCTAAGGAAGTTGAAGATCAAACATATGAAAGCTCCATCGATAAGAGGATCATGTGCCTGACTGAGCTAGATGAGTAGCAAATTATGGTGGTGGACTGAATTGCTATGCATCAAAGTCTGGTGAAGAAGCTCTTCAACTAGAAAGCAAAAAAAATTGTGATTTCTAGATTGGAGATCAAGCCCTATTGTGGGACAAGAGAAGAGAACCAATGGGAATGCATGGGAAATTCAACTCCCTTTGGAGAGGCCCTTTTACTATCCATCAACTCAATGGTGAAAATAGTTTCTTATTAAAGTATCAAGATGGCAAGCCCTTCTCTCTGTCTCACAATGGGTGGCATTTGAAGCACTTCAATTTTTGAAGTATCAGATAAGTTCACATGTACATATGTATATTTGTATAGTCTTTGGTTCTATTTTGTGTTGTTCATTTTCATTTTTGGTGCCTTTATTTTTTGGGTAGCATGACTCCATAGCCCAATGGCATACTTGAAGGCACTGGAGATTCTAGTTTCTACTCCTCTTAGCTGTTCCAAATTTTCAACTGAAGGAAGTTCTCCAACTGGAGCTAGCTATTGTTTCCAAAATTTGTCACTCATTTTTGAGACAACATATGAACTATTTTGGTCCTACAGGCTAAAATTGTCTCTTCCCTTTTCAAATATTATTTTGAGCATTCAAATTCTTCATTATTAAAGCTTTTTTAGTTAAGGGACTAGCAGGTTCAACAAGTCTAATGGCTTCCATAGGTGATTTCTCTAAAAGGAACAAGTTCTCAACACTTAGGCATTTTCAAGCTTGGTTCAATGCCTCAGTTCAACCAAAAATGTTCATCGGCAAGCTTCAAACAAATGATTGAACCATTAAACCATTGAACTCTGCTTCCAAAAGGTTTAAAGGTTCAATGGGTTTGAAGCTTCAATGACATTGGAAAGCTTAAAGAGTTAAGCGCTTCAGCAAAAGTTTAACAAGCTCAACCACTTCAAGGTTCAATGACTTCAAAACACTTAAAAAGAAGAAGAAGGCTTGAACCATTGAATCTTGAACCATTTTGATTCAAAAGTTCAATGGGTTCAATGGTTCAAAGTTTCAATGAGTGGTTGGTTCAATGTGTTTGGTTCAAGCGGTCAAAGGACTTAAGCCAAAACAAAGGATTTTGATAAAGAGATTGAACCGTTGAACTATTAAACCAAAGTTGGTTCAATCGATTGATTTAAATGGTAGGTTCAAAGGAGTTCCCTAAAGCCCAAAGGGAAGGTGCCCTTGTAGAGGGCAGGGAACATTTGCTCAAAGATCAAAGAGAAGGCTAAAAGGGTAAGATTTTCTTCAAAAAAGTGAACAAGGCAGAAAAGTTGGAATTCATTTGGATTTATTCAAGGCAAAAGACAAGGTGAATTCTTTCAGACAAAAAGTTTGAAGGAATTCCTTCAGATTTTTGTCCAAAGGAATTCACCTGAAAGGAAAAGCCTAAAGGAAAGTAGACAAAGCCAAGGAAAGATTTTATTTAGACAAATTGTCCAAAGGAATTCCTTCGGACATTTTTTTGAAGGAATTGGAGCCCGAAGACCCTCTAAAGGAATTGAAGCTCGAAGGCCACCCAAAGGACCTCAAAGGGTAGGTACCCTTGCAAAGGGCTCTCGGCACCCACAAAATGGACCTTTCTCAAAGACTCGAAGGGACACCTTCCCTTTGGGGTGTTCCAAAGACATATAGCTGAAGTAATTTCAATGCTTCAAAGGGACTTAGAAAAATAAAGGATTTGATGAAACAAAGGATGAACCAATGAACCGATTGAACTTTGAACCAAAAGAGTTCAAAGTTCAATGGTTCATAGGTTTAGTGGTTTAAAGGAAGCTCTAGACAAAGGAAGAAAATGTTTGATTCCAAAAGACCAGTTTAAAGGGATGGTTCAACCAAAGAGTAAGGAAGTGATGGAACCAGGTAAACAATAAAGATCGCTTGAACCGATGAACTAATGAACCAATAAAATTTCACTGGTTTAAATGTTCATGGTTCAATATGGTTCAAATAAACAACAACCATTGATGTCCCCATGGATGTCAAATTTAAGGTAATAAAATATCCATTGATTTTCAAATGTGGCACAGAACTTGAAAAATAAACCAAGCGACCAGCTAAAAAGAGAGCCTGAGAGCTCAAATTACTATAAGGAAGAGAGAATAATACAAAAATATCAAAAATATCTATAAGGGAGTTATTTCTAGTAGGTGAAATAGTCGACCAAGTAGAAATCTGAGCATGCCAAACCAAGGACACAACCTATTTTTCTTCCATGAAGTAAAAGCAAAGTGGACAGCTACGTAGACATCAGAAAAAGGACTAGACAACCCATGCTAAGGAGGAGACATATGAGATGAATTGACATGCCATAGTTAAGGCTACTCCACTATTCCAAGCATGGTCCCTTGACAAAACTAAAAATGCATTCAAGGCATTGACCACAGTATGGGCCATTCCATAGAATAAAGCGCTAAGCCTTTCTTGGCCGATATATATTGTAATATCTTGTTTTATGCAAAGGGAGACTTTTCCATTTTAAAAAGTGAAACTCTACAAAAATTGGGAGGTGATTACTGAGACTTTGAGCTCTGATTGTTCATCATATTTCTTTGTTTTACTGAGAAAGCAAGTTACTTTTAGATTTTGTGATGTTATAGCTTGTGTCATTTTAGGAGATTGTTCTTATGTCTATCTTATAAATGTGTTCTTGTCCAGTTAATGAAATAAGCAGAACTAGTGGTAGTAATCAGGAAGGTGTCCTAAAGCCAACTATGGGAAGACTTTATGCTATCTGTAATTGCCTTTAGTGTGTTTGTCTATTTTTTATTTCTATGTAAAGGACCTTGAGATGACTTTGTGCCCTCATTATTCTTTGTATTTCACTCTTGGGCAGTTGAAGTGAAAACTTTGTGCTACATCTTAGTCTGTTGGTTACTACACCCTTTGTTACCAGTTATTTGTCACTACCTTAAAGAACTCTTGCTATTTTCTGTAAGATCACTTCTGAAAGAAGAGAAGTGCCTTCAGTGTTTTTACCAAGATTTTATCCTTTGTTTGTGAACATCATCTCTGAAAAAAGAGAGATGGATGGTGTTATCCTACCCCTGAGTGTTATTTTCTACTTATATATATATATATATATATATATATATATATAGCTCCTAATATTTATAGGGAACCTCTCCTTGATGAGAGGAGAGATTTGTCCACCTCTTATGCTATAAACCTACACATTTGGCTAATCAATCTCCCTTTGTTGTGGTTGAAGAGACCTATTTTGCTTATCAGTTAGCTGGTGACAAAATATTCACCCAACAATGTTCATCCCCAAGCCATTATCTATAAAAACCCATTTGATCTTATGATCTACAATTATTATCTTAATATATAATGGGTTATTGTGGTTTGGGCCAGAAGTGGACATGTCCTTTTAGTCAAATGTGATTTTTCAAAATGAAGACAAATGTCCAACTAGGTTCTAGAACTAATTAGGGTTAATATCATTAGGCATAGTAAATTATTTCAAAAGGTTATTCATAATAGTTATATGGACATTAGATGTTTGCAATAATTCTAATATGAATATGTATGTAGGGGTTTTATTTAATTGGTCTGCTAAACTATAAGGCTTTTCGATTATGGATTGAGCTAGTTTAGTTTTGTTAGCACAATATTCAGCTTTAGAACCATTGACACAATGTTCTCATTGGGTTTCATGGAAGAAGTGGGCAAAGGGACCTGGATGGCAACTCATGGGTGTCTAGTTATGACTGCACAATCTAGAGTGATAAGGAGTCACTATAATTAGAAGAGGAAGGCAAAGGGAGTTAGATGATGACTCATGGGCATCTAGCTATATTGCTATAGTTTTGAGTTAATAAGGAGACTTTATAATTAGAAGGGTGATATTGTTTATAACTAGTAACCTATGCAAATTGAGTCATAACATGATTATGTAGACTTGACATGGTATGACTAGCGGGAGAGGGTGTTAACCCTATAATGATGGGTCATGTGCTACGAGGAACATGAGATTGTGCACATGGTTTCCCAATAATAGTGGTAATGTGGGAACAATAAATGCACCCCATAATATTGTTATAGTTGTATGGCATGTTTTTATAATCCACTAATAACCTCCAATCATGTTTTTGGCCAATTTTCACCCAAAATGCACAATTTGGCTTAAAAACACTAAAAAATGCTAAATGATGTGAAAATGACATTTTCAAGTGTTGATTTTGGCCAAGTATCCCTAAATTAGGTAGTGCAATTTTTGGGCCAGCTAATTTTGATTAGATCATTCTGATTGAAAATGCCAATTTTGCACCTAGGTGCTCTAGATTGCTCTTTCTTATCTAATCTTCTGCACAAGACACATGCCCTTGTTATTTGTTTTTGGTAACATCCTAAATGGGACAATGGATCCAACACATCTAACAGTGACTTCTAATTCTAATCCAGTCAAATTTTGGACCACTAACAAGGTATTCTGATTAATTTGAGTAATTTGTGCACAAAGTGCTTAATCATGCTTAAGAGTTAATTAACTCAAATCAAGGCTTAATTAATAATTCCATGGAAACTTGTTGAATACTTATTTTTATAAATAAATATTGAATATCTACATCATCAAGTGACCTTATTTCTTAGGAAGACATCTTTAGGCCATAAATGCCATAAATATCAGGATTCAAGCTCTCCATGCCTCATCAATACCTTCCATGATGCCCTCCATGCCTCTTAATTTCCCATTCCAATGTCATGATGAGGATAGTTATAAACTTAATTCCAAAAATTGAATTAATTTTCAACCACACATCTCAATCTCAGGATGGACGATTTAGGTTGATTCTAGGCATTCTCAAAAAATTATAAATAAGAGGCCTCACCACATGAATTTTAAGACTTGAGAATGAAAAGTTATAATGCAAGATTGATTCTAAAAGCTTTATTAAACTAGTTTTACCATGTCAAATTGATTTCAAACCAAGCCAAGCCATAAGCCAAAGGTGCCAATGAGATATGGAGATATCCAAGCTTCCATTACCAAGGACTTCATGAGCACAAATTTGAGCAAACCACTACTACAAAGGCATTTGGAACATCTAAAGAAGGTGAAGGAATTCTTGTATTTTATTCCTTACATTTTAGTTATGTTTATCATTTGTTTTTGTTAACTAAGCTCTCCTTAGTGTCTAGGCCTAGAGATATTATGCTATTAGTGTGTTTCTTTCATTTTGTTTTCATTTTAGAACTAACACCATACTAACCATCTCTCTTGAGTCAAATTTATAGATCACATTATGGCATGCCTGATGGGACTAGATGCATCTCACACCTAAAGAAGATCATTTCGTAGCTTTAAAATATTCATTTGGACCCTTAAAACTCTTGAAAATAGATTTTCTAACTTTATTTTGCCATTTTTGTTTGCCATGGTTTTACACATTAACCGATGTCAACAAGTAAGAATGACATTAGTTGCACATCTTAACAGATGTTGGTTAGTAAAACCAACATCAGTTGTATATCTATCATTAGTTATAAAATGTAACCATCATCGATTATAAAAATTGACATCAGTCACTGTGTTTTTCTTAAAACACAGACCTGAGAGCTCTTTTCCTAAAGTTCATTATTTCAAACTAAAAAGAGCTTCAAAGCTAAGGGACATGCTGACATTTTTGTTATAGGACCAAGCTTGACATTTGCTAAAAACATGTTTTAAATCACCTTTTGCATGTTTAAAAATCAATTAGGAACTTTGTTTTGGTGTTTAATGAAAAATTTAGATGTTTAGATGAATGTTTTCAAAGTTCACAATTTTAAGACCAAGGGGTCAAATGAACACTACAAAATATTTCATTTGGGCTTAAAATTGAACACATTTGTAAATTTTTGTTTGCAATAGTTATTTAATTAGATTTTGTTTGGTGAAAAGAGGAATGTTGCGTGTATGCTCTTCCATTTGTCCCCTTTAGAAAACCCTTAAAAATAAAAAGAACCATTCATATGGAAAATAGCCTAGTCCAAGGCTTAGAAAGAAAGTCATCTAAATAACTCCCCAAAAAATCATCAAAGTTTGGGTGACCTTAAAAATTACCCTAAAGTCTTTCTACTTTTATGCTTTATTTATTTTTATGCAAACTTGGCTAATGAGGGGGACTTCATCACCTCTCACGAGTTATTTAGGGAAGCTTTGACCCAAGATTTCACCTCTCAACATTGACTTCATTTGGATCCTAATTAGAGTTTCACATATGACGTAGTGGTACTTTGGACATCACACTACACTGAGCACATAACATGATGTAGTGGGTGCTAAAAGGACTAGACTTTTTTGCAATAATACAAGTGATACAGATGCAAAATCCATGCTTTTATTTTGCATTGTTTAATTTGAAAGTCATTATGCAATTGATTCTCCTAGATCATTTGGAAACTTGTTAGATCTTAGACAAATCCCCACTTATTGTGGAAGTATTGTTGGTACAAGGTGCACCTCAAAATCCATGTCATAGTACTATCACTTAAGAGAAGGGGGGTGTAAAAAACCTACTATATAATGGACATTTACTTTTAAATGAACACTTAAAATCCTCTCAAATAACGTATATTGATGGATTCCAATAATACCAAGCAACCTTGTTATTTTAGGATCTAAGAGTGGTTAATTAGTTGGTCTTGTCCTAGATAAAACTCTTGTTTGAAGTCAAAAATTGGTGTAAACAAATAACCCAAACCAAACACATATTCCAAATTTTCCTTCAAATAAAGAGGCATTATACTACCCGCATGAGATCATCAATTTGCCTTCTTCAAAAGTTCATCAAAATATTGAGAGTTATATCATCCACTTTGGCATAGTTATTATGTCCAATTGAGTCTAGACCTTTACCAAAGTTATTTAAGTCCTTCACTTATAATCTAAATTCAAAATTGCACCTTTATAATTTCATAGGGTTGATGTGTTAAGTGGGTTCACCATTTACACTAAACTTGAGGGAACTTAGGTTTAATTTCCAGTTTGGGCTGAAGGCCATTAAGACTCATAATAATTATCATCACTTGATAGACTTAAGCCATTTTATGCTAAAAACTTACACTTTGAGTCTATGCACCACAACATTTTGAATCAAGAAAAGTATTTTTATGTTGTCAAAATTATAGGAAAACATCTTTGCCTTAGAGAGTTTTTGAAACAAAACTTTATATCACACCTTTTGGGTAGTATATCATCATTATGCTACCCAAAACATTTTGAATATTATTTCATAGACCCTCTTGTATAGAGTTCCAAATTTTTTCATACATTTTCAGACCAATCTAAGTTTACTTTTGTGATCTTTTGTTAAAATAGTTATACTATTCACTTTTGTCTAGCTTGTTTGTCAAAAGAGCCAAGTTTTATACCATTTTTTAAGAGAAAATAAACTATTTCTAAAGTGCCTTTTATTTCATACCTTATACCTAGTTGATCAAGTTCATGTCCAAGAATCAAATGCCTAGTGTTTGTTAGAAGTGTTTCAAATCTGTTAGATTAAAACTTTCATTTATTTCAAAGTCTAGATTTTGACGTCATTTGGCTAAGAGTCCTAGTGCATGCCTTATTTGATCCTAAATTTTGACACCGCATTTGGCCAAAAGACATAACAACTTTTAAATTTCTAGATTAGACTAATTTGAAACACTTCAACCTTAGAGTTTGACATTTTAATTTTCAATCTATTTACTTGCCTATCTTTGTGCGAATAATGAAATGTTAAATACTTCACACTATCTTGTTTCCTCATAAATATTTACATAGACCTTTTGATCCTTTTGATGAATCTAGACCAAGTTGTAACATCATCTATTTTAGACATTGTCCTTTTTAGAGTTTGTATAACTCTTTGACCGCAAAACATTGACTATGGATCCCAACATGTATTCCTACACTTGTAGCAAACTCATACAATATAGGGATTATTAATGTAGTTACGTAGGAAGAAATGGTGCAAGACCTCTATGCAGATAATATTTATTATGAGATGGATTTTTATCCCTCTTATAATACTCAGTGAGGGGCACAAAGCCAAGGTCTATTCGCTAACTATTTGGTTAACACACCACCTTATTCAAAATAAGACCAAGAATAAGCCATGTAATAGCTAGCTGCAATACTCATAGTGGGTGAGCCAATAATTTAACGGTCATATTATACTAACATGGCTTCCACATATGATCCATTTTTATTGGAGTGACATTTGTTAGAGAATAAAGATGAGATTTTGGTTAAAGTCATAGAGGTAGGGGCCAAGTTTACAGAAGACTTTCTCCATGAAAATTTATCAAGTCTAGTAAGAGTACACCATAATATCATTTATGATCAATAGGCTTCTTCTAGCAATCCTATGGCTTTAGTCAAAAAAATGTACCAAGATCTTAATATATCTAATCGAGGCAAAAACATCATGGAAGATCACTTTAACCAAATACAAATAACATATCAAACCCACCTAAATCTAGCATGTGATTTCAATTAGATGAACATGGTAAGTAAGCCTCTCATTGACCTAGTTCCTTCAACAAGAGTATTGATAGAGTTAACTTAATAAGAGAATCCAAATTTTGACCCATTCATACAAACTATTTTGATAGATAACTTGATGCATATGCTCATTACTGAAGATGTGTCTTTAGCTTCTACATAGAATAATAGGCCAAATGTAGTAGATAATGTGTAAACAACATCCAATCCT
This sequence comes from Torreya grandis, assembly GCA_037957365.1. Classification (NCBI taxonomy): domain Eukaryota; kingdom Viridiplantae; phylum Streptophyta; class Pinopsida; order Cupressales; family Taxaceae; genus Torreya; species Torreya grandis. Next base: position 117,329 of record JARHVA010001780.1, read on the forward strand.
AATCAAAGTGGTAATAATGTACAAACAACTAGCCAAAAATATGTGCCTATAGTTAATCCCATGAGTAGATCATCATACCAGAGAAAAGGAATTTATACACCCCAACCTCAACTGGGTGCTTCCTCAAGTGTAAAAACTATGGGATTAAGTAATCAAATAATGGCCAATGTCATGTCTTAATGATAGAATGTGATGAATCCTACTCTTAAAAAAGTAATGAGTAGTATTCCATAACAGTAGGCATAATCTAGTGTATCAATGCAACAGAGGAAAAATACATTGCCACCTCAATCAGGGGCAATTAATGTTTCACCTCACCAGGTAAAGATGAACATACCTCTTCAGTCATAGACTAATATATCAATCCAAAACAAGCAATGACTAGTCAATAACATGTAAATATTAGTCAACAATAGATACCAAATCTATAACCTGCTTTCACTTCCTCATATGGATTCATGCAACAAGGAGGTCCCTATGTTTCTCAAGTACCTACTAGACAACTATTAGTTTAAAATGCGGCACAAATTTAGAGATAGGGTCTTAGACCATAATTCCCCACTCAAAAACAAGATTTGATTAGTCAACATCATGTCCCTTTTCAACCAAAAAAGACACAGTATAGTTATATCCTTCTAACCCAACCACAAATTCTTCTACATCAAACCTTTATCACCAACCCAAACTAGAATATTGCACAACTAAGTGTGTAATTTCAAGTACATCTTATTCCACATATGCATATTCTTGGTCCATTCCCCAACCAAACTAATATACCCAAATAGGTATCTCCATCATACCTTGGTCAAAGTGTCCCACTTATGACCTCCCAAACTAATTTTCTCCCTCAAACCAATGTTTCTTTTAGTTTCTTATCCTAAGAATTACAATAGATGAAGGATGTAATTGCTACCATTTAAGCTAGTAAATAGATTAAAAAGTTCAAATTGGATGAAATGTGTTCTTAACTATTCAACATGGAGTATTTGTAGATACCACTTCTTCCAAGATACAAACCACTAAAATTTGACAAATACAAAGGAAAAGGTGACCCTAAGGCTCATTTGACTAAATTCTTTGTCACATGTCAACTAGTAGCATATAGTGATATTTAACTTTTGTTGTTGTTTCCAAGGAGCTTAGATAGACAAGCCTTGGAGTGGTTTTTAAAGTTTCCTAAAAATTTAGTAATGGATTTTGATTATCTTTCTGATAAGTTTATGTAACACTTTTCCTATAATCTCAAGCATGAGATTTCATTAGTGGACTTAATGCAAGCAAAGAAAAAAGATGGTGAGAATTTTGCAAGTTATTTACAGTGATGGAGAGTCCTTGCAAGATATTTCACCCATAGTATATTAGATAAAAAATTAGCTATTATGTTTACAAAAAAATTAAATAGTGAGATAGCTTATCATTTGGAACTACAATGTGCACATACTTTCAAGGAAATCATCGATAAAGGTTTGTTGATCGAGTGAGTGCTCATCAATAAAAGGGTCATGAAGATTAAATCAACTAATCAAAATCAAGGTACCAATTAGGGAAATTACCAACATCAACATCCCATTCAAGTGCTAATATAGCAACTAGTACAAGCCAATAACCAAGAAAGACCGAAGCAATTCAACCGTAAAAAGAATGTTGTGGAAAATGGAGTAACCAAATCTTATCATGTATAAATGGTAAAAACATCATTTACACCACCTTTTCAGCTTACTCATACCCATCAACCTCTCCAACCAATTCCACAAGCACAACAACCAAGACCTACACAACAAATATAACAACCATTACCATTACAAACCCCTCCTAAGAGAATCATGCTGGTATGTCGGGTCTTTAGTGACTTAGGAGAACCTATTGAGTTTGTATTTTACAAGCTTGCTATCACTAATTTGATTAGTTTGCCTATACCAAATCATTATTTTTCAGGCATTCCTTATCTTGATTGGTACCGCAAAAATGAATTTTGTGACTATCATTAGGTCAATGGACATAATCTATGAAGATGTATCCAATTCAAGCATTTAATTAAGAATATGTTGGAGAATAGGAAGATAACATTGGATAATAATTCTTCCAATTCTAATCAAACTCTTGAGATTTATCAAAACCCCTTTCCCCAACATAACAATCAATAATAACAAAATAATCAGCAACAACAATAACAATGGATAATGTAGCAACAAAATCAATAGTATCAAAATCAAAGGCCAAACTAGTAGAATAAACAAAATCAATAAAACCCATAATGACAGAATAATAGACAAAACCAAGGTCAAAATGGTAACAACCAATAAACCTACCATGCAATTTCACATGACTATAATAGAGTTGTAGGTCATATTGTAGGGGGTAGCGTTAATACCATCTCCATTAAACTTAGATCAAGAACTAATCAACATAGACTATTACTAAATAATAACATTCAACCAAATTACATGGATAATCCTTATTTGACCTAGGAATGCATATAGGCAAACTAAAAAACTATGACTTTCCCTTTTGGACCATATAGTGACAAATCGTCCTTATCACGTGACCACATGCGAGTACACTGACAACTGAGACTTGTCTTGTCTAGTCCCACACCATTACTAACATTGATTATCAATAATGGTCTAGTATTTAATCTTGATTATGTAATCATAACTCAGAGGTCAGATATTACTATCCCAATCCCATAACCATCCACCACTTTTCCTGTCATCCAACCAACCATTTAGCCTTGGAATAAACCATTCACTACTAACCAAGATAAAAAATTTGATATTATGGAATAATTGTAGAAAACACCAGCACAAATTTCTATTTTAGATTTGTTGTGAATGTCAATAATCCATAAGAACATATTGAATGAGTTTTTGACTTAATCCAATGTTGATAGTGACATATCCCCTAATAAATTTCAAGCTTTGATTAGACACCTAGCTCTAGCCCAACAAGTCACATTCAACCAAAGTGATATGTCTTCTCTTGGTCCACTCCATAATAATCCATTATACACAGAAGTTTATATAAAGTGGCATAAAGTAAAATGTGTCCTTATAGATAATGAGTTTGGCCTCAACATAGTGTCTCTAAAGCTCATCAATCTTCTTGGGTACACAATAGTAGATCTCTAGCCAAAAACAATAACTATCAAAGCCTCTAATAATTAGGAAAGAGAATCATAAGGCACCATTAGTTTTCTAGTTATAATTGGGCCTTTGACCCATGATACACTTTTCAATGTGCTTGATCTTGAGTTATCATATAATATGCATCTAAGCAGGCCTTGGTTACATGAGATTCATGTAGTCCTGTCAATATTGCACTAATATATCAAATTTTCCCACTCAGGGATGGAAGTGAATATTCCAGGAGATTTACACCCATATAAACACTAAAAAAATTTTGAGTCCAAATTTCGAAGCTACAATTATCTGTACGGTATGAATCCAAGTTCCAAACAAGACAAAGGAAAGGCTATACTTATTAATCATTCACCAGATAATTTCATAGATCCTAATACCTTGGATTCCCGTTCCCACATGCCACAACCTAAAGATTATAATAATTTCACCATTTTAGAAAATAGACTAGGAGAGTATGTGACCCATGATACATTTCATATTGTCAAATTTCCTCATAATCTAAAAACCTTTGGGCAACCTAAAGTCACCCCAAATATGCATTGGCAATAAAAGAATGAAGATAAGGGACCTGCCACATTTTTACCAACATCTGGCCTAGGACATGACCCTCTTAAAGGGGATGAATCATGGTTATAAAAAAACAACCAAGATGATTTATATAAAAATGCAAAGTATCCTATTCATAATAGGATCATGAAACATCACAATTATGAAGGAAGAGGCCTCAGATCGAATCAACAAGGAACCATCAAGCTAATTTCTATGACTAATTATGAAAGACTTTATGGAATTAAATTTAAATTGCTTGGGGGTGACCCCACATATCTTATTCAAAATCTATCACCAACAACTATTGATGATGATGTCAACATCAAAGTAGAGTTTGATCATTATCCCACCTTTGATGACCTAGCTAAAACCAATTTGTTTGATAACAATGCCATTATTACCCCTACCCTAACCATTCATCAAAATCTATTGCCATTATATTATCCTCAAGTGATAGATTAGGACCAAAAATAATCCAATATACCAATTGATGAGATCCAAAATGATGAGGCATTTTGTGACTTTTTAGGCCTTAGAGATAATGTTTCATTGGGAGATCACAAATTAGGATTCTCAATCACATTGGATCCTGCAGCCTATTTTGGAGAGTGAGTGAACACCCTTAGCCAAAAATAAATAATTAAAATATTGAGGTCCCAAAGTGAAAACCTCTTTGAGGCACTTTTTGACTAAGGAAAAAGTAAAGATAAAGGCCAGTCTAGTGGTGAAAACCTATTTCAGGCACCATTAGATGGAGGTGTTCATTCTTCTTCAAATTTAGACCAAAATATCACCAATGATGAAATTTCCTATGGATTTGAGTTAAAATTTGAGAAATAATAAGTATTTGATCAAATTCTTCAAGAATTTCTAATTTTTTTAATCATATGGCTAGATCTTCCATTAAGGGACTCAAATTCATCATGCCTAGGAGAAGTTAAAGAGTAAGTCATAACAGAGGACCCTAACATAATTCAATAGTTCAAGTCATTCCTACTATCCTAGAAGATGGTTTGACCCTTCTAGTTGAAGATATAATAGAGGTAAATATCAAGACTCCATCAAACTTGAAATAGATAAAATTAGGATCATCCCTCACTGAGGAGGAATGTGACATCTTTACAGCATTGTTGAGAGAATTTGTAGATATATTTATACAGGCCTATTCTGACATGCCAAGTTTAGACCCCATCTTGGTTCTGCACCACCTTGTGGTTAATCCTGACACCAAACTAGTAAAATTAAATCTACATAAGATGCACCCTCACATTGTTGTATTGGTAAAGAAAGATTTGAAAAAACTCTTAGAAGCAGCATGTATTTGATCCATTGCCTACTTAGAATGGATCTCTAATGTGGTACCTATTACTAAAAATCCTAAAGGGATTAAAATTTGTACTAATTTTTGAGATATCAATAAAGCTTTTCCTAAAGATGATTTTCCCTTGCCTCATATCAACATGATCATTGACTCCACAATATGTTATGAAATGCTTTCACTCATAGATGGATTTTTAGGATACAACCAAATTAGAATAACATAAGAAGACCAACATAAAATAGCATTCACCACTTCATGGAGAATACTTTACTATCAAGTAATACCATTTGGCCTTAAGAATGTTGGAGCTACATATCAAAGGGCCATGACTATCATATTCCATGATAAGATGCATGATATTATTGAAGACTATGTTGATGACATATTAGGAAAATAAAAAACTAGGGTTGACCATCAAGTAGTGTTGCATAAGATATTTGATAGATTATGAGAGTATAAAGTCAAACTCAATCCAAATAAATGTGTGTTTGATGTAACTTTAGTCAAACTACTTGACTTCATCATGTCTCATAGAGGTATTGAAGTTGATCCAACTAAAGTCCATGTTATAACTAAGATGCCACCAATAACCAATTCAAAGCAAATTTATAGTTTATAGGGTAAGATCTAGTCAATCTGATGCTTCATCTCTTAGTTAGCAGACAAGTGCCATTTATTTACACATATTTTGAAGAAAGGAGTTGCATTTCATTGAGATGATCACTACCAAATAGTTTTTCAACAACTCAAATACTATCTTGTTAATCCACCTATTTTATTACCTCCTATGCCAGGAAAGCCATTCTTATTATACCTATAAATTACTGACCATACTCTGGAGGCACTCTTGTCTCAACATGATGACAATGGAAAAGAGCACGTCGTATACTACCTAAGCCATACCTTGGTTACATATAAACATAACTATGCACCTATTGAAAAAGCTTGTCTAGCCATGGTCTTCACAACTCAAAAATTGTGCCATTACATGTTGAATAATAAGACAATAATTATTTCAAAGGTAGATCCACTCAAGTATCTACTATCTAAAATATCTTTGCAAGGTAGAATGGCTAAATGGATCATGCTTCTTAGTGAGTTTGACATAGAGTATGTCAATTAAAAGGTAATAAAGGGACAAGTTCTTTCAGATCAACTTGCTAAAGCACCTCTTATAGACACACAACCACTCACATTTCAATTTCCTGATGAATTTATCATGACTGACATTAACACACCCCTTGAGGAGAAGCCTTAGAAACTATATTTTAATGGTTCATGTACTACACATGGATCAAGGGCAAGCCTATTATTTATTACACTATAGGGGTATCTAATACCTAAATCATTCAAAATTAGCTTTTCTTATACAAACAACATGGATGAGTATGAAGCACTTGTTGCAGGGCTTCAATAAGTAGTACATTAGAACATATCTCATCTCCATGTTTATGGTGATTCTTAGTTAATCATTAATTAGGTCATAGATCATTTTATACCAAAGATGACAAGCTAGTTCTATATAAATCCATGGTTGACACTCTTAAGTAAAAAATTACCAATATTCAGTTTGAGCACATACCAAGGGCTAGTAACAAAATTATAGATCTCATGGCTACTATTGGCTCTTTGATTCAATAAATAGATAAAGCTAGAGAGTATTAGTTCCTCATCAATTATTTGTCAACATCAACTCATGAACCTTTAACCATTGCCATGATTTGTGATATTGTTGGTCCTAATCCTATCTAGTACTCAGACCTTTACAACTACCTTCATGACCAAGTTTTTTCACCTAACCTATACTAAAAACAAACCAAAGCCTTCATTCATCATTCCACTTATTATAATCTACTTGGATCCACCATTTATCATCATAGTTTTGATGGAACTCTACTTCGTTGTTTAACTTTGGTAGAGTCTACACTAGTGTTAAGAGAGGTTCACAAAGGAGTATGTGGAGCTCATTCTAGTGGGGTAGTTCTATCAAAAATCTCTTGCATACTGGTTATTATTAGTCCAAAATGGATGTAGACGTCACTACATAAGTAAAAAAGTGTAAAAAATGTCAATGGAATGATAATTTGATTCATGCCCCAAAAAAAAAATCTAAAACCAATGTTGACACCATGGTCATTTTCTACATGGGGACTTGACCTCATTGGGAAGATCAACCCCACTTCATTTGACAGCCATAAATATATCCTTACCACTACTAAATATTTTACTAAGTGGGCTAAAGCTATATCCTACACTTAAGTTACTGGAAAGAAAATTTCCAAATTCATTTTCAACCATCTCATTTGCCGCTATGCTATCCCCTTTGACATTATATCTGATAATGGAGGACATTCAAGAACAAAGATGTAAACCAATTATGTACTGAATACAACATCACACAATATTTTTCTATATCATATTACCCTTAAAGTAATGGCCAAGCTAAATCATCTAACAAAACCATTGTCAATATTCTCAAAAATATTATCAATAATGTCGATCATGATTGGCACTTACAGATATTTTCTACCCTTTACCCATACTGTACCAATCATCATACCCCCACAAGAGCCATTTCATACTCATTTATGGTACTGAAGCCATCCTTCCCATTGAGGTTGAGTTACCTTTACTGTGCATCTCTTTCAAGCATGTCCTAGATGGTCATCAATATCAAGTAGCTCACCTGCAAGAGCTAGACCTACTTGATGAGAAATGCACAGCCACACTCAACAATCTTCAAGCATATCATAACTGACTCAAAGGCAACTATAGTTAGCATGTTAAGTATAAAACATTTGAACTCGGTGATCTTCTTGTTAAATAAAACCAAAATAATGCCATAGCTGAGAAGAATAATAAAGGGAAATTCAAATCAAACTGGATAAGACCTTTCATCATTACTACAGATTATTGATCAGGAGCATACATGCTTGCCACACTAGATGAAGATGAACTTCTTGAGTTGATAAATATTATTCATCTCAAGTGGTACTATTCTTGAGCACTAAGGTTTATTTTATGTATGGACCATTTTAGTTATTCTAATTTATTACTATTCTTCTTTGTAAAAATACCATCCTTATCTGTCTTCTTCACTGTATCCAATTTCTACGTTCGTTCTATCAACCTAGTGTGTTTTAAAGCCTATCCCATTTAACCTTGTTTTTTTCCATGCATTACACATTTTCAACATCAAGGTATCTAATTAGTTTCATCAGTTAGATCAAGTACTTCAGATAGAGATCATATTTTGGAATAATGTGATATAATTTTTGATAGTTGCATCATTCATTTGTTATTTCTTTCTTACCACTAGTCTTGCTACTAATTATAACCACCTTTAGGAAAATAATAACATTGATCTATGCCTTTGTGTCCTAGTTATAACTATCTATGGGAAAATTAGGGGAAACATTAAGCTGTGACATATCAACTTGCCACTTCTTATGTCATACTATACCTTTTTACCAACTATGCCTATTTTATTTGAATTGACTGCTACACTAGTCAAATTCCTCTACTGTAAGGGTAGAACTATAGTGACTTGAGGTCTTACTTTGGGACTATGTAGGTAGCACTTGATACTTGTTGAGGTCATCTCAGTCACCTTTTCAATACACTCTCACCATTTTGTGAGTAACTTAAGCCACAGTCTCATCATTTTATGAGTAAATTAAGCCATGCTCTCACCATTTTGTGAGTAACTTAAACCACACTCTCATCATTTTGTGAGTAACCCTTTCCATACACTCTCACCATTTTATGAGTAACCTAAGCAATGATCTCACCATTTTTCTAGCTTAAACCATTTAGGTGTCTCATCATTCTTGATCAAGTTGAGATACTTCAAAAAATTTCAAAAACATTTGAAAAATTATTAGAAAAGAACAAAAACATTGACCACTTCTTTGCCTTCAAAGATTTTGGGAACCCTTAGTAAGTTATAAGAAATTCTCTTGTTATTTAGTTTTCCCATCCTTTTTGGCCTCTTTTCTCTCATGCACTTGTTTTTTTCCAAGACCATTTATTTTCTTCTATCACATCTATTCTATTTATTTTCCTCAGTTATCACATTCTTCCCATTCCCTGAGAGAACTACATTTGTCCTGAAGTTTTTTATTAGATATTACATCTATGGAACTATGTAGGTAGTGTCCACTTACCTAGTGCATATAGAGACAACTCATCCACCCCCTTCCTTTTCTTCTATTCCCCCATTTTATTTATTTGTTAAGTTGTCACCTATTTTCTAGGGGCAATGTTCGTAGGGTTTCTATTGCATTATATATTTGTTTATTTTTGCTTATTTTTATTTGTTTGTCTGCCTATTTTTTTACTTTCAGCATTGCTTCCTTGATTCATTTTATGTGTGTTTATTGGGTGGTTCCTTTCCCCCACTTATACTCAAATCTATCCATATTCATATGTTTACATTGTCATCATGGTTTTTATCATTGGTGCATTATTTTCTATTGAGTATTGGATTATGGGAGTCAATCTTTATGCATATTTTGGCCAAGTCTTCATGATGTTATACCATGATGCCTACCAACATGTGCTACAACCAACCTACATTTTAAGGTGTCTATTCAACAATGGTGGTATCTCTTTAACACCGATAGCCTGATTTAATCCCAATCATATCTCAAATAGAGTAATTAACCATAAAAGAATTTAAACCTTTATTAGTTTAGATGAGCATCTCCTTATTAGTAGGTTGTTCCAATTCATCATTACCCTCTATGTTAAGTTATCATCATGTTTGGCTACATTTATCATATTTTCCATAATCGAGGTCTAATGATTATAACCACTTATAGAAAAATCATTGCACACCATCCCACCTATATTTATCAATGATTATAACCACCTTTGGGAAAATCATTATGTTTTCACCACTTTAATTTTTCTACATATACAGGGGCATGTTATTATCTTGTTTTTGTATCCTAACTAGGGCAGCTCCATCTTCTCAATGATTATAACTGCCTTTAGGCAAATCATTGTGTTATCATACCATGTTGCCATTATTAGGGTATAATGCTTATAACCACCTTTGGGAAAACATTATACACCATTCCACTTGCATTTTCAATGACTTTGACTACTTTTACAGTATAATTATGTTTTCACCCCATCATATTTCTTTTTTTTTGGTCCCCTCATTTTGCTTCTTTCTTTTTGAGGGACTGTTTGTCGACCTACTTGTGCCAACCATTCCCTCGAAGGGGCATCATGCAGTTAGTTTATCATCATTGTAGTTGTAGGCATAAATGACCTTTTCATTCTTTGAGAAGATTTTACTGTGCTTATATTTTGTAATGCCTTCGTAAATAGGAGCAAATTGTAGACACCTAAATCTGGCCACTAATAACCTCCAATCAAGTTTTTGGTCAATTTCCACCCAAAATGCACAATTTAGCTTAAAAACACTGAAACATGCTAAATGAGTGAAACTGACATATTCAAGTGTCAATTTTGGTCAAGGTATCCCTAAATAGAATAATGAAATTTATGGGATAGCTAACTTTGATCAGATCATTCTGAGTCAAAATGCCAATTTTACACCTAGGTGTTCTGGATTGCTCTTTCCTATCAAATCTTTTATACCAAACACATGCCTTTGTTATTTGTTATTGGTAACATCTTAAATGGTATAACATATCTAATGCATTTGAAAATGACTTTCAATAATAATCTAGTCAAATTTTAAACTAATAACAAGGCATTATGATCAATTTGGGTAATTTGTGCACAAAGTACTTAATCATGCTTAAGAGATAATTAACCCAAATCAAGGATTAATTAATAATTCTATAAAAATTTGTTGAATATTTATTTTTAAAAATAAATATTTAATATCTACATCATCAAGTGACTTCATTTCTTAGGAAGACATTTCTAGGCCATAAATACCAAAAATATCAAGATTCATGCCCTCCATGCCTCATTAATGCCTTCCATGATGCCCTCCATGCCTCTTAATTGCTCCTTATTCCAATGCCATGATGAGAATAATTATAAACTTAATTCCAATAATTGAATTAATCCTCAACCACACATCTCAATCTTAGGATGAATGGTTTAAGTTGATTCTAGGCATTTTAAAAAATCTATAAATAGGAGGCCTCGCCACATGAATTTTAAGAATTAAAAATACAAATTTATAATGCAAGATTGGTTCTAAAATCTTCATGAAACTAGATTTACCATGTCAAATTGATTTCAAGCTAAGCCAAGCCATAAGCTAAAGGTGCCAAGGAGAGATGGAGGTAGCCAGGTTTCCATTGCCAAGGACTTCATGAGCACAAAACCAAGTAAGCCACTACTACAAAAGCATTTGGAGCATCCAAAGAAGGTGAAAGAATTCTTGTGTTTTATTCCTTACTTTTTAGTTGTATTTGTCATTTGTTTTTATTAACTAAGCTCTCCATAGTGTCTAAGCATAGAGATGTTATGTTATTAGTGTGTTTCTTTCATTTTATTTTTATTTTGAAACTAACACCATACTAACCATCCTCTTTTGAATCAAATTCCTAGATCATAAGTATGGGCATTATGATCCCACTTATGATTATTATGATTTTGACCTTGATGTTGGTTCTAACTCTGCCTCTGTCCTTGATTATAACTTTGGTTTTGATTGTCTCTTGGTGGTGGTGGATTATGTTGAGGAAAAGGGTCTTTGTAGATTCCCATATCCTAATTTATGTCTTGATTAGGGGCCAACATAATTTATATTTCACCACTTTCAATAAATTCCTCAATAATGTGTCATTATTGGATGTAATGATATGCACCATGACCAAAAACATGATGGAAGTTGCATCATTTGTTTTCTTTGTACCAATTTGGTTTTGGTTGATCTTGAGGAAATGGCCTTGATACTGGCCATACAATCAAATTAGCCATGATGAGCTTTTATAACACTATTTCAATTTATTTTCCTAACTTACTAAAAAGCCTAAAATTATTATGAAATGTCCTTCATGGATTTTGTCTCTACAAAGTAGGTAGTGGAGTTGGGGGAGTTATTTATACATTTGGGGGAGGCATGGCCTGCACCATTTATATGTGCCTTGTTTTAGTCACCCAATTTTCAACCATATTCTTATTTTTGTTAAAGCCCTTAGGTTTGTCCTATACAACCATTTAAATTTTTGATTGGGTCTGATTAGATGTCTAACCTTACACAAAAATCTTGACAAGGCCTTTAGCAATAAGAGCCTTCTCAATCTAGACTCCTTTGTCAATAATTTATTCAAATGAGTTAGAACAAACTAATCATAGATTTTGCATGGCTTTAGGATGCAAGTTCTATGAAAATATATTGACCAACTATTTTTTTGGCAAGTTATGTTGAAAGCAGCCTGCCAATGCTCTCCACCTTTGTAGATATGTAGCGAAAATTTCACCATCATGTTGTTTGGCTTTGCACAAGTCAAAAATGGTTATTCATGCTCTATTTTATATGAGAAATGGTTAATGAATTTTTTTGATAAGTCATTCTAATCTACAACTGATCCCTTGGGAATTTTAAGTAGCCAATCTAAATCTTGCCCCATGAAACTTCACCAAAACAATTGAAGTAAGTAATCGCTACTATAAGCAACATTTTGACATAAGACAAAGAATGCCTATATATGCTCACATGGATCTCCTTTCCTTTGTATTTTTAAAATTTAAGTGCCTCAAAATGAGGTGGAAAGGGGTTTTGGAGAATAGATAAATCAAATGGACATGGGCATATCTCATCAAATTTGTACTTTTTAACTCTATTATTCATCTCCAATCTTTGAATAATTACCTTCATAGAATTCCACTCTTGCATGTTTGGTGCATTTGTGGATTAGATAAGATGTTTTTGGGGTGGTATGTACCCCTAGTTTTTTTGTTGTTGGGGTATTATTGTTAGGGTGGAGTGTGCCCCTAGTTTTGTGTGGATTTATAGGGAATGTATACCTTTCGATCTATGCTTTGGTTTTGATTTTCTCCTTGGGTCGAGAAAATAAGCTGTTGATTCTTGGATTATAAAACATTCCCTGAATGTGACTATTTAGTACCTTATTAAATTGTGATAACTTTGTGTTTGTTTACCAATCTCTACATTGGTTGGAATGAAATAGCCAAATTGTCTTGAGAGATTTCCTCAATTTGAACTAAATGTTTAGATCTTTGATTTTTCAAAGTGACAAGAGGTTCTTGATGATTGAAGAGTATATGCACCATGTCAAATGGAATGTTTTATAAGATCTCTTGTGACTTTAACTATTTTTTTAGGTTACCTTGATCTACTATGGTTATGTTCTCATCAAATTTTTGTTACGTACTTTTATCCACATTTCCCTTTTATTTTGAAGCATAATTGTGAATTGAAGTGGTAACTAACAAGTCAATTAAGTCTGCAATAAGTTGATTTTCATATTGTTGACTTATTATCTTGATCTTATCTAGATGATAAAGATTTGTGGGTTTTAACTCTATTTGTATTTCTTTTCCTTTGTTAGAAGAATAAGGGATGTCTATTTGTGCAAAATCTTGTTCTTGCCATCATTTTTCTCCTTCTCTTACTAAGGTATGTAATTTTTCTATAGGAAAGTTTGAAAGTAGTCTAGAACCCAATTTTATTAACCTAAGAAGTTCTTCATCTTGATCTCCTTGGGGTTGATATTAATTGTAATCATCTTTAGATCTTATTGTTGTGGGGATATCATCAAAAACAATGGATTTATCTTAACCATCATAAAATTTCTCATCCTCATAGCTAAGGCCATAAGAGGCCCCACTACAAGTGAACCTTTGAGTCATGTCAAAAAATAGTTGTTCTTTATGTGTGGCTAGATTTGGATCAATGTTTTACAAAAATTCAAATAAAGTATGCATTGGTTCCTTTCAAACAAATAACTAAGGTACCAAAGAGACTATAAAGGAGGGTGGCTTAGAACCACACACAATTTAGAATATTTGGTTCGCAAATTTACTTAACATTTGGTGAAGCTAAAATCATATAGATTGGAAGAGGGTAAGGTAACTCAAAGATCCAAGGTGAAAAAAAGTACACCAAAGCCTAGATCTTTGTGATACACCTATACTGTAAAAGCTAGTTCTAACTTTGATGAGTTGATCCTAGACAATTAGAGGAAAACTCTCTAGATTATGAAGAAGATAAAATGACTTAAGCAACTCAAGATGTAAAAACATGCACGAATAACTAAGTATAAAGCTAGGGCCAAATGGGTGGCACAACATCACCACATGGTTATAGTAGGATAAAATATGTTCGATGACTCAAAGCATGAGTGATATGCAAGATGACTTGAGTCTACCAAGATGATAATGTGATTTTGAGTCTAATAAATGGTTCTTAATCCAAATGTAAAATTTAACCCAAGTTAAAAAAAGTTTAGTGTGCAAATGATGAACCTAATTTAACACACCAACCCTTAAAACTCAAAAAGGTTTAATTTTGAATGTGAATTATAAATGAGGGATTTTAAAAAAATTGGGTAAAAAGTCTAGACTCGATTGGGCAGCATGACTATGCCAAAGTGAATGACATGACATAAAAGCTTTTGATAATAATTTAAACAAGGAAAAGATAAATTTTCTAATTGGATAGTGTCCTCCCTTGCTCAAGAAAATTGAGGACAATGTGCTTTGATTAAGTTCATTGAGTTAACAAGTAGTTTTAGACACAAATCAAAACCAATTAAGCTAATGACAAAAAAATAATCATCTTAAGTCTAACTGACAAGGTATGGAATAGTGGGGTCAACTAAACTAACAAGTTTTTTAAAGTTTTTAGGAGAATTAATTACACAATGACTTTCATGTCATGATGAAAAAGAAAAGTGCATAATTGGGTGTCTATGGCACTTGGATTATTGCAAAAATGTCTTGTCCTTTTTGAAACCACTACAGCTTATTGTTCAATCAGTGTAGTGTGATGTCCAAAGTATAAATATGTCCTATGTGAAACTCCATAACTAGAAGGTGGGTTAACTGTTTAAACCTCTGATACTAGTGTGAGTGGATAAAGTCAGTGCTAGGAGATGAAACCCTAGGTCAAATCTTCCTTAAAAAAATCATGGGAGGTGATGAAGTCCCCCTCGCAAGCCAAGTTTGCATAAAAATAAATGACTAATAGAAAGACTTTAGGGTCATTTTCAAGGTCACCCAAACTATTTTGATTTTTTGGGGAGTGCTTTAGATGACATTATTTTTATTCCTTGGACTAGGAATGTTTGCAATAAGGACAGTGATTTTGATTTTAAAATTTCCCTAAAGGGGATGGATGGAAGAGCATACATGTGATGTCCTCTTCTTTTCCAATCAAAACTAGATTAAATAACTATTAAATAAAAAAATTGACAAGTAAATTCAATTTTAAAACCCAAATGAAAGATGAGGTGGTGTTTTTTTGACCCCTTGGTCTTAAAGTTGTAAAGTTAAAAACATTCACCTAAACATCTAAATTTTTCATTAAGCATCAAAAAAAGGTTCTTAATCTATTTTAATCCTTTAAAAGAGATATAAAAGGCATGATTTAATACTTTTCAAGTTAGCCCTAGAATAAAAAGGTTAGTATGTACTTTAACCTTGAAGCTAATTTAAGATTGGAATAATAAACTTTGAAAAATGAAGTCTCGAGTTTACATAGTGCAATCCCACTACTCCACAAAGCAATCCTGCTAGTTGTAGGGAAATCTTGTAACTTTTTGAGTTGTGGCATTGTAACTTAACTACTAATAATTTAGTCATAATACCATGACTATATTTGGCAATATCGCTAGTTGTAGGGTGATCCTATAACTTTGTGAGTTGCATTATTATAACTTAACTACTAATAATTTAGTCACAATATCATGTCTATAAAAGGAAATCCTACTAGTTGCAGGGCAATCTTTCAAGTTATAGGGAAATCCCACAACTTAGTGAGTTATATTATTATCACTTAACTGTTGACAGTTTAGTCATACTATTATGACTCTATTTGATAATCTCGCTAGTTGTAGGATAATCCCATAACTTATCAAGTTATGGTATTGTGACTTAAATGCTAATAATTTAGTCACAATATCATGAATCTAATAGACAATAACACAAGTTGCAAGGTAATCTCACAACTTTATGAGTGGTGGTATTGTCACTTAACTACTAGTGGTTAGACAATATTGTGACTCTATTTACAATCTTATGAGTTACAGGGCAATCCCACAACTTCATAAAAAGACAAATGTATTCCAAAAAAAGAAATGAACACAATACTGTGACTCTAAATGACAATTCCATGACTATGTCCAGGCAAACCCATGACTTCCAAAGAAACATCTTTTGCTTAATTTTTCCACTCTTTTGGGCCTTCCACTCCAAGATTATCCATAACCAAGGTTAGTAGTTTGCTTGTAGGGGCCTTATGATCAAATTTTTTGGGTTAGGGTCCTACCAGGTGTGCCACAATGTAGAGAGGATTACATAACATGACTAGTCAAACATGAGTCCAATAAATCAAAGGAGAAATGCATAAGAGTAAATTAAATTAAGTCTATCTATTCATGTGGGAATCACAAAGGATAAAAAGAAATAAATTAAATAAAGAAACATCATATTACCTTCCCAAATGGATTCACCATACCAATGCGAATCAAAATCATGTTCTCCCTTGATCAAGAGCTCTTGTCTCCAATAACAATGGTGGCCAACTCCTCTAATATCTAAATAACTCTTTGTAAAACCTAGGCTCATGATTTGGAAAGCTTGTAACTAAAATCAATGGTTAAATGTGAAGGATTGTGGAGATAATTAAACTTAATAACTTTTCACAAATCAATATTAAAAATAATGTTCATGGCCTTTCTATTTATAGATTTTTGAGATTGCCCAAAATCAACCTAAACCACTCATCTTGAGATGAAGATGTGTGGTTGAGGATTAATTGAATTATGTAATTAAAAATACATAAATAGGCTCATTAATATTTGGGATAGAGGAGCATGAAATAGGCATGAAGGGTCTTAATGAGGCATGGGAAATCCATAATCTTGATATTTGTGGCATTTATGGCCTAGGGATATCTTTCCAAGAAATGATGTCACCTGATGATGTAGTTAATAAAAATCAATTTCCAAAAAAAAATATTCAAAAAATCTCATGTAAAATCCACTTAATCTCTTGATTTGGATTAATTATCCTTAAATGAGGTTAATCAACATTTGTGCAATTATTTGGAAATTGGCCCTTAATTAATCAAAATAGTCAAAAAGTCATATTACTACTTCATCATTTGACTCGAGAAGAATTAGAGGGTGATGGTAGATGCATTGGAATTGTATTCCTATTTAGGATGTTTTTAACACATAATAATAAAGGCACATGACATTTACCAATGAATTAGAATAAAAGAGCAATCTAGGGCACCTAGGTACAAAATTGGCATTTTGACTCAAAATGATCTAATCAAAGTTTAGCTGGCCTATAAAATGCATTGCCCTATTTAGGGATACTTTGATCTAAATTATCACTTGTAAATGACAAGTTTGAACCATTTAGGTTGTTTTATGAATTTTAACCTAAAATATGCATTTGAGTGTAATTCGAGTAAGATAGACAATTTCAACACAAATGGTGTTAGGAATTGGATGTATACATTTACCATTCCAAAATAAGGGTCCATGCATCTATTAAACCCTCAAATCCTATAGTAATATAATGACTATAGGAAAACCAATAGTCTAAGATTGGTTTTCAATCTTTAGTGGACCCATGAATAGAATAACTAATTCAAGCATGATCTATGTGAAGCTAGAACTGACATTCTGATGGGTTCCATGAAGGCATACACGTAGGCCCTAATGGTCTCATCTCTAGGACCAACTACATGAAAAATACCCTTTATCTCCACTTTGGTATGCATAAACAAACTAGTCATGGGTGGTTTAACATTAGGACAAATATGTAACCACTTGATCCTATTATTGCAACCATCAAGGAGTGTCAAGGGGATAATGATGTAAATGTAAAACCACTTAAGGTGATCTCGATCAATCAAATGATCTAAATGAGATTATTTATAGAGGTAGTTGTAACTATGACTAAAATATTTGAACTGATTGATTCCCCTTTTGAGCACTAAGGCCCCCTTTCTCTTACAACCTTTCTTATATAAGTATAGCTCTTGAGCTATTATAAATAAGTTCCACACCATGTATGGTAAAACCCTACTGGACTGATATTATATTTTCCATTTGAACATTAATACAAGTTTGTTTTATGAGTTTTGAATAATTGTCTAAGTTTTTAAGTGACACATGGTGATGATAAGTGATAACTCTCTATCCTTTCTTCCCTTATCCTTTCATGTCTGAGCAAGAGTTCTTAATTGAATAGGTTATATAGAGTGTAGTTTGGTGTGTAAAGTATATTCAAGTGTATGCTTATTCTTAGAGTGTGAAATCTACCGTCTAGCACATTTGTCTTGTATTTTTTATCACACCTCACCTCTATATTGAAATACTCATGTTAGAACCCATTGAGACTTAGAGACCAAATTGTATACTTTATTTCATTATGGTAGACAATATGATGGTCATGTGGAATATATTATTGGTGCATCACCTTCTTTATATTAGGTTCAATTTATGAATTTTATAACTCTTTTCCCCCATAAATAAGTAGTAGCTTAAGTGACGAACATTGGATGATATATTCAGGGAGCTAGCTCTTAAACCTAGAGGATCATTTTTGATATAGGTACACCCACATACCTAGAAATGTTCCCATGTTGCTTAAATCTATAAGAATCATGAACAACCTCTTCTAGGATAAAAGATCTGGTGATAATAGTTATGGCATTCTTGGTGGGACACATTATCTTCAAGATAACTTATTGAAGTGAATGTTGGTCTTGATAAACACCAGCTATAAACTAGTTTACTACCTAGTATTTGGTGACTCCTCAAAGTAAATTTAGTTTTACACCATTATTTTATTATAAAATTGTCCCTATAATTCATTGTCCTCACTAGTTCATCCTCTACTAGACTATTCAATCTTATTAATCCACCCATTTAGCCTGAGATCCCTCTTACAATTTAGTATCCATAGCCTAATCTGCCCTTTGAAGAATGAGTAGATTTTTTTAGAGAGGAAGAATAGAAAGAGGCTAAAGAAATGGAAGATATTAAAGAAGAATACATGGCTAGACCTTATGGTTTCCCCACCTTCAACACTAAAAATCCCATTTAACTTCATGCATATGATGCCATCCCTCCCAATGCCACAAAAGGTGTGCCCACATTCAATGGTGAGAGTCATATCACACCTAGTGAACACATTAGAGATGTCTCTAAATTTTGTAATTTCCACAATTTTATCTAAGAGAACATTTCCATTAGGCTCCTTGTCATGTCCCTTAAAGGTAAGGCTCTTGATTGGTATAAGACTTTAGAAGGTGAATACATCACAATATGGTATGAGTTTGGGGTGTTGTTGACTTCCAAATTTGGGAATGAAAGTGACCATACCTCTCTCATTCATCATCTAAACATGATAAAAAGAGGGACCAATGAGATAATTCATGACTTCAATGATAGGTTTTAGAAGAATTGGCATGGTTGCCTCCTCCCATGAGACCACCTACTAATTTTGTGTTCCCTATTTACTTGAATGTCATTAGGACTAAACTTGTTATCATGCTTCAATCTATGGGTGGTTCCACCTTCCCTAAAGAATATGAGCTTGTTATCAAAGCTGAGAATAGTCTCATCCAAGCTATAATTTTTCACCTAAAGTGTCTATGCCTCCATTGTCTCATGCTTCTACTGATGCTTTAAATTTGTCTCAAACTCCTAATGTCAATACCAATCTAGAGATACTCCTAAGAAGGAGGATACTGTCATGGATAAAGATGCATAAATTTAAAGGCTAAGAGCTTAGATTAGACAAGATAATTTACACCAAGGTGCCTATTATAACCCAAACCCATATAATCAATAATATGAAAGAGGGAGAGGCTAATGGTAGCCTAATCTCAATAGGCCTACTAATACAAACAATCCTAGCTCTACCACAAATGCAAAGGAAATGGTACCATTTCATAAAAATTTAGTGTAGGGAGAAGATTGGTAATAAAACCAATTCATGGATTCCAATTAAAGTGGAGTGATATATTTTGTGTCTCAAAGGGTAGTTACTCCCCTCCTATAAAATGAAGATGAGGTGATTATGCAAGCTAATGAGGATTGGCAAACTCAAAGAGAGGTCTTCACTAACTTTCTAGATGAAGACACTTTTATGATAACTAAAGGATCTATTGTAGAAAATACTAAGGCCAAGAATAGGGATCTAGGGGGTGGAAATAGCATTCCTATAGGCTCATCCAATCCTCTTACAAGCCAACAGGACACATTTACAAGTGTGATTGTTCCAAAGGCTTCTACACCTCCAACAAGTCAAAATGTGGTAAGGTCTACCCCTATCCCTCAAGTTCCAAGTATTTATATACCTAAAAGATCCCAAGAGAGAGTAGGTATATCCTATTTAAACATTTTATATTATTTTAAGATTACTAAAACATCCATTTCCCTTTGGGATGTTTTACATATGCCTGGTCTGAAGAAACTCCTCCAAAAATAGTTATCTGCTATCCTTGCTAGTGTCTCACCCTCAAATTAAATTAAAAGACATGTTGTTCTTTAAATTTTCCCTAATACCATTGTTTAACCATACATTAGGGTTGATAAACCTCCACCATTCTATCTCACTCTCATAATAGGTGACAAGATGGTCCATAATTACATAGTGGATAGTGGAGCTTCAACTTTAGTCATGCCCAACTTAGTAGTTGACAAATTAGGTTTAAATTATGAGCCTTAAAGGATTTATCCAAATGGATGGTACCCCTACCAAAACCACATGAATGATCAAAAACTTGAAGGTTTTCCTACATCATTGTCCTAGCTTTCCTATCTTACAAGACATAGTTATTGTTGATCTCCTAGCCCACTATACAATCTACCTGTCAAGGGACTTTACTACCAGGATTGGGGGATATATTTTATCTAATTGATACTTCTTGTAATTCAATATGAGGCATGGTACCAAGGTGATAAATAAGACACAACCTCTTGAAAGGTTTTATATCAAACTTTACATCGAGACAAGTTCTAATTCAAACTATGTTATTCATGAAGAAAAGGATTCTATACCAAATGATGGAACTTATTCCAAGCTTGAGGGCATTGCATATTTTTTTCTTAAGAAATATGGTACAACTAATTATGTGTAATATCCTTATGCTATCATGGAGGAAACTGATCTAAGGACATATTGTATACATGAAGAAGGAATATAGACACCTGTACTCACCAAAGAAGAGGGCAAAGATGATGAACTGTGGAAGATGTTTTTTGACAGTTTAAGAAGTAAAGTTGGTACAAGAGGTGGTGTTATGTTGGTCTATCCATCCAAATAATAGTATTATACTTCATATATATTTAATTTTAGTTGCACTTGTAATGTGGTTGAGTATGAAGGTTTGATTCACGACCTTCAATGGGCAAGGAGGAAAGGGGTCAAGAACCTACAAGTGTATGGAGATAATGAGTTAGTTTTACACCAGGTGAGGAAGGTGGTTTCTACCAATAACCCTTTTATTAATTCATATAGGCATTAGGTATGGGATCTTCTTGAAGACTTGAATGCATTCAACATTCACTCGATCCCAAGGGAGCATAATAGTCATGCTGATAGACTAAATGTCATAGGAGCCCAATTTGACACTTCAACTGCATAAAAGAGGAAGGAAAGCAATCTAATATTAAGATAATGATTATATATTATGTACCTAATAATTAAGTCTCTTGGAAAGTGTTTTATAGTGATAAACACATTGCATATTTCTTGCAAAATGAGGCTGAGTTTTCTTAAAGAAATTAGGGGAGACTCTAAGAATAGTTAGGTGACCAAATTATGCAACTAAAGACCAATAAGCTACCTAAGGGTTTGGTGACCTTAAAAATTATCTTTAATGAGAATGATCAGAAGATGAAATAGAAAGTGAGTGTATCTACAAAGGAGGAGAATTACAAAAGGGTCTTGATCTTCAAGGACAAACTCCTTAAACTAGGCAAGGTATGTTCTTCACTAGAATTAAACTATGTAGAGAGTTTCATGTTATCTTTTATTATAAATATAAAGACCTCAAGGGATTTGATCCTAGCCTAGCACACCATACCATTGAGTTGGAAATAGGAGTTAAACCAGTTAGATAAAAATAAAGACCCATCAACCCCAAGGTTGAACAACTCATGAGGATGGAGCTCATAAAGCTCCTTAAATCTAAGATAATATTTCCCATCAAGCATTAAATTTGGGTGGCTAACCTTGTGCCTATTATAAATGATAATGGGGAGATAAGGCTTTGTGTAGACTTTAGAGATCTTAATCGAGTGTCACTCAAATAACACTATCTTATACCCTCAATGGAGCATATTCTATAGATGGTTCTAGGTTCTTAGCATTTCTCTCTGCTAGATGGCCGTTGAGGCTATAATTAGATTTTAGTCAATGAAGATGATCATTTCAAGACAGTCTTCACTACCAAATGGGGAACCTTAGATTATAGGAAGATGCCTTTGGTCTGTTCAATGTTGGTACCACTTTTCAAAGATTAATGGGCATGGTCTTTAAAGGTTTAATCAATGAGTTGGTATTAGTTTATCTAGATGATATAACACTATTTTCTAAGGATGCAGATGAACACATTCAACATTTAAAGCAAGTGTTTTAAAAATGTAGGCAATATGGGGTATCCCTTAACCCAAATAAGTGCATCTTTGTTGTTCATGAAGGTAAGCTCTTTAGACATATTATTTCCAAGAATGGTCTGACTCTTAATCTTGAGAGAATAGAGGATATCCTAGGTTTATCATTGCCCTTGCATAAGAAAGGTCTTAAAAGTTTATTGGGGAAAATATTTTTCTTAAGAATATCCATACCTAGTTTTACATCTTTAGTAAAATTTATCATAGCTATGATAAAAATAAACTAGGTATTCTCTTGGACCAAAGAGGGTAAGAGTAGTTGTGAAGACATAAAGAAAGAAATTGTAGAAGCTCCTACCCTTGTGAATCCAGATTATACTAAAGACTTCATTTTGTATTCATTTTCTAACCTTGATACTATCTCATCCATGTTAATGCAGAAGAATAATGAGGGTGTGGACTAACCAATTGCATTCCTTAGTCACAGTTTAAAAGATTATGAAGTAAAATACACCTATATGGAAAAATAGGTCTTTATTGTTGTAATAAGACTAAATAAGTTTAGACATATGGTGTCAAATAACAAGATTCAAGTTATGGTTGTAGACACCTAAATCTGGCCACGGTAACCTTCAACTAGGCTTTTGGCCAATTTTTGTTTAAAATGCATAATTTGGCCTAAAAACACTAAGACATGATAAATGGCATGAAACTAACATATTTAAGTGCCAATTTTGGCTATGTTATCCCTAAATGGGGTAATGTAATTTATGGGCTAGCTAATTTTGATCAGATCAATTTGAGTCAAAATACTAATTTTACACCCACATGCTCTGGATTGCTCTTTCCTATCAAATATTATGTACAAGATACGTGCCTTTGTTATTTATTGTTGATAACAACCTAAATGGGAATATGGTTCCAACACATTTGACATCACCTTCTAATTCTAATCCAATCAATTTTTGGACCAATAACAAGACATTTTGATCAATTTGGGTAATTTATGCACAAAGTGCTTAATCATGCTTAAGAGATAATTAACCCAAATCAAGGCCTAATTAATAATTCCATGGAAACTTGTTGAATAATTATTTTTGGCAATGAATATTTAATATTTGCATCATCAAGTGACCTCATTTCATGGGAAGACATCCTTAAGCCATAAATGCCACAAATATCAGGATTCATGCCCTCCATGCCTCATCAATGCCTTCCATGATACCCTCCATGCCTCTTAATTGTCCCTTATTCCAATGTAATTATTAGGATAATTAAAAACTTAATTCCAAAAATTGAATTAATCCTCAACCACACATCTCAATCTTGAGATGGATGGTTTGGGTTGATTCTAGACATTTGTAAAAGTTTATAAATAGAGAGGCCATGAACATCATTTCTAAGATATTTTGGTACAAAGTTATAATGCATAAATATCTTTAAGGATCCATTGCAACTAGTGTTACCATGCCAAATTGATTTCAAGCCAAGCTAAGCTACAATCCAAAGGTTCCAAAGAGAGATGAGGTAGCCAAGCTTCCATTGCCGAGGACTTCATGAGCACAAGCCGAGCAAGCCACCACCACAAAGGCATTTGGAGCATCCAAGGAAGGTGAAAGAATTATAATATTTTCATTCCTTAATTTTTAGTTGTATTTGTCATTTATTTTTGTTAACTAAGCTCTCCCTAGTGTCTAAGCCTAAAGATGTTATGCTATTAGTGTGTTTATTTCATTTTATTTTCATTTTAGAACTAACACCATACTGACCATCTTCTCTTGAGTCAAATTATTAGATTCACATTATGGCATGTCTGATGGGACTAGGCACATCTCACACCTAAAGGATCTCATTTTAAAAATCTAAAATATTTATTGGAGCCCTTAAAACTTTTGAAAATTAATTTTCTAACTTTATTTTACTATTTTTTTACCATACTTTTACACAGTAACTGACATCGACAAGTAAGACTGACATCAATTATATAACTTAACTAACATTGGTTATCAAAACTGACATCAATCAAATCCTGGTTAGCCAAAGTAACTGACATCAATGGTAATAATAGACATCGGTCATTGTGTTTTTCCAAAAACATAGACCTAAGAGCTATTTTTCCAAAGTTTATTATTTCAAACTAAAAAGAGCTTCAAAGCTAAAAGACGTGCTAACATTTTTGCTATAGGATCAAGCTTGATATTTGCTCAAAACATGTTTAAATCAACTTTTCATGCTTAAAAATTAATTAATAACCTTATTTTGGTATTTAAAAAAGAATTTAGATGTTTTGGTAAATGTTTTCAAAGTTTACAACTAAGACTAAGGGGTCAAATGAACACCACCAAATCTTTCATTTTGGGTTTAAAATTGAACACACTTGTCAATTCTTGTTTACAATAGTTGTTTAATTAGATTTTGTTTGGTAAAAAGAGTAATGTTGTATATATGCTCTTCCATTTGTCTCCTTTAGGGATCCCTTGGAATCAAAAGCACTATTCCTATTACAAATAGCCTAGTCTAAGGCTTAGAAAGAAAGTCATCTAAAGAACTCCCCAAAAACTCATCAAAGTTTGGGTGACCTTAAAAATGACACTAAACTCTTTCTAATTTCATGCTTTATTTATTTTTATGCAATATTGGCTTGTGAGGGGGACTTCATCACCTCCCATGAGTTCTTTAGGGAAGCTTTTACCCATGATTTCACCTCCTAGCATTGACTTCATTTGGCTCCTAATTGGAGTTGCACACAGGATGTAGTGGCACTTTGGACATCACACTACACTAAGAGAATAATAGAATATAATGGTTGCTAAAAGGACTAGACCTTTTTTCAACAAGCCAAGTGATACAGACCCAAAATCCACACTTTTCTTTTACATTATTTGACATGAAAGTCATTGTGCAATTGATTCCCCTAGATCATTCAAAAACTTGGTATATCTTAGACAAATCCCCACTTGCCATGGAAGTATTGTTGGTGTAAGGTGCACCTCAAGGTCCATGTTGTAGTATTTTCATTTGAGAGAAGGGGGATGTAAAAACCCTACTATATAATGCACATTTACTTTTTGATGAACACTTAAAATCATCTCAAATGACGTATATTGATTAATTCCAATAATACCAAGCAACCTTATTAGTTTAGGATCTAAAGGTGATTAATTAGTTGGTTTTGTCCTAGTTTAAAGTCTTGTTTGGGGTCAAAAATGGTGTAAACAAACAATGAAAACCAAACACATAATCCAAATTTTATTTTAAATAAAGAGGCATTATGCTTCTCACGTGAGATCATCAATTTGCCTTGTTCAAAAGTTCATCAAAATCTTGAGAGTCATATCATCCACTTTGGTGTAGTTATGTTGCCCAATTGAGTCTAGACCTTTTGCCAAAATTATTTAAGTCCTTCACTTATAATCTAAATTTAGAATTTCACCTTTACAAGTTCATAGGGTTGATGTGTTAAGTGGGTCCACCATTTTCACTAAACTTGAGGGAACTTAGGTTTAAATTCTAATTTGGGTTGAAGGTTGTTTAAGATTCACAATCATTATCATCATTTAATAAAATTAAGCTATTTTGTGCTAAACACTTGCACTTTAAGTCTATTCACCACAACATTTTGAGTTAGGAAAAGTAGTGTTATGTTGTCAAAATTATGTAAAAACTTCTTTGCCTTAGAGAGTCTTTGAAACAAACTTTATTATCACACGTGTTGGGTAGAATAGCATCGTTACATTGTCCAAAACATTTTGAATATTATTTTATAGACCTTACATAGAATTCCAAATTTATTCCTACAATTTTAGACTAAATTCAAGTGTCTTTTTGTGATCCTTTGTCTAAAACACAGTTATACCGCTCACTTTTGTATAGCTTATTTGTCAAAAGAACCAACTGTTATACCATTATTTTTGAGAAAATAAACTATTTTTAAAATACCTTTTGTTTCATACCTTATACCTAGTTGATCAAGTTCATGATCAAGAATTAAATGCCTAGTGTTTGTTAGAAGTGTTTCAAATTTGTTAGATTAAAAATTTTATCTATTTTGAAAGTCTAGCTTTTGATGCCATTTGGCCAAGAGTCTTAGCGCATGCCTTATTTGAGCCTAGATTTTAACACTGTGTTTGGCCAAAAAACCTAGCAACTTTTAAATTCTTAGATTAGAATCATTTGAAACACTTCGACCTTAGAGTTTATCATTTTGATTTTTAATCCATTTACTTGATTATCTTTATGTGAACAATGAAATGTTAGATATTTTACGCTAGATTATTTCCTCACAAATATTTGCATAAACTTTTTGATCCTTTTGACAAATCTAGACCAAGTTGAAGGCATCATTTTTTTTAGATTTTATCCTTTTTAGAGTTTGTATAACTCTTTGAACTTTTATTACAAAGCATTGACTATGGATCCCAACATGTATTCTTACACTTGTAGTGGACTCATGTACAATCTAGGTATTAATAATATAGTTGCATAGGAAAAAATGGTGCAAGATCCCTATGTGGATAATATTTCTTATGAGATGGATTATTATCCCTCATATAATGCTCAATCAGGAGCACAAAGCTAAGATCCATTGGCTAATTATTTGGTTAACACACCACCTTACATAGAATAAGACCAAGAACAAATCATGCAATACTTAGCTATAGTACCCATAATGGATGAGCCATTTCCTCAACATTCATATTCTACTAATATGGCTTCCACATATGATCCATTTTTGTTTGAGTGACATTTTTTATAAAACGAAGATGAGATTTTGGTTAGAGCCATAGACGTAGGGGGAAAATTTCTAGTACACTTCCCTCATGAAAATTTACCAAGTCTATTAAGAGTGCCCCACAATATCATTTATGATCAACATGCTTCTTCTAGCAATCCTATGGCTCTATTTCAAACAACGTATCAAGACCCTAGTATATCCAATAGAGATAAAAAACATCATGGAAGATCACTTTAACCAAATACAGACAACATATCAAACCTACCTAAATTTAGCACATGATTTCAATCAAATGAACATGGTAAGCCTCTTATTAACCTAGTTCCTTCAATAGGAGTGTTGATAGAGTTAACCAGACAAGAGAATCCAAGTTCTAACCCATTTGTATAAACTACTTCAATAGATAACTTGATGCATATGCCCATTATTGAAAAAGTGTCTTTGGCTTCTACATTGAATAATGAGCCAAACATAGTGGACAATATGCAAACAACATCTTATCCTGATTAAAGTGGTACTAACACACAAAAAATTAACTAACAACATGTGCCTATAGTTAATCCCATGAGTAGATCATCATACTAGGGGATAGGATTTTCTACACCCCAGCCTCAACCAATTGCTTCCTCAAGTGTACAACCTATGGGACTAGGTAATCAAACAACAACCAATGTCATGCCTCAATGATAGAATGTGATGAATCATAATCCTCAATAATTAGTGAGTAATATTCCACAATAGTAGGTAAAATCTAGTGTATCAACACAATAGAGGACAAATACATTTCCACCTCAATCAGGGCTAACTAATGTTCCACCTTGCTAGGTAATGATGACCATACCTTTTCAGTCATAGACTAATATGCCAATTCAAAACCAAGCAATGACTAGTCAATAATGTGTAAATATTGGTCAAAAATAGATGCCAAATCTACAACTTATTTTCACTTCTCGATAGGGATTCATGTAACAAGGAGATCCCCATGTTTTTCAAGTACCTACTAGACTACCATTGGTTTAAAATGTGCCAAAAATATAAAGACAGGGTCTTGGTCCATAAGTTTCAACTCCACAAGAAGGTTTGATTAGTCAATAGTATGTCACTTTTCAACCATAATAGGCATAGTATAGTTATATCCCTCTATCCTAACCAAAAAATCCCCCAATTCAAACCTTTATCACCAACCCAAACCAAAATATGACACAACCAATTGTATAATTTAAAGTACATCCAAATCCATGTATGCATATTCCTGGTCCATTCCTAAACCAAACTAATAAACCCCAACAGGTATCCCCATCATACCCTAGTCAAAGTGTCCCACTTGTGACCTCCCAACCATTTACCCAAATTCTCACTCAAACCAATATTCTTTCTAGTTTCATGTCTCAAGAATTACAACATATGAAGGATGTAATTACTATTATTCAGACAAGGAAACAAATTAAAAAGTTCAAATTGGATGATGTGTGTTCCTATCCATTCAATATGGAGTATTTTTAAATATTATTTTCTCCAATTAACCACCAAAATTTGATAAATACAAAGGGAAAGGTGACCCCAAGGCTCATTTGACCAAATTCTTTATCACATGTTAACAAGTGGCATATAATGATATATAACTTTTGCTATTGTTTCCAAGGAGCTTGGATGGACAAGCCTTGAAGTGGTTTTTAAAGTTGCTCAAAAAATTAGTAACAAATTTTGATGATCTTTATGATAAGTTTGTGCAACACTTTTCCTATAATCTTGAGCATGATATTTCATTAGTGGACTTAATACAAGCAAAAAAAAGCCAGTGAGAGTTTTGAAAGTTATTTACAATGATGGAGAGCCCTTAGAAGTTGTTTCACACATAGTTTACTAGATAAATAATTAGTTTTTATGTTTACCAAAAATTTGCATTAGCTTACCATCTAGAACTACAATATGTGCATACTTTCAAGGAGATCATTGAAAAAGGCTTGTTGATTGAGTGAGCACTCATCAATAATGGAGTCATCAAACTTAATTCAAATAATAAAAATAAAGGTACCAATTATGGAAATGATCAACATCAGGTATAAAAGCAAGCATCACAAGTAGCACAGGCCAATAAGCAAGAAAGATTGAGGTAATTTAATAGTAATAAAAATGTTATAGAAAATGGAGTAACCAAGTCTTGTCATGTCCAAATGGTGAAAACATCATCTACATCACCTTCTTAGATTACTCTTACCTAGCAACCCCTCCAATCAATGTCACAATCAAAATAACCAAAACCTACATAATAAATACAACAACTATTACCATTGCAAACCCCTCCTCTTAGAAGAATCATGCTTACATGTGGTGTCTTTAGAGACCTAGGAGAGCCTATTGAATCTATATTTTTCAAGCTTTCTACCACCAATATGATTAGTTTGCCTATACTAAAACATTATCCATAAGACATTCCTTACCCTAATTGGTACCATGAAAATGAATTCTATGACTATCATCGGGTCAATGGGCATGTGTCCAAATGAAGCATTTAATTGAAAATATGTTGGAGAATAGGGAAATAACATTAGATAATGATGATTCCACTTCCAATCAGACTCTTGATATTTATCAAACCCCCTTTCCATAAAATAATAATCTATAGCAACAAAATAATCAACAACAACAATAATAATGACCAGTGTAGCAGTAAAATCAATAGTATCAAAATCAAAGGCCGAACTAGTAGAATCCACAAATTCAACAACAAACCCCACAATGATAGAAAAATATACAAAACCAAGGTTATAATGGTAAAAACCAACAAACCTACCATGCAGTTGTACATGACTACAATAGGATTGTAGGTCATATTGTAGGGGGTAGCATTAATACCATCTTCATTAATCTTAGACCGAGCACTAATTAGCCTAGACCATTTCTAAACAAAAACATTCAACCAAATTACACGGATAATCCTTATTTGACTTGGGAATGCATACATGCAAACCAACAAACTAGGACTTCCTATTTTGGACCTTATATCGACAACTTGTTCTTTCCACGTGACCACATGCAAGTGCACTAACAATCAAGACTTATCTTGTCTAGTTCCATGCCATTTCCAACATCGATTAGAAATAATGATCGAGTATTAATCTTGATTATGAAACCAAAACTTGAAGGTCAAATATTACTATCTTAGGCCCATAACCATCTACCACTTTGCCTATCATCCAACCAACTATTTAGCCTTGGAATAAACTATGCACTACTGACCAAGACAAAAAAATTGTAATTGTGAAATAATTGTAGAAGACACCAGCTAAATTTATATTTTAGATTTGATGTAAACATCAATAATCTGTAAGAACTTCTTGAATGATTTTTTGACCCAATCCATAGTTTCTAGTGATATATCCCTTAATCAATTTCAAGCTTTGGTTGGACACCTAGCTCCAATCCAACAAATCACATTCAACCAAAGTGATATATCTTCCCTTGGCCTAGTCTATAATAATCCATTATACATAGAAGTTTATATAAGATGGCATAAAGTGAAATGTGTCCGTATAGATAATGGATCTGGCCTAAACATAGTGTCTCTAAAGTTCATCAAGCTTCTTGGTACATAATGGTAGATTTCCATCTAGAAATAATAACTATCAAAGCCTATGACAATCAGGAAAGAGAGTCACAAGGCACCATTAGTTTGATAGTTATCATTGGGACTTTAACCCATCATACAATTTTCCATATGCTTGATCTTGAGTTATCATATAATATGCTTCTAGGCGGGCCTTGGTTATATGAGATTCATGTAGTCCCATCAATGATACACCAATGTATCAAGTTTTCTCACTCAGGGATGGAAGTGAATATTCTAAGAGATTTACACTTATATGAACACTGTAAACATCTTGAGGCTAAATTTCAAAGATATAATTATTAGTATGGCATGAATCTAAGTTCCAAGTAGAATAAAGGAAAGGCTATACTTATTGATCCTTCACTGAATAATTGCATAGATCCTAATACCTTAGATTCCCTTTCCCACATGCCACCTCTTGAAGCTTCAGATCATTTTACATTTCAGATAATGGATCAAGAGAGTATGTGAACCATGATACATTTCATATTTCCATTCTTTCTCAGAATCCAAAAACCTTTGGGTGACCTAAAGTCATCCCACATATGCATTAGAAACAAAAAAATAAAGATAAGGGACCTATCACATTTGTACCAACATCTAGCCTAGGACCTGACCCTATTAAAGGGGGTGAATCATGGTTATATAATAACAACCAAGCTTATTGTTATAAAAATGCAAATTATCCTATTCCCAATAAGATCATGGAGTGTTAAAATTATGAAGGAAGAGGCCTCAAATCAAATTAGCAAGGAACCATCGAGCCAATTTCCATGACTAAGTATGAAATACCTTATGGAATTGGACTTAAACTACCTAGGGGTGATCCCACATATCTTATTCAAACTCCATCACTAGTGACTAGTGATGATGATGTTGATAATGAAGTAGGGTTTGATCATGGCTTCACCTTTGATAACCTAGCTAAAACTAACTTGTTTGATAAAAATGTCATTTTTACCCTTACCTTGGCCATTCATCACAACCCTTTCCCATTATATTATCGCCAACTGATATATTGGGACCAACAAGAATCTAGTCTTATAATTGATGAGTTATAGAATGATGAGGCATTTTATGATTTCTTAGACCTTAAAGACAATGTTCCATTGGGAGATCACAAATCAGGATTCTCAATCACATTGGATCCTGTATCCTATTTTGGAGAGCGAGTAAACACCCTTAGCCAACAACAAATAAGTAAAACATTGAGGTCCCAAAGTGAAAACCTCTTTGAGGCACTTTCTAACTAGAGAAAAAAGTAAAGATAAAGGCCAATCTACTGGTGAAAAGCTGTTTCAAGTGCCATTAGACGGGGGTATTTATTCTTCTTCAAATTTAGACCAAAAGATCACCAATGATGAACTTGCATATGGATCCAAGTTTAACTTTGAGAAACAATAAGTATTTGATCAAATTCTTTAAGAATTTTTAACTATTTTTGTCACATGGCTAGATCTCCCATTAGGGGACTCAGATTCATCATGCCTAGGAGAAGTTGAAGAGCAAGTCTTAATAGAGGACCCTAACATAATTTAATAGTTCAAGTCATTGCCTACTATCCTATAATATTGTTCAACCCTTCTAGTATAGTATACAAAAAAGGTAAATATTGAGACTCCATTAAACCTGAAATAAATAAAATTAGGCACATCCCTCATTGAGGAATAGGATGTCTTTACAGCTCTATTGAGAGAAGCTGTAGATATTTTTGCATGGGCCTATTCTGACATGCCAAGTTTAGATTAAACCTTGGTTTTGCACCATCTTATGGTTAATACTAATGCCAAATTAGTACAACAAAATTTATGTATCTGATCTATTGACTATTCAAAATGGATCTCTAATGTGGTACTTGTTAGTAAAAAGCCTAAAGGGATCATAATTTGTACTAATTTTCAAGACATCAACAAAGCTTGTCCTAAAGACGATTTTTCGTTGCCTAATATCGACATGATCATCGACTCCATGGTAGGTTATGAAATACTTTCACTCATAGATGGCTTTTCAAGATACAAACATATCAGAATAACATTAGAAGACCAATATAAAACAACATTCATGACTCCATGGGGAACATTTTGTTATTAGGTAATGCTATTTGGCCTTAAAAATGCTAAATCTACATATCAAAGGGCCATGATTGTCATATTCCATGATATGATGCATGATATTATTGAAGACTATGTTGATGACATATTAGGAAAATCCAAAACTAGGCTGACCATCTAATAGTGCTACATAAGATATTTGAAATATTATAGGAGTACAAGGTCAGACTCAATCTAAAGAAATGTGTGTTTAGTATAACTTCAAGAAAATTACTTGGCTTCATCGTGTCTCGTAGATGTATTGAAGTTGATCTAGCTAAAGTCCATGCTATAACTGAGATGCCACCACTTATTAATTTAAAGTAGCTCCATAGTTTATAGGGTAAAATCTAGTCAATTTGATGCTTCATCTCTCAGTTAGTAGACAAGTGCCATCCATTTACACACCTTTTGAAGATAAAAGTTATATTTCACCGAGATGATCACTACCAAATAGATTTTTAATATCTCAAAGACTATCTTGTCAAACTACTTATTTTATTACCTCTTATGCCAGGAAAGCCATTCTTATTATACCTATTAGCTATCGATCATGATTTGGGGGCACTC
Organism: Torreya grandis; assembly: GCA_037957365.1. Taxonomy (NCBI): domain Eukaryota; kingdom Viridiplantae; phylum Streptophyta; class Pinopsida; order Cupressales; family Taxaceae; genus Torreya; species Torreya grandis. The sequence goes on from JARHVA010001780.1 coordinate 151,109, forward strand.
TTAGCTCAATATGATGATAATGGAAAATAAAATATTGTATACTACCTAAGTTGTACCTTAGTTACATATGAACATAACTATCTACCTATTGAAAAAGATTATTTGGCCATTATCTTCATAGCTCAGAAACTACACCATTACATGTTGAATAATAAGACCATGGTTATTTCAAAAGTAGATCTGCTCAAGTATCTACTATTTAAAACAACTTTGAAAGGTAGAATGGCTAAATGGATCATGCTTCTCTGTGAGTTTGACATAGAGTATGCCAATCAGAAGGTAATCAAGGGGCAAGTTCTTGCAGATCAACTTGTTGAAGCACCTCTCATAGACACACAACCACTCATGTTTCAATTTATTGATAAATATATCATGATCATCATTGACATACCCCTTGAGGATCAGCCCTAGAGCTATATTTTGATAGTTCATTCACTACACATGGATTAGGGGTAAGCCTATTTTTTATTACACCACAAAGGGATCTAATCCCTAAATCATTTAGAATCAGCTTTCCTTGTACAAACAACATAGATAAGTATGAAGCACTTATTGTAAGACTTTGATAAGCAGTGCATTAGAATATATCTCATCTCCATGTTTATGGTGATTCTCAGTTAATCATCAATCAAGTTATAGACCATTGCCAAACCAAAGATGACAAGCCAGTTCTATATAAATCCATGGTCGACAATCTTGAATAGTAAATTTCCAACATTTAGTTTGAACACATACCAAGGGCTAGTAACAAAATTGTAGATACCATGGCTACTATTAGCTCTTTTATTCAGAAAATAGATAAAGCTAGAGAGTATCAGTTCCTCATCAAGAATTTATTAACACCAGCTCATGAACCTTCGACCATTGCCATAATTTATGATATTATTGGTCCTAATTTTATCTATTACTCAGACCTTTACAACTACCTTCATGACCAAGTTCTGCCACCTAACCTATCTCAAAAAGAAACCAAAGACTTCATTCATCATTCTACTCATTATACTTTACTTGGATCCACCCTTTATCACTGTGGTTTTGATACAACCCTACTTCATTGTTTAACTTCAATAGAGTCTATGCTAGCATTAAGAGAAGTTCATGAAGGAGTATGTGGAGCCCATTCTAGTGAGGTAGTCCTATCCAAAAATAGTTTGTGCACTAGTTATTATTAGCCCATAATGGACACATATGCCACTACATATGTAAAAAAGTGTGATAAATGTCAATGATATGCTAATCTAATTCATGCCCCAACAAAACTCTAAAACTGATGTTGATACCATGGCTATTTTATACATGGAGACTTGAAATCATTGGAAAGATCAACCCCACTTCATCTGATGGCCATAAACATATCCTTACTACCACTGAATATTTCACGAAGTGGGTTGAAGCTATACCCCTCACTTATGTGATTGAAAAAGAAATTTCCAAATTCATCTTCAACCATCTCATCTACCGCTATGATATCCCTTCTGACATTATATTTGATAATGAAGGATCATTCAAAAACAAGGATGTAGATCAGTTGTGTGCTAAATATAACATCACATAACATTTTTATACAGTGTATTACCCTCAAGGTAATAGTCAAGCTAAAGCATCCAACAAAACCATTGTCAATATCCTCAAAAATGTTGTCAATGAGGTCAGCCATGATTGACACCTCCAGATATTCCTTGCACTTTGGGTATATGATACCAATCATTGTACCCCCATTGGATCCACTCCATACTCACTTGTTTATGATACTGAAGCCATTATTCCTATTGAGGTTGAATTACCTTCACAACACATCTCTTTCAAGCATGTCCTAGATGATCATGACTATCGAGTAGCTCATCTGCAAGAGTTAGACCTATTTGATAAAAAAATACACAACCACGCTCAACAATCTTCAAGTATATCAGAACTGACTCAAAGGCCACTATAATTAGTGGGTTAAATATAAAACATTTGAACTTGGTGATCTTGTTCTTAAATAAAACTAAAATAATACCACAACTGAGAAGAAACATAAAGATAAATTCAAACCAAACTGGATAGGGCCTTTCATCATTACCATAGATTATGGATTAGGAGTATGCAAGCTTGCCACATCAAATATAGATGAACTTTTGGGGCCAATGAATATTATTCATCTCAAATGGTACTATGCTTGAGAATTAAGGTGTATTGTCTATAAAGACCATTTTAGTTATGATATTTTATCACTATTTTTCTTTGTACAAATACCATCCTTATCCATCCTCTCTACCATATCCACTTTTTGCTTCCATTCTATCAACCTAGTGTGTTCTAAAGCCTATCTCATTTGACCTTGGTTTTTGTCATTCATTATGCATTTTTAGTATCAAGGTATCTAATTAGTTTCATTAGTTGGTTGAAATACTTCAAATAGAGATTGTATTTTGGGATAGCATGATAAAAGTTTTGATAGTTTCATCCTTTATTTGTTATTACTTTCTTACAACTGATCTAGCTACTAATTATAACCACCTTTGGGAAAATTAGTACCATCAATCTATGTCATTATGTCTTAGTTATAACCACCTATGGGTAAACTAGGGGTAACACTAAGTCTTGATGTACCAACTTGCCACTTCCTATGTCATACTATGCCTTTTTACCAACTATGCCTGTTTTGTTTGAATTGACTATTGCACTACTCAAATTCCTCTACTGTAAGGGTGGAACTATAGTGAATTGAGGTCTTATTATAGGACTATGTATGTAATTCTCAATACTTGTTGAGGTTAGCTTAGTCACCCTTTTTTGCATGCTTTCACCATTTTTTTAGCAACCTGAGCCATGCTATCACCATTTTACAAGTAACCTAAGCCACACTCTCACTATTTTATGAGTAACCTAAGCCATGCTCTCACCATTTTGAGAGCAACCTAAACCACACTCTCACCATTTTATGAGCAACCTAAGTTTTAATGCTCTCACTATTTTTTGATCTTTAACCATTTAGTTTCTCATCATTCTTGATTGGGTTGAGACATTCCAAAAATATTTGAAAAAATGTTGGAAAAGAACAAAAACATTAACCACTTCTTTGCCTTAAGGATTTTGGGAACCCTTACTAAGTTACAAGTAAATCACTTATCACTTAGTTTCCACATAATTTTTGGCCTTTTTCTCTCACACACTTACCATTTTTCAAGACCATTCCTATTCTTTTATCACATCTATTCTATTTATTTTCCTCAGTTATCACATTCTTTCCATTCTCTGGGAGAACTACATTTGGCCTGATGTTTTTTATTAGATATTATATCCATGGAACTATGTAGGTAGCATCCACTTGCCTAGTGCATATGGAGACATCTTAACCACCCCTTTTTCTCTTCTATTCCCCTATTTTGTTCATTTGTTAAGTTGTCACCTATTTTCTAGGAGCAATGTTTATATGGTTTCTATAGCATTGTTTATTTGTTTATTTTTATTTATTTTGTTTGTTTGTCTACCTATTTGATCACTTTTAATATTATTGCCTTGATTTGGTTTAAGTGTGTTCATTGGGTGATTCCTTTCCCATACTTACATTTAAATCCATCTATATTCATATGTTTACATTGTCATTATGGTTTCTATCATTGGTGCATTAGTTTTTTTGGAGTATTGGATTACGGGAGTCAGTCTTCATTCATATTTTGGCCAAGTCCTCATGATGTTATAACATGATTCCTACCAATACATGCTAAAATAATCCTCATCTTCAATAAGTCTATTCAGTAATGGTGGCATCTCTTTGGCATTAACATCTTGATTTCATCCTAATCATATCCCAAACAGAGTAATTAAACATGAAAGAATTTCAATCTTTATTAGTTTAGATGAGCATCTCCCTACTAGTAGGTTATTCTAATTCATCATTACCCTCTATGTTAAGTTATCATCATTCTCAACCAAGCTCATCATGTTTACCATAATTAGGGTCCAATGATTATAACCACCTATGAGAATCATTACACACCATCCCACCTACATTTTTTAATGATTATAACCACGTTTGGGAAAATCATTGTGTTGTCACCACTTTACTTTTTTTGCCCATATAGGGGGATTTTATTATCTTGTTTGTCTATATTAACTGGGGTAGCTCCATCTTTTCAATGATTATAAACACCTTTTGGAAAATCATTGTTATCACACCATGTTGCCACTAGCGGGGTACAATGCTTATAAACACATATGGACAAATCATTGCACACTATCCCACTTGTATTCTTAATGATTTTGACTACTTTTTCAATATCATTGTGTTTTCACCCCATCATCTTTACTTTCTTTGGTCCCCTCATTTTGCTTATTTAGTGATGTCTTTGCTGACCTACTTGTGCCAATCATATAGTTAGTTTATCATCATTACCATTGTAAGCATACATAACCTTTTCATTATTTGAGAATATTTTACCATCCTTATAGCTTACAATTCCTTCTCAATTAAATACAAACTGTAAACACCTGAATCTAGCCATCGATAACCTCCAATGAGGCTTTTGGCCAATTTTCACTTAAAATGCACAATTTGGTCTAAAAACACTAAAACATGCTAAATGATGTGAAACTAACATATTAAAGTTCTAATTTTGGCCAGGGTGTCTCTAAATAAGGTAATGTAATTTATGGGCTAGCTAAATTTGATCAGATTAGTTTAAGTTAAAATGCCAATTTTGTACCCACATGTTCTGAATTGCTCTTTCCTATCAAATATTCTACACAAAATGTGTGACTTTGTTATTTGTTGTTGGTAACATCCTAAATGGGAATATGATTCTAACACATTTAACATCTCCTTCCAATTCCAATTTAGTCAAATTTTGGACTAATAATAAGACATTCTTATCAATTTAGGTAATTTGTGCACAAAGTGCTTAATCATGTTTAAGAGCTAATAACCTAAATTAAGGCCTAATTAATAATTCTATGGAAAATTGTTGAATACTTATTTTTGGAAATAAATATCGAATATCTGTATCAACAAGTGACCTCATTTCTTGAGAAGGCATCCCTAGGCCATAAATGCCACAAATATCAATATTCATACCCTCCATGCCTCATCAATGCCTTCCATGATGCCCTCCATGCCTCTTAATTTCCCCTGATGAGGATAATTACAAACTTAATTATAAAAATTGAATTTATCCTCAACCACACATCTCAATTTTGAAATAGATGGTTTAGGTTGATTCTAGACATTTGTAAAAGTCTATAAATAGAGAGGCCATGAACATCATTTCTAAGCTATTTTGGTGCAAATTTATAATGCACAAATATATTCAAGGAGCCATTGTAACTAGTGTTACCATGCCAAATTAATTCCAATCCAAGCCAAGCTACAAGATAAAGGTGCTAAAGAGAGATGGAGGTAGCCAAGTATCTATTGCCAAGGACTTCATGAGCACAAGTTGAGCAAGTCACCACTACAATGGCATTTAGAGCATCCAAAGAAGGTGAAGGAATTATTGTGTTTTCATTCCTTGATTTTTAATTATGTTTGTCATTTTATTTTGTTAACTAAGCTCTCCCTAGTGTCTAGGCCTAGATATATTATGCTATTAGTGTGTTCATTTAATTTTGTTTTCACTTTGAAACTAACACCATACTAAACATCCTCTCTTGAGTCAAATTCCTAGATCACCATGGTCTCTCATCCTAGCACCAAGGAGTTTATTTTGAGTATGGATCTTAGTGAAAAGAGGGCATGGTGGGTCAAAAGGGTGATGGAGTAAGATGTTAATATCAAAGTGATAAAAATAGTAAGGGGAAAGGGCCTATGTGGGCATCTAGCTTCAGATCTTCATGAATCAAAAGAGGAAGCTCTAGTCAACCATGAGTGTCCCCAACTAGCTAGTCTATTACCTCCAAAAAAATTAGACATGGGACATGATCAAATTTATCCAAAATGGTGAGTACCTTAATAAATAATATTAATAGATCACAAAGGGGCTATTTTAGATTGTAATCTATACCCTTTTGTCTTATGGATAATTTAGGAAAGACATCACTAGTGTGTTGTTGAGATGCATTAATAATGACAAGTTTGGAGTGTTACTTTATAAGTTCCATGATAGGACAACAGGAGGCCATTTCTCTCCAAGGACCATAGCCATCAAGATCATGAGAACTAGATATTATTGGCTTAGCCTCTTCAAGGATTTCCTTGCTTGAGTGAGAAGGTGTGGAAAATGTGCCTTTTTTACAATAAAGTAGCATCTTGTAGCTCCTCCTCTAAATCCTATCCAAGTGGAAAAAACTTTCATGCAATGGGGTTTTGACTCCATTGGCATGATAAACCCCCCATCAAGTGTTAGTCACAAATGGATACTCACATCAACTGACTATTTTACCATATGGGTCAAGGTAGTAGCATTAAAGGAGGCTAATGAGAGTGCCATCTTGGAGTTCTATTAGAGGATCATAACAAGGTTTATCACCCTTTTTTATATCATTTTAGATAATGATCTTACTTTTATGGGTGATAAAATAACTAATTAGGCAAGTAATAATTGCATATTCTTGAGCACTTCATCCAACTATTACCCTCAAGGTAATGGGTTGGATGAATCTACCAACAAGAATATAATTAGAATTGTTAAGATAACCTTATAGCACAACCAAATATCTTAGCACATAAAAACTAAAGACAACCTTATGGGTTGATAGGATAACTCCCAAGAGGTCAATAAGGAATTCTCCTTTTGTTCTTTTCTATAGAAGGGAATCTAGGTTGTCTATATCTCAAGATATTTTAGCTTTAAAATTACCATACCAACTAGAGTTGCTTGAGAACATGCCCATGGAAGTGAGATTGATAGAACTAATAGAGTTGCAAGAGACTAAAGGTAAGGCTCACCAAGTCATGGGGCATCACAAGGTACTGATGAAGAGGTCTTTTGAAAAGAAGGCAATTCCAAGATCATTTTAAGAAGGTGACATAATCTTGAAATAGGATGAAGATATATCAAATATGGATAGACATACTAAGTTTGATGCCCTATGTAGTGGACCGTATGTCATCACCAAGTGTAAATAAAGTAACTCCTTTCAATTAGCAAGGATAAATGGAGAAAAACTACTTATCCCTATGAATGGGATACACTAAAAACCATACCTTTGAGATTTGAATGTCTATCTTGTAAATATTATCTTAGGTATGAGTTTCTTTTCTTGCTCCATTGTGTCCCAATAACTACTTTGAAGCATAGTGTGTTTTATTTAGTTCCTTGCCTTGTGTTTTGTTCCTATTGTTTTTTGTGTTTTGTGCATTGTTCAAAGAAGTTTATATTTATAACCTATATAATTGTGACTCCATATCCAAATGGATAGGATTAGGCAACTAGTCATGGTATATAAAGCATACCACCCCTAGGAAATCACTAAAGATGTTGACCATTTTTCCCCACAACCCAAAATGGGTCAACCCCCCTATAGTCAAAATCTTGTACAGGGGCCTTTTATAATGTCATGGAGAATGTTTCAGAGACCCTATGGGATGTTAATAATGCTTTTAAAAACTTAGGAAGCTCATGGTATTCATCTAGTTCTTCATTGTGTTCACCTAGGCATTTTGGGTCTAGTGGTAAAAATTGCAAGTGGGAAGTTTGTTAAGGCCAGATCTTGCACATGTGGATAAATTAAGGGAAAGTGACCACATGGGTTTGTTTAACTTGGTCCAAGTTTTTTATGAACCAAGTTTTATTTCCTCTTCCCTATCACATTAAAAATTACAAAGGTCCAAATTTGGATCCTCAGTCACTTCTTGCTTGATTTCTCATAGTCATTTTCAGGAAAGTTCTAATAGAGCTAAGTGAGCACTTTCACAAAGATATATATTGCATGTGTAGTAGTTACATAAGAAGGTGATCTCTTGGGTTTGCTCATTTTGGTCCCAGGTTCATATGCACCAAGTCTGAGGTCCTTTGTCAAAGCATAAATATATTTATCCATGTGTAAAGATGGGCTTCTAGGCATTTTTGATAGATTCCCCATACTTAGTCATTTGAGCTTGGTCATCACCAGGGCATCACATAGAAGAAGTTATAGACTAACCATATTTAAATTAGAATATCTTTGATTTAAAATTTCTCAATACCAATAGATCAAATGGGTTTGCCAATTTTGACCTTAAGAACATCTTCTGAAAGTTTGATGCCTCCATGATTCTCATGCTTCAGGATCCAAGCTTTCAAAGTTGGTCAAAAAACATAAGACATTCATGTGAATGTCAAGTTAAATCTTAGGTGAAAATATACCTATGTTTAAATTTGATAGTTCATAGGACATCAATCATGTTTTTTATAATGATGAATGATGGTCGCACAAACATCAAATTTAAAAATAGAGAAATACAATCCTTATGAGCTTAAATTTGATGGTTGTGCAACCATTAATGATAGTCATGTGAATGTCAAATGACATCCTATAGATTGTAAATTTTAATACCATGGACTAGTTGTTAGCTTTCAAACAATGGGTCCCAACAAGATCAATGGTCCTCACTCAATCATACATCTCAATCTAACAGTGCAAGATGAGTCAAATGGTTAGTGAATCCTAGGAGAAAATACATGCATAATAAGTAGTATAAACATATTTGACTAGAAAATATTGACAACTCATGGGCATCCATGCATAGGCAAATCAATGGATCAAGTTGGTCAATGAGTTAAGGATCTAGATCAAGCATCGACAACTAATGAAAATCAAGGTCGAGAGAAATGATAATCCCAAGATTCTTGATGAGGGTTGAAAGGCTATTTTTGACCATGAAAGCAAGGTTTTATAGGGTCATCTTGATGCCATTAATGCTCATTCAAATGCCATGGAGTGGTTAATATGATGTAGTTAGGTAAAAAAAATTAGGGATGCCACTAGAGATCAACATGGACCTCTGGTTCATAGATTCATTACATACAAGGTCCATATTTTAAGTAGCATTATTTGATGACTATGTTTGCCATTCTAAAATAAGGGTCCATGTATCTATTAAACCCTTGAATCCTATAGTAATATAATGAATATAGGAAAACTAATAGTCTAATATTGGTTTTCCATCTTTAGTGGACCCATGAATAAAAGAACCAGCTCGAGCATAATCTGGGTGAAGCATGAGTTGGCATTCTGATGGGTGCCACAAAGTCATACACGTAAGACCCAATGATCTCATCTCTAGGACCAACTACATGAAAAATACCCTTTATCTCCACTTGGTATGCATCAAAACATTAGTCATGGGTGGTTTAGTATTAGGATAAATATCTAATCACTTGATCTCGTCATTTCAACTATCAGGGAGTGTCAATGGGAGAATGATGTAACTGTACAATCACTTAAGGTGACCTCAATCAATCAAATGGTCTAATTGAGAATATTTTTAGAGGCAATTAAAAATGTATTTAAAATATTTGAACTAATAGATTCCTCTTTTAAGCACCAAGGCCCCCTTTCTCTTGCAACCTTTCTTCTATAAGTATAGTTCTTGAGCTATTGTAAAGAAGTTCCACATCATGTAAGGTAAATCCTTACTAGACTGATGTTATATTTTCCCTTTTAACATTAATACAAGTTTTTTTTTTTAAGTTTTAAACAATTATTTAAATCTAAAAGTGATGTATGGTGATGAGAAATGATAACTCTCTATCCTTCCTTCCCTTATCCTTTCATGTCTGAGCAAGATTTATTAATCTATAGAGTGTAGTCTAGTGTGTAAAGTCTCTTCAAGTGTATGCTTGTTCTCAAAGTGTGAAATCAGCCCTTTGTGTCATTTTACTTGTGTTTCTTCTCACACCTCACCTTTATATTGAAATACTCATGTTAGAACCCATTGAGACTTAGAGACCAACTTGTATACTTTGTTTCATTATGGTATAAAATATGGTGATCATGTGGAAGATATTCTTGGTGTATCACCTTATTTAGAGTAGGTTCAATTTATGCATTTTATAGCTCCTTTCCCCCATAAATAAATATTAGCTTAAGTGACAAACATTGCAAGATATATTCAAGAAGTTAGTCCTTAAATCTAGAGGATCATTTCTGATATAGTACACCCATATACCTATAAATGTTCCCACATTGCCCAAATCTAGAAGAAGCCTAAAAAACCTTTTCTAAGGTGCAATATTTGGTAACAATAGCTTCTTCTTTGGTAATGATTAAAAAAACTGAAGTATGATTGGCATACAAACATAAGTCCTTTGAATGTTTCACATTAATGCTCATTAGTTGATTAAAAAGGTTTCTTGATTACATGATGTCAAGTAAGCTCAAAATCCCTTGTTTATATATTGTATAAAGGGGAAATTGATGAAAATGGAACCTTCTTGTGAGACAAGCAAGCCTCATTAGTAGGTTACCAAAGAGCTAGTATAAATAATTCCATGTCATATAAACTATAGATTGATCGATGTGAAAAGTCTACTTATGAAAGTAGATTACAGCTTCCAAAATTATTGTGATTTTTCTAATTTTTGATAATGGGTTTTTTGTTATTTTTTTATTTATTGGAGGGATGAGGGAAGTTGATCGATGTGAGAAGCTTTCAAGAAATTTCTATCCTTTTATAAATGATTAACTTAGCCATCCTTCAAGGGAGTGGTCTGATTTTTTGAGCTTTATTTAAGGTTTTTGATAGCTATCCTTTAAGGGAATACTCTACCTTATATTGAGCAATTATGGTATGTTTTGGTAGTTGTCCTTTAAGGGATCAGTCTATGAATGCTTGGAATGACCCATATAAGTTTTGGATTTTTGTAATTTTTTAATATATATTAACATGTATTTGCTTATATGGGCTTAAAACGTTCACCTTTATGAGGAAAAAACTAGAGCACAAGAAGGTTGATAATGGGTAAAAGAGGTTTAAGCAAAAACAACCACGGGAATCCATCTTATAAAGGGATGGAAAGTACCATGAGGATCATGCCATTAGTAGATCCATGGAACCCATGTTCAAGATTAGGCAAAGGATATAATAGATAATCACACGATTCAAATTTAATTGGTTGTCCTTAAAATAAGGGTATGCATGTGGATGAAAACAAGGGATGAGCTTAAGTTAGACAAAAGGTGATTTCAATCATGTTTAACAACAGAAAGGATTTAGATGCAAAGCATTGAGGGGTTCAGGTTTCAATTTCCCTTAAAGAGAAGATAATCAGTAAGATCTTGATCCATACTTGTGTGTTATGATATAAGGTTGAAGCCAATTGAAAACAAACTTACCCCTCATGATTTTCTCCATATTGGTGACATGTTGATTTTCCTTTAGGATGAGGTCTTTGATGTTGAATTCATGCACTTTAAGGTGTTTATTACAAGCATGATTGATTCTCTCTTGATAGACATGAAGATGAGTAATTATGGATAAATGGCGTTCATCAAGTAGCTCAAGTTGGGCTAGATGTCCTTGATGATAATCATTCTCAGAAATGAGATCTTATAGGGATATGTGAAGAGAGGGAATTTAGACTTTGAGATCCAAGACAACCTTGGCTCTAAACACAAGAGAGAAAGGGGGAGCACCCATATGGGTTTGAATGCTATTGTGATATGCCCATAAGGTGAAGGGAATGTGTAAATGCTAATCTTGATAAGATGTATTAACCATTTTATTTAGCATGTTGTTGAGAGTTTTGTTAGAAGATTTGGAGTATCCATTTGATTATGGATGATAAGGTGATGAGAAACTTAACTTGATACCAAACATGTCACAAAGAACTTGGACCTTTTTTTTTTGAAATATTTGCCATTATCAGTGCTAATTTTATGAGGTACACCAAAATGATAGATAATGTGAAGGTTGATAAAGTCAAAAATCTTTTTATCTTTGGTTGAGATGAAAGGAATAGCCTCTACCCATTTGGTGAAATATTTTTTTGCACTGATGATAAAATGATGTTGCTATGAAGAATGGGGGTGAATTTCACCAATAAGATCCAAACCCCATTATGATAAGGGCCATAGATCCTCAGAAACTTAGAGACTATGGCTAGGTGCATGATGAAAATTGGCATATTATTGACATTTGACACACTTTTTCACATAATCATAGAATCTTGGTTAAGGGTGAGCTAATAATAGCCAAGGTGAAGGATATGCTTAATGATGGCTAGACCACTAAAGTGTCCTCTACAAATCCCATCATGTATTTATTTGATAGCATGAGAGGCTTCATGATTGTGTAGGTAATAGAAGAGGAGACCATTAAAGCTGAATTTATAAATAATTCCTCCCAGTATGGTATAATGTGAGGTTCTCTAGATAAACACTCTTCAAGGATTCCTATAAAGGTTGGAAGGGATGATGGCAAGGTTGAGATATTCAAAGGTCTACTATTACCAAAGGTTGGGTTGGGTCTCCTCCACATTGAAGATGGTAGGAAAGTCAGATTTGACATAAGAGGATTGGGTAAGTTAATGGATAATGATAAATACATTAGAGATAGAAGGTGTAGATGGGATCTGGGATGTGAGAGAAGCCATTGTATCAGTAAACTTATTTATATATTTTGGAGTCGTTTAGATATGATAGTGTTGAAATGGTGTTAAGATTACATCAGTTAGTTATTTTTACTATAATAAAAAATCATTATTACAGTAATAAGAGCCACTGATTTGATTGACCAAAAGTTGAGAGTCACCAAAGATGTTGATTATTTTGACTCCCAAGGCTAAAGTAGTCTGGAGACCTATCACTGGGGCTTCATAATCAACCATATTATTGGTACATTCAAAATCTAGCTTGAAGGATAAAGGAAGAATTTTACCATGAAGGGGGATAAGGATGATTCTAGTTACCCTACCATGTTGACACTTTGATCCATCAAAGAACATTGTCACTTGATAGGTAAAGTCAGTTTGAGAGAGGGTCGAGATGGACTCATCTAAAAACTCAAGAGGAGGAAGCTAGTTGTATGTTAATGGTGCTTCATCTAATTGGTCGAGAATGAATTTCCCTTTAATTAACTTCTACTGGAGGAACTCAAGGTTAAACTCAACTAAAATCATGGGCTACTTAGCCATATGTTAGTTTTGGTATGGCTTGGAGTACATATGCTTGAGAGGGTCAGTATTGGCTATGACAAAAGTCTTGTGGTTGAGAAGGTAATGATGAAGTTTGGTGGCAACAAAGACCAAGGTGAGGCAAATATTTTTTGTATAGGTATACCAAGTGATGAGGCTAGGATATACTCATTAAATTTACAATAAATGATCTCATCTTACTCTCTCTTTCTATTAAGTTTGACTACATTTTGTGACTTTTATTTGATCTGATATGAGTTAGGATGTAATTATCCATCTTTCGTTGATTGTGATTCTAACATTTAAAAACTCTATAATTCCTAGTAAAGTGTTTTGGAAAATTCAAGTTTTGTAATAAAACAAGTCATCATCAGGCTGAAGAACAAATATGAAGTGGATTACATGTTTTTGGAAGCATTGGAATCAATATAGCTTAGTTTCAGAACTCCACCACACTATTACAAGTTCTATCACTTAGTTTTAGACCTTTTAAACTTAGTTCCAAAACTTTTAGATTTAGTTCTAAAAATTTTAGACTTAGTTTTAAAACTCAATATTTAGTTATAGAATTATCAAAACTTTCACGGTTAGACATGGAATGATTTCCTTTAGTTTTAGAACTCTTTTAAAGTTTCAAAATTGATAAAGATCTATTCCAAATGGCCAGTGATCTGTTAAATCAATGATCTTATTAATCAGGAGCAAACTTCTGATTTCCATACTTGTAGATCTAAGACACTTATCACATATTTGTACATCCAGCCACATTTTAATTTAGCATCTATTCTGGGCATGATTCAGTTCCATTGTATCTGTGAAATAGTTAAAACCATCAATGCACCACAAGAAATAATAATATATATACAGACCTAGAATAATATAGGAAGAATGGTATTAATTGAAGAATAGAGGAATAAGGATAGATATAGATTGATATAGATCTAGTACATTTTTATAATGCAGAACATTTTATTAATAAAATAGCTATTTCTATTTTGAGAGAGAATTAAGTTGTTCAATCATGTTTCTAGGCAGAACAAGGGCCCACTACTCTAAGAACCAAGATCTTCATTTTTGTTTGTATTTATATTTTATTTTCAAAAGTAAATAGGTAGATATATTAAATTTATAAATGCTTTTAATTTCTTAAGTTACAATTTGTTGTAGATTTGTCCCTGTAGGTGTTCTAGATTAAGTTCTCATTTATTTGCAATCATTTTCCAATCATTCTAAATTTTGTTTTTAATTTTGTAAAGTGTGTTTATTTTCAGCAAATTCATTTCTACAAAGTGTGTTTATTTATGGTAATTTATTTCTAAAATATGTGTTTACTTCCAGTAGATTTTCATAGTTTGATTCCAATAAGGTTTTAACCAAGAAGTCCTTAAGACATTAAAGATCCCCCAAAACAAAATAAAAATACAAATACCTACAATCAATTACTAAATTACTAAGATTCTTCTTGTTGCATATAGCTTTAGACACACCCCTAGTTGAATATGACATCAACAGAGAGTTGATTAAATGAAGGAAATAATGACACCCATCATTTTTAGCACCATTGCCAAAGATGGCTTTTGAAATTTTTAAATTAAGTGTCAACAAGAGCAATAATCATACATTTAGTAATTGAAGAAATCTTCCCTAAATTATAACAAAATTTATGAGTAGGCCAAGAGACTCCAAGGGTATATTTCTCCCAAAAATATCTGAACAAGAATTTCCATCATCCTCTAGTTTAAATAAGGAAGTTGAGCAAGAATTGGAGGCACCATTATCTCTCACAAGACAAGAAGCAAAGTTGCCATCTTTGGAATTTTTGGATCAGTCAACAAAAGCAAATAGAAATTTAGGGAGGAGAATTATTTCTCAAGCTCCATTGAGGGAAATTTTTGATTCTGAATTGAGTAGTCAACCTCCTACTCCTAACTTTTCACCATCCCCAAAGTAGACCACATATCATATTGACTGGGAGAAGGGACTAGAAAATACTAGAGAGATGGCACGAGAGGCTAGAAGAGAACCTGAGAGAACCTTTACCTATCCCATTCAGTTGGAGAATAATGAAACCACTATGAAGAACATTTCACCTGCACACTTTCCCACATTTAGAGGAATGTCATCTAAAGATCTTGACCAATTTCTATTTGAGTTTAAAGTACTATGTCAGACTTATGATTACAAGACAGATAATCAAAAACTCAAGTTGTTTCCATCTATCCTAAAGGATGCAACAATGAGGTGGTTTATGGGATTAGCATCTAATTCTATTACCAATTGGGAACAAATGGAAACTGTCTTCCTAAACAAATATCAAGATTATTGTAGAGGAAGAAATTGAAAGAAAGAATTTTTCAAAATCAAACAGGGAGAGGAAAATTATTTGGAAAGATTCCTCTTTATGAGTAAAAGATGTGGATTTTTACTTCAAGAAGAATTAATTAAAACCATTTTTATTAAAGGTCTGGATGATGAATCTAGGGAAACCCTTGATTTAATTAGTGGTGGAAACATTGCTCAATTAGGAATGGATGAAATCATAGAGATTTTTAGAAACTATTCAAGGATAAGGGGTGCACCTAAAAATGGAAAAATGGTTAAAAAATTAAATCTAGATATGAACAAACTAATGGATGAATTGGTAAACTTTAAAATAGACATATTAGTTCAATTAACCTCCACCATGGATGGATTTCAAGCTAAAGCAAATGCCCGAATTGAACCATTAGCCATGTATTGTCCTAGATATAGGAAGAAGCATGCAATAAAAGAATGTCCTTTGGATAAAATAGAAGTATGTCTTGTCTATGAATCTAAATAAAATGATACTCATGCTTATTCTCTTTTTTCACTCATAAAAAATCAGCTCAAATAAACTAGTACATCATCCACTATAGAAGAATTGAATTTTGTTTAGAGACAACCCAGTCAAGGGCAGTTTATGCCAAGACTAGATCCTAATCCTTGGATGATGCCATGGTTAGCTCAAGTAGTACCACAAAGTTGGGGACAACCACCTTGGGCCCCTCAACCAACATGGCATCCTCAGGATTGGGCAAGTCAATCTTGGTATACTCAGGGACATCGGTAACCTTGGGCTAGTCAAGGAAATCCTTATGCTTGGCCACAACATAGATGGGGCCCTAGTAATTATGTGTAAGGGAAAACATATCCAAATTAGAACCAACAAGCCATAATGGGATCTCCAACACAAAATCTATAGGCTGAAAATGTAGTCCAAACATAAATACTAGTACAACCAATAGTAAACCCAAGAAACAAACAAACAACTCTTGTATACAAAATAGAAGTAGAAAAATTAGTTGATCTAAATGCAATGGATTGTAAAAACATTCAAACTATATTTAGAAAAATTAGTCCGATTATACCCAAGGAAGATGAAAAAGAAAAAGATAAGAAACTAGAAAGAAATTCTACTGAGATTCCATTTCTAGAAAGATTTAATGAAGCCATAGAAATTAAGGAATCTAAATTGGTGCAGGAACTAAGAAGATTGAATATTGAAATACCATTGTTACAAGCAATCAAGGATCTTCTAGAGTTGAACAAGTTAATCAAACTATTATATTTTAAAAAACCTAGAAGAAAGAAGCAGTACCCCAATACTATTAAGATAGAAGGGAAACTTTCTGATTTATTAATAGGAAAACTCCTACTTCCCAAATATGGAGATCCTAGAAGCCCTATTATTTTTGTCTCTATAGGGAATAAATATATACATAATGTTTTGATTGATTTGGGAGTAGCTATCAACGTAATGACAGTGGACACTTTGAAAACATTACCATTAATAGGCATACAACCTACTAACACCATATTGCAGATGGCAGATTAGTCTGTAGTAAAACTAGAAAGAGTGATTGAAGATGTGGCAGTAATGGTGGAGTCATGGGAATATCCAATCGACTTCCTTATATTACAGCCAAAAGATAAAATACTTGGTTATCCTATTATTTTGGGTAGACCATGGTTAGCTACAGTTGTTGCCTTAATTGATTGCAAGTTAGGTGATATGGCTATTTCAAATGGTAAGAATTCTAAGTAAATTTCATTATATCCATTTGCATGACTTTTTATTGATAATCAAGAGAAATTATGGGTTGATAATCCTGATATTAATGAGCAAAATTTGTCTTCTTTGGCTATGATAACATTGTAGGATCATGTGTGGGAAATAGAAGATATGGTTAATCCTCCATTGAATGAACACCAATTGTCATTGGAGCAGTCGAGCTTATTTTTGGAACCTATAAAATCTATTCTGGAAACATCACAGTTAGTTATAGAACCACATCAACAATAATTCCTTATAAATGAAGATAATTTCACTCTGAAAGAATGATATTTCTCTTGGGGAGAGGAAGGATTTGTAGCTTCAACTTTATGGATATCAGGAATGATGAAGAATTTTTAGAAAATAGTAGTAATAAGGAGTTCAACCTACAACAAGATAAGTATCATAACTCTTCCTAATGTCCTTTGTCTAGCAATCTATCTCAAAGAAATTTTGGAGATGTTTCTACATATCATATGTTGTTACCACATGTATGCCCACTAAACACCTTAATGGAACCCTTTCAACAAATTAGTTCATCATATACTGGAACCAAACATGTTGAGATTCAACCAGGTAAAATTTTGAGTATTAATAGCTGGTTAAAGAATGATGAAGAAGCCAAACTATTTGATGTTCTGAAGGATCATACTAAAGCTTTTACTTGGGACTATAAAGACATGAAGGGAATTCATTCAAGTATCTACACCCATCACATTTATACTAAAAACATTAGACTAGTTAGGCAACCTCAGAGAAGGATTAATCCACCCTTAAGGGATATAGTCAAACAAGAAATTAAAAAACTATTACAAGTAGATTTTATTTACCCTATCTTAGATAGCTAGTGGGTGTCTCCTCTTGTAATTATCCCTAAAAATAATGGAAAATGGAGAATTTGTATTGACTATAGGGAACTGAACAAAGCCACCCTGAGAGATTATTTTCTCTTACCATTCATAGATCAAGTCTTAGGCAACCTTTCAGGTAAATAGTACTTTTCCTTCTTGGATGGCTTTAGTGGATACAATCAAATCAGAGTTGTTGCTAAGGATCAAGACAAAACTACATTTACTTATCCATGGGGTACCTTTGCTTACAAGGTATTGCCATTTGGACTATGTAATGCTCTAGTAACCTTTCAAAGAGTTGTATTAGCAATTTTTGTAGACCTAAGAAATGACTGTGGAGAGATATACATGGATGAATTTATTGTGCATGGAGATACATTTGATGATGCCTTGAAAAATTAAGACAGAGTATTAACAAGATGTAAACAACATCACTTGTCTCTTAGTCATGAGAAATTTTTGATGATGGTTGATGAAGGGATTTTATTAGGACACCATATTTCAAAAATAGGAATTCAAGTTGACCAAAACAAAATCAAGATTATTTTAGATTTACCTATTCCTCAAACCCCCATAGATATCAAGTCATTTTTAGGGCATGCTGGATACTATAGATGTTTTATCAAGGATTTTAGTAAAATTGTTTACCCCATGTTTAAGTTGCTTACCAAGGACTGTGAATTTCTTTGGGATGAGAAGTGTCAACATGCTTTTGAAGAAATTAAAGAGAAATTAGTAATTGCCCCAATATTGAGAGGACCTAGTTGGAAGAAACTTTTTCACATCTAAAATGATGCCTCAAATAACTCAATTGGTGCAGTTTTGGGACAAAAAGATGAAGGAAAAATGTATGCTATTTACTATCTTAGTAAAAATATTACTCCCACTGAAAGAAATTACACTACCACTGAAAAAGAATTTTAGGCTGTGATTTATGCAATTAATAAATTTAGACATTACATTACGGGGTACAAAATATTTGTACATATAGATCACTCAGCAATTAAATATTTAATGAACAAAGCAGTGGTTGGAGGTAGAATAATTAGATGGTTATTACTTATACAAGAATTTGATATTACCATTGTGGAAAATCCAGGTAAATCTAATGTGGTAGCCGATTTTTTGTCAAGACTGACCACTATAGGGGAGCAAGATCCAGTCAAGGACAACTTTCCATGTGAATAATTGTTTGTTATTTTAGCTGATACACCATGGTTTGCTAACATGGAAAATTATCTTGCAACAGGGAAGTTTCCTCTTTCTTTTACTAAAAAACAAATAAAGAAGTTAATCAAAACTAGTGCATAATTCAAATGGATAAATGGAATGCTATTTAAATGTGGTCTTGATTTGGTTTTATGTAGGTGTGTGAGAGAAGATGAAATATTTGACATCCTCCAGGAATGTCATGATGAACCAAGTGGAGGACACTATTCAGTGAAAAGAATAGCTCATAATATACTTGGCACTAGTTACTATTGGCCATCTTTGTACAAAGATGTGAAGATATATATCAAGCGGTGTGATCCTTGTCAAAGGATGGGACAACCAACCTTTACCAATGAAATGTCTCTGCAACCTCAAGTAGTGATTGAACCATTTGAGAGATGGGGATTGGATTTTGTTAGACCCTTTAATCTTCCTTCATAGGGAAAAGATCACATTATTATGTGTACTGATTATGTGACAAAGTGGGTAGAAGTGCAGGATTTAAGAAATGCCACTAAAGAAGTAGTTTCTAATTTCCTTTGGCACAAAATTATGATAAAGTTTAGAGACCAAGAAGCTTAGTTTTAGAGTAGGGACCATAATTTATGTCCAATATGATCCAAGCTTTCACAATGTATTATCAGATCAATCATAAGAAGTTATCTCCCTATCACCCACAAGCAAATGGACAAGTTGAAGTAACAAATAGATAATTAGAAAACATCCTCACTAAAATAATTGAAGATGGAAGAAGAGATTGGGTAAAGAGACTACCTGAAGCTATTTAGGCTTACAATACAACTTAAAAAACCATAATAAGGTTTTCACTGCATAAGTTAGTCTATGGAAAAAATCCCTTGTTACCTATTGAGTTTGAACTACAGACATTGAGGACAGTAGCTAAGGTGGGAATTGAATTGGATGTAGCTCAAAAGGAGAGAATCCTTCAACTAAATGAGTTGGATGAATTGAGAATGGAAGCACTTCACCAGATAGAGATAATCCAAGATCAAAGGAAGTAATGGCATGATTCACATATCAAGGAAAGGCAATTCAAAGTAAGAGACTGGGCATTGTTATTTGATTCTAAGTACCAATAATTCAAAGGTAAATTGAAAACTAGATGGTTGGAACCTTATCATATTGAGAAAATATTTGACAATGGTTCTATTCAGTTACTTCCCATTGATGGTAGTAGAAGAATACTCTTGGTCAATGGACACAGGCTAAAACTTTATAGGAAGCCTCCTACTAAAGATGAATTCATGAAGCAGATAGAAGTACACAAAAAATTTGATTATATGGAAGAACTCATTTCTTCCAAAATGATCAAATAATCAGATGAATAGATCTAGAATAAAGGGAAAAGAATGAAAACTAGTAAATGGTGTTCTCTTCCCAAAAAAACAAAATCTCAAAGATCAATTGAAAACTAGTGATGGTGGTTGGCCTTCTCAAAGAAATGGCTAATTCAAAATAAAAACTTATTTGAAATTCTAACTTTTTTTAACCATTTTCTTTTTCGTTTCATTTTTTTAAGGAATGATGAGTTATCATGATGGAAGGATTACATCATTAAGGATGGTAATTATGTTTTTAACTTAATAAAGGTTAAATTGAAAGTTTGCATGTGTTATTAGACTTGATTCAAAAGATTAGTATGATGAGTCATCTATTGTATATTATGATTAAAAGTGAGAAATTATGAGAAAGATATTGATGGAATAAATTGGTAGCATAGTTATAAAGAGTCATTATTGTTATTGAATTGACAAATTAAAAACTAGCTGTAGAAAAAAAACTTTAAGAGAGATACAATGAATTAAATTCATTAGCTCCCGTAGCTAAGTACAGTATTCCATAGTTGAATTCATCACTTCTGCCACTAAAAGAATATTTTTTTAGATAAGCCATGAAAGCTTAAAGAAGAATGAATCATGGGGGATTAAAAAGAACTTATAACCCGAGGATGATACCTAGCTCCTTATAGATGAAGAAGTGGCAATTATCTTTCAACAAGTAGGATGGCTAGAATTTCAGAGAAAATTCTCCAAATATAATGATGAATCGATAAGAGAATTTGTTATCAATTTAGAGCAAACAAGGAAAACTATTAGGAAGGTTTTCATTCCTTTCTTGTTAATGTAATAATTGAGATATATGGAGTACCAATGGTGCATGTTCCAAACCCTATCAAAGGGACATTAAAAGACCTGGTTGAAACCTTGTTAAAAGAGGGGGAAGTTGAACCCCAGTATCTTTACAACACAAATAAAATCATCAAAGGAGTCAGAAGAGCCAGCTTGCCTAAACCCTTTGATATAGTAGAATTTTGGATAGTTAAGTATTTAGCCTATGATGGGCAATTTGGGTCAGTAGGAAGAGAAGTCCTGAAAATCCTCATATACCTTAGATATGGAGCTAAAAAACTAGAATATATAGTAAACATTTTAGGGTTTATTTTTGACTCCATCCATACAATGGCCTAGAGGTATTCTTGGGGTGTAAGAACAATTAGACATCATGGGTTAATGCATTTAGTATGCCAACACCATTTTCTTTAAAAGAAAAATGGGGAAGAAATGTAGGAAAAATTTCTTGGCAAGTTTACACAGAACCCTAGTATTCTCAAAAGAATAATAACAACTCCTCATACCTCTTTAATTCATTTGAAAACTGATACCACTATTGAGGAAAAGAAAGAACTAGGAGGAGAGGAAATAACAAAAAGAAGAAGATCTAGAAGAAGAACTAAAACTATAGACCCTACTGTGCCTTCTCAAGAAATTCCTTCTTCTACAGAAGCTACAAAAATACTAATGCCTATCTCTGACAGTGACAGTTCACCTAGGCCTGAGCAAGAGGTGAAAATTAGAAGAAGCTCTAAGAGGAGACCCATTTCTGCACATTTTGAGGATCCTCAAAGAAGGAAAAGTCATAAAAGGTCTAAATAAATTCTAGAGGAGATGGAAGAACAAGAAGGGCTGGAAACTGAAGCTATTGATATTTTGGGCAGCATAGCCATGACTCCTCCTGGACCAAGCCAAACAAAAAAAGAAAAAAAAGATAAAAGATTTGAGGAGCAAGTTTTCCAAGAAATGGGTGAGTCAGAAGCACCATCACATGTAGCAGATGAATTGAAATCTTGGAAAAGGAAAGGGAAATCCCCTTTGGTGGAAAAAGAATGCTTAACCCCCCAAGAAATTTCAAAAAAATAAAAAAAATCAATAGGTTGAACAGGATCTATTTTTGTCTAGAGCAAAGCTCATTATCAAGGAAAAGGATGAGGAATTGGATTTTATCAAACTCAAATTAGAATAGAGAGAAATGCTCCTTAAAGAATTAACAAACCAGTTTATAGCCAAGACTAAGAAATTAGAAGATATTAAAAGGTAACTAGTGGAAAAAGAGGAAGAATGTAAAATTTCTAGGAGACAAACTGATGTGTCAACAGTCTCTATATAAATTGAATTGACTTATCTGCCACTCAAGCAATTATGGGATGATACATGTAGAGAACTCAATGTAGTTAAGACATCCAATAAGGACTTGAAAAGCAAAGTCAAGGAAGAAAAAAAATCAAGGAAGGAATGGGAAGAAAAATTTTACAAGGAGGAAAAAGATAAATATAAATATCTTGTGAAAATACAAATAGTTTGCATGATGAGTAAAAACCTTCTTGCATGCAAAAGACCTTCTCCTGCATATAGTGTGTTTTTAGAGGAATAATTCATTCACTAGAAGTTGGCAAGGATAGCATGTGGCCTTCCACATGACATAAAAGATGAAGCTAATTTCTTGGTAGCCTATTCCTTAGCTAATGCAGAACAGAAAAATCTTCTCTGTGAATTTTACCTCTACAATTTCATGCTGGAAAAGGATTCAGGTTTTATGATCAATTTGTATGTAGGGGAAAGCCAACTTAATTCATTTGTTTCTGTTCTTCAAAATCAGATTGCATGGAAAGAGAGGGAGTCAGAGCATCTATTAAAAGCTAATTCATTTAGTCTCTGTATGATAATTCATTATGGCAATCCATCCACCTTTGCTACACATTTTAGAACCCATGCATTTGATAAAAGGTTCAAGGAACCTTATCTTGCCAATTTATAGAAAAACATTAATGCCTTCATCTATTATGAAAAGGAAAACTTTGATAATATTTATGATGCATGTTTGAAAAGATGGGAATTTTTCCTGAGAACATTGAAAAGAAGGGAAGTAATATCCCCTTCAAATTTTATTTGGAGTCTAGAAAGGGCAAAATCTTTATGCACACTAATTCCTCAAATCAATGAAGCTCACAAGCGCATATAGATAGGAATGTGAACAAGGCCACCTCTACTTCTCGCCCCCATATCTCCTTGTAAAAATAGAGAACCTCAAGATCCCACTCAATTTGAGGAATGGAAGAGAAAAGTAGAAGCAGGATCAGGGTATAGTACCTCTGAATCAAAGCATTGAAATATTCAGTTCCATCCATTTGATCTAAGCAATCAAATGGAATGCAAATATATATAATCCTAAATTTGAAGAGTAAAGTTTGTAAAGGGATTTACAAACAAGTATGGGGGAAATAATGAGGCCAGGATATGCCCATTAAATGTACAATAAATGACCTCATCTTACTCTCTCTTTCTATTAAGTTTGACTACATTTCGTGACTTTTATTTGATCTGATATGAGTTAGGATGTAATTGTCCATCTTTCATTGATTGTGATTCTAATGTTTAAAAGCTCTGTAATTCCTAGTAAAGTGTTTTGGAAAATTCAAGTTTTGTAATAAAATAGGTCATCATCAGGCTGAAGAATAAATATGAAGCAGATTGCATGTTTTTAGAAGCATTGGAATCAATACAGCTTAGTTTCAGAACTCCACCATGTTATTACAAGTTATATCACTTAGTTTTGGACCTTTCAAACTTAGTTTCAGAAATTTTGGATTTAGTTCTAAAAATTTTAGACTTAGTTTCAAAACTCTATATTTAGTTCCAGAATTATTGGAACTTTTACAGTTAGACACGGAATGATTTCCTTTAGTTTTAGAACTCTTCTAAAGTTCTAAAATTGATAAAGATCTATTCCAAATGGCTGGCAATCTGTTAATTCAATAATCCTATTAATCAGGAGCAGACTTTTGATTTCCATACTTGAAGATCTAAGACACTTATCACATAGTTGTACATCTAGCCATGTTTTGATTTAGCATCTATTCTAGGCATGATTCAGTTCCATCGTATCCATGAAATAGTTATGGCCATTAATGCACCAAAATAAAGAAGAATATATATACAGACCTGAAATAATATAGGAAGAAAGGTATTAAATAAAGAATAGAGGAATAAAGATAGATCTAGATTGATACAGATCTAGTACATTTTTGTAATGCAGAACATTTTATCAATAAAATAGCCATTTTTATTTTGAGAGAGAATTAAGTTGTTCAATCCTGTTTTAGGCGGAGCAAGGGCCCACTCCTCCAAGAACCAGGATCTTCATTTTTGTTGGTATTTATATTTTATTTTCAAACACAAATAGGTAGATCTATTAAATTTATAAATTCTTTCAATCCCTTAAGTTAATTTTTTTTG
Source organism: Torreya grandis (assembly GCA_037957365.1). NCBI lineage: Eukaryota > Viridiplantae > Streptophyta > Pinopsida > Cupressales > Taxaceae > Torreya > Torreya grandis. Next base: position 175,872 of record JARHVA010001780.1, read on the forward strand.
TAGATTTCTCCCTGCAGGTGTTTTAGATTAATTTCTCATTTCTTTGCAATTATTTTCCAAGCATTCTAAGTTGTGTGTTTAATTCTGTAAAGTGTGTTTATTTCTAGAAAATTCATTTCTACAAAGTGTGTTTATTTTCAACAATTTATTTCTAAACTGTGTGTTTACTTCCTACATATTTTCATAGTTTTATTCTAATAAGGTTTTAAGCAAGAAGTCCTTAAGACATTAAAGATCCCCCAAAACAAAATAAAAATACAAATACCTACAATCAATTACTAAATCACTAAGATTCTTCTTGTTGCATATAGCTTTAGAGACATCCCTAGTTGAATATGACATCAATAGAGAATTGATTAAATTAAGGGAATAATGACACCCATCACCAAGTCTCATATTCTACAAGTATACAACTCATGTGGTAGATGGCTTGTTCTTTATGTTGCTCATCCTGATGAGCCAACATTGTCCCTAAGGAGTGGTTGGTGGTGGAAATATAAAGGTAAAAAGGTTGATCTTCCTTAAGAAGAATGAGGATGGGTGGAGGTAGAAGGTACTTTTTAAGTGAATCAAATGTCCTTTGATAGTCATTATTCCACTTAAAAGATACATCCTTTTTAAGAAGGTGGTAGAAAGGTAGGCATTGATTCGAGAGCTGAGAGATAAATCAAAGAATGGATTGGAGCTTTACCTACAAGCTACATAGTTATTTGAGGTGGGTGGGAGGGGGAATGTCAAGTATTGATTTGATTTTGGTGGGATAGACTTCAATCCCCGAAGGGAAATAATAAAACCAAGGAGCTTTCTTAAAAAGACCCAAAAAATGCACTTCTTAGGGTTAAGGTGGACAAGGTAATGGATGAATCATTCAAAGATAATCTTAAGAATGGCCAGATGATCTTTACAACATTTGGATTTACCTATAATTTCATCAATATAGTCTTCTATAATTTTATGAATAAGGTCATCGAAGATGTAGGTAATAGCATGTTGGTAGGATACACCAATGTTATTTAGTCTAAAAGGCATTACCCTATAATAGAAAGTTACCCATGGGGTGATAAAGGTAGTTTTGAGTTGATATTCAGGGGTAATTAAGATCTAATTATAACCTAAGAACCCATCTATAAGAGATAAAATCTCATGGCCAAAGGTAATATCAATAAGTTGGTCAATGCTTGGCAAAAAAAATTCATCCTTTGGGCAAGCAAGGTTAAGGTCATGAAAGTCTACACAAATGTGAAGTCCCCCTATGGCTTTGGTGACAAGTATGACATTTGAGACCCATTGGGGATAATTAATAGGTTTGATGAAATTAATGGATAGGAGATGTTAAAGCTCTTCTTTGATGAGAAGGGATATGTGAGGGTACATTCTTTAAAGTTTTTGCCTAACTGGCTTGTCACCATGGTTGGTGACTATGTTGTGGGTAGTGATGGAGGGGTCTATTCTTGGTATGTCACTATAAGACCAAGTAAATGCCATGATATGGTCTTGTAGCAAGGAGGGGAAGTCCCGAAGCTTCTCAAAATTTAGTGATTGGCCAATTTTGACAATGCATAGGTTATCTAGAGTACCTAAGTTGATTTCCATGGTGGATTCATTTAAAATGGTTGAAGTCTCAAGAAGAAGAGATTTGTGGATAGAGGAATCTTCTACACCTAGATAAGTAAGAATAGAATCATCACCCTGACACCAAATGGTATTAATGGTAGGAGAATCATCTGCTACGATCTCAAGATGAGTTATAAGAATGGTTACGGTCACCCCATCCTTTTTATAAGTTAGGGGTCCAAAGCTGATCATGTTGATGAAATTTTTTTAGGGGGGGATGATGTCTAAATCCTTAGTTATCAATGGTGGAATGGATGATGAGGATGAGATTTCCTTGTCAATAATAGTAATGGGAGGTGGGTTAGTTTGCTTTGATTTTGGTGGTGTGAAACTGAGGCCATGTTTTTCATGAGGTTTTTGGGTCTTGATCAGAAGCAACTCATGTGGCCCATTTTAATATCAATCTAGATTAAATCCCTTGCAAGCACGCCTATAGAGGTATGCCTTGGCAAACTCTGGTTTTTCTAGATAGGAAAAATTGGAGGTGAATGGTTGAGGTAAAAAAATTTTGGTGGAAGTGTCAAGGGGTTTATAAAGTCCCCCATATATGAAATTGGTTTGACAAGTTAAGGACCTAAAAGGAATAATGGTTCTAATATTAGGGTCATAACTAGGTTGTTGGTCAAACCTCCCATACTCTTGAGGAGTAGAAAAAGTGTCTAGTGTTAAAAGGTGATACTCCCCAATGAAAGACATCATAATGTTGATTCCAAGGGGTCCATTATGGGGATTTGGGTGGAAGGGATGGATGAACTAGTGGATGATTTATTGGTATAAGAAGATGGGGCTTCATTTTTTAATGATGAAGGCTTGTTGTATGGAGGAAGGAGAACGTCATTAGGTTGGTACATCATGTTGCATGATGTAAAAGGATTCTGGTTAGCTTGTGTAGTAACAACTTGAATTTCATGTTTAAATTTGCTGTATCAATGTAGGGTGGATGGAACATAACCCATGAAATAAATCCAAGGGAATATCAATAAATTGTTTTACTATAACTCACCTTCTACTATATAGAAGAGCTCAAGAAGCATGTGGGGTCCTAGGTGAATATGAAGGACAACAGTTACTAAAGTTGTGGCCATGGTATCATTAAATGATCAGAGCACCACTAAGGTTTCTAACATAATGTTATCAAGTAATTTAAGATGGTTGTATGCATGGGAGGAGAAAATTTTGATGCTAGCTCCCCATCAATCATAACTCTCTTGATGAAATTTTGGTTGATGTATGTAATAATGAAGAGGGGAGGATATAGATCATCTAGATGGATGGAGGGTATTTACAAATTCTTGAAGGTAACAAAGTTGGATAGTTGAAGAGATCCAATAAAGGTCGTTAGAGGTTATATGTCTTCTAATTAGACCTATATGGATTACAAAGTCTCTATCATCATTTAGCGATGATGAGGTGAGGTATTGATTAGTTCATATAAACTCGTATTCACTAGTGTTTGGTGAAGTTATTTTAGAACCACTCATTGAATTGATTTGGATGGGTTGGATTAAGAGGGACCCAAGATGGACACCTTGGGTTTGGTTAAAGGTAAAGGTGCTTGGTATTGGTAGGGTGATTGGGTGGACACCTTTACCTTTCCCTTATCCTTTTTTTGAGCCTATGATCATGGGACCACATGAATGGTATAAAATTAGGAAAGAGTCAAGCTAGAGTATTACTTCCATTCTACTTCACTCTGAGATGAGAGTGGGGGAGTAGGTAAATGTTAGTTGATGGATCTTTGTTCTTGGGATAGTGATGGGATCATAAGAGGCTCATCTAAAAATAAGTCATCCTCATGATATAGTTTATGGATTAATACTTAGAGATATTTATAGTTCTTAGTATCATGCCTAGGTGTTTTATGATATAAGCATACTAATTTGTCATTATACTAGGATGGTGTAGGAATATATGTGTCAAATGGTTTGATAGGTGGCAAGGTTAAGTAATATTCTTGTAATAACCTCTATAGTATGGTTGAGTAAGACTTGATAAAGGTGGCAAAGGCATTGGGATCTTAGGTTTGGTAGTTGAGGTGGAAGCCCTTTTAGGAGTAGGTTTGATAGTAAAAGATTTGGGTGAAGGAGTGTTCTTGGTGGATGGTTTTGGTATGGATTTATTGGAGGTGAAATATGTTGGGGTAGATGCCTGAGAAGTAGGTAGTTTGGTTATAGAAGGTTTGGTGAAAATAGGTGAGGATGAAAGTAAGAGTGATGGTGTAACCAAAAGTGGTGGTTGGATTTGGGTTTTGTCTAGGATGGTTGGTTTCCTTACTAAGGTAGAAGGGTGAGGTCCCAAAATAGAAGGCAAAGCCGAAAGGGGAGGTAGAGTTTTGGTTTGTGGAATATTAGGTGGTTTAACCCTCTTTATTGGCTTGGTTTGGGGTTTCTTTGATAGGTTTGGTGAAGTTAATCCCAATTTCAATGAGGGGTGAGTAAGGTTCTAAATAGGGAATATGCCAAGGTTTTTGGTGGGCTTGTTTGGAATAGCAGAGGGTGACTTAGTTATTTTAGGTGGAGTTAGTTTAGATAATTAGGTTATGGTTTGATTGGTAGAGGTTTCTAAAGGTTTGGTTAGGGTGATGGTGGGTTAAATAGTGGAAATGAAAGGTTGGGATGAAAGTGGCATGGTTGGAGCCTCTTGTTTAGTTGGGTAAGGAAGATTGAGACATTACCAAAATGTGGCATGATCTACATTAGGTTAGGATAAGTACTCTAAATTTTGAACCAGTCTATATAAGGACTTATAGATTGGTTTGATCCCTTAGATATTTATCTCAAAGGTCAAACCCATGGGTGGAGAGAGAAGTGGTTATCTCATCATTTTCCTCAATCAAAGGATCTAAGGTTTGGGAAGATGAGTCTCCTATGGATAGGTAGGTAGAGTGATCTATTCCTTAGGGATGTTTTCCAAAGGAAAAGTGGATGGTTGTATGATGAAAGAGAAGGATATGGTAGTAATGGTTGCCTCTTTTGGTATGTCTCCCAAAGGAGAGGTTGGTAGCTCAAATACCTTGATGACTGGAGAAAGGGGAATATTTGTTTCCTTGGTCTCATTGTTTGAAGGAATGGAGAGTGACTCCACTACCTCAATAAGTGGAGGGGAAGAAAAGGTGGTTTCATCAATAGTTTCATCAATAATGAGTTGATTAATAACTATGATAACAATATGGACTTCCTAGTTCTGAGAGGATTCCACTCTATTATTTTCATTATTTGTGAAAGGGGTATGGTTGGGAAATGTCTATCTAAATATGTCAAGTGATTGGTTTGGGAGTGCATTGGGGTTATCCAACACAAGTTCCCCCTTGTCGATGAGATTTGGAATGAAATTATTGAATTTATTACACATACTAATGTCATGTCTACTGATATGGTGGAAGGCACACAATTCATTCTCCTTATACCAACCAAGTACAAGATGAGAAGAATCAAATTTCTATGGAATTTTGATTAGAGGAAGTTGCATGATATTCACTTTCAATAACTTTTCTAAGACCAAAGCATATGAATCCCCTAGTGGAGTAAATTGCTTTTGGTTATTACGGTTTGGGTTTCTAGTATTCTAATTGGAGCGAACTCAAAGAGTTGGGTTGGTTAATAATAGGTGGAGAGGCAGTTTTAAGGACAACCACATTCATGGTTCCCTTGTTTTTGGTGTTAGTGTTGGTTTGATTGTTAGGTTTAAGGGAGGGAGTCTCATTTGATTTGAAGGTGGAATTCTTGTTTCTCAATTTAAACTTCCCCTCATCAATGGCTCTATTCTCTAATTTTTGTGTAATGTTGAAAGCTTCATCAAAGGTCCTAAAAGTCTAAACCTAAAAATTGGAAGAAATGTGTTTGGCATAATACTGAACAAAGAGTTAAATTAGCTTGAGTTGTGGAAAAGAGAAAGAGATTTGATTTATCAAGCTTCTTCAATGGGCTATAAAGTTGGCTATGGAATCATCATCAAATTTTTGAATAGAGTAGAGATCAGTGATGGAAAATTTCTTAGAGATGTTTATGGAGAAGTGATCTAATAAAGTTTGAGCTAGTTGGACAAAAGAAAAGAGAGAGTGCTTTGAAATATCATTATACCAATCTAGTGTTGGACATGATAGATACATGGGAAAGGTGTGAAGAAGGAGAGCATAATCATAGGTAATAAAATAACAAGAGTGCCTAAATGCTCTCAGATGTTATTGAGGGTCTTCCTTGCTCTAAAATTTTAAATTTTTTGGAAGTTCCCATTGAGGAGGATAAGGTCGAATGGGGTTGGATGGATGAATTGGTTCATTAAAAATTTGGTTGTAAGATAAGAGGTTATGGGAACTAGAAATAGATGACTCCAAAGTAGTCATTTTGTCTATTAACATTTTGATAAGTTTTATTTGTGTTTATGCACCCTCATAGTTTTAGAGTAGATTATGTTGGGTTTAGGTAGGTGCAATATATAGATAACTACTAGGGGGTTGAATATTTTCCATATATTGGTATGTGGACATGGGTGGTTAGTATGATTCCACATATGAATATGTGAAGATAGGTGGTTAGGTGGAAGGTAGAGGTACATACCCTTGTGGGTTAGGTATGTAGCTTGGGTTTGGTGTAATGGGCACCTATTAAAGAATTAATGTACGTAGGGTAAGAGGTATGGTTGGGTTAGTATGTAGAAGATAAGTGGCAATGTTGGTATTGATGGGTGGAAGGGTAAAAGGTATGGGAACCACCAAGATCTGTAATGTAGTGGAGGTAGGTGGATTGAAAATAGGAGAAAAGGTAGTGACACTAGTAGAGGGTACTCCCATAGTAAGCAAAATATTGATGCCCAAAGGTTGGGTTGGTCCTATATTAGAAGAGTTGTTGGTTGGGGTAGAAGGTGTTTGGGTGTTGGTTGGTTGGGTGGGTTAGTTTTGGATGGTGGTGTTGGTGGGATTATTGGCAGAAGAGGATTCTTGGATGATCAAGGGTTTGGTGGGAATGGTGGAAACATAAGTGTTTCACATAAGGTGGGATGACATGCCATAGGGTGGGTTAACAAGTGGAACTAAAGTAGGGGTACAGTGAGATATGGTGTTAAGATAATGTTGGAAAGATAAGGGGTTGTTATCAAGAAAGGTGGTTAAATTTACATCACCTTAGAAAACTATTTGAGGGATATTAATACTTTAAGAAGGATGGGGAAAACTCTCTGTATCTAAGATATACTCCATGGATGAGGGAGAAGAGGAAGATGGATGATTAGGATGTGGATCTTGATTGGCTTGGTTTCTTAGTTATTACGTAGTTAAAATCATGTAGATAAGGGAAAGAGGAAGATATAAACAATCTCATAACTCAAATAAAGGGAATTCAAGAAAAAGTCAATGAAATGAAACACATAATAAAGCACATTAAATCCTAAGATTATTTTAGTCTCTCTTGTGGCTTTTACCTTAAGCTTTAAGAATTATGTGACTCAACTTGGCTTGTAGAGCAGGTACTAGAAAAAAGTCTATGGTTGGTTTTAGGTTATGCTTAGGCTCTCAAAGGGATCTATGTTAGAAATCAATACGTGGATTGATATTAGATCCTACCCCTTCACTTCACACACCATAATGATAAGGGTGTCAAGTGCTTAGCCAAGATGTATTGATTGCCAAAGATTATACTCAGCTAGCGAACTAAGTTGGTTCTCCCCTTGGTGATGAAATCCAAGTAGGATAGTCAGGAAAGGTGATCACTAGGTGAAGAAATCCTAGTTGGTCCTTATGTCAATGATTTTATGCTTGATTAGGTATAAGTGGTTTGGTTTGTGTGTGTGATAAGAGTGAAGCTATGATTAATTCACTTGAATAATTAAGCTATGTGAGCCAAAATAAGTAAGCAATCAATGTATGCAGTTAATTTTAAGCCCAAAATGAAATATTGATTTTGTTGTATGAGTATAAGATAAGAAGAAGAAGCATTTAGAGGCAACTATGAACCCAAGAAAAGACTCAAGGGTCTCACTAGACATGCCAAAATGTTTCACATAAATTTTATTTTATTTATTAATAATTTTTTTATAAAACTTAAAAGAAGGATGAGGTTAGTAGAACCTAGATTTGGTTTGTACTCTGTGATCTAGATGGTTGTAGATACTCCTCTTTAGCTTGGGAGGAAGGACCTGCAAATAAGGAATCCTAAAGAGATAGTTGATAAGTTATATAGTAGGGTCAATTTCATAGAAAAATTGATTCAAGAAGCATAAGCTTCTTTGGAAGTTGTTAATCCACACTTTTAAACAATCAAGTTTTAAAGATGAAAAATAAATTGCTTGCATAAATAATAGAAAGTATTGAAACTAAGTATAAGAAGTGCTTGAAATGATAATAATTTAAATAATTATATCAATAAATGATTAGATATTAATGCTAAATGAATCAAACATGGTTCAAAAAATAAGATGATGTTATATGATTAGGAAGAAAGTCATAAAGTGGGATTTGGTTGGGGTTTGCTAGGTGGAATTAACTTGCTATTAGAATTTTCACATAGTGACCATCAACGGTTGACTGAATCATTGGTGATCAGGGGAAAACCATCAGTGGTTAAGTGATCATCAATATTCAATGCCAAATTTGACTTAGGTAAGGGTAGGTTTGGTTGGGAAGGTGGTTAAGTGATTCTAAGAGGTGGGTTTAGGCTGAAGGCTAGTTGTGAGATAGAGAGGAATATTCAAGGCTATCTGGTTCAGAGGTTTGTTTGGGAGAGAAATAAAATAACTAATTATTAAAAATATATACTTAGATTTTATGTTTTTGATCTAAAAAAAGTTAAGGGGTGTGGCTAAAAACTCATTGTGGAGCCTAAAACAATTCTGGTAGAGTGTCAATGTTTAGCTATGATTGATGAATTACAGTGCTTATGCTCTTATCATGATTTTTTAAAGCTTTATAGGAGTTTTTGAAAGAATAATTACAAAATAATTTTTGATACAATAATCTCTAATAATTTTTTATTCTCTCTCATTATTTTTTCCCTCTTTTTCACCTCCTCCTCCTCTCTTTTTATAGAAGGAAGGGAGAGGTGAAACAATAAGCTCAAACAAGGTCTTAATAGGTCATCTAATTTTAGTCTTGACATGCATAATTATGCAAGTGGATAAGAATTAAAAAATAATATGGAGTTGAGCTGGAGCTAACCCTTAAGGTGGTTAAAGGCTAACCATCGATGGTTGATTATAATCATCAGTGATTAGGGGTTGACCATCTATGGCTGATAGGTCAAAGGTAGAATGGTTAGAGTTAGTCAAGGTGACTTAGGTTTGGTGGTTGAAAGGTTGTGAAGTGGTCCCAATGGAGTGTAGGGGTGGTATAGGGGTTGGTGGGACATCTATAACTATAGTGTATAGATTTATAGTGTCTACATTCTCCTCCATCATTACCATCACAAGCTCAAAAAGGCAAAATTTAAATGAATGGTACAGCTAGGAGAGAGAATGTTGGAGGATAAAATTTTGGTAAATTATAGGGGTCTTAGTATGCTTCCATTTTAAGGAATTATTTTGTATATTTATCCCCTCCTTTAAGAATAATCATTAAGAGTGACAAGAGGTCACTATGTCTTGTTCATTCAAGCAAGGTTTGGTTTTGATCTTGTCTATTCATTTTAGAGTTGGATGGAGGAAAATGAATTTTGTGAGATTTTTTTATAGTTCAAAAGATTCCGTTTTATGTTGGTTTCATTAATAAACTAAAACTTATGAGGTGTCTTTAGTAAGGAGAAAATTACCTCAAGTAAATGGAACATATCACTCTTACTACAATTATTTTGGTTGGTTTGATTTTTTTTCACTTTCTAAAGTTTCCAAGTTCCTCAAATTTAACAAAGGATCTATGAATTTCATAGTATTCATGTTATCTTCCCTTGTAATGTGATATTTTTATATAATCTTGCTCTCTAGAAGCATGGTTTGTTCATGAATAGTTTCCTATAAAACATAATCTTAAATTGGCCCAGATAGCAATGAAACATCAATGATAATGTGTGAAAATAAAACTACTAAACATATTTGAAACTAAAGGTGTCGATGATCAACATTCCCTATTCTCAGAATGGGGACCCTTTTTTTATAATTTTTAAAATGCCGAAGACGCAAAGCATATTAAATTGATTTAATACTTCTACGATATTTTGGTTAATCATTCATTTTAAAATAAGGATTGATACTTAAAAATATTCAAATTATTGCAAGTATTATTTAAGTTTTATTAAATAATGAATTATTGGCCATTGATGGTTTAATGACATGCAGATAGGCTTTTGCTAAGGAAGTGTAAACTGGATCTCTAATTGACATAAACACAACAAGCTTCACTAGGTTTTATTTAAACTAACATTATGTTGTGTTTAAAACATTTTCTTGAAAAGTTTTTATTTAAATTTGTTTAAATTTGCCTGATATGGGATATGACATCTTCAAGAAGCTAACTTAGTTTCTCACTTGACCTCACAAGAGGTCAAATTAAAATTACAACTTTTGATGCCTCATGAGATGTTAAATTTTAGACTATGGCCTAAAAGGATAAATCTCCACCTCATCAAGCCCTATAACACCTTAATTATTCATTGCATCCCATAGAAGACACCTAGATCAAATCTACCAAGTTTGTCAGCTACAAAGAATCATCTAAAGCGATTATGAAAAATTTAACCATTAGAATTCAAATCCAAGGGATATGTGTCAAGATCTTAGCCCCCATGAGAAATCCCATCCAATCCAATCCACCACGCATCCTCCATGCATCCTACCATGGTACAAAATCTCATGAGATGCTACAAAAATGTCTCAACCATAACCAACTAGACCCAAGCAGCCTTCCATAGTAACATGTTCCCCCTTGGGTTCATCTAAGATCATTATGTGTTCATGCCATGTTGCATCCATCTAAAGATCATGAGAGTTCATAAGGAAAAGACATAATTTCACTCGAGCTATTAGATCAAGGTTTGGTGATATGTAGTTATCTGAGGTGCTTTGTGAGAATGACACTTAGAAGAAGAATAAACAAAAGCCCATGAGAATGACGTGTGTCCCCTTTGGGCCCATGTGATGGCATTACATGCCATTACCATGATGTTTCTATCTAATATCAATGTGATCACCTTCTATAGGGATGTGTGTCTCCACCTGAGCCATCTGATTAGTGCCAAGTTATCGACAATTATCCAAAAGCCTTTCAAGGGAAATAGTTGGCAAGGAAAGCTATGATTACCCATGAGACCTATGTGTGGCATTCTTGTAACCAATTTATACCACCTAAAAACTCACCATAAATTGAAAGATGCCACGTGGTGAGATGTCAATGGGTCATCATGCAAAGCTTTATTCTAAGGGCCCATGAGGCAATCAAAAGGTGCCACATGTCTAGATTTTAAGCCAATTAGTAGTTTAGTCAATATTTAGGCCATGTGAATACTTAACTAGATCCAAGGTGGCAACCATATGTCAAAAGGTGGAAATATTTAGCCTTAAAGATAAAATTAATGGAAAATTGAATTAAAATTAAAGCTAAATAGAGTTATGGTACAATTAATTGTTAAAATCAATAGTTTAAATATTGTTTCAAATATATGCAAATTTGGCAAGCTTGCCATTAATATGACTTAAACTAGGATCACCATCAAAATTGCATTAATCAGAGTGATCTTTTAAAAGGCTAAACAATCAAGGATATTTATATTTGCATTTAAAATCTATATACATTTTCTCTCTCTACTATTTGCACTCTCACAATTCAATAAAGCTCAAGCCATTTGTAAATTGCACTACCAGCTACCATTATTAGAGCTTGAAAGTTGCATGAGGATATAAAATACATTGATTTATACCTAGATTATTACAAAATATGGCATAAGTGGGTCCTTCTACTCAAGGTAAGATCAGTTTCTATAGGAATGATGACTTTCTATTTTAGAATAGTTTTTTAGTTGTCTTCAAAGATACTGAATTCATTCTTGAGGGTATAGCATTTGGTGACCTACATTACAATAGCATATATTTTAATGTAGAATTAAATATCGATATTAATGAGGATGAAACCATGCCTCATATAATCCAACTAGATTTTTATATCCTTTTCATTAATGTAATAAGTCTCCACAAGGTTTCAACTAAGTCAGAGGTCATGCCATGCATTGACCTAGTTTATGGTATTTTTAAAAGGTAAAAGTGTGAGAATGGGATACATAATTAAATATCCCAAGGGTTCCTTATTGATTTCATATTAGGACTAAGATTCAATAAATAATATGAGCTTCCCTTACCATAGATAGAGTATAACTAGATCATCATCAACAACTAGTACAAAGTGCACTCCTCAGTGAAGGTCTTGGATTAATGGGTGACTATCCTAATGGGAGATATTCTCATGGATGATCAAGGAAACTTTCTCATCCAAAAATTTAGACAAGGAGTTATAATTGGCCTAGCCCTCTTAAACATAGTAATTAACAATCCACACATTACCTATGTAGACATAAGGGCTATTTCATTATTGAAAATAATCTTGGAAGACTACAAAATTAACCCATTTAGGGAAATCATAAATAATAATTTGGTGTATTCAATTTAAGAAACTTGAAATAATGGTTCCCCCTTCTTCATGATGAGCTACTTATTGGATGCAATCTATGTAACTACTCAACTTGGTCAAAATTCATGGTCTCTTAAGTTACAAGAAGTTGTGCCTCAATTCTTCTTTACAATGCATATTCATCAATTCAGATACAACATAAGAGTGATTATATAAGAGTTATACCTAGTGGTTTATAAGTCTATCAATGAATATGAAATATAGAGGGTTCCCCTTGAAGTTAGGAAAACCTTGAGAGACACGGGTAACTACTAGTTATACCTAAACTATATAATAATTAGAATAGGAGTGATGATGGCCCCTCTTAGACTATTGAAGTTTGTGCCAATGAAGCTATCTAAAAAAGAAATAGCCTATCAAATTCTACATGGAGTTGATGGATTCTTCAATAATAATAAGAAGATGACCTCCCATAATGTTACATTCAAACTAGGGAGGACTAGGATCACAAAGTGACATGATATTAATGTATGTTCTCAGCATAATGATTCATATGTATTGCCTAAATATGACTTTAGAGCATGGGAACCCAATAAAATAATTGACAAACATTTATTCGAATTCAATAAAGATGTAGTAATGGAGTAAAATCATCAAGAAGTTCATGAGTGGCTATATAGAGATGCTCAAAATGATGAAGTGGTGGCCCAGAATGCTACAAAGAAGAGCATTTAACTGGAGATGAGACTAGATAGAGAGAATAAAAAGGAAGACATTGCTAAGTCTCAACCACCACCAGCACATGGGATCATGTTTGATGCTAATTATGAAGAAAGGTAAGATTAATAAGAATAAGACAATGTTCCTCTTGTTAAGAACATGCCATCTAGACCTCCACAACTTACCACTTCAAGAATTCAAGACTTACCTTTACGTTTGAGAAAGAAGGATATAGTAGTTAGCCTAACAATATGTACATTTTTAAAGACACCTTTTCCTGCATCCCCATTCAATATTTCTATGACTACAAATGTGAGTGTGCCTCTAAAATTGCCTTCATTTATTCTTAATATGGGCCTTATAAGAGCTCTATTTCTTCCACTTGGGAAAATAGACCCAACAAACTTTTCTCACATTCCTTCTACATATTTAGCCTCTACATCAACTATACCACCTCCAATAAAGCTAATGCCTATTTTTATCCTAAATTGGGTCACAAATATTATACTAGTAATAAGGCAAGTGAGACCTAAGGTAGTCCTTTTGGTACCACATATTGGCATGAGATTTGATGTTGTTAGAAGTAAAATTAAAAGAGTGGTGAGGAATCAAGTTTAGTAGCCCCAATATAGCTCAATTATGGCTCATGAAAGTGAAGAGTCTCTCTTCACTTTAATAAAGAAGAGAAAGGCTAGCCCAGGTGAAGTAGATGTGTATGCAAAAGACCCTGTGTCCATGATCTAAGCTAATGCAGAATCCATAGTGGTCTAGATGAAAGGAATGTAGAAAGAGATGAAGATATTTAAGGAGTAAGCATTTCCTATAGTATTAGACAACACCATAGTCTAGGTAATTAATGCAATCATCAATGTCTTTAATTTATACAAAGTCTTGAAAAGAAGACAAGAATATATGACTCTATAATATAATGCGGTAATTAAAGGTGGCCAAAAACTTATAATCTATGATGCTAAGTTAGTAAACCTAGATAGAGTTACAAGAAACAACAAATTCTCAAAACTTAAGATATTTCCACTTGAAGACATCATCCTAGCTCTGACCATAATGATGAACAAAAGGAGGAGATTGAAAAAGTGGATGGAATAGGTTAAGGATGTAACTAAATCCTTAAAAAAGATATAATTCATGATTTCCATCTTGTTTAAGAATACTATGGTCACTACGGTGGCCAAACTTGATGGTATCTTCATGGATGATTTGGAATTTAGGGCTCAAATGAAGGTATTTATCACAAAGTTCTATCAAGATATAGCTAATTTAATATTTTTGGGAATATTGGTGTATTATTCCTAATTTGTTTAAAGGTTTTAAGTAGTAAAATCAATAAATAAATAAATATTCAATTATTAAGCTACTAATTTTTGAAATTTTATTACAATTTGAATCTCTCTAAAAACAGTAACACGGGAAAGAAAACAAGACTTAGCTAGAAACTAACTGATCCGACTAAGATAGGGGCTAGAATTCACTATGCAAGATTGGGACACTATCTCAAACTAAGATCTAACCTTAATTTTATTATTTGAAAAGGGCATAAAAAGTGGACAAGAGTGGCACCAATGTTATAGACCACCTCTACCACTATTTTCTTAAGGATATGAGATTTCTGGATTTTGTTCACCAAGTTTGTGTGACTTTATCCATGAAGTTTTAGTAGCTAGAAGTTTATAGAGTTGCCTATAGAGAAAATTTTATCTTCAAACCCTATACTCCATTGTGATTTGACCAATTTCAAGAAAGAGGGGTGGGGTTAGTGTGTGTAAGATTCACTAGACATGGATCCACTCCCCTTATGTGGGCACATTGCCTACATACCAATACTCTAAAGAGGGATTCATCCATATGTAGTTCTTCCACTTGATGTGATTTATGAAATAGTGTGTATGAAGATGAAAAATGGTAAATTGGATGTGTTTGAGATGGTTAAGGACTGGTGTAAGTATTTGAATAAGCTTTTAAGTATATTGGTTAGATATATGTAGAAAATAGGGAAGATTGCTTGAGTGGTCTTTCTTGTATTCTTGCTTGCATAGTGATAATTTCCAACCCTTTCCAAATGATCTTTGAATGGGATTTTATATGGATCTATTGGTCATGGGTTGAAAGTGATCACATTAGGTCAACAAGGAAAAGGATGGGAAATTAGAAGAAATTGATGATTAGGGCCAAAAATAGAATTGGATAAAAGTGATAAGATTAGAAAAGAGTGGCACTAGTGCTATAGTCCAATTTTGACACTACTATCCTAATTAGATGGGACCTAGGGGGATTGATTTGTTTTGGAAATAATAGTCTAGGTGAGTTAGGACTAAGTTTGGAAGGCTACAATGATTGATAATCAGTGAAAATAAGCCTAAGAGGGATAGGAGAGCAAGAAAGAGGGACCTATGGGTTGGGTGTTATTAGCCAGGCTCAAGTTACCAATTTTTGCATTTTATATGACTACATGTCCCCCCCCTTTATTATAGTGATGCAAAAAAATGAAATACTAGGATAAAGAAAAAATAAAAGTGTACCTAAACTTACCTAAAAATGTGAAGCTCATGAAGCTATTGTGATGCTATGTGTGCATATAGAGAGCATGTTGTGAAGTGTGAATATATGAGAAAAATAAAGAGTAGATAAGTTCTTACTAGATACACTATATCTAAAATAAGAATGTACAAAACTAGGTAAGAGAGAGGGAAAAAAAGGAATGAAAAAACTTTACTAGGTATGTGGACCAATAAAAAACCTATTGTGATGCTGAGTGATGTTAGATGATGTTGAGTAATAATTGAGTGATTATGGATGTGTGTTGTACCAAGAGTAATATCAAAAATGGAGCTAAGTGCTCAATTCCTCGAGAGTGTCTCAAGAATACAAAGGCTGGCCATTTGGATCCATCATCTCTCATTAAGTGAAACTAGGTGAATCATGTATATGTTGATCGATGTTTTGAATGTGTCCAATCCCTTTGAATGGGTGACTAAAGAATACAAAGGCTGGTTATAATCATTGCCCTATGAAGTGAAGTTATGAACTAATATCGATATAAAATGTGTGTTTTATGAGATGGCTCTTAAAGCCCATGAGTACTATGATTTGACAATGTTGGTGTGGATAGTAAAATATATGTAAGAAACTAGGCCACTCTTGGCCACTCCAAAAGATGGAGATTAGGCTTATATGAAAGTCACTTCAAAACTAGTGCCCTAGGATTATATTAAATCCACTTGAGAATTTGAGAACTCAAGAATGTGGAAGATAGGCTTGTATGAAATCCATTCTAAAATGATTCCAACCACATGCAAATGGAATAAAGCACGTAACTACTGAGAATGCCTAGGTAATGCTGAACTTAGAAAGAAAAGAAAATAAATGTGTCATGCACATTACCCCAATCACTAGTGTCTGAAACATGAATTCTAATCTAGAAGTCATATCAACTATCATATCTAAAACTAGAAGTTAGAGCCATCATGATGTGCATGATTCCCCCTATATATGGATTCTCTAAGCAAATGTGTAATGAAAAATGTTGATTCTAAACTATTTTGGATATGCAAAAATGTAGCTAAACCTACTTTTATACCTGCTTCTAAAAATTTTGGTATTTCTATTGTTTGGATATGAGCACCAAAAATGGACACTAGTAGCATTGACATTGTAGTCTAAGTTAGGCATTATTGTCTTATGCCAAATTTGGTAACTATTTTGATATTTTCACTATTTGCCTGGTCTATTCTAACTATTTTGATGTCTAGTTTCTATTTTGGGTGTTTTGAATGCTTTTTTTTACCATTAAGAGATCTAATCTCTGTGACAAAACCCCTATTTATTACCCCCTCTTCTAATGGTAGGAATGAAGACCTTGCAATGACTACCCTTAGAAAAAATATCCCTATAATTATGTTATGTTACAAATAGACATGATATAATAATGATACTTGAAACGATATCTCAAGATATAACATGATTTGTATTGAGAGATTGTTAGATCAATAAGGGTATGCCTAGATGGATATAACAATGTAATAACATGTGTTATCTACTGAACTAGAAATGAAAGTTTGGATAGTTGTTAGTTGGATGGATGGAGCATGCTGTCCATCATGGCATCCAAGAAAGCAATATAAATTCATGATGTGGATCATGGCATTGCAAACAATGAGAAGAAAACAAGCAACACGTAGACAAGGTAAGAATCAAGAGGCATACAAGGGTGGCTAAGGGGCTGCATAATCAAGGGACATGGGCACATCTCACTCAAATTGGAAGGCAATCATACAAGGCATGTTCAAATGCCACATACACATATAATTGAAATAAGTAAGGCTGGCATGGAAGCCACAATCACATAGAAGAGTATAAATATAAGACATTGGAAAATGCCCTAAGGCACACACAAGACATAGAAGTAAAGTACATTAGCAAATGTCCTAAGGTACATCAGGAGACAATCAAGAATTGAGAAATGTAATCATATCTAGCTATGCAAAGAAAGAAAGGAAAGTGTGTAATAACTAGAAATACAATCTCATTTAACTAATCAAATCAAGAGGGAAAGTATGCAAGACATGTTAATATAAGACTAGGTATATGCTAAGAAATACGCAAGTGATATATACTAGTGAGTCTTGATAGATTAATCTATGTAAGCTAGTAAATAATGTACATCATCATGATAACTAGAGTGTGTGATGTAGGAATGACATAGCCTAGATGGTGTAGTCATGTAGAAGATGCCCCCAGTGGGAATATATATCAATGTGTGTCTTGATGTAGAAGTATAATGCGCCCTCAATGGGTAGAGTGAAGTAATAAAAGAACTAGATGTCACTCCACACACTCAAAGAAGATCAATTTAAACATTTTAATGTAGATAAATTGACAAACAATAACATAGACCAACAAATGTAAGTCTATCATTGTAGTAGAAATTTAAAGCATGGATAAGGCATACAATTGAAATGTTTTTGGTGTTTTTAAATTATTTGAATATTTTTTATATTTTAAAATATTTGAATTATTTTTTTAGTTTTGATATAAGATATGTACAATCAAGCATAAGAAACTATTTATAATAAATATTGATAAATTATGTATAAGTAAATAAAAAGAAACTTATGTACAAGTAATTTTGAACAATTATGTATAATACAATGTGTGAAATGAAATGATAGATATGAAATATACGTAGATGCGTAATATTCATTGGATTTTTTAGTTTTTTCCTTTAATTTAAGCTAGATGATACACTTTAGGGCTAATATTTTCTTTAATAATGTATTGACCTAGCCAATTTGGTTTGAATTTTCCTTTGATTTCTTCTTTGGCATTGACATTGTGAAGATTTTCTTTGAAAATGAGATCCATAACATTGAATTCTTTGGTGTAAACTCATTTTTTGTAGGATAATTATATATGTTATTGTTATATTTTGAGATGTTATGTTTCTTGAATATGTGTATGGTCTAGCTACTTGAGCTCGTGTAGATGTTTTTCATGATACTGGTCATCAGTGAGAACACCTTTAAGAGAGACATGAAGAGATGGGATTTCTAATTCCAATGGTAAAATTGCTTCTATGCCATAAATAAGGGAATAAGGAGTGACTCTTTTGGGTGTGTGGATACTTTTGTGATAGGCCCATAATGTAAAGACTAGTTGATTGTGCCAATCATCTCTAAATTTGGTCACTATTTTGCTTAAAATGTTCTTAATAGTTTTATTGGTAGCCTCTACTTGACTATTTTCTTATGGGTAATATGGAGTGGAGAATGTGTGTTTAATATTATATTTTTTACAAAATTTATTTATATTTTTTTCTTAAATGATGTTCCATTATCATAAATTATAGTTGTGGGCAAGCTGAAGCGTGAAATAATGTGAGTCATGAGAAATCTACATATGTCTTCACGTATAGTAGATTGAAGTGGAATGGCTTCTACCCATTTGGTAAATTATTATCTGGCTATGATTATTAGTTTATGTCCATTGGTAGATTTAGGGTTGATTTTTATAATAAGATCAAATCCCCATAACATAAATGGCCATGGAGAAATGATAGGCTACAATTATTGTGATGGTGCATGCTAAAAGTTACTATGTTGTTGGCATTTATCACATAGTTTTGCATATTTTAAACACTCATCTTCTATGGTGGGACATTAGTACCCCTATGAAATAAATTTTTGTGACATGACTTTTTCACTAAAGTGACCACCACACTCACTATCATGTATTTGTGTAAGAGAAATTTTGGCTTATGCTAAAGTTAAACATCAAAGGATTGTTTAAAAAGGTCTCCACCAATGATTAAATAATAGAGTGTTTGTTTGTGTAACTTGATTTTATCATTTTGATAAAAAGTGTTTGGTGTAATATATTTTTTTATAAAGTTATAGATATCCAAGAATCATTATGGAGTTGTGAAACTATGTGTAATGGCTAGAATGGATAGTGAAATCAAATCCACATTGGATATTGATGGTTATTATAATAATTTAATTATGAAAATAGATTTATCATCATTAATGTTGATAGGAATCAAAGATGAGGCACTTTCCATTGCATCTATGTGTCAGTTGTCTTTTCTTGGTATACTTTCTATAGAAAAGTAGTCAAATTGTGATGATAAACATTGTACCATGTTTTGGTATGGGATAAGATGTTCTTATTTTGTCTAATAGATACCATTGAATTGATTGACCACAAGTTAGGAATCACCAAATACTTGAACAAATATAATTTGGTGAGACTGGAAAATGAATAAGCTTAAGATAAGTGCTTTATATTCTAGGGTGTTGTTGGTGTAGGAGAAACTTAGTCAATATGCAATAGGAACTATTTGACCAAAAGGGTTGATGAAGAAAATTCCTCCCCCTACATTGGATACACATAGAGAACCATTGGAGAACATGGTCCAAGTATCAAAATGAGTAGAATAGGTAGTGAAATCATCTCTAAATGTGTCACTATTAGGATTAATGTATAAGAGTGGTACAAATGCCAAATGGTCTACAATGATTTGGCCCTTTATTGATTTTTGGTGGACTATTTTTAAGTCAAATTATGTTAATAACATGACCCATTTTTTAATACAACCAGAGAGATGTGGTTTTTCCATGATAAATTTTAAGGGATCTACTTTTATGATTTCCTAGGTCTCATTATTTACCATGTAATGTCAGTTTTTGTGTGGAAAAAACTAGTGCTAAACATAACTTTTCTATTTTAGAGAAATTTTTTTTGTAATAAACTAATGTGAAACAAATTTAATAAATTTTTCATTCAGCTTGTTGATCATCATGTTGTGCTAAGAGTTCTCCTAATGCATGGTCTATTGCTGAGATGTACAGTAGGAATGGCCTATCAGGGATAGGTAGTACTAAGATAGGTGGATTAAGAAGATATTTCTTGATTTATCAAATATTTCTTGATAGGCTTGGTCTCAGACAAACTTTGTATCCTTATTTATTAATTGATTTAATGACTAATTTTTATCAGCAAGCTGAGCTACAAAATGGTGGATTGCTTGGATTTTACCCTATAGGGATCAAAGTTTCTTTAAGTTCTTAGGAGGTGGCATGTTGATGATTGATTTGACTCTCATAGAGTTAAACTCTATGCCATGTTGAGAAATAATAAAAACTAAGAGTTTTTTTGATGTAACACCAAACACACACTTCTTTGGGTTTAATAGACCTTTTATTATTTGAGTCTTTGAAATATCTTTCATAAATCAATAGCATGATGTTGTCATTATTTATATTTAGTTAAGATATCATCAACATAATCCTTGATAGTATGGTGAATCAAATCATTAAATGTATGTGTCATGGTATGCTGGTATGTAGCTCTCAAAATTTTTAATTTGAAAGGTATGACAATGTAACAAAATGTACCCCAAGGTGTTGTAAAAGTGTTTTCTCTTGATCTTCTTTAGCAATTTTGATTTGGTTGTATCCTAAAAATCCATCACAAATGATAATATTTCACATCCAATTGTGTAATCAATGATCATGTAAATTTTAGGTAAAGGAAAATCATCTTTTGGACATGCTTTATTTAAATTTTGATAATTAAAAAAAACACCAAATTTGTCCATTGGGTTTGATGATGGGGACTATATTGGAAACCCATTCCAGGGTGTGTTATTGGTTAGATGAAGCTGGCATCTAGGGGGCATTGGATCTTGTCTTTGAATAGGAGAGCCACATTAGAATGCATTTTTTAATTTTTTTGTTTAACAGGTTTAGCATCTGGGTATAAAGGAATTTGATGAACTGCTATGGATGTATAATTCTTGGCATATCTGAGTAAGACTAAGCAATTTTTTTTGGAAAATCTGTTAAGGTTTGATGAATATATATACCTTCTTCCTTTCATAGGGTAATGGATAATAAAAAAATGTAGGGATCTTGGTTGCTTCCAAAATTGAAATTAACTATTTCTTCATTAAGCAATGTAGAATGATCAAGTGTGTAGGGAGTGGTAGGAATAGTATCATTTGAATGAACTGGTATGTCTTGTGGAGAATCTAGACTTTATCCAAAGTATGCGTGGGTATTTGTGTGATGAAGAAATATATTTTTATGATAGTAAGATGGAATGTCCTCATATGCTCCAAGAAATTATAGAAGGGATTCATCATTAGAGAATTCATCTAATGTGAGCATGTCTAGTGAAACTACATCACCAATGAGATCAGGATATATCAATGATAATGTTGAAGTATGATTAATAGTGTGGTTTACAAGTGTAGTGGGTGGACAAAACTTTATATTCTTTGAAGTGGTGGAAGAAAGATTATTATGAAGGTGGGTAAATTGATATCTAAGCCCTTGTGTTCTATATTATGTAGGTGCCTCGACAGGATTGATGATTACTTGTTCATACTTTCCAAGACCTTTGCCATGATATCCCATCATATTGAGATATTTAAGTATGAAAGGAGAGGTAAACTGGTGATTTGGTATCGATGTTGTTATGGAATTTGGAGTTTGGTGATATGTTGCATGGTCCAAAGGTACCTTGTGAATAATAGGTTGTGGTAGTATATTACCAAGATTAAAGTGCAAAATATAATTTTGTGGATTTTTGGTAACTTGGCAATATGTAAAAGGTTTGTTATCTATTGGGAAAATGTAAATGTAGCCTTTGTGACTAAATTTTAAACAAGCATGAAGTATAGAAGGGACCACATGCATATCATGAATCCAGGGTTGACCAAGTAATAAATTATAGTTGAGATCATTTGGCATGACTTGAAAAGTAGTTGGTAGTGTCTTAGGCCCTAAGGTAAGAATGAGTATTATTTGACCCATGACTTTTCATGGAATGTTTTCAAAACCTCTGATGTTCATATCAAAATGGTTGAGATCTTGAGTTTGTATATTAAGATGTTTAAGAAAAGAAATGTTTCAAAAGTTGAGTCCTGAACCATTATCAACTAATACCCTTTTGACCCCCACATCATCAATTCTCAATTGAATATACAAAGATAGATGTTTTTTAATGATATGTCACAAGGCTAATCCTCTTTTTCAAAAGAAATATACTCTTCAGTCCATTGTATTGTGTTGAGGATAGAGGAAACATAAGTTGGTTCGGTAGAAATAAGAATTCTAGTATTATAAAGGGTTGAATATAATACATCTTTGTAAACATTTGATCACTGAAGGAGCTCAAAAACTAAAACTATATCGGAAGGGGTGAAAACCTAAGTGATAAATCTATAGCCATTGTTGTAACCAACTTGCATATCTTCTAAAACTTGGGTAATAAAATGTACTATGTGATATACTATAAGCATAGAGCTAGTACTAGTTGAGGGATAAGAGATAGATGTACCAAGTTTGAAATGAGGGATAGATATAACCGCTAGTGTTTGATTGTGTCTAGTAGTGATAGGGAGATAATAAAAAATAGCCAAGGAGTTATATGAATATAAGTAGAGAGCATATATGTGGGATGAAATCAATGAAATGTTGGTGATGAGTTATACAATAATATGTTTATAACAAGCATTCCATAGAAAAGATACCAAGCAAAGGATAGGGAGCATGAATTTATGCATAAATGCATAAAGAAATTTGACATCTACTATGACATTTCTAATGTGTTTAGCATGATAAACTTTAAAAAATTTCCACATGAGAGATAGAAAGGAAAGGATAGAAAACATGAAATTTTTCATGAATGTATAGAAAAATTTGACATGTATCATAACATTGGTAACATATTTAACAAAATAGAGTTGGAAATTATTCTGCATGACAAGAGAGACTATGAAAAAGGAATATTGAAATCTTGTGCATTTTTAGCAATAAATGTTGTAATATCATCCTTTATTAAGAAAAATAAGAATGCAATGCAAAGAATGAAGCTTTGTACTAACATATGATAATCTTCATCATTCATTTATATGATAGGACCAATGATGGTCTCCTTATTATTTGCAAGAAATGTAAAAAAAAATGCAAATAAGTGAGATCCAATTTGAAATTTTATTTTAGAATGTAAGGTGATATCTCAAAAGTAGTAGGACCTAGTGTATGCAACTAGGGTTTGAAAGATAATTTATTTTTGAAAATACTATGAAATTTAAAGTGAATTTTTTAATTAGCTATGCAAGTAAAAAATTAGAAATTTATTGGAAAATTAGTGATTTAAAGGGACCTAGTATACACAACTAGGGTTTGGAAAATAAATATTTATGAGATTACTATTGAATTTTGAAATTTGAAATGAATTTTTGATTTTAATATGTTAGTAAAAAATCAATAAATTACTAGAGAATTACTGGAGAAATAGAAGGACCTAGTATGGGCAACTAGGGTTTGAAAGAAAATTATTTTAAAATTACTATGAAATTTTAAAATTTAGTGCTAGTTTATGATTTTATTATGCAGGTAAAAAAATCAAAAAAATATAGAAAAAATAAATAGGAAATTTAGCCTAGATTTTCTAGGGTTTTTATGCACAAATGAAGTAAGTCAGGTTCACCAAATGATTTAATAATTCTGGAAATATTGGTGTATTATTCCTAATTTAGTTAAAGGGTTTGAGTAGTAAAGTCAATAAATAAATATGTAATTATTAATCTATTGATTTATGAAATTTAATTACAATTCAAATATTTTTAAAAATAGTAATAAGGGAAAGAAAACAAGACTTAGCTAGAAATTGATTGATCTGACTAAAACAAGGGCTGGAATTCACTATAAAAGACTCAAACACTATTACAAACTAAGATCTAACCTTCATTTTATGATTGGATAGAAGCATCAAAAGTAGACAAGAATGGCATCGGTGTTGTAGTCTACCTTTTCTACTATTATCTTAAGGATTTGATCTTTTTGGGTTTTGTTCTCCAGGTCTATGTGACCCTATCTATGAAGTTTTGATAGCTAGAAACCTATAGAACTCCCTATAGAGAATATTTTATCTTCAAACCTTATACTCCATTATGCTTTGAAAAATTTCAAGAAAGAGGGGAGATTAGTGTGTGTAAGATTCACTAGATGTGTATCCACACCCCTTGTGTGGGCATGCTACCTACATACCAATACTCCAAAGATGGATCAAGCCATATGTAGTTCTCTCACTTGATGTGCTTTGTGTAATAGTGTGTATGAAGATGAAAATTTTTAAACTAGATGTGTTTGAGATGGCTAAGGACTAGTTTAAGGATTTGGATAAGCTTGTTAGGGATAATTGCTTGAGTAGTCTTGCTTATATTCTTGCTTGCTTAGTGATAATTTCTAACCCTTTCCAAATGATCTTTGAATGGTATTTTATAAGGATCTATTTGTCATGGGTTGAATGTGCTCGCATTAGGCCGATAAGGAAAAGATGAAAAACCAAAATAAATTGACTATTGGGGTCAAAAATAGACTTGGACAAGAGCACTTAAAGTAGGTATGAGTGATACAAGTGCTATAGTCCAAGTGTGGCCCTACTATCTTGAGTAGACGGGACCTAGGGGGATTGATTTGTCTTGAAAAGAGTAGTCTGGGTGAGCTAGGACTAAGTCTAAAAGGCAATGGATGAATGGGAATCAGTGAAAATAAGTTTAAAAGGGTTAGGAGAGCAAACAAGAGTCACACATGGGTTGGTTTTTATTATCCATGCTCAAGTTACCAATTTTTGCATTTTATATGACTACAATAGCTAATGCAAAGACTACCACTAAGGTAATGAACATTATGGATTTTTCCAACCAAAGAATAGAGAGAGCCAAGGCCATTGAAGAGGTGTTGAGGCCTGTACTTGTGGAGCATGACAAGCTTATTCAAAAAATTCATGACTTATTTGAGTCTATGATCTTGGATTTTGTCCAAATTGACTAGGATAACTTAGAATGCATAGAAGTTTGGACAAAGAAAGAGGCAAAGGAATAAAGGCAACAAAAACAAGCTGGTCAGTAACCTCCTCTAAGACCTTGAGGAATATTTAAATTTATATTATAAATTCTAATTTAGAATATTCCATTGTAATATGTGGTATTTTAGCCACTTGGCTATATTTGGGCATCTTTTAGTGGGCCCACTTGAACTTGTATAGGTGATTTTGAGGCCTATATATAGGGGTATTCCCCTTCATTGTAAAAGATGAATAATTATTATAGAATTAATGCAAAAGAGCTAAGAATTCATGAGATTATCTATGTGCTTTGTTGTATATTCTATAATTTTTGCTTCTCATGCTTTAGAGAATTAACAGTTTCCTTTTTGATAACTAATTTGGTAATAATATCAATGTATGTATTTTTTGGTTTAACACTAGGCTAACAAATCTACTAGTATATGTGCTCAGTTTTCATCTTATTTTCAATTGAAAGTGCTTATGTAATTTAATGTGAACGAGTAACTTTTGTGCAACATATGCTTTTAGACATATACATTTCCTTTCCTTTGAATCTTCAACTAAATTCATTTGGATTTGAGTATTACACTAGGGTTGGTGAATGCTAGTTTTATATGTTATTATCATAAAGGTTAGAAGAATTGACACCTATAACTATCTAAGGTAAAATTTCTTTTATGCCTTACCTTGCTTACCTTTGGATCTGCCTCCATGAATCAATTTAGTTTAGATCATTCTATAAATATTCATGGTTTATTTGTGCTTGGGAAATAATTGGAAAATTTTAGAACAATTTCACAAAGATTAACAAGAAATAAAGTGTCATTATGTATAACCTATTGTTCTTACAGTAGGGTTTGATTGAAAAATTACAAGTGGTGGCCATATCTCTACTATTTTCCTATTTCTAGTAGTAGTTGTGTAAATAACTCAAGCCTCAAGTCTTTCAAGACATAAAATTGAGTTAATTACTTCCCCCCATTCCCTAGTGACATAGGGAACACATTAAGTGCATCAATAGGAAGGGAAGAGTTAGCACTAGAAGGAGGGCCCTTATGTAACTACTTTCATGCATCTTGGTGAAATTTTAGTGTACTTCATTAAATATATGCATAATTATTTCAAAGTAAATAAATATTGTTAAAGAACACTAAAGATCTACATCCTTTGTATGAATATTTTCATTCTTTGAAGGATCCCATCAAAGTTGGTGTTCATTCACATAAATTTCATAAATAATATGGACATTTGTCTAAATTTATACAAAGGTAGGTGAAATACTTTGTTATTTAGGCATGTTTAAGGTTGTTTTGATAATATTTGCAAAGGTTGATGGAAAATTGGTAAATAATCTTGATATTTGTGAGAATTTGTGTAAAGGTCAATCACTGAGACCTCGCTTATACTGAAACTAGTCATTTAAGATCATAATTACTCTGATTTGCTTGGTATTGAATAAACCTTTGCATAGATTTGTGATAAAATATGTTTTAAATGCTTAAAAGGTTGTTGAATTAGACATATAAATGATTTAGAATGGTGATTTAACATTGATCTTTACAGAGTAATGTGCAAAAGTAATAGTATATATGTAGGGATTGAAAACTCTGAGGTTTCAAAGATTAGATCCTCAAAGATCAAGGTAAAGACATTAGATCTAGTTTGTCAAACGGATTTTATATAAGAAAATTGACTGATCTTTATAATACTTGACACCTCTAGAGCTACCTTTGAAGTTCCTCTACTCTCTATACCTGTCTTGCATCTTAGAGTTTTTTAGGATTAGAACTAGATCTTGATCTGAACCTAGGGTCCCTTTAACATCCTTAAAAATTCATAAGGAGAGAGTAGATAAAGCTAAACATAATAAGTCTAAGACCTAACTAAATTCCCCATCTAACCAAAATTTTCCACCACTCTTTCCAATCATGGCATGGTTAGCTAGTTCATCTATCAATGTCCCTGGAGTTATGCATGATTTGTTAATAAATCCCAAAAAATATTTTCCTCTATTTATCCCCATCGATAGAGTAATCATTGAAGAGAATATAAAGTCATTTAAGGCATCTATGAGGTTTCTTAATGTAATTCATGAGGATGTGGTTTGCCACCATTTTCCATTTACATTTTAAGACATGGCTTATGATTGGTTCCTCAACTTGCCAGAAGATTCCATCACAGGATGGGATCAATTTAATGATACTTTTATTGACCAATTTGGTAGGGTAGTAAGCCCAAAAGTTGTGTATCAACAATTCACTACCCTCAAAAAACACAGAAAAACTAATTAGAACATTCAATACAAATCTCTAAAATATGTATAGCATAACATCCCCACCCTATAAGCTAGTAGATAATTTGGATTTATAAATATACAAAAATGCCTTAGACCCAATGATAGTTGTCTTCTTGAGAAGATCCTTGAATATTGACACACTACCTTTAGCATATGTTGAAGCTATCCATATTGATGAGCAAATACACTTGTAGGGGCATCTCACCTTTTCTATACCAAACAATGACCCAAAAATACCTACTCTAAATGTTATACCTAACATGAATAAAAATATCCCTACCTTAAACCAACTGTTAGTAATCAACCAATTAATATTAAGCCAAGTTGTACCTAATCAACAGCTAGGATTCTTCAGCCAAGTGAATCTAGAGCACATTCCAAAAACATCATTCAAGTACTGGCACTCATAAATAACACTAATGTTCAAACTACAACCCAAAATAATAACTTAGAGCCTCCTAAGGGAGAATTAGATTCAATATAGAAAACCATTCAAAAAGTTGTTAATGATTTATTAGATCTTAATAAATAAATGGGAAATATTGGTGAGAGTTCTAATAGAAATTACAACTTCTAGAGACACAACAGACCATTCACTAGGTCTAAAAATAATAGAAAAACCCCTTAAGTAAGTTGCATGAGATTAACATTTATGAGTTAGCCTTGCCCAAATGGTATCAAGTGCACAATACTGCTAAACATGGAGAGCTAGACTGCATTAAATTATGTCATGCATTTGAATCCATTCATAACCAAATGGATAGGTTTGAAATGAATCCCAGTGATCAAAGTAATGCTAAAGGCTTTGATAATACCAATGATACTTATAGATCTCCAAAAATATTCTTCATGGTTGAGACCTATGATTTTCCTAGTCAAGATGAAAATGAGCCTAAAGACAATGTTAAGGAGGTGCATACTTTCCAATAATACCAAAGGAGTAACTATGATTTGAGAAGTAAATATCAAAACCCACCTCTAATGACTTCCACCCCACCTAATAAAATAGGTACACTTCCTGATGGTAGGGTGAACAACAATCCTCCACCCTCTAAAGGTAAAGAAAGTTACCTAACAATAGAAGCTCCTTATACAACATCGAAAGGTGGATATAACATAGTGAAAGATATAAAAAAGATCAAGGCAAACATAACATTGCATGAACTCACTCAAATCATTGAATAATTTTATTTTCCATTGAAATCATTACATAAAAATCCTAGCTCTAACAAGACAAACTAGCTCATGTATATGTGGTAATGTATAAAAGTAAGTATGAAGTCCTGCCATTTCTATTGAATATAAGGATTTTTGGTAAGAATATTCATAATTTATTGTTAGATTATGGTTCTTTAGTTAAATTATGCCTATAAGAGTCTATGAAAAATTGGGATTAAACCTAGTCAAATCAAAGAAGGTAGTGGTGCAACTGAGCAAATCAAGAGTGAAAGTGGTGGGAAGATTGTTAAATATTCATATACAGCTCCCTCATGAGCCTTGAATCTAGAAGTTCATCAAAATTCAATTTATTAACATACCTAAGGATTATAAACTCTCATTGAGTCATGATTTGACCAAGTCTTTGAGTGGATATATGTCCACTGATGGTTCCCACATGTGGTTACGTTGGTGTGAGATCCCCAATCAAATTAGGATTGATTAGGAACCCAAAATGAAATACACAATTACTAAATATAATGCCATGAATGAAAAAGTAAATTACCAATCTTATGACTTGGGTGTTTACACTATATAAACCATTAATGTTGTAGATGACAAGGTGAAAGGAGAAAGCAACGGTCCCTAGACATTGCACTTTGATGGTGCATGAGCTAAGCAAGGTTCTAACATTGGAATTATTCTGACAAATCCCAAAGGAAAATGATATCTAGCTTCTTATAGATTATAGTTTTCTTGTACTAATAATTTAGTAGAATATGAAGCCCTTATTTTAGGACTTTAATTCTAAATCAAACATAAGGTAAAAGAGCTATTAGTCTACGTTGATTTAGAGTTAGTTGTTAATAAGGTCAAGAGTAGATATCAGTGTAAGCTTTCCAATTTAAGAAAGTTTAAATTTAGAGCCTAGGATTAGATTGAGTATTTTTGACTCATTTAATATTATTTCCCTACCTAGGGAACAAAACCAATTGGTGGATGCTCTAGCTTCAACAATAACAAGCCTAGTGCCTTTAGAGCCTTTGAACTTGCAGGAGTTTATTATAAAAATAATTTCATGCCTCTATATGCCAAAAAATATCAATCACTTCCAAGTTTTTGATGATGATAAGCATATAATTAACTTCATGTGTAGTTTTGGCATATTCAAATCCCACACTATTGATGAATAGGATGAAATTTCTGTAGAAAATTCAAAAGATAGTGAAGATGGAGTAATCCAACTTAAGGAGAATCAAATCCCCAAGGGCATGATCTCTTTGGAAAGGATGTTTGACCTAGATAAACAAAGAGATGAAGCTAAACAACCCAAGGTGAGTAGAAAATATTATAAGTAAGTCAACTTGGGAAATCTTGGAAATGAGCAAAGTGTCAACATTAGTTTAGTTTGCACTGATGAAGAGCTAAAATAAGTCATTGTCATTTTAACCAAGTTTAAGGATGTTATTTTGTGATCTTAAGATATTTTATACTTGTGTGATTAATCACGTTATCCCCTTGAAAGAGGCTTACAGACCCTTGAAGCAAAGATAAAGGCTAGTAAATCCATGATTGGAACCACTAATTTATAAAAAAGTGAATAAATTGCTAGATACAATGATAATCTTTCCCATATGTCACTCAACATGGGTTACAAATATTATTCTAGTTCAAAAGAAGAATAAATAAATTAGACTCTATGTCAATTTTAAAAACTTGAATAGATCCTTAGAGAAAGACAATCATCCCTTGCCATCTTAGATGATGTCATTTCTTAAAGGTTTTTTAGGATAAAACTAAGTCCTAGTGAATAAGAATGATAGAATGAAAATTACCTTCACCACCAAATGGGGAACTTTTGCATACAAATGAATGCCATTCAGGTTGATCAATGTAGGAGCAAATTTACAATGAGTAATGGACCATATGTTCCAAGGATTAATTGGTAAGTGCATCATTAATTACATGGATGATCTAACAGTTTTTTCTAAAACTAGAGGTGATCACATGATGCATTTGGAACAAGTGTTGGAAAAGTGTAGGAAGTATGGAATTTTTTTAAACCCTAAGAAAAGTATCTTCTATGTAACTGAATGCAAACTTATAAAACATGTAATCACCTTGAAAGGTATGACTATTAACCCTAATAGGATAAACATAATTTTAAAGGTATAAATCCCTGACAACAAAAAAGATTTGAAATCTTTCATTGACAATATTAATTTTGTAATAAAATTTATCTCTAGTTTTGTAGAGATTGTAAGGCCACTCAACATGATGCTAAATAAATATGTGAAGATATAATGGATTGATAAATCAAAGAAGGAATTTCAAGACATTAAAGATGTTATTATTCAAGCTCCTATTTTGATAAATCCTAATTTTAGAAAATACATTTATCTATACTCTTTTGATTTTGATCACACTATTGATGTTATCTTGGTGGAGAAAGAGGATGACAAATAACACCTTATAATATTCATGATCACCAACTTGAAGAATGCATAACTTAAATATCCTATTCTAGATAAACAAGTCTACACTCTAGTGAAAGCCATCAAGAAGTTCAAGCCTTACATCTTGAGGAATAAGATGCATGACATAGTTTCTGATCTGGCTCTCAAGTTGATGATAGGACAAAATAAAATTAGATAAAAAAGAGGTAAGTGGATGACCAAACTCCAAGAATATGATATAAAAATAAAACATGTTAAGTTGGTTAAAGGCCAAGGTTTAATCCAACTTATTTTAAATACTGATCCATGCATTGACATTTTATAGTTTGAAGCAGGTCAAGTGTTTAGTGATGATTGATACAAGGATATTGTTCACTATTTATTTCATGGAGTGTGTCCCCCAAACCTTAAAAGGGAGAAAAAAAAGGGACCTCAAGATGAGATCATCTTATTTTATGATCAAAAGGTAAGTCCTCTATAGGAAAAATTATGAGGGGATATATCTAAGATGTGTCTCTAGAGCTAAAGCCATGAAAATCATGAATAATTTCCATGACAAATTGGGAAATGGTTACCCTTCAGGGCATACCATAGTGTATAAGATATTGAGATCAAGCTACTATTGGCCAACCATATTCAAAGATGACCATGCTCATGTGTAAATGTGTCATCAATGTCATGTGTTTGATCTATGAGAGACAAAGGTAGCCATGCCTTTGTAATCAATGATTGAAATGAGGCCAGTTACATAATGGGGCCTTGACTTTGAAGGAGTGATTAATCCTAACTCTTTGGCAGGGCATAAATTTGTACTCACTACCATAAATTATTGTACTAGGTGGACATAAGTAGTAACCACCAAGAATAGTAGAGAAATTGACATCATCAAATTTATAGAAGAAAATATTATCACTTAGTTTGGGACACCCCTATCTTTAGTATGAAATAATGTTTGATCCCTTATGTCAGTTGAATTCATTGAATGGGCATATGATAATCAAATAGTCATCGAGTCTACTTCAAACTATTACCCTCAGGGTAATGGAGTTGTATAATCTATTGATAAAACTTGATGAATGCCATTAAGAAATATTTATAGAAAAAAATAGAGAATGGTAGTCCCTACTAAAGTATGATTTTATGGGAAGATAAAATGAGCTAAAAATAGGTGTTCAATGCATCCCCATTCCTACTATTCTAAAATCAATAACCTATTTTTCCCATCACACTAAAGTTTCCCACCTATGATTTTATGGCTGAGTATATGGAAAATGATGAAAGATTATAATCTTGAATACTGAACATCATCCAAATGGAGGATGCCAAAGATGAATCATTGAAGAATTTTAGCAAGCATCATGATGTTGTAAAGACATGATTCAATAAATGAGCCAAAGTTAAGACATTTCTCATATCATACTTGGTCCTGCTATGGGAGAAGGACCATGAAAAGAAGGGTCAACATGACAAGTTCACCCCTCTCTAGATTGGACCATATCAAGTGGTAGAAATACTAGGAAAAAATGCATTCAGGCTTAAAGACCTACAAGGGCTTGACTTAACCTCGTTAGTCAATGGGTAGTACATGAAACATTATTTCTCTACCACTCTAAAACAAACTCTAGAAGGATAATAAGCTTGTTTAGCATTAGAGTAGGTAGGATTACAGTAATTTCCTTTCCCACTTTGTAATATTTTTGTGTTGTTTCTCTCTTTCTTACTTTGCTTTCATGTTGTGTTCTTTCTCACTTTTTGCTTACTATTTATTTTCTATCATGTGTTGTAGCTTAGTAATACTTCCTTTAGACAAGAATTCATTATCTCAATCTGTGTTAGTCTGGTCATGAAAATGGGAAGAAAGGATTACTAGTGTTAAACATTTGTCATCCAAAGTTTGGAAACCTCTAATAGTGTCTCAATTTAGAAAAGCTAGGTGGGGTTAATCAGAAATTAGTTTTCTCACAAAAATCCTATCATTTTAAGACTATAATATAATTTAGATGAACATTTGTTTGAATGAGAGTTTGAATTTGTGTGGACCATTATATTGTTACTTAAATTCACCAAGTAAATTGCCAGGGTAGAACTTGATATTTGAAGGTGAATTACATCTAGACTATGTCTTGACAAAACCTTACACTTGGCTAATTTTGGTTCCCAATGATTCTAGTTTATGAATATAGGTATAAACAAAAAAACAAAAAATGATACACCACAAAGTGAAATCATGAACTGATTTTACATTCCACAAATGGTGATTTAGGCAATCTCTATAGAGGCTATGGATGCCTATATATAAATAGATCAAGGCCCAAAGGGGAGAAAAAGGTATCTGTGTTGGGGCTATAAATGCCTGGCTAGAAGTAGAGTAATTCCCAAGCCGTCTTCAACTAAGAAAAGTATAATTATATTAAATCTAAATAAATCTT
Source organism: Torreya grandis (assembly GCA_037957365.1). Lineage (NCBI taxonomy): Eukaryota > Viridiplantae > Streptophyta > Pinopsida > Cupressales > Taxaceae > Torreya > Torreya grandis. Next base: position 209,460 of record JARHVA010001780.1, read on the forward strand.
AAGTCATTTCATATTTGATGTCTTGAAACTTGAAGGTTATCATTTATGAATCTAGTGGAAATGGTTAAGTAACCTCAAAGAACACACATAGTATGATTGTCTACAAGGTTTAAATGTTATTTCAAGCCTGTGTGATTTCATTAGTTTTGAAAAATAGTTTTGATACTGACTAAAGATCATAATGAGATAACTATTTTTTTTTTCATCTTTGAAAAAAATATATGGATTATAATATTTTTGAATGTTTCCCCATAGAGGTCTCCATTATTTGATGATCAACATTCCTCTATTCTTAGAATGAGGACCCTCCTTTTTTCAATTTTCAAAATGCCCAAGATGCCAAGCATAGGAAATCATTTGACTACATGGAGGATTAATTTTATACTTCTATAATTTTTTAGTTAATCATTCATTTTGAAATAAGGATTGATACTTAGAAATATTCAAAGTATTACAATTCTTCTTCAAGTTTTATTCAACAATAAATTATTGGCCATTGATGGTTCAATGACATGTAGACAAGTTTTTGCTAAGAAAGCATGACCTAGATTTATAATTCACATAAACATAACAAGCTTCATTGGATTTTATTTAAACTAACATTATTTTGTATTTAAATAATTTTCTTGCAAAGTTTTTCTATAAACTTGTTTAAATTTGCCTAAGATAGGCTATGACATCTTCAAGAAGCTAACTTAGTTTCTCGTTTAACCTCACGAGGCATTAAATTAAAGTTGCAATTTATGACACCTCATGGGATGTCAAAGTTATAACTATAACCTAAAAGGATATATTTCCACCTTGTTAGGCCCCATAATGCCTTAAGGATTCATCACATCCTGTGTAAGACACTTGGAACAGATCTACTAAGTCCACGAGCTACGTGGCATCATCTAGAGGGATCACAAGAAAGCTAACTATTAGAATTTAGATATAGGGGATATGTGTCAAGATCTAATTCCCCATGAGTGATCCCATATAATCTAAGTTTCCATTCATCCTCTACATGTCCCACCATGGTGCAGAAGCCCATGAGATGTTGCCACATGTCTCAACTACAACTAGTTAGACCCAAACAACCTTTCAAAGTGATGCATGCCCCTCTTAGGTTCATCTAAGCTCACCATGTTTTTGTGCCATATTGAATCCAAATAAATCTCATAAGATCTCATAAGGTAGACATGTAGTTTCACCCAAGCTACCTGATCAAGTTTTGGTGATATACAACTATCCAAGGTGCCTTTTGAGAATGACACTTGGCCGAATAAAAAACAAAATCCTATGAGAATGATGCATGTCCCATTTGCGCTCATGTGATGGAACCACATGTCATTCCCATGTTTTTTCTATCTAAGATCCATGAGATCACCTTAAAGAGGTATACATGTCTCCACTTGAGCCATATAATTAGTGTTAAGTTAAATATAGTTGTCTAAAAGCCTTCTAAGGGAGATACCTGGTAAAGAAATCTATGATTGTCTATGAGAGTTATGCATGACATTATTATATCCAATCAAAAACACCTAAGAGATTTACAAAAATTAAAAGATGTCATGTGGTGAGATATAGATGGATCATCATGCAAAGCTACATTTTGAGGGCCCATAAGGCAATTAAAAGGTGCCACATGTCTAGATTTTGAGCCAACTAGGTGGCTTAGTCAATATTCAAGCAATACTTAGCTAGATTCGAGGTGGTATTAATGTGGAAAAAGGTATCAATATTTATCCTTAAAGCTAAAATTGATGGTAAATAAAATTAAAATTAAATCTAAATTGAATTTTGGTGTAATTAATTTCTAAAAGCAATAGTTCAAAGATTATTTCAAATATATGCAAAGTTGATAACATTACCATTAATATGGAATGAAATAGGATCACTATCAACATTGCACTAATCAAATTGATCTTTCAAAAGGATACATAATCAAGTATTTTATTATTTTCATTTTGAATCTATGCACATTTGCTTTATCTTCTATCTCTACTCTCACAGTTTGACAAATCTCAATCCGTTTGTAAATTGTACTCTCAAATACCATTATCAGATATTTAAAGTTACAAAAGGATATAAAATATATTTATTTCTACTTGGATTATTTCAAAATATGTCACAAGTAGGTCCTCCTACTCTAGGTAAGATATGTTTCTCTAGGCATGATGATTTTTTTCTATAGTTATCTTTAAAGATAGTGAATTCATTTTGAGGTTGTAACATCTGGTGACTTACATTACAGTAGCATATATTTCAATGTAAAATAATATATGGATATTTGTGAAGATGAACCAAGCCTCATATAATCCAATTATCTTTCAATATCCTTACCATTAGTGCAGTTAGTCTCCACAAAACCAAAACTAAGCCAGAGGTCATGCCATGCACTAACCTAGTTTATGGTATTTTTGGAGGTCAAAGTGTGAGGATAGGCCATTTAATATAATATCCCAAGGGATACCTATTAATTTCATGGTATGAATGATATTTTATAAATATTAATGCCTTCCCTCACCACAGATAGAGTATAACTAGATCATCATCAACAACTGGTACGAAGTGCACTTCTTGTTAAAGGTCTTGGCTTCATGGGTGACTAACCCAATGGGAGCTATTCTCATGGATGATAAATGAAACTTACCCACACAAAAATTTATATAATTAATTATAATTATCCTAACCCTCTTGAATACAGTATTTTTGAATTAGGGTTATTTTACTGTTGTAAATAATCTTAGAAGACTAATAGATTCCTCCACTTGGGGAAATTATCAGTAATAATTTGGTGTATGTAATTTATGAAAATTCTAATAATGGTGCCCCATTTCTTCATTATGAGTCACTTATTAGATGTAATATGTGCAACTACTCGACTAGGTCATAATTCATAGTCTCTTGAGTGACAAGAGGTTGTGCCTCAACTCTTCTCTACAATGCATAGTCATTGGTTAAGATGCAATATAAGAGTGATTGTAAAAGAGTTATACCCAATGGTTTATAAGTCAATAAATGAATGTGAAATTTAGAGGGTTCCCACTAAAGTTAGGCAAACCTTGAGAGATATAGGTAGCTTCTGGTTATACCCATACTACACAATAATCAAAATAGGAGTAATGGTGGCCCCTCTTAGACTGACAAGGTTTTCACCAATGAAGCTAGATGAATAAATTACCTATCAAATTCTGCATGGATTTGATGGAGTCTTCAAGAACAAGAAGAATATGACCCCCCATAAGGTTCCCTATAAACTAAGGAGGATTACAATCACCAAGTGGCATCATATAGTTATAGCTGTTAGGCATAGGGATTCACACTTATTGCCTAAAGATGACTTCAGATAATGGGACCCCAATAATTTATTTTTCAAGCATCTATTCAAATTTAAGAAAGATGTAGTAATGAAATATAATTATCAAGAATAAGTTCATGAGTGGATATATATAGATTCTCTGAATGATGAAGTGGTGCTCCAAAATGTTACAAAGAACAACATTGAACTGGAGATGGACTAGATAGAGAGAAGGAAAAGGAATACATTACTAAGTTTGAGTGATCACCAACACATGGGAGCATGTTTTATGTTGATTATGAGGAATGGAAAGATGAAGAAGATGAAGACAATGTTCCTCTTCTTAAAAATAGGCCATTTAGACCTCCATAACTTGTCACTTCAAACATTCAAGACTTACCTCCAAGATTTGAGCAAGGAGGATCTAGAAGTTAGCTTGACCCCTCCTAAGGGCCCACATTAATTTTTTTTATCTGATATGGGAGCCATTTTGGAAAGCCTAGGTCAGCTTGACCTTGTTGTCATTAACCTTAAAGAATTACAACAAGGCATTGAGCTATCCTTAGAAGAAGTGTAGGCACTTGCTAGAAGAAACATTGAGAAAGTGTACAAGAGAAAAGGGATTCTAAGACCACTATTATTGTTGTTCCCACTAGCACACCATAGGCTACCCTTGGATCATAGGCTCTCAATTTAAGTACCTCACCACTGAATTCTTTCCTAATTTCTAGTGTATCCCAAACTATGTTTGCTTCTACATTTTCTCCTCCTTCCATTGTTCCCCCATTGGCATTACTATTAGAAGCAACTAAAACTACCACTACTTAATATTTAGTTGATACTAGATTGAGCAAAGATAGTGTTTCCTTAGGACTCACCCTCCCCTATTTCATTTCTCATGCCACTTCAAATATTGCTTCTTTCTAGGTAGCCACAACAAGTGCATCACTTGTTATTGATTCCATTGCATTAGTAAGGCCTTTAAGTCCCATTTCAAAACTTTTCACCCTTTTAAAGCCACCTTTTCTTGCATCCCCATTCAATATTGCTATGACTACAAAGGTGAGTGTGCCTCCAAAATTACCTTCATTTATTCTTAATATGGGCCTTGGAAGATCTTTATTTGGCACACTTAGGCAGATAGACTCAAAAAAATTACCTCACATTCCTACTACATCTCTAGCCTCTACCTCAAGTACACCAACCCCAACAAAGCCAACACCTACTATTGTCCCAAATTGGGTCACATATATTATGCTAGCAACAAGGTAAGAGAGATCTTAGGCAGTCATTTTTATAACATAGATTGGCATGAGATTTCATGTTGCTACATGTACATTGATAAGAGTGGTGAGGAGGTAAGTTGAGTATCCCTAGTCTAGCTTAGTTGTGGCCCATAAAAGTGAAGAGTCTCTTTTCACTTTAATAAAGAAGAGGAAGGCTAGCCCAGGTGAAGTAGATGAGTATGCAGAGGACCCTATGTCCATAGTCCAAGCTAATGCAAAATCCATATTGGCCTTGATGAAAGGATTGCAACAAGAGATGAAGAGATTAAAGGAGCAAGCATTACCTATGGTTTCAAAAAACACCACAGTCCATGCAATTAAATTAGTCATTAATGTATTCAATTTATATAAAGTCATGAAAAAAGGCAATAATATGGGACTCTATTGTATAATGTGGTCATTAAATATGACCAAAAACTTGCACTCTATGATTTCAAGTTAGCAAACCTGGATAGAGTTGCAAAAAACAACAAATTCCTAGACCTTAAGATATTTCCACTTGAAGGCATCATCCCAGCTTAGACTATAATGATGAACAAAAGGAGGATATTGAAAAGGTGGCTAGAATAGGTTAAGGATGTAACTACATCCTTAGAAAAGATATAATTCAATATTTCCCTCTTGTTGAAGGATGTTATGGTCACTAGGTAACCAAACCTGATGGTAGCTTCATGGATGACTAGGAATTCATGGCTCAAATGAAGTTATTTGTCACAAAATTCTAGTAGGGAATAGCTAATGCAAAGACTACTATTGAGGTAATGAACATTGTGGCTTTTGCCAACCAAAGGTATTTCAAACTATTTTTTTCACTTTTCACATTCAAAAGAAATAAAAAACTAAAAGGTAATGGTCAGGGGTTTGTACGTACCCAGATGAAGTTGGCACCATTATCCAGATGATTGAAGGAGCTCCTCTTTGGCTGTGGAAGATGACACTTGTAGATAGAATAAGACTCAAACATAGAAAATGTTAGATAGATATAAGGTGGACTGCCAAGCAAAGCTCGGTCCCAGAAGCATAAAGACTTCCTTGAGGGATAACAGTACTTGATAAAAATAATGTTGGATAAAGATAATAATGAAATACTAAGCAAGAGAAATAGAAACAATGCATACCTATATTTTGTTATCAGTCTGTCACAGTCACTGATGTCGGTGGTTCTATCAGCATCAGTTGGTCAAGTTGCTGATGTTAGTTATTCTATCAACATCGGTAGGGGAAATGGTCAATGTCGGTCACGGCAATGGCCTTGGATGGGTTTTGGGTGAGTTTCAAGTCTGTCTATGATCAACAGAATGGTCTGGGATGTCTGTGGGAGTTCAGAGGTCCGTGCAAGATTGCTAGGGAAGCCAATAGAGTCTTAAGAGGGACAAGGGGTAGAGGATAGGTTGTTAAAAAGGGTAAGGATATGGGGGAGGCCTCTTAGCCTCTCCGAGAAGAAATTTAGGTTTGGTTGATGATATCCAAAAATGCTAAATAGAAGCTAACTGCTAATGCTTTCTGAAATGAAATAGAAGGAGAATACTTAGCTCTTAGTTGCTGAAGAATCAGGGGTTTGAATGCTTGTGCCTATTATAAATAATGTTTAGATCCCTGTACCATGCTCCAATCTGATTTGAAGTCACTTGGGCAGAGTCTCTACAGACAAGAGAGTGTTGATAGAATGTTGGTACCTGCAAAGAGCTGAGGAGCAAGAAAAAATTGATCTGGGCAAGAGAATTAGTGTTCAGGTCTATGATTAGTTTTTCATTCAGCCTACAAGTTGGTTTTAAGCAACCGACGTCGGTGATACCGCTGGCATCGGCTGACGGTTAACCAATGTCAATGGCTAGAGAATGGGAAAAAGGGCTATTTTTAGCCTTTTGCCCATTCTTCCATCTGTCGAGTTTAGCTGCCGTGGTTAAACGGTCGAAGGTGGGTTTAATAGGTGTGAGGATTAGTGGGAGAGTTGGAATGATTATTCATAGGGTGATAAATGAGGGTATCCAAGGGTAAGGAATCCAAGGTGAGGTGTCATGGGTGAGGTGTTAAAGGAGGTGTTATTAATTTAAAATAGGTAATTTATTTTAAATTAATAAGTGTATGGGTTAGAAATGTTTATAAGTAGACCAAGGGGACCAAGGGGGAGTCGACCAAGGAGTAGACACAATTTTGGTGTCTACAAAAGGATAGAAAGAGCTAAGGCCATTAAAGAGGTGTTGAGGCTTATATTTATAGAGCATGACAGGCTTATTCAAGAAATGCCTAACTTATTTTGGCCTATGACTATAGATTTTAGCATTACTTAGTGTGCATAGAAGTTTGTTAAAAAATGAAGTAGAGAAACAAAGGCAACAATAATAAATATGTCATCAACCTCTTCCAGGGCCTTGAGGAATATTCAACTTTATTTTATAAATTCAAATTTAGAATATTCCATTATAGTATGTGGCATTTTATCCACTTGGCTATATTTGGGAATATTTTAGTGGGCCCACTTGAGATTATATAGGAAATTTTGAGACCTGTATATAGGGGTATTCACCCTCATTGTAAAATAGGAACAATTTTTATAGAATTAATATGAAAGATCCAAGAATTCATGAGATTGTTTGAGTGCTTTGTTGTATATTCTATAGTTTTTGCTTCTCATGATTTAGAGAATTAATGGTTTCATTTCTACTAATTAATCTAGCAATAATATCAATATATGCATCTATTGGTTTGAGTTTAACACTAGGCTAACAAATATGCTAGTATATGTGCTCTATTTTCATCTTATTTGTAGTTGAATGTGTTTATACAATTTAATGTGAATGAGTAACTTTTGACCAAAACATTCTTTTAGATATATAAATTTCATTTCTTTTGAATCTAATTCTTCATTCATTTGGATTTTGGTATTACACTAAGGTTGGTGAATGCTATTTTTATATGTTATTCTCATAAATGTTAGAAGAATTGACACCTATAACTATATGAAGAAACCTTTATTTTTTACCTTGCCCTACTTACCTTTGGATCTACCCCCATGAGTCACCTTAGTTTAGCTCATTTTGTAAGTATTCATGGTTTGTTTGTGCTTGGACAATAATTGGTAAAGTTTAGAACAATTTCACAAATATTAATAAGAAATAAAGTGTCACTGCATATAACCTGTTATCCTATAGTAGGGTCTACTTGAAGACTTACAAGTGGTGTCCATATCTCTACTATTTTGATATTTCCATTAGTAGTTGTTTACAAAACTCAAGCCCTAAGTCTTCCAGGACTTAAAATTGAGTTTATTACTTTCTCCTCATTCTCTAGTGACACAAGGAGCACATTAAGTGCATAAATAGAAAGGGAAGATTTGGTGCTAAAAGGAGAGCCCCTATGCAATTAATTTCATGCATATTGGTGAAATTAGTGTACTTCATTAAATATATGCATAATTGTTTCAAAGTACACAAATATTTTTAACTAACACTAAATATCTACACCCTTTGTATGAATCTTTGCATTCTTTGAAGGATCCCATCAAAGTTAGTGTTCATTCCTATAAATTTGGTAAATAATCTAGATATTTTTCTAAATTTATGAAAAGATAAGTGAAATACCCTATTCTTTATGCATATTGAAGGTTGTTTTGATAATATTTGCAAAGGTTGATGTAAATTTGGTAAATAATCTTGATATTTGTGAGAATTTGTGTAAAGGTCAATAGTTGAGATCTCATTTGTACTAAAACTAGACATTTAAGATCATAATTTCTCTAACTCGCTAGGGATTAAATAAACATTTGCATATATTTGTTATAAAATATGTTTTTAAATGCTTAAAATATTGTTAAATTGGACATATAAATGCTTTATAATGTTATTTTAACATTGATATTTGTAGGCTAACATGCAAAACTATTAGTATTTATGTAGGTATTGAAAACTCTGAGGTTTCAAGGCTTGGATCCTCAAAGATCAAGGTAAATCCATTAGATATGATTTGTAAAAGGGTTTTTATATACGTAAATTGATTTATATTTGTAATATTTGACACCTATGAAGCTACCTTTGAATTTATTTTGCTCTCTATACCCGTTCTATATCCTAGAGTTGCCTAGGATTAGAACTAGATTTTGATTTGAATTAAAGATCCCTTTAACATCCTTAGAAATTCATAGGAAGGTGAGAGTATACAAAGGTAAATGTATTAATTCCAAGACCTAGCCAAATTCCCCATCGAACCAAAATTTTCCACCCCTCTTTCTAATCATAACATGGTTTGTTGGCTCATCCATCAATGTCCCTGGAATTGTGCATGATCTACCAAGGAATTTAGAAATATATTTGCTTTTTTTTACCCCCACCAATAGAGTAACTACTAAAAAGCATATAAAGTCATTTAAAACATCTTTTATGATAATGTAATTTATGAGGATGTGGCTTACCACCTCTTTCCCTTTACATTTCAATATGCAGATTATGATTGGCTCCTCAACTTTCCATACGATTCCATCATAGGATGTAATCAATTCAATGATACTTTTATTACCCAATTTGGTAGGGTAGTAAGACTAGGATTTGTGTATCAATAGTTTACCACCCTTAAAATGGACATAAAGGAACTAATTAGAACATTCAACACAAAGTTTGAAAAGATGTATAGCCTGACATCCCCAGCTTATAATCCAACAAATAATTTGGCTTTAGAAATATAAAAAAATGCCTTAGACCTTATGAAAACTATCTTCCTAAGAAAAGCCTTGAATATTGACATGTTGCCTTTAACATATGCTAAAGCCATCCATATTAATGAGAAAATTCACCCACAAGGGCATCCCACATTTTCTATATCAAATAATGACCCAATGATGCCTGCTCTAAATGTCATACCCAACATGAATTAGAATTTACCTACCTTAAACCAACTACCAATAATCAACTAGTTTTCATTAAGCCATACTACACCCAACCATCAGTTAGGATTATTCAACCAAGTGAATGCTAAAGCACATCCCTAAAACAACATCAATAAAGTACTAGTACTCATAAATAATACCAACATTCAAAATATGACCCAAAATAAGAACTTAGAGCCTCTAAAGGGAGAATTATATTCAATACAAATAACTGTTCAAAAACTCACTAATGATTTCTTGGATCTCAAGAAGCAAATGGAAAATATTGGTGAGAGTTCTAATAGAAATTATAACTTTTAGAGATATAATAGACTATTTAATAGGTATAACAATAATAGTGAACCCCCTTAAGAAAGTTTCCTGAGATCAACATTTGTGAGTTAGCCTTGCCCAACTAGTGTTGAGTGCACAATACTACTAGACATGGAGAGCTAGACTATGTTGAATTTTATCATGCATTTTAAGCCATTCAGAGCCAAACAAAGGGGTTCAAAATGAATCCCATTAATCAAAGTAATGATAAAGTCTCTAAAAATACCAATGATACTTCTAGATCTCTAGAAATATTACTCATGTTTGAGACCTATGATTTTCCCAATCAAGATGAAAATGATCCTAAAGAAAATGTTAAGGAGTTGCATGCTTTCCAGAAATACCAAAGGAGCAACTATGCTTTGAGAAGTAAAGTTCAAAATTCACCTCTAATGACTTTTTCCCCACCTAATAAAATAGATACACCTCTTGATGTTAGGGTGAACAATAATCCTCCACCCCCTATATGTAAGGAAAGTCAGCCAATAATAGAAGCTCCCTGCACAACATCCATAGGTGGATATAACATAGTGAAAGATATGAAAAAGATCAAGGCAAACATAACATTGCATGAACTCACTAAAATCATTGAATGAAAATATTATCTGTAGCAAAGCCAAACCAACTCATGAAAATGTGTTATATATAAGAGTAAGCATGAAGTCCCACCATTTATATTGACTATAAGGATTTTTGGTAAGAATATTCATAATTGATTACTAGATTTTGGTGCTTTAACTAACATTATGCCTTTATGAATCTATGAAAAATTAGGATTAAACCCAGTTAAATTAGAGAAGGTAGTGTTGCAACTGAACAAATCAAGAGTGAAAGTGGTGGGAAAATTGTTAAATATTCACATGCTTCTCCCTTATGAACCCTAAATCTAGTAGTTCATTGACATTCAATTCATTGACATACATGAGGCTTACAAATTATTATTGAGTCATGACTAGACTAAGTCCCTAAATGGATATATGTCCACTAATTATTCCCACATGTGGTTACCTTGGTGTGGGATCCCTAGTCAAATCAGGATTGATCAAGAACCCAAAATGAAATACATGATTACTAAATATAACACCAATAACAAAAAGGTAAATTACCAATCCTATGACTTAGGTGTTTACACGTTGGAAACTACTAATGTTATATTAGATGATAAGGTAAAAGGAGAAAGTAAAGGTCTCTAGACATTACACTTTGATGGTGCATAAGCTAAGAAAAATTTTGGTGTTGGAATTGTTATGACAAATCCTAAAGGAAAATAGTATCTAGCTTCTTGTAGATTACAATTCACTTGTATTAATAATTTAGTAGAATATGAAGCCCTTATTTTAGGACTTTTACAATCAAACATAAGGTAAAAGAGCTATTAGTTTATGGTGATTCATAGTTAGTTGTTAATTAGGTCATGAGTAGATATCAATGTAAGCTTTCTTGTTTAAGAAAGTATAAATTTAAAGCTTGGGATTTGATTGAGTATTTTAACTCATTTAATATTATTTCCCTACCTAGGAAATAAAACCAATTGGTGGATGCTCTAGCTTTAACAATAACATATTTGGTATCTCCAAAGCCTTTTAACTTGCAAGAGTTTACTCTGGAAATAATTTCATGCCACTTTATGCCAGATAATATCAATCACTTCTAAGTTTTTGATGATGATAATCATATAATTAACTTCACGTGTAATTTTTGCATATTTTAATCCCACACTATTGATGAACGGGACAAAAGTTATATACAAAATTAAAAAGACAATGGAGATGGATTAATCTAAATTAAGGAGAACTAAATCCCCAAGGGCATGATCTCCTTGAAAAGGATGTTTGACCTAGATAAATAAATAACTAAATCTAAACAACCCAAGGTGAGAAAAAAAATATTATAATCAAGTCAACTTAGGAATTCTTAGGAATGAGCAAAGTGTCAACATTGGTTTAGTTTGCAGTGATGAAGAGCTGAAAGAAGTTGCTACCATTTTAACCAAGTTCAAGGATTTCATTTCTTGGTCATATGATGATATTAATATATTTGATACTAGTGTGATTACTCACACTATCCCCTTCATATAGGCCATTAGAACCTTCAGGCAAATATAGAGGCTAATAAATCCATTTTGGGAACCATTGATTTATAAAGAAATGAATAAATTACTAGATGCAAGGATAATCTTTCCTATATGACAATCAACATGGGTTGTAAATATTGTGCCAGTCTAAAATAAAAATAGAGAAATCAAACTCTATGTTGATTTTAAAAACTTGAATAGATCCTTAGAGAAAGACAATTATCCCTTACCATCCTTAGACAATTTCATTTAGTTGGTGAGTGGGTCTGGAATGGTGTCATTTTTTGAATGTTTTTCAAGCTACAACTAAGTCCTAGTGAATAAGAATGATAAAATAAAAATTTCGTTCACCACCAAGTGGGGAACATTTGCATACAAATGAATGCCATTTGGATTGATCAATTTAGGAAAATCTTTGTAATGAGTAATGGACCATGCATTCCAAGGATTAATTGGTAAGTGCATCTTTATTTACATGGATGAGCTAACATTTTTTTTCAAAAATATAGGTGATCATATGATGCATTTGGAATAAGTGTTGGAGAAGTGCAAGAGGTATGGAATTTAATTAAACCCCAAGAAAAATATCTTCTGTGTAACTTAATGAAAACTTCTATGACATGTTATCATCTTGTAAGGTATGAATATTGAACTTAATAAGATAAATGCAATTTCAAAGGTAGAAATTATTAGAAATATAATCATTGATGTCAAAGGTCTAGCATTATTGGTGATAAAGGCCCCATTTCATTTAATGGTGTTTTTAATATTCATATGGCTAATGTATGCTAATATTTATTTAATATTAATGAATATATTTTTGGTTGCATATAAATTAAAAGATGGCCCATGGAGAAGTCAAAGAGTCATGGGGTAATGACAAAAGAGGAATGGGATGTATTTTCTCATGAAGAGTCATCTTGAGGAATTTCAAGAGTCAAGATGTGAAGACAAAAGAGGGTATGGCACATTTTTCCATGAAGGGACACTTTGAGGAATACGAAAAGTCACCAAGATAAAGATAAAAGAGGGAAGGATGCTTTTGCTTATGAAGGGTCACCATATGAATTTTTAAATACAAGGATATGAAGGGTCATGCAAGTTTGTCACCATTTTCCATGAGGATTGAAGGGTCACAAAGGGTGAATGCCAAAGGTCATTTGAAAAGATATAAATAAAGGATTGATAATCCATTTGTAATATGCAAGAGTGTGCATGGTTTGCATTTGTTTTTTGAAGAGAGAAAAGTAGGATATATTGTAGAGTTATATCATTTATTGAGTAAGCAACATTGAGAGATATTTACATTTAATACACAAGAGGGGTTGGTGCTCCTATGGGTTGGTGCTCACAAATCTTTGCAAGGGGTTGGTGCTCCTATGGGTTGGTGATCACAAATAGTTTTTGTGTTGGTGATTGGTAAAGGGGTTGGTGCTCCTTCAAGTTGGTGCTTGTAAACTTTGTAATTTGAGTTGGTGATCATTCATATACTTGAGATTGTTCTCCATGGTTTTTCCTACTCTCTCTCTCTCTCTCTCTCTCTCTCTCTCTCTCTCTCTCTCTCTCTCTCTCTCTCTCTCTTGTGGTGCATATTATTGTTTCAATTTTATTGCATATCTTGAATATGTAATTAAGTGGTTAAAGAAAATAAATTAGATTAAGTAAAAGTTATATAATATACTGATTCACCCCCCTCTTAGTATATTTTATGCTTAACAGAAATCCCTAACAACAAAAAAGAGTTGAAATCTTTCTTTGGTAAGATTATTTTTGTAATAAAATTTATCTCTAGTTTGGTAGAGATCGTAAGACCACTCAACACAATGTTAAAGAAAGATGCAAAGATATAATAGACTACTAAATCAAAGAAGGCATTTCAAGATATTAATGATGTTATTGTTCAACCTCCTATTCTAGTAAGTCCTAATTTTAGCAATTACATTTATCTATTCTTTTTTTATTATGGTCATATGCTGCCTCTATCTTGATGCATAAAGAGGATGATAAAGATCACCCTATAAAATTCATGAGTACCAACTTGAAGAATGTAAAACTTAAATATCCTATTCTAGATAAGTAAGCCTATGCTCTAGTGAAGGCCATCAAGAAGTTTAGGCACTACATCTTGAGGAATAAGATGAATGCCATAATGTCTGATCTGGATATCAAGTTGATGCTGGGAAAAAATTAACTTGGAGAATGAAGAGGGAAGTAGATGACCAAACTCCAAGAATATTATCTAGAAATAAAATCTACTAATTTGGTTAGAGGCTAAGGTCTAATCCATCTTATTGCAAATATTGATCCACACATTGATACATTGTAGGTTGAAGTAGGTCAAGTGTCTAGTGATGATTGGTACAAGGATATTATTCACTATTTATTGCATGGAGTGTGTCCCCTAAACCTTGAAAGGGAGAAAAAAAGGGCCCTCAGGCTAAGACATCTTATTTTATGATCAAAAGGGGAGTCCTCTATAGGAAAAATTATGAGGGGATCTATCTCAGATGTGTCTCTACAGCTGAAGCCAAAGAAATTATGAACAATTTTAATGAAAAACTAGAAGTGGTCACCCTTTAGGGTGTAGCAAAACATACAACATATTTATATTAGGATACTATTATCCAACCATATTTAAATATGCCCAAGCTCATGTGAAAACATGCCATCAATGTCAATTATTTGATTGACAAGAGATAAAAGTAACTACGTATTTGTAACTAGTGATTGAAATGAGTCCATCTACACAATGGGGCATCAACTTTGTAGGAGTGATAAATCCTAACTCCTTGGTAGGGAATAAATTTTTACTCATTTCCATGGATTATTGCACTATGTGGTGTGAAGTATTAGCCACCAAAAATAGTAGAATAATTGATGTCATCAAATTTCTAGAAGAAAATATCATCACTCAATTTGGGACACCCCTATATTTAGTATGCAATAATTCCCAAGCCTTTATGTCAGTAAAATTCATAAAATGGGTATATGATAATAAATTAGTCATCAATTCTAATTCAAACTATTACCCTTAGGGTAATGGAGTTATAGAATCTACCAATAAAAACTTGATGAATTCTATCAATAAATTTCTAGAGAAAAAACCCAAAGAATGGTAGTCCCTACTAAAGTATGCTTTATGGGTAAACAAAATGAGATACAAATAGATGCTCAAGGTGTCTCTATTCTTACTAATCTATAGGAAACATCTTATTTTTACTATCACATTGAAGTCGCTTGCCTATGATTTTATGGCAGAGTATATGAAAGATGATGAAAGAGTATAATCTGGAATATTGAACATCATCCAAATGGAAGATGCTAGAGATGAAGCATTGAATAATTTTAGAAAGCATCAAGATGTTGTAAAGAGATGGTTTGATAAATGACCCAAATTTAAGGTATTCTACATATCAAACTTGGTCTTATTAT
Organism: Torreya grandis; assembly: GCA_037957365.1. Taxonomy (NCBI): domain Eukaryota; kingdom Viridiplantae; phylum Streptophyta; class Pinopsida; order Cupressales; family Taxaceae; genus Torreya; species Torreya grandis. The sequence goes on from JARHVA010001780.1 coordinate 224,726, forward strand.
GGGACAAGGCCCACAAAAACAAGGGATAACATGACAGGTTCACCCCCTCTATTAAACCATATCAAGTGGCATAAATACTAGGTGAAAATGCATTTAGGCTCAAAGATATAAAAGGGCATGACTTAACCTTACTAGTTAATGGGAAATACATGAAACATTATTTCTCTACCACTCTATCACAAAATTTAAAAGGATAGTAAGCTTTTTTAGAGTTAGAGTAGGTAGGAGTAGAGTAGTTTCCTTTTTCACTTTGCTTTCTTGATGTGTTCTTGCTTGCTTTCCTATATTACTTTCATGTTGTGTTCTTTCTCACTTTCTATTTGCTATTTTTCTCTCTCGTGTGTTTTAGCTTAGTAATAAGTCCTTTAGAGAAGAATTCATTAGCTCAATCTATGTTAGTTTGGTCTTGAAAATAGGAATAAGGGATTGTTGGTGTTAAACATTGGTCATCCAAAGTTTGGAAAACTCTAGCAATGTTTTAATTTAGAAAATTTGGGTGGGGTTAATTAGAAATTAGTTTTCTCCTGAAAATACTAAGGCATTTTAAGACTTTAATATAGTTTAGATGATTGAACATTTACTTGAATGAGAATTTGAATTTGTGTTGACCATGATACTGTTACTTAAATTCACCAAGTAAATTACTAGGGTAAAACTTGATAGTTAAAGGTGAATTACACCTAGACTATGTCTTGACAAAACCTTACACCTAGATAATTTTGGTTTATGAATGTAGGTATATAGAAAAAAATAAAAAATGATACACCATGAAGTGAAATCATAAACTGCTTTTACATTCCATGAATGGCGATTTTGGCAATCTCTACTAGGGCTATGAATGCCTAGATAGAAGTAAAAAAAGGTATAGAGTGGATCCCAAGGTATCTCTATTAGAGCTATAGATGCCTAGATGGCAATAGAGTAATGTCCAAGCCATCCTCAACTAAGCAAAGTATAATTATATAAAATATAAAGAATGCTTAAGTCATTTCATGTTTGATGTCTTGAAACTTGAAATTTATCATTTATGAACCTAGTGGCAATGGTTAAGGAAACTCAAATCACACACATAGTATGATTGTCAACAAGGTTTAAACACTATTTCAATCCTATGGGCTTTCATTAGTTCTAAAAAATAGTTTTGATACTGATTGAAGATCATAATGAGATAACTAGTTTTTTATTTATCTTTAAACAGAATATCTAGATTCTAACTTTTTTCAATGTTCCCCCATAGAGGTTGTCATTTTTTGATGATAAACATTCCCCTATACTCAAAATGGGGACCTTCATTTTTTGTAATTTTTAAAATTCCCAAGATGCGAAGCATATTAAGTAATTTGACTGCATGGAGAATTGATTTAATACCTCTACAATTTTTTGGTTAATCATTAATTTTTAAATAAGGATTGATACTTATAAATATTTAAATTATTGAAAGTCTTCATCAAGTTTTATTTAATAATGAATTATTAACTATTGATGGTTCAATGACACACATACAATATTTTTTTAAGGAAGCACAACCTAGCTCTCTATTTGATATAAACACAAGCTTTACTAGGTTTTATTTGAACTAACATTATGTTGTGTTTAAAGAATTTGCTTGAAAAGTTTTTCTTTAAACTTATGTAAATTTTCCTAAGATGGGCTATGATGTATTTAGGAAGCTGACTTAATTTCTCACTTGAACTTATAGGATGTCAAATTAAAGTTATGGTTTGTGATGCCTAATAGGATACCAAAGTTTAGACTGATGCCTAAAAGGATAGATTTACACCTCACCAGGCCACATAACACCTTAAGGATTCATCACATCCCATATAAGACACCTAGAGTAGATCTAAAGTCCATAAGATACGTGGCATCATTTAAAGGGCTCACAAGAAAGCTAAACATTAGAATTTAAATATAGGGGCTATGTGTTAGGATTTTGGCCCTTGCAAGTGAGCCTATCTAATCTAAGTGACCACACATCCTCCACACATATTTCCATAGTACAGAATCCCATGACATGCTACTACATGTCTCAACCAAAACCAACTAGACCTAAGTAGCCTTTTAAAGTGATGTGTGTATCCCTTGGTTCATCTAAGCTCACTGCATATCCATGCTACATTACTCCATCCAAATCTCATGAGAGATCACAAGGTAGAAACATATTTATACTTAAGCTATCTAAACAATATTTGGTGATATACAAATTTTTGAAGTGCCTTCTGAGAATGACCTTTAGTAGAAGAAAAAACAAAAGCCTATGAGAATGATGCATGTCCCCTTTAGGCTAACATGATGGTACCACATGTCATTCCTACATTATCTCTATCTAAGATTCATGAGATCACTTCCTAGAGGGATAAAAAGGGATGCATGTCTCCAATTGAGCCATTTGATTAGGGCCAAGTTGTTGACAATTATCCAAAAGCCTTCCAAGGGAGACACCTAGCAAGGAAAGATGTGATTGCCCATGAAACCTATGTAAGGCATTCTTGCATCTAATCAACACCACCTAAGAGCTCACCATGAATTCAAATATGCAACATGATGAGATGTAGATGGGTCATCACAAAAATATGCATTTATAGGGCCTGTGAGGCAATCAAAAGGTGCCACATATCTAGATTTTGAGCCAACTGGGTGGCTTAATCAATATTCAAGCCACACAAGTACTTATTTGGATTTGAGGTGGTAGCCATGTGTTAAAAGGTGTCAATATTTATCCTTAAGGCTAAAATTAATGTAAAATTAAATTAAAATTAAAGCTAAATCAAATTCAAGTGAAAATAATTGCTAAAAGCAATAGTTCGAAGATTATTTCAAATATGTGCAAATTTAACAAGCTTGACATTAATATGGCATAAAGTAGTATCACCATCAACATTTCATTAATTAGATTGATATTTCAAAAGGATACAAAATTAAGGCTATTTCTATTTGCATTTTGAAGCTATACATGTTTGCTTTTTCTATTGTCTATGCTCTCATAGTTTGACAAATCTTAAGCCATTTGTAAATTACACTCCTAACCACCATTATCAAAGCTTAAAAGCTAGAAAGATATAAAAGATGTTGATTTATACCTAGGGTATTATAAAAGATAGAACAATCAGGTCTTTATACTCTAGGTAAGAGTAATTTCTTTTGAAAAGATGACTTTCTATCCCAAAATAGTTCTTCAGTTGTTTTCAAAGATACTGAATTCATTCTCGAGGTCATACCATCTAGTAACCTACATTATAGTAGCATATATTTCAATGTATAAGTAGTTATAGATGTTGATGAGGATGAAACCATGACTCATATAATCCAACTGGCTTCTGATATCCTTGCCATTAATGCATTTGATCTCCAAAAGGTTACAACTAAGCTAGAGGTCGTGCCATGCACTGACCTAGTTTATGGTATTTTTGGAAGGTCAAAGTGTGAGGATGAGACAATTAAGTCAATATCCCAAGGTTTCCTTATTTTTTTCATAATAGGATTGATCTTTAATAAATATTATGACCTTCCCTCATGATAGATAGAGTTTATCTAGGTCATCATCAATAACTGGTATGAAGTGCACTCCCCAGATAAGGTCTTGGTTTTATGGGTGACTGACCCAATGGGAGATTTTCTCATGGATGATCAAGGAAAATTTCCCATCCAATAATTTAGACAAGGATTCAGAATTGCCTTAGCCCTCCTAAATAGAGTATTTGACAATCCACACATTACCTATGTAGACATAAGGGCTATTCTATTGTTGTAAATAATCCTAGAAGACTAGTAGATTCTACCACTTGGGGAAATTATCAATAATAATGCAGTGTATGTGATTCAAGATACTTGTAATAATTATTCCCCCTTCTTCATGATGAGATATTTATAGGATGTAATTTGTGAAACTACTCAATTGGGTCAGAATTCATGGTCTTCTAAGAAATAAAAGGTTGTGCCTCAACTCTTCTCTACAATGCATATTCATCAGTTTAGATGCAATATAAGAATGATTTCGAAAGAGTTATACCCAATGGTTTATATGTCAATCATTGAATGTGAAATGAAAAGGTTTCCCCTAAAATTTAGGTAAGCCTTTAGATACATGGGTATCTACTTGTAATATCCATATTGCATAGTAATCAGAATAGGAGTGATGGTGGCCCCTCTTAGACTATTGAGGCTTATACCAATGAAGCTGACTAAAGAAGAAATTGCCTATCAACTTATGTATGGAGTTGATAGAGTCTTTAAGAATAAGAAGAAGATGGACCCCCATAAGGTTCCATACAAAATGGGGAGGACTAGGATCACCAAGTGACATGATATTATTATAATTGTTAGGCATAGGGATTCATACCTATTTCCTAAAGATGATAGAGCATGGGAACCCAATAATGTCATTATCAAGAATCTATTTAAATTCAAAAAAGATGTAACAATAGATTAAAATCATCAATAATTTCATAAGTTAATATATAGATAGGCTATGAATGATGAATTGGTGCTATATAATGTTGTAAAGAAGAACATTGAACTTGAGATGAGACTGGTTAGAGAGAAGATAAAGGAAGACATTACTAGGTCCTAGACACCACCTAAGATGAATAAGAATAAGATAACATTCCTCTTGTTAATAACATGCCATCTAGACTTCTATAACTTGTGACTTAAGCATGTAAGAATTACCTCTAAGCTTTGAACAAGGAGGATCTAGTAGTCAGCCTAACCCCTCCCAAGGGCCCACATTAATCTCTTCATCTACTATAGGAACCCTTCTATAAATCCTAGGTTAGCCTAAACTTAATACCATTAACCTTGAGTAGTTACAATAAGGCATTGAGCTATCCATGGAAGAAGTGCAAGAACTGGTCAGAAGAAACATTGAGAAAGTGTACTAGATAAAAAAGGATCCCAAGACCACTATTGTTGTTGATCCCACTAACACACCACAGGTTACCCTTGGAGCATATGTGCCTAATGTAAGTACCTCACCACTCCTTATATCCTAATTTCTAGTGTATCCCAAACTACTTTTACTTATGAATTCACTCTTCCCACCATTATTCCCCCATTGGCTTCAATATCACAAGCAACTGCAACTACCATTGCCCAATCTTTAATTAATACTAGCCTAAGCCAAGATAGTGCTTCCTTAGGATTCACACTCCCCCATTTTATTTCTCATGCCACTTCAAATATTTCTTCTTCCTAGGTATCCATAACAAGTGCATCACTTGCTATTGGTTCCCCTCCATCAATAAGGAGATTAAGACCCATTTTAAAACTATTCACCTTTCTGAAGCCACCTTTGCCTGCATCCCCATTCAATATTGCTATGAACGTAAAGGTGATTGTGCCTCCAAAATTTATTTCATTTATTCTTATTATGGGCCTTGGAAGAACTCTATTTGGCACACTTGGGAAGATAGAGCTGATAAACTTGCCTCACATTTCTACTGAATCTCTATCCTCTACCTCAATTACACCACCTCCAACAAAACCAATGCCTAATTTTATCCCCGATTGGGTCATAAATATTATACTATCAAAAAGGTAAGAGAGACCTTAGGTAGTCATTTCTACACCATATATTAGCATGAGATTTGATTTTGTTATAGGTATAATGAAAAGAGTGGTGAGGAGGTAAGTTGAGCAACCCCAGTCTAGCTTAGTTGTGGCCCATAAAAGTGAAGAGTCTCTCTTCACTTTAACAAAGAAGAGGAAGGTTGGCCCATGTGAATTAGATGAGTATGTAGAGGACCCTATATCCATGGTCTAATCCAATTCAGAATCCATAGTGGCCTTGATTAAAGGAATACAATAAGAGATGAAGGGATTAAAGGAGCAAGCATTGCCTAAAGTACCAGAAAACACCATAGTCTAGGTAATTAATGTAGTCATCAATGTCTTCAATTTATATAAAGTCACGAAAAGAATGAAATAATATGGTACTCTATAGTATAATGTGGTCATTAAATATGAGCAAAAAATTGTACTCTATGATTCCATGTTGTAAAACCTCGCTAGAGTTTAAAGAAGCAACAAATTTACACCCCTTAGGATATTGCCACTTGAAGACATCATCCCAAATCATACCATAATGATGAATAAGAGGATATTTAAAAGGTGTATGGAATAGGTTAAGGATGTAACTGCATCCTTCAAAAAGATATAATTTAAGATTGCCCTCTTGTTGAAGGATGCTATGGTCACTAAAGTGATAAACCTAATGATATCTTCATGGATGACTAGGAATTTAGGGTTCAAATGAAGGTATTTGTCACAAAGTTCCAATAAGACAAAGCTAATGCAAAGACTACCACTGAGGTAATGAACATTATGGCTTTTTCTAACCAAAGGTTAGAGAGAGCTAAGGCCATTGAAGAGACACTAAGTCCTATACTTGTGGAGCATGACAATCTTATTTGATGTAGAGCATATACAAAATGATCACTATAAACCCTGTATCTCACTCACACTATGCTTGTTTCTTAATCCACTATCTTTGAAAAGGCTTTTAATTCATACCAAATAAGGATATAAAGATTTACTATTTCACTTGTAATTTTATAATCTTTATTCAGACTTATCAGGGGCTTATTAACCCTCTCATCCCACTTATCAACTCTCTAACACCTTTCAATTTTCAATTCAACTTTCTTCACAATCTTGCCTATTCTACCACAGTCCTTCTAGCCCTATTTATGGACTTTTTAAATTTTTTACAGACTGCATCTTTACCAATTTTAAATATATCACTTGTTTTAAATACCCTTTTCCCTATTCTATCTATCTCGATAATTTTAATCCTTAACTCTTTCTTTAAGCTACTTACCTTAGCCTATTTTGCTCACTATTTTCTCTCTGTAGGTCTCTTAGGTCTTTTTAAGACCCTATCTATATATAGTGTCCTACCAAAGTATAGATAAGTATTCAATAACTCTAAAATCCCCAAAATATATTAAAACATTTCAATTTCCAACTTTTCACCTATAGAGAGGATTACAAACCAAGTTAGTCAAACATTAGTCCATAAATCTTGAAAAATGCATAAAGAACTAACTAAACCTATATATTCCTATGGGAATTACAAAGGATAGCAAGAAACAAATGAAAGAAAACAACATCACATTACCTTCCCAAATGGATTCAACATACCCATGTGGCTCAAAAACATGTTCTCCCTTGATCAAACATCCTTATCTTTGTAAACAAAGCTGGTAAAATCTTCCAATGTCTCAAGAATATTCCATAAAACCTAGGATCATAATTCTAAATCACTAAACTAGCATATAAATGAATATTTTAACTAATTTTAATGGTCTATTTTAAAGGATTGTGGAGACAATTCTTCATAATAACTTTGTATAAATCAAGCTTTTTTATTCATGTCCATGGCCTCTCTATTTATAGATTTTTGAGATTGGTCAGGATCAACCATGACCATCCATCTCAAGATTGAGATGTGTGGACATGGATAATCATAATATTTGGAATAAAAATCATAAATATCCTCAAGATAAATAAGCATTAAAGAGGCATGGGAGGCATTAACTAGGCATGGGTGACCCATAATCCTGCTATTTTATACACTTATGGCTTGATAGATACCACCCCATATATGATGTCACTAGGTGATGCAAATATTCAAAATAAATTTCCAATAATGAGATATTCAAAAACATCTATGGAATTCTTACTTAAGTTCTTAAATTGGATTAATTAGCTTAAGTAAGTTTAATCAAGTTTAGTGTAATTCTTTGGAAATTGGTGCACAATTAATCAAAATGGTTAAAAAGTCATATATTCGGGTTATAATTTGAATGGAAAGGAACTAGAAGGTGATGTTAGATGCATTGGAGCTATATTCCTATTTAGGATTTTGCCAACACCAAATAAAAAAGGTACGTGATGTGTACCAATTAATTAGAAGAAAAGAGTGATCTAAAGCACTAAATGTCAAAATTATCATTTTGACTCAAAATGCTCTGATCAAAGTTAGCTAGCCCATAAAATAAATTACCATATTTAGGGATACTTTGACCTAAACTACAACTTGTAAGTGACAAGTTTAAACCATTTAGGGTGTTTTATGGATTTTGACCTAAAATGTGCATTTGAGTGCACTTTGAGTAAGATTGACAATTTCAACACAAATGGTGTTAGGAATTGGATGTCTACATTTTCCCCCTATTTAAGAAGGCATAGTGAGACATTTAGATGAAGCAACATATTTTCAAATAAATAGTTGTCAAGAAGAAATTGGAACAAACCCATGATTCCCCCTCGAGAGGACATACTAGGATAGAAGAAAAGGATGGACTCTCAAAAAGAGAAAGAAAGTGAGAGATTAACTCATAGAATAGATCACATCCAGATGAGATAATGCTTGCACATGTGATTACCATAAATGATCAAAATATAATGAAAGGTATAGTAGGTCCTAGAGATGAGGGGAATGGGAAAGATATAATCCATAAATATAAGGGACACACTTTAGATGTGCCCAATTTGAGAGTACAAGCTACACACTTATGATATTGATAAATCCTAAGACAAGTTACACACTAAAATATTACCATCATGGGATTTAATGTGGAGAGTTTAGAATTAGAGGAAAAGAGAGAATGGTCTACTTCAGAAAGGGAAGCACCACTAGAATAGGGTCTCCAAAGAGAAGATAATAAGTACTCTAGTAGAGTAGATTTGATCATGATAAAATAATTTTAGCCCAGTAGGGTAAATATTGATGATTGATAAAGAATAAATAATGATTTTCCCTTGTATATCTTATTTTATTTAGACATTGTTCAGATGTCATGGCCCAACATGTGCAATTGGTAATAAAAATAACTCAAAGATATAACCAAAAATATAAGTTAAAGCGAGTAGGTGTAAACGTACATGTGATGGGGTAATGGCTTAGAAATCCAGATAAAACCAAGCATATGATAATGTACAAAGTGATGAGAGAGATGAAAAGAAGAATGAAGATAGCCAACCTAATCTTAATAGAAATCGAACACTGCCTACATAGTTCCATGGACTCATGTTCCAATACAAACTTTAGGCTAATGTAGTTCACCCATGTTTGGGAGAGAATGGAATGAGGAATGATGAAAAATGACCAATTATTGATTATACTTATAATGTATGTGAATATACGCATGTCTAACCATAGAGTTAAGTGTTAAAATGCATGTTACCTAGAAGCCTAATTCCATATCATGAGCCTAGGTTTTGCAAAGTGTTTTTGAGAATCATTCATCAGAGCTGATGTTGACGATAAGACTTTGAGACCTGAGCATAAAGTGATTTCTATTGAAAAATAAATTAGGCATAATAAGTATGAATAACTTAGAATGATATAAGATTCTAATTATGTTGAGCCAGTTCTAATGTGAATACCTATTATTGGGTGAATATTTTTTCTTCAACTAACTGAAGGCAAAATGGGTATATCAACCATATCATAATGATAAATCTCTCCTCTCAACAAGGGGAGGCTCCCTATAAACTATAATAAGCTAAACCTATACTAAATACTAACTAGAAGTGAGATCATACCATCCATTTCTATTTTTTTAGAAATGATGTTCACAAAGTAAAGGAAAACTCCTATGTAATAACTGAATCCATTTCTCTTTTTTTAGAAATTATGTTCATAAGACAATAGGAAAACTTCCTAGGTAATAATTGGATCCACAAGAAACCCACCAAATCACAAAGTCTTTCATTGCTTCTCCTACTGATTTAGGACTAATATCATAGTAGAATGAAGTGCAGTCCAAAGTCTCCACCGAAAACTACAATAGAGTATATGATCACAAAGGATAAAATTAGTTTAAAGCCTTTCCAATATCCTTTGTGATAAAATGTAAAATACACAAGCTAAAAACAACTATGATAGCATAAAGTCTCCACAATCAGCTTTAGGACATCTTCTAGATTATTTTCACTTTCTCTACTTATTTGATCAAATGGATAAGACTGTATTTAGGAAAAAGACATATGAACAATTTCCTACATAACACAAGTTATTTCAACACAAAGTTTGAAAGGTCACTTGCTATCTCATTCACCTGATAAAATATGATTAACAATCTGAGCTCAAAGTCTCAAAAGTGCCTTTCAATTTGGGCAGAGTTTTACTTCTAATAACTAAGAGATCTCCCTTATCCAAAATGAGAGATTAAAATATATAGCATCCAAAGAAAGACTTTGGTGCTTGTTTTCACAAAATAGACCATGATACATTGAATGCATTAGAAAGAGGAAGTTTTGTGTAGGGGTCATGCTAGAGCAGGTTACTAGTCTTGACTTTGACATTTAACTCATATCAAATGTCTTCTCCAAAGCATGGGTTGCCTGATCCTCTAAAAGGTAAGGCCACTCCTCTTATGATACTTATATGACTATCCACTCATCTTTACTCAAACAAATAAAAATAGGTTGCACCATTGAATGCTTGCACTCTCTGATATCCACTTGGTGGACTGTTCCACCCACTGGAATAACTCTTTTGCCAATGCTTCTAGATTCTCTATTTGATTCCCTCTTTCCTTTTTATATTTTGTATCTTCCTAGTGATCTAAGCTCTCAAGGATATCTTCTCACCTTCTGCTGGCTTCTTCAACTCCTTTCTCAGTGGATCACTGAGTTTGTCCTCAGGTCTGCATTATTTGAAATCAACAGTTATTCCATTATATTGCATTTGACATCCAAGGGGATGTCACCGATTGCTTGAACCATTTTGAACCTTAAACCATATTTTTAGAGTTCATCAGTTTAATGGTTCAATAGTTTAATGGTTCAACAATTTGCTGGCTCAATATTTTATGTTTTGCAAAGAGTCACATTTGCTTAGTCTTATTATGAATTCAATTTATACCATTGAACTAACTATTTGAACCTTTCACTAGAACCTTCCACTCAAACCTTTTTGAACCTTTGAACCATTTTGAAGTGGAGTTCAATAGTTCAATGGTTCAATGGTTTAGTGGCATTCATTTCAAATCATTGAACCTCACTGTTGAACCATATATCATTGAACCTTGGCATTGAACCATCCTTATCAATTTTAGGAAATGCCTTTAAGTGTTTTATAATTTCTTCTTGCAAAAATCCACCTTTTGAACCTGCAATTTCTTTAGCTAAAAAGGATTGTGCAATTGAATAACTTGATTGATCAGAACATTTTTGAGAAAGGAAACCATTTTTGGCCTATAGGACTAAAATGGTCAATAGATTGTCCACAAAAACAAGTGACTGGTTTTGGGAACAACAGCTAGCTTTAGTTGGGAAACTTCTATCAATTGTATTTTGAAATGATCAAAGGGAGTATAATCTAGACTATAAGTGCCTTCATCTATGCCATTGGGCCATAGAGTCAAGCCACCTAAAAAGAGAAAGATGCCAAAAAACTAAATGAACAACACAAAACAAACAAAGACTATACAATGTACAACTAGACTTATCTGATACTTCAAGGATTGAAGTACTTCAGATGCTGCCCATTGTAAGGCAATGAAATAGTGTTCCATCTTGATATTCTAGCAAGAAGCTACTTTCACCATAGATATGATGAATGGTAAATGGACTTCTCCACAAGGAATCAAATTTCTATGTTTTCCTTTTGGTTCTCTGCTCTTGTCTCATAATAAGACTTGATCTCCAATCTAAAAATCATGAATCCTTGCTATCTTGTCAAAGAGTTTCTTTACTTTATTTTGATGTGCAGTGATACGGTCCACTACCATAGTTTGTTGCTCATCTAGTTCGGTTAGGCACACGATCCTTTTATCAATAGAATTTTCAAAAGTTTGATCTTCGACTGCCTTTGCCAACTTCAGTGCTAGTAGTTCTAGGGTGATTGGTATCTCTGCATTCAAACCATATAAAATCTGAAATGGTGACATACCTATTTCCCTCTTGGGTGTAATCTTATCTACCAATAAAGCATCAAATAATGCTTTATGCCAAGTTCTCTAATTATCACCTACCATTTTCCTGATAATAGTAACCATATTCTTGTTACTTGATTCTGCTTGACCATTTCCTTAAAGATAATAGTCAAAGGAGTGGGAAAGAATAATCTCATAATTATAGCAAAACTTAGTAACCTCATAAGAAGAGAAACAAGCAGCATTATCTGTTACAATCGTAGTTGGGACCCCAAATCGGAAAATAATATTTTCTTTAAGGAAATTGCATACTAATTCCAAAGTAGCATGCTTAGTTGGAATGGTTTCCACCCACTTGGTAAAATAGTTTGTTGTGGTGAGAACATAGTCATGTCTAGCACTTGAAGATGGGTTTATAGCACCAATGAAGTCAATACCCCATTGTTGAAAAGGTTCTTTAATTACCACTAATTTGTGAGGTAATTCGGTCAATTTAGGTTTTCCATCAAACTGTTGACATAACTCACATCTACATACCCTAATGTATGCATATTGAAATAGTGTAGGCCAATAGTATCTAGCTCATAGAATATTGTGAGTCATTACTGGTGTAGAAAAATGTCCTCCACAAGCCAAATTATGGAAGGACTCCAATAGTTTACTTTGTTGCACCTTACCAATGCAATGAAAAAATACCCCATCAAGACTTCTTTTGTACAAACCATTATCCCACAAGACATAGTTAGCAGCCTTCAACTTAACATTCTTTTTTTATTTGTAGGATAGATGGGTGGGACATTCACCATAGGTAATAAAATGAGCAATATTGGAATACCACTCATCAGTATTAATGACGAAGAGAATTGTAGGCATGTCTCCAACCTCTATTTCTTTATATTTTGTTTCTTTTGGTTGTTATCAATAATTAATTAGCAAAGAAATTTTCCACACACAAGCTTAGTAGGCTTAATATCAAGATCAAACTCTTAAATTTTAGCAATCCAATTACCCCTTTTAGTACCAAATTCCTGCTAAGTTAGAATGGACTTCACTATTTTATCAGGCACCAGAACAATAGTATGTGAATTCAAGATATAAAATCTGAAATGCTTTACTACCTTAACCACAGCATAAGCATGTTTCTCCATGTTTAAATATTTCAATCATGAGCTTTGAGAGGACAACTCATAAATGATATGAGAGATTCCACACCTTTGTTTTGTTAGACCAAAATAGCTGAAAGTGTATGTTCAGAAGTGTAGCTGTATACTACGAAGTCTTTGGTATAATCGAGACAAACCAAGATTGGGGCATGGGTGATTGCTTTCTTGATATCTTCAAATGCTGACTTGCCTTCTGTAGTCCAATGGAAAGTAGCTTTACCCTTCATCATGTCAACAATGTGTCAAGTCTTCTCTGTAAATTTTAGAATGAATCTTTGTAGAAAATTTACTTTTCTAAAGAAAGATTAACTACAGTCTTACTAGTAGGAAGAGTAATATTTTGGATAGATTTGATTCTTTTTGAGTCAATTTTTATGCCTTATTAGGATACAATATGACTAAGAAGTTTACCTTTAGTAACCCCAAAAATTGACTTCTTGGGATTAAGAGAAATACCATTTTGTCAGCAACATTCTAACACTTGTTGTAAATGATGCACATGATCAGGATGATGTTTGGAAAAAAGGTCAAGTCATCAAGATATATCATAATAAACTTTCCTATTTCATCTCTGAAGGCAAGATCCATTACTCTCTGAAAGGTGGTGCTATCATTGATCAGACCAAAAGACATTCTGTGATATGCAAAAGTGCCCCACGGTTTGGTGAAAGTAGTTTTATGTTGGTCTATTTCATTAACTTCCACTTGATTATACCCAAAAAAACCATCTAACATTGATAACATTTCTAAACCAGTCATTGTTTGCAACACTTGATCCATGATGGGTAAGGGATAGTTATCCTTTAGAGAAGATTGATTTAAGTTTTTGAAATAAATGCAGATATGAATTTCTTCATTCTTTTTTCTCACTAGAACTATATTCATAATCCAAGTGGAATGATGAATTGGAAAAATAATTCTTACATTTAGCATCTTCTAGATCTCAGAAAAGATAGTACCTGATATTTTGGGGTTGTATTGCCTTTGCTTCTGATTGTGAGGCACTGACCTAACTTTGAGAATAATTTCATGCCAAAATTCTTCAATCTCGAGAGATTTCAAATCATCATAAGAATACACCAAAACATCAATGTAATGGTGAAGAAGATCAATGAATTTGAGCTTTTCATCAGACGTGTAACAATTCCCAATGTTGACTATTTTGGAGTTTTCTTTTGTACTCAAATTTATTTGATCAAACTCCTTGGAGGAACTTGAATCCATTTGTTGCTGCTTGACATACCTTTCATTCTTATCAAATAACTTTTCAAGAGAAACCAAACCTTTTGAAATTTTATTCCCCTCGATCACCAATTTTTGAATCTATTTCGAGAACTGATTCCCATGGTGGAGATTTGCTACCTTCAAAATAAATCTCCTCAAAACTATCCACCTTTTCTAGAAAATAAATGATTTGATTGTCATCATTAAACACCTACTAATGATTGGCATTATCAGGTACACTTAGTTGAAAGACCAGCTCAATAGTGTACTTGTTCCTTTTGAAATCCTTATGGAGAACCATGAGGGTTGCGGATACAACCAATGAATTTACACGATCATTGAATTCTCTCAGCACAACAAAAATATTAAAAGCATCAAAACTTTCAATCTAATCTCATATAATATTGTGATAATGTCACAATCTTTCATTTTTGGTTTGGTACAAATTCCTTATCTGATAAACCACTAGTTCAGTATCTCCCCAAGAATGAAGAATCTTAATACCTTTAGCATGAGCATCTTTCAATCCAAGAAACAAAGATTCATAATCGGTGGTGTTGTTGGTATTATAGAGATATAACTTATATGAATAAGGAGAAATTTCTCCTTGAGGGGATATCAAAACAATTCTAGCTCTAGAACTAGTAGAAGAGCAACTACCATCAAATTCTAAAATCCAAACATTATTAGAATTTGATCTTCTCAAAGATTTCTCTTCGTTAGTGAGGGAAGATCCTTTTTTTCCTAAACTTTTCCTTAACAATTCTTCTAATTTCCTATTTTAATTTTTTGATTTGTCACCTAAGGAACCTTCATCTGATGAGATAAAAATATCTTCAATGGTCAGAAAATAGTTACCCATTCCCGATGATTCAAATAAAATTTGAGCTTTAGGATCTGATGTTTAGGTGACAATATATTTTGACTCTTTCTCAAGAAGAAATTTTTTCATCATGCCTTTAACAGGTATTATTGCTTCAAATAGATCCATATTTAACTCTCCACCTACATCCTTGTAAAAATTACATCTGAGCAGAATGCCATAGGAAG
Source organism: Torreya grandis (assembly GCA_037957365.1). Taxonomy (NCBI): domain Eukaryota; kingdom Viridiplantae; phylum Streptophyta; class Pinopsida; order Cupressales; family Taxaceae; genus Torreya; species Torreya grandis. Next base: position 240,048 of record JARHVA010001780.1, read on the forward strand.
TTGGAACATTGGCCACCAAGACTGTCATTTTAATCCTTTTATCTAAAAAAGCTGCGAATGCGAATTGGGCATCTTTGATTTGACCTAGGAGTGGTACTTGTTTTCCATGGAGAAGCATCTCACAAAAGTCTTAGTTAAGGTAAGACCAAGTGAATATGTTACCTTGGTGGTCATAACATTATCAGAAGCTCTAGAGTCTATTATACAATTACTCAACTTATGACCATTTATTAACAGAGAAACATAGAAAGGTTCTTTTTTTTGGGGGCAATAAGAGGAGTAGTGATAAGATTATTTTGGTTGAATTTGTTCTTTGAGGAATCATGAGTCACCTTTGAAAAGTCTTGTCCTGTATGGATGATTTTATTTTTTATGTATTCAGTCGACCTATCAAACTGTTCAAGATTGGCTTGCAAGTACTCAACTTCAGTCATTTGAATCTTGGTCTTTTTAACATGATAAATTATATCAAATAATTGAAATAAACTAGAAATAAAGGAAGGGAGTACATCATCCTATTTTTTATTGGGTGTGGCACTGGTCTGAGGAATAGAAGCAGAAGGTACATGATGGTTTGAGGTACTTACTTTCTTACTGATCACTAGGTCTTTTGATTAGGTTCTTCTCCTAAAAGGCAATGAAGTCCCTCATTTAGAAATTGAAATTACTAGTTGAGGTTCTTCTCCTACTTTTTTCTTATCAACTGGTTGATTTGTCTAGTTCTGGGACCTAGTAAAAACAACATATGATCCATCAAACAATTCTCCCTTTCTTCTAGCTTCATCTTGGTAATTCAGAAAACTAATGTTGGAGTCACCAACAAATTTTCTTCTCTTTATACAAAGATATTAGCATCATCTTCTTGGTATAACTTAGGTTGAAAAGATAAATCATGTTCAGCTTCATGATAACCAACTGCTGAGTTAGCTAGTGCTGCTTTAATGTCAAACTTCCCCTATGCAGGAGGAAGGTGATTGGGTTACCCTTGGTTCTTGGCAGCATTGCTTTGATATGAATGGTTAGGGAATATCTTCCTTGGTATATCCTGATAAGAAGGAGGATTAGACATTCTTCAGGCCATTTTCCTTTTTAGAGCTAATAACTCATTTTCTAACTTTTGCACCATAAGATATGTGGTAGTTATGGAAGAACTTTCAACAGATGAGGGAAATTTATTTTTATTAGGATATTTTCTAATCTTACATACTAGGATAAGATCATCTTTGACCTTAGTAGCCAAAATATGATTTGTAGAAATATCTATAGGGCTAACCCACCTCAATAGAAAACTTACTTTAGGAAGTTGAGAATTGAGGAAAAAGCACTTAAGATTCTCTGGTGTTGGCTAAGCAATTGTAAGAATTCTATTCCTCAACGTATTGAATTTAGTAATGAAGTCTCGCATAGGCTCATGGGGTTCCTTCTTCATTTGTGTAAGCTGAGCCAACAAGGCATGTGCATCTTTAGTGGGTTTGAACCTAGCCTCAAACTTGGCCTTAAGAGTGTTCCAGTCAGTTATAGTTTGAGCTTGAAGGTGATAAAATCAATCCATGATAGTGACTTAAAATTTTTCTAAAAATATTCTCATCATTATATCTTCATATTCCATGCCTATCATGCCATATGCTATGCAGAAAGAATTAATATGCTCATCTGGATGAACCTTCCCATCACTATAGAAGTTAGGGTAGTTCATGTAAAGGTGGGGCCAGATTGAGAGGGCCAAAAGTATTACCCCAAGGGCCTTGGACTACCATGATATGATGACTAAATAGAGGAATAACAAACCTTTGTGGGGTAAGTATGGACAAAAATTTACTAGCACTCAAACTAGAATCTTCATCTGGTATTAGAGATCTTACGTTGGTAGGAGAAAAACTCCTAATATGATGAAGGTGAGATGGTGGAGAAAATTTTTCAAAATTATTTCATTGCACCAACTCAAATATAGGATCAACAATACCTTGAGCTCTCTGGCTTCACATGTTAAAGTGTAAAATGAAAAAGGACTGGAAATACTTCAATTTGAAGCTTGAGGCTTCAAAGTGTATTTGTATCCCTAACAGAGTCACCAAAACTATTGGATGAATATTTTGTCATCAGCTAACTAAAGGCAAAATGGGTATATCAACCATAGTGTAATGAGATAAATCTCTCCTCTCAGCAAGGGGAGGCTCCCTATAAACTATAATAAACTAAACCTATACTAAATACTAACTAGGGGTGAGATCATACTATATATTTCTCTTTTTTTAGAAATGATGTTCACAAAGTAAAGGGAAACTCCTGTGTAATAACTAAATCCATTTCTCTTTTTTCAGAAATGATGTTCATAAAACAATAGGAAAACTTCCTAGGTAATAACTAGATCCACAAGAAACCCATGAAAGTATAAAGTCTTTCATTGCTTCTCTTACTGATTTAGGACTAATATCATAGTAGAATGAAGTGCAGTCCAAAGTCTCCACCGAGAACTACAATAGAGTATATGATCACAAAGGATAAAATTAATTCAAAGCCTTTCCAATATCCTTTGCACTGAAATGCAAAACACACAAGCTAAAGACAATTATGGTAGCACAAAGTCTCCACAATCAGCTTTAGGACATCTTCTAGATTTTTTTCACTTGCTCTGCTTATTTGATCAAATGGATAAGACTGTATTCAGGAAAAAGACATAAGAATAATTTCCTACATAACACAAGTTATTTCAACACAAAGTTTGAAAGGTCACTTTCTATCTCATTCACTTGATAAAATATGATTAACAATCTGAGATCAAAGTCTCAAAAATGCCTTTCAATTTGGGTAAAGTTTTAATTCTAATAACTAAGAGATCTCCCTTATCTAAAATGAGATATTACAATATATAGCATCCAAAGAAAGACTTTGGCACTTGTTTTCACAAAATGGCCCATGCTGCATTGAATGCATTGGAAAGAGGAAGTTTTGTGCAGGGGCCATGCTGGAGTAGGTTACCAGTCCTGACTTTGACATTTAACTCATATCAAATGTCTTCTCTAAAGTATGGGTTGCCTAATCCTCTAAAAGGCAAGGCCGCTCTTATTTATGATACTTACACGACTTTCCACTCATCTTTACTCAAAGAAATAAAAATAGGCTACACCATTGAATGCTTGTGCTCTATGATATCAACTTGGTGGACTATTCCATGCACTAAAATAACTCTTTCACCAATGCTTCTAGATTCTCTATTTGATTCCCTCTTTCCTTGCTATATTTTATCTCTTCATGGTGATTTGAGCTCTTAGGGCTATCTTCTTGCCTTTTGCTAGCTTCTTCAGCTCCTTTCTTAGTAGATCACTAAGTTTGTCCTCAGGTTTGCATTATTTGAAAATCAATGGTTATTCCATTATCCTAAATTTGATGTTTACGGGGACATCACCAGTCACTTGAACCATTTTGAACCTTGAACCATCTTTTTAGAGTTCACTGGTTTAATAGTTATGGAGCATTCATTTCAAATCATTGAACCATGCCGTTGAACCATATATCATTGAACCTCGATGTTGAACCATCCTTATCAATTTTAGGAAATGCCTTCAAGTATTTTGTAATTTCTTCTTGAAAAAATCCACCTTTGGAACCTACAATTTCCTTAGCTTAACAGGCTTGTGCAATTGAATAACTTGACTGCTCAAAACATTTTTGAGAAAGAAGGAGACCATTTTTGGCCTATAGGACCAAAAACGGTCAATAGGTTGTCCACAAAAACAAGTGACTAGTTTTGGGAATAACACCTATAACTAAGGATAATGGTAAAACAATGGCCAAAACCATAGTTATAATTATTTACATTTAAACAAAAAAGAAAAGACAAAGAAAAATATAAACATAAACATAAATGAACCTAACTTAAAATCAAGATATAATCTTAAGTAGGAACAAAAATGTTTAAAAACAAAAGGAAAGAACATCTTAACAACATGAGACCAAGGTATAAATAATCAAGATCCATGTGGACCATCAAGATGTACTTGGAAAAATAAAACAAAGAAGCAAGACCAAATAGGAAAATGCAAGACTAGACAACAAACACAATTCAAATAAACACACAAAATGTTTTTGAGTTTTTGAATGGTTTTATGAATGTTTTTGGAATTTTCTAAGTATCTCAACTTGATTGAGGATTAAGAGATACATAACAGTCTAGCTCATGAAATAGTGAGAGTGTACCAACTTAAAATGCTCATAATACAATGAAAGTGTATGATAAGAGGGACTAAGTTGACCTTGACATGAATCAAGTATGGCCTATATAACCCCAAAATAATCCCAATTCACAGTAATTCTATCCACACAATAGGTGATGAAAAATTGACTAGGTCATAACAAGTTCACAAACAAAGGTGAATAAAAAGACAAATGATAATAGTAATAACTAGATGATATGGCACTGCATGATAAAAAGGCATTGTACCTAATTTAACCATAGGTGGTTATAATTAGGAAATAATGTCAGAATATTGATTTACCTATTGGTAGTTATAATCAGGGGTAGTAAAACAATATTGATTTGCCCATAGGTGGATATAATTAGTAATACGAAATAGGATTATAGATGAAAGATAACTTGCCATATCAAATGTCACACTATGTTCATAGACTGTCCTTCAACACTAAATTCAAAAACTATTGAAACTAGATCAGAAGCCCCCCACAAAATGTACAAGATGAACCAAAAGAACCAAGCTCAAAATGGGATAAATAGGATGACTAAAAACAAGTCTTGGTCAATAATAAAGAAATGGTATAATGAAATGATCAAAATAAAATTGGATACAGTGGCAACAAAATTGCCCCCAAGTAATGACTGGATCAGATTGCTCACAAAATGGTGAGAGTGTTATCTTAGGTTGCTTGAAAAATGGTGAGAGCATTCAAACTTAACAATAACTCACAAAAAGGTAAGAGCATGGGAGATGGGTGATCGAGTTGACCTCAATAAAAATAGAGCACTGCCTACATAGTCCTGAAGGACCTCAAGTTAGTGTAGTTCAAATGTTATGGTACATAGATCTCAATGGTATAATAATGCCTAAAAATTGTCTATAGGGTTGTCCCTAAGAGATGAGGCATGGTAATGTCAAATTAGTGAATGGTAGATGAAAAATGGTGTTGTTTTTGTTACTGACAGGGAGATGCACATCCTAGTCAATATGTGAGACAACAAAAATGACCAGCTATATAAGTTGTTATCCAACACCATTTTAGAACAACTACTTTGTTAATAACTTGTTGTTGATCTGGATCTCAATAATGTGTTCATGATATTCATAGATCATTTATTTTTCTTTCTTCAAATGTTGAGACAAGATATCCTTATAACCTTGATAAAGGAAAGCGCTGCTAGTGATGGTAAATGATGGTAGGATAAATGAGATAAGTGGGTAATAAATAGGTGGGTGATAATGGAATGTATAATGAATGGGAAACAAATGGAGATCAGGAATTTTAGTCACATGTAATGTTGTTGATGTTGTATTTGACATAATTTTGGTTATGGTAGGGCTAAAGACATTTAAAGATGCTCTCGATAGGATCATCAAATTATTCTATTGCTTGATCTTGAGAGTAGCTACCATCTGATTATGCTATAGATTGGAAGCTATTTTGATTTAATCTTTGATATTACCTTCAATAAATAATGAAGAACTTTTGTGCTCAGCTATTAGTGCCTCGATGAGGGTTTCACCAATGAATTTGTTTTGATCATTCCATAGCACCTTCGACAAGGTTTCACAAAGAGATGTTAACATTTGAATTTGATTATCTTCTAGCACTTTTAAAAAGGTGTCACGAGAAGATGATGAATTTGATCTTTGTTTATCCCCGAACACCTCCAAAAAGGTTTCACTAGGAGATTATTTTTATTATCAATGAATTTGGTCTTGGCCCCCCTGATAATTTATAAATGATATGTTGCCACAGATGTAGTTCAACAAAGTGTGATTCTATCAGTTCCAATCGACACTTATGGGGGGTGGAATGTCAATATAATGGCTATGTTGGGTGGTAATAATGGGATGGTGAAAGGTAGTACAATCCTCATAAAATATACTAGGAGAACTTATGTTGATGCTAAAGTAATCATCCTCAAAAATCATAGAAGGATCACAAATATATTCAAATTGATTTGCAAGGCAATTATAACCAATGTTGTAACAACCAATACTATAATATATTTTTGACTTTGATTCTGAAGGGAATTTGAATCCAATGTCATAACTAATGTTGATTCTATTTTTTATGCTAAATCTAATGTCAGTTCAAAAATGGAACCTGACTCTAATATTGATTCTTCATCTGATATGGTTGTTTTGATAATGTTATATTGAATGCTAAATTTTTGATAAGTAATGGCCTATGATGGCATAATGGGCTCAATAAAAATAAATTCATCTTAGAAGGGTTCAACATATACTGAGTCATCTAAGTGAAGCCCCTCAAAAAGAGGGAACTACTCAAGGGACCTCTTAAAAAAATTGTGTCTATCAAAGTGAGACTCCTCAATGAGTGGGAAAAGATTAAGAGATAACTCTATCGAGACTAGCTTGTCAAGGAGATGAGGCTCTTTAAAAATAGTTAACATATGAATAGGTAACTTATCATAGGTTATCTTATCATAAATGGCTATTTCAAAAATAACATGTTGGTTTTAGTTCACAATTGTTTTCAAAAGATCAATTTTGAACACATTTTGATCCTCATAAGATGGCTTTTGAAGAGGTAATGATTCTTTTTTAGGCTCGAAGATCAGCACAAAATTTATAAAATGGGGAACATTTGGTTTAGTGGGAATAATGATTTGTGTTTCAATAATGAACTCTCCAAAGATTAGACTATTGAAGAAGGGATCAAAACAATTGGTTCATCAAATGGAGGTTCTTCACTAATAGGTTCATCAAAAACTAGTGATGGGCCAAGAATGGTAACAATTGGATGCTTCTTAGTTTGGTTGCTTGTGCAAACCAAAGGAGGAGGGTCGAAAATGGTAATGACTAGACACTTCTTAGCTTGGTTACTTATGCAAACCAAAGGAGGATCTCCTAAAATGGTGATGATTGGATGCTTCTTAGTTTGGTTACTCATGGAAACCAAAGGAGTAGGTCCTAAAATGGTGATCTTGGTACATTTTGGATTTTGATTACTTACACAAACCAAAGCATCCAAGTCTTCTTGATAAACCCAATCATTCCAATCATGAGTTGGATCTTGATTGTGTTCCCATGATTGATTTTTGTGAGGTGGATAAAAATATGTCTTATAAAACATATTATCACCATAGGGGTCTTGAATGAAGTCATAAAAGTTATTTTTTGTGACCATTATATCATAATTTGGATTATCCATGATTGCACCATAATTTTAGCTAGACATATCTACATTTAATGAAGAAATATTTGAAAATAGAAAGACTTAAAGTTTTGCAAACTCTGAAAGGTGATGTTTAAAAGATAAAAGCTTCAACCTTGGTTGAAAGGGTGAAGCTTCATCTCAAAATTAGTTTATGTTGAGATTTGGCACAAAAAAACCTAATATCATATGTCTAACATCAAAGGTTTTTTAAGAAAGGTTGTGTTTTCCCAAACAAAGTCATAAAAAATGATGAGGATAGGCACTCGAACAAACAAATAATCAATACTGTTCAAAATTAGGTAATCATTTAACAAAAGACATGCAACTCAAAATAAAAAGATTTGTGTACCAACCCCATAAATTGAAGCCTAAACATAAATTAATCAATGTTTGGATCCAAACTTTACAACCTTAATTGAAAATGCAATGTTGAAGACTAGGATTGGACCAAACAAGCTAGACAAGAGCAGACAACATAACGATGCATAAACAAGGTCCAAATAATATACATGACATGGTTTGAAACAAATGGTTTTTTTATATAATAATAAACAAGTTCTTAAAATAAATTAAGAAACCTAATGGTGTAATGTGTAAGCATGCTCGAATGATGTGGTCAATTGTTATGTTTCAAAGACTCAAAGGCAAAAAAGATTTGACATGATTTGGGCAGCATAACGCTACCCTTCTTAACTCAAATACATGATTTTGACATGGATTATGAACAAATAAACAAGTTTTAGCCTCAAATCATACCAAGCAAATAATTACCAACATACATTAAGTATAATCATCCAAATCCTAGCAAGGGTATGGAAAAATGGAGTTGACTAAAACTAATTGGTTTTCAATCATTCTAGGGGAATCAATTACATAATGACTTTCATGTCAAATGATGTAAATGGAAAGCATATAAATTAGGTGACCATGATATTGGATAGTTGTAAGAAGGTCTAGTCTTTTTTACAACCACTACATCATGTTGTTCACTTAGTGTAGTGCGATGTTCAAATGCAAATACGTCCCATGTGAAACTCCAATTAGGAGCCAAATGAAGTCAATGTCAGAAGGTGAAACTCTAGGTCAAAGCTTCCCTAAAGAAATTGAGAGAGATAATGACATCCCCCTCGTAAGCCAAGTTTACATAAAAATAAAGAAGCATAAAATAAAAAGACTTTAGGGTCATTTTCAAGATCACCCAAACTTTAACGAGTTTTTAGGGAGCACTTTAGACGACATTCTTTCTAAGCCTTGGACTAGGATTTTTGAAATAGGAAAGGCACTTTTGATTCCAAGGGTTCCTTAAAGGGGACAAATGGAAAAACATACATATGACATCCCTCTTTTTTCCAAACAAAATCTAATTTAAACAACTAAGAAAATACAAAAAGCTTGGAAAGGTGAGTTCACTTTTAAGCCTAAATGGAAAATGAGGTGGTGTTCATTTAACCCCTTGGTCTTAAGTTGTAAATTTGAAAAATAATGCTAAAAACATATACTTAAGCACATAAATGTTACTTTAAGCATAAAAATAATGTTCCTAATTCATTTTAAAATCATGCCAAAGACGTCTTAATAGTATGTTTTAACAAGTTCCAAGTCCACTGGTACTTGTCTACCCTTAAGGCATCACCCCAAAAGTAAATATATTAGATTAGAAAATTTTTAAATAGATTTTCAAAATTTTGTGAAAAATATATGAAACTTAAAGCTAAACTAATGTCAAATTTTAAAAATTTAGGAGAGAACACATGGTTTTAAAAAATAAATAATCCAAAATGGAGTCCGTATGACCCCAAACTAAGCATTTTAAAATGGCCTATTAGCTCTTGGGTTTGTGTTTTTAAGAAAAACACAGTGACTGATGTCGGTTATATAACTAATGATAGTTATCTAACTGACAACAGTTATACCAATAGTGACTGACGACGACTATGCCAACTGACGATGATTATTGTGTAAACCCATAACAAAGAAAAATGGCTAAATAAAGTTAGAAAATCAAATTGCAAGAGTTTTAATGATCCAAATGAAGATTTTAAAGTTGTATAATTATCTTATTCATGTGTGGGATGTGTTTAGTCCCACTAGGCATGCCAAGATGTAGAGAGGATTACAAAGTAAGTTAGTCAAATATTAGTCCATAAATCATGAAAAATGCATAAATAACTAATTAACTAAGCCTATCTATTCCTATGGGAATTAAAAAGGATATAAATCAACAAATGAAAGAAAGCAACATCATATCACCTTCCCAAATGGATTCACCATACCCATGTGGCTCAAAATCATGTTCTCCCTTGATCAAACATCCTTGTCTTTGTCAACAAAGGTGGAAAACTCCTCCAATGTCACAAGAACACTCCATAGAACCTAGGCTCATGATTCCAAATCACTAAACTAGCCTATCAATGAAGCTTGTAACTAATTTTAATGATCTATTGCAAAGGATTGTGGAGACAATTCTGCATAATAACTTTGCATAAATCAAGCTCTTTTATTCATGTCCATGGGCTCTCTATTTATAGATTTTTAAGATTGGTCAGGATCAACCATGACCATCCATCTCAAGATTGAGATGTGTGGCCATGGATAATCCTAATATTTTTAATTAAACTCATAAATATCCTCAAGATAAATAAGCATTAAAGAGGCATTAACTAGGCATGGGTGACCCATAATCCTGATATTTTATGCACTTGTGGCTTGATAGATGCCACCCCATAGATGATGTCACTAGGTGATGCAAATGTTAAAAATCAATTTCCAATAATGAGATATTCAAAAATATCTATGGAATTCTTACTTAAGCTCTTAAATTGGATTAATTAGCTTAAGTAAGTTTAACCAAGTTTTGTGTAATTCTTTGGAATTTGATGCAAAATTAATAAAAATAGTTAGAAAGTCATATTATTGGGTTGTAATTTGACTAGAGATGAACTGAAAGGTGATTTTAGATACATTGGAGTTGTATTCCCATTTAGGATGTTGCCAACACCAAATAATAAAGGTACATGGCATGTACCAATGAATTAGAAGAAAAGAGTGATCCAAAACACTCAATGTAAAAAATTTCATTTTGACTTGAAATGATCTTATCAAAGTTAACTAGCCCATAAAATATATTTCCCTATTTAGGGATACTTTGACCTAAAATGGCACTTGTAAGTGACAAGTTTGAACCATTTAGGGTATTTTATGGATTTTGACCTAAAATGTGAATTTGAGTACACTTCGAGTAATATTGAAAATTTAAACACAAATGATGTTAGGAATTGGATGTCTACACCACCAAGTTTCAAGGTAAATGGATGATGGAATCTTTATATATTCATGTTAGTGTGTTAAAACCCTAGACAAGGTTAAGGGAGTCTGTTATCAACCCAAGAGCAAATATAATTCATTTGTGCACATTTTAGAATGATTCAAAGGACCAAAATAGGTGTTTAAGGTCTTATAGACTTGTTGCATGACTTATAACCCTTATATTCCAACAAAAAATTCACTTTCTACAATTTCCAACTCAAGATATGCCTAACTATGTAAGCAAAATAACACTATACAGGTCTATGTCAGGTTTTATAAACTCTCACTTCATTTTTTATAAAATATAAGATTCAAACAACTTTTAAATGGTTCTAATACACTCAAAAAAAAAATTCTTCGTCATTGTAACTAGATCCTTTACACATATTTTCAAGAATCTGAAACACAGTTCACCTCAAAATTGGTTTCTACAAAAAAATAGGTTTTGCATTCATGTTTTCCAACATCCAACAAAATATTGGTCTTTTATTAAAAATTTACACTTTAAAAAAATATCACATAAATTTTAGATTCATTGAAACATAATACATAGTCAATTTCATACCTTTCATTCATAACTGTTGAAACTCAGTCTTAGTAATAATGAAAAATCTAAGAAACATGGTTTATTACATAATCATCAAGATACCAATCTAATTTATTGTTAATTCTTACACTTTATAAACTCAAACACTTTACATAAATCATTTAATAAATTTTTTAACTATATCAAATACCATTTTATCCTTCTTTTTGCATGTATCAATCTATATACAAATAGAATTCACAAATATAGGGTTTGTGTTCTTTTACCTTGGCAGGGTTCTTTCTTATACCTATCTCTTAGAATCCCCTCTCACAAAACAAACATAATTTATTCATTAATCACATTTAAATAAATAATAAAATTACATTCTTCATCAAAAATTCTCATATAGAGTCATCTACATAATCATAGACCTCAAAAATAGGGTCTGTCAACTTTCATTCAGCAACAAAGTTTACAAAAACTTCTTTTCTTTATTCATGTAAACTTTTAAATAAATGATTAATTCCTATAAAATTTAATGGATTAATCCTCTAACTTTCTAACTAACTCCAAACTTCTAGAAGATGACTCATAACTAAATCTTGTTCTTTTCCTATGTATAGGTCTTATTTTGATATATAACATAGTTCTTGATTTTGCATAATATGACATGTCTAAAACAATGACAATATACTAAAGTAAATATTATGGACATTTTACCATTATAAACCCCCTAGACATATTTTTGTATTCTTTATACCCTCATACATGCATAAATATTTGTTGACAAGACTTAACAATATTCAAATTTTCAAAAAGGAACTTTTGGCTAGAAAATCTATAGTTTAAATTTTATGCATCTTTAAAAAAATGGACCTCTAATGACCTATCAAAACTATATGACACCTAAGATACTTCCAAAAATAAATGAAATCATTTTTGGGTCCTTAACGGATGCCCCTGCATCATACTACCAAGCTGAGAAAGCTTTGCCACAAGTTTTTGAGTGATCTACTTGGCATATGTTGTTGCTTGAATACATTTAACCTCCTCATGGAAGGTATAAAATTCCTCTTGACTCTCATATAGGTGCACATACTCTTGGGCCCCAACTTTAGGCCTTATTTTCTCATCTCCTCAATCAACATACCTACACATAAAACCAAATTATTAAAGAAAACTTATTTGTTGCCTTCTTCTTCTTGCCATACATCTATGTACTAATCTTCATTCTCTTTAAACTAATTCTCCTTCTCCTTAACTGTATCCTCAAAAACTACTGCAAGTATGTAATCCTCTACCTTCACTAATGCTCCTTATGCTTCCCATTCCACTTCATACACAACTTGTGTTTGTTCTTTGCTTACCTCATACTTGTGTACATGCTTAGTTTTTTGTTGTACATATTTAAAATATTGAATACCCTCAATCACCTACATATACATGGGTTATATGCTCTTATTACCTACCTCATCTCCTTGATGCGTACTCCTACATAGTCATCTTTTTCATATCCTGATGTATATGGCTCAATTATTTCACATCTTTATTTTGTTCAAGATTATTTTGTGAAATTTTGAATACATTTTCCTCCACTTATTTAGCTGCCTACTCTAACCCTACATTTTCATCACAAATCATCTTATTAGCAATACAATTTGGAGCCTTCACGACTCTCTCATGGGATATTTCATTCTTGGAAAATTAAACTTAAAATCTCTTCATTTGATTTGTTTCAATCCTAAACCACTTCATTTTTAACTTATCTTCAATATCAAACTCTATTATTCTATCCTTTCTTTCATGGACTTGGCTGACATGCTTACCTTGACCTTCTTCTTTCTTAAGCACTCTCATAAGTACTCTGTTGATGTAGGGGAATCTTTGTGGATCCCAAAATGGAATAATTTTTATCTTGGATTTGTCTTTTAGGTGTAATATGTCCTAAAAAATTCATATGAGTGATCTAGGTTTGCACAAGTGGCACAAAATTTGAATCATGGAGTTGCCCTCTAAAACTACCACATTTGAAAATTCAAATTTTCTAAGCTTTGTAAGAGGGTTCCATGCATTTTATGAGTTGGATAAATTTTTAAAAAGGTTTATTAGTGTCTTAGAGGTATTAAGAGTGTGAAATTTTTCCCAAGTATCTCTTTAGTCTATAGGGCATGATAATACATTAGTCATATTGATTAAACATACAAAAATGCAATGTAATTCTAAGGAACCAATGTGGGAAAAACTTTCAAGATTCATTTATGTTACTTTAAAAAGTGGTGGAGTAAAATTATAAGTAGTCTCAAGCTATTACATTTGAAGGAGATAAATATGGATATTTAATCAATGAATTTTGATGAATAAAGATTACGGTGGTGAAGAAAATTCTGTGCATTGTTATTGCATGAGTATGAGTAGAGTATTTGTTTGCTTGGATATTCAATGTGGTAAGTAAACATGAATATATGATTTTTGTTATTATTTTTATCATATTTAATCCTTGGTTTGAGATAGGTGACTAGTATTGAATTTTCAAAGAAAATCCTATTGAAAAGATAGACAAGTCTATCATATAGTGAAAGTGAGCGTACAATTAGCTTATGAAGTAAATAGGGTATTTGGTCCTTTATACAAATATTATCATGGTGAACATGAAGATGAATAATTTTTGACTTGTTAGGAAGTTTTTATTGTGACCTAAATAAGGTTTTAGACATGGTAAGTTTGAATCTGTATCATCTATTGTGATAAAACCTATTCTTGGATAACACTGTTTATAATATAGAATCTTATAGACTAAGAATATTGACTTTGAAGTTTATTTTGGAGATAAATGATAATAAAGGAGGTTATATATATATATATATATATATATATATATATATATATATATATATATATATAAGTTTTAAAATCTTTCCATATGTTGATAAAACTATTGGTAATCCAAAAGATTGTCAAAAACCCTCTTAACCCATGTTTTCTGTCTTAGCAGATAGCCATCAAAGACCGAGATCTTGATATTGTGAATTCATGGTGGCTTATGGTAATGTTTTTATCAAATTAAAATGGTGAATTTTCATTATTCATACCCACTCCAATGATTAGTTTGTCATGAAACCTATTATAGTCCAAGATATTGAAATTTTGATTAGCCTCAACCTGCTTAGTCTTTAGAAACCCTACCAACTAGTGTTTTGCTCTCTTTGGGAAAAATAACCCTTGTAAAATCCTCAAATTTTTTATTCTTGTATATTTTAAGTGCCCTAACTGATTAAACAAATTAAAAACCTATATGGATTAGTTTGTATAGTTTTCTAAGTAGAGGTCTTTGAAAAGGGCTAAAGAAGGCCTAATTGAGAAAGCTAAAAGAGATAAAGTGGACTTAGAAAGAGATTTAGAACCTAAAATTTGTACCACAACTGTATTTTATGTATAAAAAGGTTATTTTCATGTTGGTAAGTCATACTAATGTGTAAGTTTTTAGTACTAACCCATTTGTAGTTAGACATGGCTATAAGGAGTGTAGTTTGTAAAGTAGAGTTGCATGAGTTGAAGGTAAGAGTTTGAGTGAGTTTAAAAAATGGGTGCAGAGAATTTAAATAGAATATTATAAAAAAAATTGAATACCTTATCATCATATATTAGTATTGTAACTTATAATTACATGGTGAATGAGCTTATGAGCTAGAGAAGTGATCCTTTGTTTAAGGACTAGAGAAGGAAACTTGTGCAAGCTCTGCATCATTTGGTATCAGATTATAAGGATGGAAAAAGGACAAGAGTAAGAGGAAAATATGGTATTAAGATGGATTAAATATATAATATCTCAAATAATTCAATAGAATGTGGCAAATTTGGTCATTGAAATGAGGAACATGGCTAGAATGGCAGCCATTGAGATAGCTCAAAGAAGAAGGGTAATAGCTGATGATTATAGTGATAGAGAAGAGGATTCTCTTAGATAAAAAAAGGAAGAAAAAAGAGAATAAATTATATAGAAAATATTGATCAAATCCATGATGAAGATGGGCTCCAAACCAAAGCTAGATATGCCAATGTATGAAGGCAATCTAAATGTGGATGAGTTGGTGGATTGGATAGCAGCCATGGAAAATTATTTCAAGTATGAGGAGGTGGATGAAACCAAGAAAGTGAAATTTTCAGTCACAATATTGATAGGACATGTTTATTTGTGGTGGGATGGAATCTAGGAAGAGAGAAGGAGAAGAGGTAAAGCCAAAACCCAATCATGGGATAGGATGGTTGTAAAGATGAAGGCAAAGTTCATGCCTAAGGATGACCACACACATTTATTTAGGAGGTTGAATAATCTTAGACAAAATGAGCATTTAATGAATTAATATACCAAAGAGTTTCATAGGTTTAAAATCAAGACAGGACACTTGGAAGAAGATGATGAGAAGGTAGCAAGGTAATTGAATGGTCTCAAGCTCTTCATATAAGACGAGATCAATATACTGACCTTGAAAATAGTTGAATAAGCATACCAATTAGCCTTTAAAGTTGAAGAGAAGTTGGCAAGAAGGTGTACACAATAAGTAAGAGGAAGAGGTAAACAAGTGAGAGGAAGATGAGAGTATGACAATAAGCATGCATATGAAGAAGGTGAAAGTAGTAGACAAAGGCATGAAGCACAACCAAGAGGTGGTTATAGAGGTAGGAGACCATACTACAGAGGTAGATATGCATCTAGAGGAAGAGGAACTAGTGGATTCATATGAAAATGTTTTAAATATAACAAGTATGTAGGCCATAAATATTGGGAGTGTCTAAAGGAGCAGAAAGAAAGGAGTTATAGGAATGAGTCAAAAATCAAGTGGTGCAGCCCATAGAGGAAAAAAGTACTGGTTTAAATTCACATATGGTAGCACTTAAATAAAAATAGGCACTCTTAATGATAAAGATAGTGTTGAATCTATACTTATCTTGAAAAAATTTGAATAAGCATACCAAGCAACCTTGAAAGTTGAAGAGAAGTTGGCAAGAAGGTGTACAAAACAAGCAAGAAGAAGAGGTAAACAAGTGAGAGGAAGAGGAGAGTATGACAATAAGCATGCATATGAGGAAGGTGAAAGTAGTGGACAAAGGCATGAAGCACAACCAAGAGGTGGAGATACATCTAGAGGAAGAGGAACTAGTGGATTCATATGAAAATGTTTCAAATATAATAAGTATGTAGGCCATAAATATTGGGAGTTTACAAAGGAGAAGAAAGAAAGGAGTTATAAGAATGGGATCAGAAATAAAGTGGTGCAGCCCATAGAGGAAAAAAATGTTGGTTCAAATTCACATATGGTAGCACCTGAAGAAAGAGAGGCACTCTTAATGAGAAGGACAATGTTGAATCCATCAAAGGAGAAGAAGGATACACAACAAAGAACACTCTTCAAGATAAAATGTAAATCACATGGTAAATGTTACAAGATGATAATAGATTCAAGTAGTATATACAACTTGGTTTCAAATGAGATGATAAGTAAACTTGGTCTAAAAATAATGCCTCATCCTACACCTTAAAAAGTTTTTTGGCTTCATAAAGGATATAGTGTGGTTGTGAATGAACAATGCCTAGTATATTTTTAGATTGGAACATATAGGGAATGAGTGATGTGTGATGTCATCCTAATGTATTTTTACCATGTAATACTAAGAAAGCCTTAAAAGTTTGATAGGTCAACTAGTCATGATGGGATGAAGAACATTTATTATTTGGATCACAAGGGAGTCAAGTATACATTATTTCCTTTGAAATATGATAACAAAGTAGTTCATGTCTTTTATAAGGTATTGGTTATAGGTTATAAAGAATTAGTGTAGTAGGAAAATGAAGTTATGAATATGGATGACTAGACCAAGGAGAATGAGGCAACCCAAGTTACATGTGAATCTATGTCAAGTAACACTTCATCAAGTAAGTTTGTGAATTAATTGTTTACAAATGTGTCTCAGCATTCAGTAAACATTTCTAGTTGTGAACTCATATAAGGCATGATAGGAAATATTCAAAGCATGAAAGAAAGTTTTAAAAAGGAAAGAGTTGAAAAAGAGATGGAAGAAGTACAATAGGTCCAAGAAGGATATCCAAGTGAAGGAAATAACATGAGTATGTTAAAGAAATATCATGAGAATGTAGATTAGAAAAAATAATCCTTGTGTATAGAGGAGATAGAGGGAAGTCATGAAAATGGTATACAACAACAAACCAAAAACTTATGCAAGAAAATGACAAGCAAGGATAATTTTTTTGATATATATGAGATTGAGTGTACCAAGAAAGGATAATGGGTGAAGAATGAAGAAAAAATAGTTATAGAAGTAGTGACATATGGAAGGAATAATGTAATGGATTAGTTTGCAAAAGAAGAATCATGGTTTTCACACCCAAAGCAAACAACAACATACATTAGATGTGATTTATTTAACAAGTTTGTTGCATGTGTAGGTATACTCATGAAGAATAAGAACTATAAAAGGCCTAATTGTGGGTCCCAAGAAAACATTCACCTCTACAAGATGCAAGTAGAAAAAGTAACTTTCCATTAGGAGGTACATAATAATTAAGAAGGAGCAAACACCAAGTTGACATATATAGCAAAATTTATTCAGCTTGGTAGTATGATGTAGGGGAATCCTTTTGGATCCCAAAATGAATGCATTTTTGGCTTGGATTTTTATTTTAGATTTTTTTAAAAAAGAGATGGAAGAAGTACAACAGGTCCAAGAAGGATAAAAAGTGAAGGTAATAGCATGATTATGTTAAATCAAGATCATGAGAATGTATATTAGAAAAAAAAATCCTTGTATATATAGGAGATATAGGGAAGTCATGAAGATGGTATACAACAACAAACCAAACACTTATGCAAGCAAATGACATGCAAGGATCAAAAAGTTGATATGTATGAGATTGAGTATACCAAGGAAGGAAAATGGGTGAAGAATGGAGAGGATACAATTGTAGCAGTAGTGACATATGGAAGGAAGAATTTAATGGATCAATTTTCAAAATAAGAATCATGGTTTGCAAACCCAAAGCAAATAATAACAAACATTAGATGTGATTTATTTAACGAATTTATCGCATGGTTAGGTATACTCATGAAGAAGAAGAACTAGAAGAGGCATAATTATGGGGCCCAAGCACATGTTAACATCTATGAGAGGCATGTATTAGAAAAAAAATTCCATCAGGAGGTACATAATAAGTAAAAAGGAGAAAACACCAAGTTGACATATATGGCAAAATTTATTCAGCTTGGTAGTATGATGCAGGGGCATCCTTTTGGATCCCAAAATGGACTCATTTCTAGATTGGATTTATATTTTAGGTGTTTTAAAGGTGTAATAGGTCATAATTAAGTCATAGGAGTAATCTAGGTTTGCAAAAGTGGCACAAAATTTGAATTATGGAGTTTCCCTCCAAAACTACCACATTTGAAAATTTGAATTTTCTAAGCTTTGTAATAAGGCTCCATGAATTTTATGAGTTGTATAAGTTTTAAAACATGTTTATTAGGTGTCCTAGAGGCATTAAGAGTGTGAAAAATGTCCTAAGTATCTCTTTAATCTATAGGGCATGATAATAGATTAGTCATATTGATTAAACATTAAAAAATGCAATGTAATTTTAACGAACCAACGTGGGAAACACTTTCAAGATTTAGTTATGTTACTTGTAAAGGTGGTGGAGTTAGTTTATAATTAGTATTAAGGTATTAAATTTTAAGGATATAAAGATGAATATGTAATCAATTGATCTTGATGAATAAAGATGACTGTGGTGAAGAAAATTTTGTGCATTGTTATTACATGACTATGAGCAGAGTATTTGTTTGCTTGGATATTCAATGTGGTAAGTAAACATGAATATATGATTTTTTTATTTTTGTGATCATCTTTAATCCGTGGTTTTATATTGGTGACCAGTATTGAAGTTTCAAAGAAACTCCTTTTGAAAAGACAGATAGGTCTATCATATAGTGAAAGTGAGCATACAATTGGCTTATGAAGTAAATAGGGTATTTGGTCCTTTATACAAAGATTATCATGGTGAACATGAATATGTACAACATATAATTTTTTAGGAAGTTTTTATTTTTACCTATATAAGTTTTCAAACATAGTAAGGTTGAATTTGTATCATCTATTGTGATAAAACCTATTCTTGGATAACACTATTTATAATATATAATCTTATAGACTAAGAATATTGACTTTGAAGTTTGTTTTGGATCTAAATGATATTGAAGGAGGGTTTAGATATATATATTAAGGTTTTAAAATATTTCCATATGTTGATAAAACTATTGGTATTCCAAAAGACTGTCAAAAACCCTCTTAACCCCTATTTTTTTGTCTTAACACACAACCATCAAAGACTGAGATCTTGATTTTGTGAATTCATGGTGGCTTATGGTAATGTTATAATCAAAATAAAAAGGTTAATTTTAATTATACATACCCACTCCAATGATTATTTTTTCATGAAACCTATTCTAGTCTAAGATATTGAAATTTTGATTAGCCTCAGCCTGCTCAGTCTTTAGAAACCCTACCAACTAGGGTTTTTATCTTTTTGGGAAAATTAACCCTTGGAAAATCCTAAAATTTTGTAATCTTGAATATTTTGAAGTGACTCAATTTATTAAAAAACTTTCAAACCTATACGGACTAGTTTGTAAGGTTTTCTAGCTAGAGGTCTTTGAAAAGGGCTAAAGAAGGCCTAATTGAGAGGCTAAAAGGGTCCAAGTGGACTTAGAGAGTTAGACCCTAAATTTTTTAAAATAGGTGTATTTTATCAATATAATTGTGATTTTAATTTTTTAAAGTCATAATAGTGTGTAATGTTCTAGTACCAACCCATTTTTAATCAGACAGGGCTACAAGGAGTGTATTTTGTAAAGTAGAGTTGCATGAGTTGAAGGTAAGAGTTCGAGTGGGTTTAAGAAAGAGGTAAAGATAATTTAAATAGACTATTATAAACTTATTAAATACCTTATCATCATATATCAGTCTTGTAACTTGTACTTGCATGGTGAATGAGCTCATGAGTTAGAGAAGTGATCTTTTGTTTAAGGACTACAGAAGGAAACTAGTGAAAGCTTTGCATCATTTGGTATCAGAGCATAATCATGGTTAGAGGACAAGAGTAAGAGTAAAATATGGTATAAAGATAGAGGAAACATATATAATCTCAAAGAATTCAATATAATTTGGTCAATTTGGTCATTAAAATGAGGAACATGTAGGCTAGAATGGTAGCCATGGACAACTCAAAGAAGGGTCATAGCTAATGATGATAGTGATAGAGAAGATGAAACTCTTAGAGTAGAAGAGGAGGAATAAAGATAAGAAATAATTGAGGAAATATTAATCAAATCCATGATGAATATAGGCTCCAAACCAAATCTAGATGTGCTAATGTATGAAGGAAATCTAAATGTGGATGAGTTGGTGAATTGGATAGTGGTCATGGACAAGTATTTCGAGTATGAAGAGGTGGATGACACCAAGAAAGTGAAATTTTTAGTCACAATATTGAGATTACATGATTATTTATGGTGGGATGGAATCCAAGAAGAGAGAAGGAGAAGAGGTAAAGCCAAAATCTAGTCATGGGATAGGATGGTGGTAAAGATGAAGGCTAAAAATAGTAACCTTGAAAATAGTTGAAGAAGAATACCAAGCAGCCTTGAAAGCTAAAAATAATTTGGCAATTCATACACAAAAAGAAACAGGAAGAGGTAAACAAGTAAGAGGAAGAGGAGAGTATGACAACAAGCATGCTTATGAGGAAGCTAAAAGTAGTGGACAAAGGCATGAAACACAACCAAGAGGTGGTTATATAGGTAAGAGACCATACTATAGAGGTATAGATGCATCTATAGGAAGAGGAACTAGTGGCTTCATAGGAAAATGTTTCAAATTCAACAAGTATGTAGGCCATAAATATTGGAAGTGTATTGAGGAGCAGTAAGAAAGGAGTTATAGGAATGAGATCAGAAATCAAGTGGTGCAACCCATAGATGAAGAAAGTATTGATTTAAATTCGCATATGGTATCACCTAAAAGAGAGGCACTCTTAATGAGAAGGAAATTTCTAAATCCACCAAAGGAGAAAGAGGATACATAATGGATAACACTCTTCAGGATAACATGTAAGTCTCATGGTAAATGTTGTAAGATGATAATAGATTCAGGTTACATGAATAACTTGGTTTCCAATGAGATGGTAAGTAAACTTGGCCTAAAAATAATGCCTCATCCTACACCTTAAAAAGTTTATTAGCTTTAAAAAGGATATTTTTTACCAATTAATGAACAATTCTTATTATATTTTCAGATTGGAACATATAAAGAACAAGTGATGTGTGATGTCATCCCCATGGATGTTTGCCATGTACTATTAGGGAGGCCTTGGCAATTTGATAGGTCAACTAGTCATGATGGGGTGAAGAACATATATTATTTGGAGAACAAGGGAGTCAAGTATAAATTATTTCCTTTGAAACATGATGACAAATTAGTAGGTGTCTTTTCTAAGGTATTGGTTGGAGGTTATAAAGAGCTGGTGTAGTAGCAAAATGAAGTTGTGAAGATGGATGAACAGACCAAGGAGAGTGAGGCAACCCAAGTTGCATGTGAATCTATGTCAAGTAACATTTTTTAAATTAAGTTTTTGAATGAATTATTTGAAAATTTGTCTCTGCATTTAGTAAAAATTTCTAGTTGTGAACTCATAGAAGGCACGATAGGCAAGCTTCAAAGCATGAAAGAATGTTTTGAAAAGGAAAGAGTTGAAAAAGAGATGGAAGAAATACAATAGGTCCAAGAAGGATAACAAGTGAAGGAAATAACATGATTATATTAAATCAAGATCATGAGAATGTAGATTAGAAAAAAAAATCCTTGTGTATATAGGAGATATAGGGCAGTCATGAAGATGGTATACAATAACAAACCAAACACTTATGCAAGCAAATGACATGCAATGATCAAAAAGCTAATATATATGAGATTGAGTGTACCAAGTAAGGATAATGGGTGAATAATGAAAAAGATACAATTTTAGAAGTAGTGACATATGGAAGGAAAAATGTAATGGATTAAGTTTCAAAAAAAGAAGCATGGTTTGCAAACCTAAAGCAAACAACAACAAACATTAGATGTGATTTATTTAACGAATTTATTGCATGTGTAGGTATAATCATGAAAAAGAAGAAATAGAAGAGGCATAATTTTGGGGCCCAAGAAAATTTTTACATATATGAGAGGAATGTAGAAACAATAAATTTCCATCAGGAGGTACATAATAATTAAAAAGGAGCAAACACCAAGTTGACATATATGGAAAAATTTATTCAGCTTGGTAGTATGATGTAGGGGCATCCTTGTGGATCCAAAAATGGACTTATTTATGGATTGGATTTATATTTTAGGTGTTTTATAGGTGTAATAGTTCCTACTGAAGTCATAGAGTGATCTAGGTTTGCACAAGTGGCATAAAATTTGAATTATGGAGTTTCCCTCCAAAACTGCCACATTTGAAATTTTCAATTTTTTAAGCTTTATTGTGTGAGTTTGATAAGTTGTAAAACATGTTTAGTAGCTTTCCTAGATGAATTAAGAGTGTGAAAAATGTCCTAAGTATCTCTTTAGTCTATATGGCATGATAATACATTATTCATATTGATTAAACATACAAAAATGCAATGTAATTTTAAAGAACCAACATGGGAAACACTTTCAAGATTTGGTTATGTTACTTGTAAAGGTGGTGGAGTCAATTTATAATTATTATTAAAGTATTTAATTTGAAGGAGATAGATATGGATATGTAATCAATGAATCTTTATTCATGAAGATGATTGTGGTGAAGAAAATTTTGTGCATTGTTATTGCATGACTGTGAGTAGAGTATTTATTTGCTTGGATATTTAATGTGCTAAGTAAACATGAATATATGGTTGTTTTTATTGTTGTGATCATATGTAATCACTAATTTGAGATAGGTGACCAGTATTGATGTTTCAAAGAAACTCCTTTTGAAAAGACAAGCATGTCTATCATATAGTGAAAGTGAGCATACAGTTGGCTTTATGAAGTAAATAGGGTATTTGGTCCTTTCTACAAAAATTCTCATGGTGAAAATGAAGATGTAAAATGTGTGAGTTATTAAAAAGTTAATATTACAACTTATATAAGGTTTTAAACATATTAAGTTTGAATATGTATCCTCTGTTGTGATAAACCCTGTTCTTGGATAACACTATTTACAATATATAATCTTGTAGACTAACAATATTGAATTTGAAATTTTTTTTGGATCTAAATGATACTAAATGAGGGTTTGGATATATATATTAAGGTGTGAAAATGTTTCCATAGGTTGATAAAACTATTGGTATTCCAAAAGACAGTAAAAAACCCTCTTAACCCCTATTTTTTGTCTTAGCACATAGCCATCAAAGACTAAGATCTTGATATTGTGAATTCATGGTGGCTTATGGTAATGTTATCATCAAATTAAAAAGGTTAATTTTAATTATATAAAACTAATCCAATTATTATTTTTTGATGAAACCTATTCTAGTCCAAGATAATGAAATTTTTATTAGCCTTGGCCTGTTTAGTCTTTAGAAACCTTGCCAACTAGGCTTTTACTCTTTCTGAGAAAAGTAACCATTGGAAAATCCTAAAAGTTTGTAGCCTTGAATATTTTTAGGCTACATAAATTATTAAACAACTTTAAAACCTGTATGGACTAGTTTGTACGGTTTTCTAGCTAGAGGTCTTTGAAAAGGGTTAAAGAAGGCCTAATTAAGAAGGCTAAAAGAGAGAAAGTGGAATTAGAAAGAGATTTATAACCTAAAATTTATACCATAGGTTTAATTTATAAATAAAAAGGTTATTTTAATATTTTAAATTCATAACAGTGTGTAATGTTTTAGTACTAACCCATTTGCAGTCAGACAGGGCTACAAGGAGTGTAGTTTGTAAAGCAGAGTTACATGAGTTGAAGGTCAGGGTTTGAATGAGTTTTAAAAAGGGGTAAAGAGAATTGAAATAAAATATTATACAAAAATTAAATACCTTATCATCATATATTAGTATTTTAACTTGTACTTCCATGGTGAATGAGCTCATGAGTTAGAGAAGTGATCCTTTGTTCAAGGACTAGAGAAGGAAACTTTTGAAAGCTTTGCATCATCTATCATATTATTTATTTTGAAAACTATTTTATGACACCTTAAACTATTATTTATCTTATTTAATGTCCAAATTTGTGTAATCATAACCTTTCATATCAATCAACTCAAGATAACTCACCTTGTCTTCTTTGGGTGCTTTGACCAAACCCAAACTTTCCATTTCTTTACTCCAACGTTGCATCATCATTATCCTCCTATATATTATATCTTATTAACCTTTCAATGGAATTATAATGTATACATATCCATGTTACTTAGTGTAATATGTGTTCTCTTGACCCTCATATATGGCATACCTATCAAACTACCATGGTCTCCCTAATAACAAGTGACAAACATATATGTGCATAATGTCACATAACACTTCATCTCTATATATTCTTATCTTGAATTAAACCTAAATTTGTTCACTCAATAGAATTTGATGTCCTTTATAAACCCATGAAACCTTGTATAGTTATGGATGTGTCATCCTCTTTAAGCCCAAAATTTTCACCATCTCGAAAGAAACTATATTGTTAGTACTACCTCCATCAATTACTAAATTGCATACATTACCTCTTGTCTTGCATCTACTTTTGAATAGACTTCTCCTTTGGGATGGTTCCTTAACTTTCTTATACTACAATAGGACTCTCCTCATGATTAATGATGCCTTATATTCTCGTTCTCTTCTCTCTAATGTTTCATACTGTTGTTCACATTTCTTGGACACTCTGCTACCCTATGTCATTCTCTTTGTTAATTCCAACATTGCCCGTAAAATCTCTATATTGGTCCTTTTCTCATTAGACATTTATATCTCCTTAATATACCATCTATAAATGGTCTGACCTACCTTATATGGTGTTGTCCCATGCCTTCTTGAACTGATGTTGTATTCTCTTGTGGTCTCCCTTGAACCACCTCTTCATTTCCTCTCCCATTCATTCTTGCTTGTAAAGGTACTACTTCACCTTGATTCCTTTCTTCTCTTTCTTCTCTTCCTCTATCTTATCTTTGTTCTCTCCTTTGGATAGTATCCTCAATATCCTCCATATTCATAACTAATGGAGTAATCAGCTGAGCCATCATCTTGACCAAATTATCATCTTCCTTGTTAGCTCTCTCCATGGAGCACTATCCTTGATCACCTATCCTACATTTCACTTAAAAACACATATTGTCAAATATTTTCAACAATACACAAAATATTTCCCTTGATTTGATACCAAAATTATGTATATCATATACCAAATGATCACTCTAAACCTTGTATCTCACTCACACTATGTTTGTTTCTTAATCCACTATCTTTACAAAGGCTCTTGATTCATACCGAATATGGATATCAAGATTTAATATTTAACTTGTACCTTTATAGTACTAGTTAAATATTATTAGGGGATTATTTAACCTCTCATCCCACTTATCAACTCTCCAACACCTTTTAAGTTTTAATTCAACTCTCTTCACAACCCTACCTATTCTACCATAGTCCTTCTAGCCCTATTTATGGTCTTTATTTTATTTGTATAGATTGTACCTTTACCAATTTGAAATATACCACTTTTTTTAGATACCCTTTTCCATATTCTATCTATCCCCATAATTTTAAGCCTTAACTCTCTCTTTAAGTTACTTATTTTATCCTATTTTGCTCATTATTTCCTCTTTTTAGGTCTTTTTAAGACCTTGTCTACACACAATGTCCTACCAAAGTATGGATAATTAATCAGTAACTCCAAAATACCCAACATATATTAAAACATTTTAATATCCAAATTTACACTAGGTTTCATGGTAATTGGCCAGTAGAATCTTTATATATTCATGTTAGTGTGTTAAAACCCTAAACAGTGTTAAGGGAGACTGTTATCAACCCAAGAGCAAACATAATTCATTTGTGCATGTTTAATAATGATTCAAAGGAACAAAATAGGTGTTTAATGTCTACCTATACTTGGTACATGACTTTCAACCCTTATATGTCAATAAACAATCCACTATCTACAATTTATAACTCAAGATATGCCTAACTATGTAAGAAGAATGACACTATACATGTCTAGGCCAAGTTTTATAAACTCTCACTTCATTTTTGTACTTTTAAAGGGTTCCAATACAATCACCAAAATGTTTTTTATAATTTTAACTTGACCTTTTACATATATTTTCAAGAATATAAAGCACAGTTCACCTTAACAATGATTTATATAGAAAACAAGGTTTGCATTCAAGTTTTCCAACATCTAATAGAATCTTAGTATTTTTTTTATTTTTTCCACTTTAAAAAATATCACACTTGTATATTCATTAAAACACAATACACATTTAATTTCATACCTTTCATTCATAATAGTTGACACTTAGTCTCAGTCATAACGAACAATCTAGGAAACATGGTTTATTACACAATCATCAAGATACCAATCTACTTTATTGTTAATAAACTCAAGAATTTTCCATAAATCCTTTAAGAACATTTGTAACCATATCAAATACTATTTTATCCTTCTTTTTACATGTATCAATCTATATACAAAAAAAAATCACAAATACAGGGTTTGTATTCTTTTACCTTGGCATGGTTCTTTCTTACACATGTCTATTAGAAGCCCCTCTCACAAAAAAAACATACTTTAGAAATAAGTTATCAAATTCCATTATTCATCAACAAATCTCATATATATTCATCCATATAATCATGTACCTAAAAAATAGGGTCTATCAACTTTCATTCATCAATAGAGTTTACAAAAACTTCCTTTCTTTATTCATTCAAAAAATTTAATACATACTCCATTCCTTTACACTTATATTGATTAATACTCTAACTTACTAACTGAATCCAAAATTCTAGAAGATGACTCATAACCAAATCTTTCTCTTTTCCTACGTAGAGGTCTTGTTTTGATATATAACACAGTTCTTGATTTTGCATAATATGACATGTCTAAAACCATGACAATAGACTAAAGTACATATTATAGACATTTTACCATGATAAAACCCCTATACATATTTGTGTCATCTTGATACCCTCATACATGCATAAAAGTCTATTGACAAGACTCAACAATATTTAAATTTTCAAAAAAGGACATTTTGGTGGGAAAATTTATAGTTCAAATTCTATGCCTCTTTAAACAACCTAGACTCCACAAATGGACCTATAATGACCTTTATAAAATATGACACCTAATATACTTCTAAAATACAAAAATTAAATCATTTTGGGGTCTTCAAGGGATGCCCCTACATCATTATTCAAGAAATGTGTGACTTATTCTGGCCTATGATCCTAGATTTTGGCCAAATTGACCAATATTACTTAGTTGCACAAATGTTTGGATAAAGGAAGAGGTAGAGAAACAAAGGTAGAAACAATAAGCTGGTCAACAACCTTCTCTAGGCCCTTGGGGAATATTTGGCTTCATTTTGTAAATTCAATTTTAAAATATTCCATTGTAATATGTGACATTTTATCCACTTGGATCTATTTGGGCATATTTTAGTTGGCCCACTTGAACTTGTATAGGGAATTTTGAGGCCTATATATAGGGGTATTCCCCCTAATTGTAAAAGAGGAAAAATTACTATATAATTAATTCAAAAGATCCAAGAATTCATGAGATTGTCTGAGTGCTTTATTATATGTTATGTAGTTTTTGCTTATCATGCTTTAGAGAATTAATGGTTTCCTTTCTACTGACTAATCTAATAATAATATCAATGTATGAATCTATTGGTTTGAGTTTAACACTATACTAATAGATCTACTAGTATATGTGCTCTTATTCCATCTTATTTTTAGTTGAATCTACTTATGCAATTTAACGTGAATGAGTAAATTTTGTGCAACATATTCTTTTAGATATATGCATTTCCTTTCCTTTAAAGCTTCAATTGCATTATTTTGGCTTTGATTATTACACTAGGGTTGGTGAATGTTAGTTTTATATGTTATTCTCATAAAGGTTATAAGAATTGAAACCTATAACTATCTAAAACAAACTTTCTTTTCTACCTTACCTTGTTTACCTGTAGAGCTATCCCCATGAGTCACTTTAGTTTATCTCATTTTGTAAATATTCATGGTTTTTTTGTAATTGGGTAATAATTGGAAAAGGTTAGAGCAATTTCAAAAATATTATCATGAAATAATGTGTCACTGGATATAACCTATTGTACCTAAAGTAGGGTCTACTTGCAGACTTATAAGAGGTTGCCATATCTCTTCTATTTTTCTATTTCTAATAGTAGTTATGTAAACAACTAAAGCCCTGAGTCTTCCAAGACTTAAAGTTGAGTTTATTAATTTCCACCTATTCCATAGTGACATAAGGAACACATTAAGTGCATAAAAAAAAGGCAATAAGAATGGGACTTAATACACTCTCTAACATAGACTTAGATAAGCTCATTTTGCCCATACGTCTATAGACTTATGGGTCAATATTCATGGATCTAAGTTTCATATTGAAGGTGTTTTGTAAATGGATAAATGTGATATAGAATTATAATCAGCCATATGATCTTGACATACTCCACTACCATCATCAAAATATCATGAATGAATGAAGAGACTCCAACTTCTATGCATAAACCTTATATACGATATGATTGTATACACAAGCTTGTATATACAAATGAGTAAATTGAGATTAAAAGGATGAATTTAAGTATATAGGAATATTTATAAAATGATAAGAATTTATAATTAGTGGATATAACTATCAAAATGATTAAGACTCAAGGAATTGTCTTTAGTAGGTTATCTAAGCAAAATATGAAGACCTATAGGTTGACTTGTAGGTCCTCATTTTGGACAAAGGACACTTGTTCATAAAAATATTATTGAGTGTATGGGAAACATGACTCAATGTTGATGAGAGAGATGGTACAGACCAATAAAAGTGCTTAAGTTATTTGAGATTCAAATGAGGGTTAAGAAGATTAGGTTTCTAAGCCTAGTACTCATACACAGGTCTGTGTATGGAGACAAGAAGGCAAGGGTATGAAAATGTCATCAAATTAAAATGAACCTTGTAATATAATGAGAATAATATTATAATAAAGTTTGGATATTTTCAAAAGTGATGATGATATATTTTGTAGGGAATAAGTTTAAAGCTCAAATCCCACCAAATAACCACCTACAACCATGCCTTGGAAGATATAAGCTAACATGTGTATATAAGAGAATATGTAGTGATTTGATAAATTTAAATAGGTTAGGTGAAGGGTTATGAACTCCAAATATTGTGATAAAGGTTATTGAGGTGCCCAATGACTTGTATAAGAGCCCTAAACACCTCATACTACAATCAAGACACCAATATATACCTACAAGTGGCCTAAGTAGTTCAAGTTGCTTTTCAAACTTGAAAAGAAATATAAATGCATGATATCATAATGGGAGTCTATGTGAGTAAATGATCAAGATACAAGAGTCATTTTATGTTAAATGAATCCAAAAGGGGATTAGAGAAGGATGATCAAAACATTCACTATAACCTTATAGTCATATAGTCTTTTGGCTCTCACATGCCTAATTGAATTATTTACTCAGTTGAGACTTAAGAGGTCATGGAGAAGAATAAAATAATATGAAAATTGCATTCCAAATATATATCATAAAATCAATGTGATCTTCTCAGTTAGTAAAAATGGATGGTAAAGTTAAGAGGTCTGTTTAGGCATGTTAAGTCTAAAACCATACACATAGTTCTATATGCGTATAATTAGTAATTAATGTTGGTTGGTAAGGGTGAATTGGAGACATGAATACTATAATAAAGTGATGAAATCCTTAAGGAAATATTGGGTAAGGTTTTATACTTTCTCAATAGTAATAAAGAGGTCTAATACAAGCTGTTAGGGTCACTTGCAGTGGCTAGTTTGAGAACCCTAGGTATGAACTAATGAAGTTGAAGGAGACCTATTGGAGGAAAATAGTGAAGAAGACCATTTTAACATGGAAGGGTGATTATTATAGACCTTACCAAACCATTATAAGCTCAAATAAAAATCAAGATATCTCTTCGACTTGTTTTCTTTCCAGACCTCATAAATACACACTCAGTCACTCGAGAGAGTCTCAAAATTTGCTTAGATATTTCATGACAAGGTGCATGGTGGAAAAAGAAGTTTTTAAGTGTTACAGAGGCTTATAAAATATCATATTTGGGAATTGGTTCCTAGGTTAGTGGCCTATATTATATGAATCATTTCTAAGACCCTTAAGCACTCATAAACTATCAAGAAGACTAATTTTTTTAATGGATTGTTTTGCCTTTGAAGTGACTTGAATGTTTCTAAAAAATCCCATGGACACTTGTGTTAGTGCAAAAGATTTTATTGAGGAAATTGGGCCCTTGTTAATAGAGAATGCCTAAACTTTAGACCATGCTGAGTATTGAAGTCCATGTCTAAGTCTTTTTATCCTCATGCTTTCCTTGGGAAGGTCAAGTTCTTCATAAAAAAGTGGTTATGTCCATTGTGTGTTATATTTGTGTGTTGTCTTTCAGTTCAATGCACTCTCATAAATAAATGAAGTCTCTTCATAGGGAGGAAGAATATTGTACCCCTCCTTGGGTTGATTAGTAGTACAAAGGTAAAAAGTAGCTAAAGGTCTGAGTGAGCATTTATGATGAACATGTGGTAGCATCTCGAAATGCTTTTGGTTTTAGTTCTTTTTTGAAAGTTGTCATACTTGTGTTTTTTTTCCAAAGGTGCAAGTATTTTTCAAGGTCTAGACTCCTCAAATCATGTCACATGGCTATCTCTCAGGGGTCTTAGTTTTCAAGCCCTTTTGGAGGAATGCCTTATCTCAAAAAATAGGAGGAAGTAAAATGAGTCCCCAAGGATCAGGACATTGGGGTGGTCAATTATGATCATGACACATGGAACTTTTATGGGAGCCTAGAGTATATTTCACCAATAAACCAAGGAAAAAGAAGGGTGAGACATTGGAAATATCCTCGACACCCTGAATGCCTAGATTTTTGACACATGTCAAGTTTATTCTTTTCAAAAGAAAGTTTAGGGCATGTGGCATATCCTCACTAGAGAATATGAGGGGTGAGGAGATGAAAATATTCTTGAAGATTGTATGGGTACTAGAGGTGGATATTCACTTATTTGATGCCACATGTCATAGGGATAATTGTTCCACTAGAAGAGGAAGTGATGTCAAGTTTCCCTCCTTTTCTTTTGAATTATGCTTGAAGATATTAATGTGGTAGATGAGTATTAGTTTTTCCAAATAAAGGCTTAATTGCTAACCCTAATTTCAAAATGGGGTGATTATAACTAATTATTTCACTTCATTTTAATCTACCCTTCACAATTAGAGATCATAATTGTATTTTCAAGCAATTTGTGAACCAGAGCAGCATGAGATGAGAGTAGTAACTACTATCATATTTTT
Organism: Torreya grandis; assembly: GCA_037957365.1. NCBI lineage: Eukaryota > Viridiplantae > Streptophyta > Pinopsida > Cupressales > Taxaceae > Torreya > Torreya grandis. Next base: position 271,909 of record JARHVA010001780.1, read on the forward strand.
CAAGTATTTTCTTTCTCAAGTTGTATATTTTTTAGTGTGCTTGAAAGTAAGTATTATATGGGTTGTTAATTTAGTGCTTTGAAGGAGAAGTTTGGAGGAGTTACAGAGTCAGCTGCCAAGGAAGGGTATTTTTCAATTTAAGGGAATATAGTGTCATGTCGATCCAAAAAATGGCTTTTTCTTATCCGATCCCTATGAAAAGAAACATTAATTAAATTATTGATGAGATTAGGGACATTGATATCCAAGGTTTAGATTTCAATTCCCTATCGAATATTTTGAAAAAACCTAATCCCCCCTAAGGTGGTAGATAATTTGGCTATGAGTTATATATTTCTAGCAGTAGATTTTTCACTAGCAACCTCATACATAGAGCAAGTCATTACATGAACAAAGGTGTATCATGAAGATACAAGAACTATACTTGATGGGTGCCAATAATTTGTTTGCTCATTTTCCCCTCAAGATCTTAGTGCCATGCTTAGGATACCATAACAACCTGAGGGAATTGTTTTGACTATGGAAGAATGCTGGGCATACACTAATGATAATGATAACTTCATTTGGGAAATTATAAACACTTGTTAGCTCACCAAGAAGATAAATAAGGTTTATAGATTGACTAGGAACCATAAGTTAATATATTTCAAGGAGCTACCATGGTATGTCATAATTATGGTTGTTAAGGTTTATGGGGTACCCATGATAGAGAAGTTTGAGACATGGATGTTTTCAATCCTTATTTGTGTGGTGGAGGGTAAGAAGTAACTAGATAAGGCCTCAATTCTGAGTATTAACCTATATAGCCAAATAAAGCAGTTATGGGTGGCTATCTCTTCTAAGGAATCATTTACTAGTACATTTTACATGACTTCCTACCTCATGTATAGCTTAGTACATAATAGAGATTTACTTGAACTCACTATGAATACATGTAGTCTTAGAATTTATGAGTTGTATCCTAAAATGACTTTGGAAGGTTTTAAGAATAACTAGGCCAAGGTCTATAATTGTTTTTTATACCATGATAAGTGTCTTCTACCCTCTGAGGATCTTAAACAAAATGACCAAGGTGGGCAGGGAGGTGATTGATAGGTTTGGCACGGTATACATTCAATTTTACACTTTTATATATATCTAGATGCATGGTTATTTAGGGTTGCCCTACAAGATACCTAGGTATGTTGATAATAAGGTAACACTCATGGAATTATACAGATAAATGGTTTCCCCACATGAGATAATTAAGGCAAAGAAGATTAACAACCCCTTTAAGCTCCCTATACATATAGGAAATTACACATGTCCTACTCTAGCCAGAGCAATGGGGTTGAAATAATAAATGGGGTGTTTTCAAATGGATAAGATGCCTCTTTAGCCCAAATATGACACAAGGTGGTTGATTAATACTGCTATGGGTGTAGTTATGCACTAGGAACTACAAGGACACTATGAGGACATCTAGTTAGAATGCACAACAGAGGAGAAAGCAAGGAAAATTAACTACCTGAGGCTCATCATTCAAGAGAATATTGCATATGGAATTATCCCTAGCCCCAAAGACATGGTGGCTGATAAGGCTAAAATTTCATCAACTTACACTAAGGATAATATATAGATACAACTTATAACTCAAGTGAACTTCACATTCTCAGAGAATGATTCAATTACATGGAGGGCATGTCATATTATGAAAAGAACATTTGGTTGGATAAATTCTTGAGGTGTATACCTTAGTTCACATGATACCCCTACCCTTAGGTAAATTAGAGTTGTATAGGAGCTCAAAGTGATTATTTCCCCTCATACTAGACATTTAGCAGGCTCTCATATGGAGGCCAAAGGCAAAGGCAAGAGGCTGGCAGGTGATATCAATTTCACCAAGCCAGTTAATGTTGATGAGATTATGGCACCATGGTCCAAGTCTAGACTATATTTCATAAAATTGACCAACCTTATTAAAATTTGGACTCATATTTCCATGAGGGAAGTGTAGCTTGTAAGAGCTTCTCTGATTTTGATCATTATTGAAGGAGCTCCTACAACTTTTGCTAGACCAACTATTATGCCAGCCCCTTAGCTTGTGTAATCACTAGAGCCCATTACACTACCAAAAATATACACAAGGAAAAGGAGAGGGGAGGAGCAAGTAGAGTAGTTGAATACCAAAAGGAAAAATAAGGTGTTGTAACCTCTACCTGTAACCCCTAGGAAAAGGAAAGAGGTTGTAAATCCATATGTACCCTCTCAACATGAAGCCATAGAATCCTAAGGATAACATCCTCATATGTCCAAATATTAAGGGATATGAGTGACAAAGAAGACTGAGATGATGATAGGCCTATTGTAAAAATAGTTAAGCAACTAGAGGCATTCACTCCTTCCCTAATTAGGACCACCCAAAGAACTCCAAAGGAAAGGTCATAGACTCCTATCAAGGTTCCAACAATGGGATTTTTTGGACCACAAACACCATTAGGAGAAAAATACAAAGGTAATGAGGAGACTATGTGGGCCTCAAATGGCACTTTATCCTGTGAAGATGTGACATAAGTAGGTATCGAGGTGGCTATGTAATCCTAAACTCCACCCAAGAAATAAACTATCTCCTTGGATATAAAAGCATTTGTCTAGGCTACAATCACCTAGCCATCAAGACAAGAGGTGGATGGTGAGATAAAATATATGCAAGGACCCAGGGAGAAACTTAAAAATGAGCTAAGGCTAGAAAAGCAAGCCCCCACTAGTAGTGAAAAGGTAGAGGCTCAAGGAAAACAATAACTAGATGTTGTAGTGGTTATGGATATATCCCCATAGGACCATCCCTCTCTAATACATAATACAAGGAGAGGTTGCACCTGAGGGAGACAGGGTATTAAGCTTGAAAATGGGTACCCCTATGCCTTTAGGTATAGATAAGGACCAAGGTGATGAAACTATAAGGGAAGGACCTTCCACTAGAATTACTTATATTGAATTAAACTAAGGGCTCCTTCCCTAAATAAAGGCTAATGATCCTACTGAGCACAAGAGTTTTGAGGCCATGATTGGTGATGAGCTACCTAGGGGTGACAAGGAAGACACCATAGCCTCTTCTTAGCTTTCCCAACCAGTTGCACAATCTAAGCTAGAAGTAAGACCACCTCTTCAACCCATAGTACAAGAGAGTTCCATTGATAGATTATTGTTGGGGTTCCAAAAGCAATATAAAATAGTTATCAAGGTCCTGTAATAGATTGAACTAGGCAAAGAGGGAGAGTAAGAAGTTAAAAGGAAAGAGCTAGAGTTAAAAAGTGATGAGGATATAGATAAGATAATGATAGGCTTGCACCCAACCCATATAACTCTCCCTATGAATACTATTCTAGCCACACCACTGTTCAATGCATCCAAGCTAACCTCGAGGTCCACTACTCTAATGGGTTTTTAGACTAGGCCCATCTTATGGGTTGAAGAATAGATTAAGGAGAAGTAGGGAATTGAAAGAAAATTGGAGGGTATACATGTAGTAAATATTATCCAGTTATACAGAGTGAAACCTCCCAAAAAAGATAAAACACTCTCCTAGACTACTTTCACTAATACTAGGGAGAGAACATAAGATATAGGTGTCCCCCCATAGGGTCTTACAAAGAAGGGCACTCCCCTTGAGAGCTATGTAGTATATAGATATGATCTAGTGGAGCTTTCAAGAAATGAGATCAAGCATAGCTCATAGTTTCTAGAGAGAATGGTGGCTCATCAAATGGACAAAGATGAGGTGTCAATGAAAGAACTTAAGATGTAAAACTAGGGAATGATTTAGTAATTGAAAAAGTTACTGAGTGAGCCTAAAGTAGTTCTCTCAACTAAAATCATAGCCCCAAGTCCAACCATTTCCTCCTAAGATGTGATTTATTTTTGCCTAGGTGAAGATTTAAAGACCAGAGGATGGGTAACAAAAGAGTGGTAGAAAGACTTGATGGTCTGAGGCAAGGAGGTCATCTACGTAGCATTGGGATGTCTTGATGATGCAACAAATAAACAAGAGGAATGCAAATCCTTGACATTGGTTTATGAAATGGATATCAAGAGCTAGGAGGAACTTGGGCCTAAGGTAGATGAGTTGTGTAGAGTGGGAAAGGATACCTTGATTACAGAAAAGGTCATCACCTCAGATGATCCTAAAATACCTAGAGACTACCAAATAGACATAAAACATAGGTTAGTAATGCTTAAAGATGGCACCTTCGATATAAAAAGGGAGAGAAGTCTCTTAAGGTTGATAGGATGGAAATTGAGGCCACATTAAGGGGAATGGTGAAGCTTAATGATATGATAGACATGAAAAAGGAATTGATAGAAGATTCCATAAAGAGTCTTGTCAATGCACCTCATGGAAGCTTCAATGGCCATAAAATAAGGGAGTTGGTGAAAATCAAAAAATCATGTCACCAATTGAAGGCATTGGTGAAAATAAATAGAAAAAACTCTAGGGGAATACCAAGTGGTTAGAGGAATACAAGGCCAGATTCAAATATAGGAGGGCCCAGATAAGAAAATCCTTGTCACCATGATCGAGAAGTTCATTACTTACAAGAATAGGTTGGCATAGGGCTTGATAATCAATGTTAATTCCATGATATGACAAAATCATTTCTATTTTTCCTTGATTGATGTAAATATTCTTCTCTCCTCTCTTTTCCTCTTATCTCTTTTTCCTTTAATCTTTGTACTGCACCCATTAGTGGCACATCTCTCATAGGAATATTCTTTGGAGAAAGGGATGTTTTAGTTTGGTTACGCAAGTGGATAAAGGTGATTTTATCCCTTGCTAAGGTTTGCTTTATGTGGTATATGGAGAGTGTCCTACCAAGATGAGATATTAAACATGTCATTTTCATCAGGGCACACACATTATCCCAAGAATCCTTTTTGTTACAACTAATGATCTTCGGGCCTGTGAATGATTTTTCTAGCTAGAGCATCTCATTGGAATATGCCACATATTGGTTTTAAAATTGTATAAATAAAGGAGTTTTTTTCCTTTACAAATGTTGATCAGTTGGAAAATTTTGAAAAAAGATCTATCATTTTGGAGAAGTTATTCCTATGTAATCTCTTTGGCATCAAATTGGTTTCTTGTGTAAAACTATTGACAAGCTTTGAGATCATATCAAAATGTTCCTTTGTTATAGAGATAAATTTCATAGTATACATGTTGTAGAGTTTTTACCACATGTTATTTGTATCTGAAGGTTCAAATGGATAATGGAACATGTTGGTGTTTTGTTGCTCTATTTTGTGTTGAAATTTAACATGTTATTCTGAGTTCTTAATATATTGGTTCTCTTATGCTTTCCTTCTATGGTAGTCATCTGGGAAATGTGTTGAGAATATAAAATCCTTTTATATGTGAATTTGAAATAAAGTATTAGCAATCTTGTTTAAGGGGTAGTCTTAGGCTCATGGATTCAACAAGAAAGAGCTCTTGAAAGATTACTTGTAGCCTTGCTTGTGGTTCTTCCAAGGAGATACAAAGTATTGTTTCATTCCATTTGTTTCTTTGAAATTTCTAAAATGTTCATTTGTGGAAGTAACATGATAGTATAGTGAATTTCTCTTGTGTCATTTGACACTCATCCATATCTTTGTTTAAATCAACCCACCCTGTCCTACCCTGTACTTAACACACCATTTGCATAACATAAGTGTTACTTGCATCACAAATACATAAGATCTTGCATATTTGGAATGCATTTGTAGTTTTTTGCTTAAAAATTTAAAGCTATAATTTCTAATCTAGTTTTTGTTATCAAATGTTTCATAAAATAGAGATTGTAGCCCCCCTTTCATCTATCTCTAGTAGCTTGTATATGACTTAAAGCATTTGTGCATTTTGTGTGATAAACCTTATGGGTGAAGTGTGAAAAATTGGTTATGCATTATCCATTTTCCCTCTATGTGCCAAGAATCCTCATGAATATTGAAGTATAAAACCCCTCTATGTGAATAAGCTACCCCATAGGTTCTCTCACCTTGGTTTAGGTAGAAACAAAAGTAGTAGGGAGTTAACCATACCCTTTGTATGTGTTTCTAAGTCATTGTCCATGTTTCGTTCTTTGTTTGATGTTAAACCCTTCCTTGGCTATAATGACATAATAACAGGGTTTTTATCACTATTTGCCATTTTTTATAAATGTGCCAAATTAATCATTTGAGGTGTACAACTGGGAACCAACACATTTATGTTGCTATTGTCAGGGACTTTTATAGAAATCTTTGATCACTTTTGAGAGATTATTTACCTATTTGTGGTGTTTACACATTGTCGACTCACCTTTTAATGAATCTATGTGGTTTTTTACTTAGAGACAAAAATTGACCTATTATGTGTTGGAAGGTGTCTAACCCATTTTGAGCACTATATTTCATATTGGATTTTTGTCCCTTGTTCTTTAGAAGTCTATTTATAGTGGTGACTCTAACTTTTTTGTCTCCTAGTTATTACAAGACCATTGCCTATTGTATCCCTCACCTTCCTAAGCTTCCATTTCAAGTATCCCATTGTTTAAAAAATTAGAATGATTGAGATTATCCTTTAGGATTGACCCTTCAAATTAATTTTTCCCTCCATTGCATACTCCTTCGAGAAAAAGGGGATTAGCCTAGAGACCTATTAGAGGGCTTGGTTCTATCATTGAGATTTATCTTAGTGATACTAACCTTCAAAAATATATAGAATAACCTCTTGTTGAAGATTACCATAGCTCTTATGGTACTTATGATACTTATAGCCCTATTTACAATCCTGCTCCATCCCCACCAAATCAATCCCCTTTTGAATCTAACCCACCCAATCCTCCTCATTCCCCTCCTCACATCCCATTACCAGTGGTTCTTGAACCCCAATATATCCCAATCATGAGGTATAGAGATCAGGAGGAAAATGCACGCCCTAATTTTCATGTTCCTAGATTCAGACCTATCAATTTCAAGGAGATGGAGGGTTTCCTTAATGAATTTGCTAATGAAATAAGGAAGAGGCTCCCAAAGTTTGAGGAGAACAATGTTATGACCAATGATCAACATTTAAAGGCCTTCTAGAATGTTATTCAGGATTATGAGGTTGAGTATGAGGATGTCTGCATTAAGTTATTTATGTAAACATTGGAGGATGATATTAGAGATTGGTTCAAATACTTCTCCACTTAATGTATTGAATCATGGGATGAGATGTAGAATGTCTTTAGGATTCAGTATGGAGAAAGGCTAGATCTAAGGTTTTTCTTCGTCAAGTTTGAAAATATCAAGAAAAATCCTAGCAAGTATGTGCAGGATTTTAATACCCATTTCAATAAGGCCATGATGTGTTTACCTAAAAATATTAGGGCTAGTGATATTGCTTGTCTGGTAAAATATTGTGATGCTTTTGACAAGAAGGTTACATATTGCTTGAGAGAGAAGACTCCACCAAACCTTAGGTTGGCCTTTCATATGGCCATCCAAATTGAAAATAATATTAAAGCTATTGAAAAGCCTATGAATAATAGGGTTGATGTGAAGCTAGTCAATCCTAAAAGGCCACGGTCTATGAAGACTGACAACTTAGAAGAGACTATTAAGACTTTAGCCTCTATTGTTAAAGAGATGTATAAGTTTTCTAGGGTAGAAAAAGGCATTCCACATATATCTTCTAACCATTATAGGGCCTAAAATCTATATCAATCTCATCAAGGCCCTCTATTCTATAACTGAGAAGTTAACAAAGGAAAAAAGCCTGCACTTAATGATTGAATAGAAAGGAATCAAGGTAAGGAATTGGGAAGGAAATACTGGATCCCCTAGATGCTAAGGTAAATGTTGTGAGCTCTGATATAGACATTGATTGGTGTGATAGATGCTTCATGCCCCACCTACCTTGTGATATTATTGAGGTATTGGATCAAGAACCAGATGAACCAAAAGTTTCACCATCTGATTATGAAGTTTTCATGTTTAATTTACATAATCCTTTAACTAAAGTAGTGACTCCCATAAGAATGCCTACTAACATCATTACTAGTGAAATTTGGAGTGCTATTGAGTTAGAATGTGTCCTTATCTTTGATGTTGCGTGTGATGTCAACATAGTATAAGCATATGAGTTTCCTATACATGATTTTGATCATTTGTACTCTATAATGATCAAGAAATTTTCAAAAGGCAATCCATCAGAGGAAGACCAAAGACTCTTGATTAATGCAATAGCTACCTAGAGAAGTGAAATTACTTGAGAAGTAGGCAGGTAGGTGCTATCCCTCAAGGAATTAATCTTAAGACCTGAAGGTGAGGGATGAAGGTAAAGAGATAAAGACAGTTATTTATATTCTATAATCTTCTAGGAGGGCACCTATTGCTCAAGCTACTAGACCCATAGAAGTTCTTACTAAAAATTATAAGATGACTATGTTGACTAGTGTCTTTGGGGGTACGAATGAGATTAAGTAAAACCCACCATTGAAAGCTCTCATAAAGAATAATAATCCCCCTCAACCTAGTCCATTTCATGTGTTGACTAAGAATAGCCCTATTTAAAATGTCATCTCCCTCCCACCAGACATGTCCCTCCCTTAATATAGTGTATGTGATATGGCCTAGCTATTGAGTTAAATAAATATCACCGTTCCACTCATTGAGTTGTTATGGATCCCTGAACATAGGAAGAGAGCTTTTGAATATTTGGAGTTTGGAAAGGGATTAACTACTAATGAGTTTGAAATGTCCCAGGTGCTATTAGAAGATCAAGAGTTAGGGGATGCTTATGAGCCTTCTCCTAAAGTCTATTTAGGAACTGCATTGGTGGAGATTCAGTTGGACATGGAGCCATTTTATACAAAATTGATGATCAATGATATGATTTTCCACAATTGCATGTTTGATTCTAGTGCATATTGTAATGTTATGACTTTATGTGTCTTGAATGAGCTTGGTGTAAATATAACATCTACTTTTGGTAAGTATTATGCTATATATTCATAAGAGGTGCTAGTTGTTGGGTAGGTCAAAGTGTTGATTATGCAATTAATGGTTCACCCAGGTATGTTTTTAAATATGGATGTGGTAGTTTTATATTTCCATCCCCCAAATGGGGAATGTTGCTATCAAAAATGTGGGCTACCAGAATGGGGGGAAGTATGCAAATGGACCTTTACTATGCTACCATCCTTCTAGAAGGTAAAATGGTCAAAATTCATAGGGAGCCTAAGATGCTACATATAATTGAATATCCAAATCATTATTTAAATGAATTAATGTACACTAATGTTGAACTGAGTATTTTTTTGGTACTATTGACGTGGATGAATAGTCTATTATCATTGATGCACAATGTGGTATAGAAGTTACTATTTGGGAATTATTCTTCAATGGGGCCTGGTCTAGTGTTAGGAATAGGGTTGGAGTGATTATAAATGATCTTAATGGGGGGAGGTATAGTTTTTCCTTCCACCTTGATTTCAATTACACTAAGAACATTGCTGAGTATGAAGTGCTTCTAATTGGTTTGAGGATTGCATGTAAGCACATGATAAAGTGTCTCTCTATCAAAGGAAACTCAAAATTAGTGGTAAAACATATCTATAATGCATACTCCACTAAGTTTAAAATATTTAAACAATGCCAAAACATTATATGGGATTTGATTGAAGGCTTTGATGCATTCAACATCTCTTATTATGATGAGGAATTCAACCAAGAAGCTAATAAATTTGATAATGAAGGAGATCAATTTGATAATTTAAGCATGAGCCCATATTGTCAATACCAAGTGGAGGTACTTGCTCGACACTTGGTCTCAAATAAAATTTATCACTATTAGGTGTTCAAGGATGATGACCAAATCAAAAGGTTCTTAACTTGTGAAGTAAAATTTCATGGTCAGCTTGTGGACTTGGAATCTATGGTTTAGACTTGTGATAGAAAAGACACTTTATTTCATAAAGAGGTCATTCAACTCAAAATGAACACTATGCCTAGGGGATTGGTTAGTTTAGAGGCATCATTTGATGGAGAAGATATATTGAGGTGAAGAGAAACATTTATCTCGAGGGATGTCACTAAATATGATTTAAGTTCCCCTAAGAATATAAGAAAAGTATGGCTAGGTAATTATCTTAGCACTGAAGAGAAAAGAGATTATGTATAGCTATTGAGGAAATATTAGGATTGCTTGGCATGGTCTTATTTGAGCTTAAAAATTTAGGGAGGAATTGTTCCAACATGCCATCCCACTGCAACTGGATAGTAAGCCATTTAGGTAGAAGTAGAAGCCTATCAATCTGATCTTGGCCACCAAGATGCATGATGAAATGAAGAATTTAAGAGATGGTGGTATTATTCAACCTATTAGGTACTCATCTTGAGTGGCTAATTTAGTCCATGTGTGTAACAATAATGGTGATATCCACCTTTGTGTGGATTTCTACAATTTGAATAAAGCTTCCCTAAAAGATAACTATCCCTTACCCAAGATGGACAATTTATTAAAAGATGTTATCAAGTTTAAAATGTTGTCAACTCTGGATGGTTTTTTGGCCATAACCAATTTGTGGTCAAAGAATCTGAGAGGTCTAAGACTACATTCACCACACCATGGGGCACCTATATGTATATGAGAATGACTTTTGGGATAATGAATGCTAGTACAACATTTCAACATGCCATGGATGTTGCTTTTGTAGGGATGATTGATCAATTTATCACTATATATTAGGATGATGTCACTATGTACTCCAAAATAAGGGATGAGCATTTGAAACACTTGGAAAAGGTATTAATTAGATATAGAGAATTTGTTATTTACATCAATCTTAAGAAGTGTTATTTTAGAGTTTAAAAGTCTAAATTTATAGGACATATAGTGTCTAAGGAGGGTGTTATGATTGACATTGAAAGATTTAAGGCCATTGACAAAGTGCCCATCCCACAATCCAAGAAAGAAATTCAATCTTTCTTTGGACAAATTAATTTTGTAAGAAGGTTTGTGTTTAACTTTGCAAAAATCACCCAGCCTATTAATTTTATGTTGAAGAAGGATCAAATTATTAAATGGGATGAAAGGGTTGTGAAAGTATTCAATGATGTCAAAGGAGCTTTGAAGTTTGCTCCTATTTTAGCCAGTCCTAATTACACCACGCCATTTCAAATTTTCTCCTTTGTGTCACCCCATACCATTGCTACTGTGTTATTATAAAACAATGATGATGGTCATGAGCAACCCATAGCTTTCATCAGCAAAGCTATGCAAGGGTTTGAGTTGAATTACACCCTTATGGAAAAACAAGATTTCACTTTAATTAAAGTGTTTAAAACATTTAGATCTTATATCTTGAGTTTGAAGATTATTACTTATACCCCTCACACCATGGTGAAGGATATATTAACTCAGACTGAAATCTCTAGTAAAAGGTGTAGATGGGTAAATAAGTTATAGGAATATGATATGGACATCTAAACCACTAAATTGGTGTGAGGAATGGGCTTGGCTAGGCTTATGACTAAGATGAATTTTCAAGTAGTTGAAGTGAAAAACATTTTTGCCAACACCAATAGCACTTTGGATTAGTTTAGTGCATCCTAGTGGTATAAGGACATTATTTATTATCTATGGAGTATGCATTGCCCTCCCAACTTGGAAAAAAATTAGAGGACTCAAATTAATCTACCAGAAGTACCTCTTGACTAACAATGGATTAGCATGGAGAAAACCTAATGGGGTTCTTCTGAAGTGTGTGTTAGAAGACCAAGTTGATGGCCTAATTGAAGATTTTCATAGTAGATTGTGTGATGGCCATTTTATGCCTAAATTTACTATTCATAAAATTCTTAGAGATAGTTATTAGTGGCCATCACTATTCAAGGATATTTATTAGATAGTTAGGTGATGTGAAAGGTGTCAATGCTTTATAGGAAGATTAAAGGCATCTAGTTCTCTCCCTTTACAACTAGTTACTATTGTATCTCCATTCAGGTAATGGGGCATGGATTTCATTAGTGAGATTAGTGAGGCTTTAAGTGATGGGCATAAATAGATATTTCTTGTAAATAATTATTTCACCAAGTTGGTAGAAGCAATACCCACTAGGAAATTAACGCACCATGTTGTGATAGACTTTCTATTGAATAAAATTATCGGTAGGTTTGGTTTGCTAGTCAAGATCATTACTAACAATGCAATGATTTTAAAAGAAAATCCTTTGGATTTGATGTGTAAATATTATGGGGTTGAGCTCACTTATGCTTCCAATTAAAATCCTCAAGAGAATGGGCAAGTGTAATCAAGTAAAAAAACTTGCTCAAGATTATCAGAAGGACATTAGAAGTCAATAAGAAGAGGTGGGGTGAACATTTGAAATTTTCCCTATGGGTTAATAGGATTACTTGTAAAAGAGCCATAAGAAGGAACCCTTTTGATCTTTTATATAAAACTCAAGTGGTTTTGCCCATCAATCTACAACTTCTTACCTATAGTCTGATGCAGTAACTTAGGGAGGATGAATATGCTAACCACTATGAAGAAAGAATGAACCATATTTTGGAATTAGATGAGTCATGTAGGTTATCCCATGAGAAGCACCTCAAGTTCAAAGAGAGGTTAAAGTGAATATTTGATAGGAAGGTCACTCTGAGAACTTTTCAAATATGTGATATGGTTCTGCTTTAGGATAGTAGGTATGAAGAGAAAGGTAAGCACAACAAGTTTGATGCTTTGTGGATGGGCCCTTAATCAACTACAAGATTGGGGAGCACACTTTTTTCCTAAGAGATCTGGATGGAGAAATATTGGAGTTGCTTGTCAATGGTAGGCATCAAAAACACTTCTTAGATTGAGTCTATTTGTAATTATGTACCATATTGTATAGTGTTTTGTTTCTTTATTTTCTTATTGATTTGTTACCCCTTTGTCTAGGCCTTATTTGTGTAGTTCTTCTCATTTTGTTTTTGTAGTGTGTTTGTTTTTGATTCCTCCTATTCTTGAGTTTTTTTAGGGGTGTCATTTTTTGTTCATCCTTCATATTTGATGGAAGTTATTTTATCCTGACTCTATGGCCCAATGGATTGGCACCTGGTCTTGTTTATATGATTCTTTGCATACCTATGGGGGGTATCCTTGAGTGAGAGCCTATATTAGTACTCAAGATTACATTGAGGTAATTGGGCCTTTGTCAATGGAGAATGCCTGAACATTAGACCACACTAAGTATTAAAGTCCATGTCTAAGTCTTTTTGTCCTCATGCTTTCCTTGGGAAGGTCAAGTTCTTTGTAAAAAAATGGTTAAGTCCATTGTGTGTTGTCTTTCCAATCAATGTGCTATCATAGATAAATGAAGTCTCTTCAAAGGGTGGAAGAATGTTTCACCCCTCCTAGGGTTGATTAGTGGTACAAAGGTAAAAAATAGTTGAAGCCTTGAGCGAGCATTTATGATAGACATGTGGTAGCATCTAGAAATGCTTTTGGTTTTAGTTATTTTTCAAAGGTTATCACACTTGTGTCTTTGCTGCAAAAGTACAAGTATTTTCCAAGGTATGGACTCCTCAAATCATACCATATGGCTATATCTTAGGGGTCTTAGTGTTTTGGCCTTTTTGGAGGAATGCCTTGTTTTAAGAAATAGGAGGAAGTGCAACGAGTCCTTGAGGACCAGGACATTGGGGTGCTCAAGTAGGATCATGACACATGGAACTTTTATGGGAGACTAGAATATATTTCACCAAGATGCCAAGGAAAAATAAGGGTGAGACATTTTAAATGTCCTCGACACCCTGAATGCTTAGATTTTTGACACATGTCAAGTTTATTCTTTTCAAAGGAAAGTTTGGGGCATGTGGCATCTCCTCACTAGAGAATATAAGGGGTGAGGAGGTGAAAAGATTCCTAAAAATCCGATGGGTGCTAGAGGTGGATTTTCACTTATTTGATACCACATGTTGTAAGGATGATTGTTCAACTAGAAGAGGAAGCACTGTCAAGTTTCTCTCCTTTTCTTTTGAATAATACTTGAAGATATTAATGTGGTAGCTGAGTATTAGCTATTCTACATCAAGGCTTAATTACTAACCCTAATTTTTAAAGGGGGTGATTATAAATAAGTATTTTCCTTAATTTTAATTTACCCTTCACAATTAGAGATCACACTTGTATTTTCAAGAAATTTTCAAACTAAAGTGGCACGAGATGAGAGTAGTAACTATTGTCATATTTTTCAAGAATTTTCTTGCTCAAGTTGTGTATTTTTTAGCATGGTTGCAAGTAAGTATTCTATAGGTTTTTAATTCAATTTTTTGAATGAGAATTTTGGAAGAGTTATAGAGTTAGCTACTAGGGGAGGGTATTTTTCAATTTAAGGGAAGACAGTGTCACATTGGTCTAAAAAAATGGCTTCTTCTTCTATCCCTTTGAAAAGTAGAATTAATTCAATTCTTTATGGGATTAGGGACATTAATGTCCAAGGTTTAGATTTTTATTCCCTATCAAATATTTTACAAAAAACCTAATCCCCATAAGGTATTACACAATTTGGGTATGAGTTATATGGTTCTAGCAACAACTTTTTCACTAGCAGCCTCATACCCATAGCTAGTCATTGCATTAATGAAGGTGTATCATGAGGATATAAGAACTATACTTGATGGGAGATAATATATTGCCTACTAATTCACCCCTCAATCTCTTAGTGTCATTCTTAGTATACCACCATAACTTGAGGGAATTGTTTTGACTATGGAAGAATGCTAGGCGTACGTTGATGAGAATCATAGCTTCATTTGGGAAATTGTAAACACTTGCTATATCACTAAGAAGAGAGCTAAGGTTTCCAAATTGACAAGGAGCCTTAAATTAATAGAGTTCAAATAGCTACCATGATATATCATTTCCATGGCTATTAGGGTTTATGGGTTACTAATGGTAGAGAAGTTTGAGCCATGGATGTTTTTAATCCTTATTTGTGTGTTAGAGGGTAAGAAACAACTGGACTAGGCCTCAATTCTAAGTAACAACCTACAAAACCAAATAATGTAGTTGTGGGTGGCCATATCCTCCAAGGAATCATTTAATGGTAAATTTTACATGACTTCTTACCTCATGTATAGCTTAATATATACTAGATATTTCCTCAAACTCACTACGAATCTCTCCAATCTCAAAATTTATGAGTTGTATCCTGAAATGACTTTAGAAGGTTTCAGGAGAAATTGGGCCAAGGTATATAATTATTTTTTCAATACCATGATAAGCATCTTATACCCTCCAAGGAGATTAAACAAAATGACCAAGGCAGCTAGGGAGGTGATTGCCAGGTTCAACATGGTGTACTTTCAATTACACACTTTTACATACATCTGGGTGAGTGGTTATTCAATGGCACCCTAGAAGCTACCTAGTTTTGTTGATAACAAGGTAGGACTCATGGAATTATGTAGACAAATGGTTCCCACATATGAGATGATTATGACAAAGAATATTAATAACCCCTTCAAGTTCCCTATATAGATAGGATATTACACATGTCCTAATCTAGCTAGAGTAAAGGGGTTGGAACAAGAAATGGGGTGTTTTCAAATGGAAAAAATGCCTCCTCTACCCAATTATGACATAAGGTGGCTGATTAACACTACTACGGGTGTAATTATGCACCAGGCACACTATGAGGACATTTGGTCTGAATGCACAATAGAGGAGCAAGTAAGGAAAATTAACTACCTGAGGCTCACCATTAAAAAGATTGTTTCATATAGCATCATCCCCATCCCAAAGGACATAATGGATAGCAAGGATACAATGTCATCAACTTACACTGAGGATAATATAGAGATGCAACCTATAGCTCAAGCTGACTTCATAGTCTCAAAAAATGATTTAATTACACAGAGGGCATGTCATATTATGAAAAGAACATTTGGATGGCTAAAGTCCTAAGGTGTGGACCTTAGTGCACATGATATCCCTACCCTTAAGGAGCTTAGAGTTGTATAGGATCTCAAGTTAATTCTTCCCCCTAACATTGGATATGTAGCAAGCTCTCATGTGGAGGCCAAAGGCAAAGGGAAGAGGTTGGTAGGTGATATTAGTTTCACCAAGCTGATTAATGTTGATAAGATTATGGTAGAATGGTCCAATTTTGGACTATATTTCACAAAATGGACCAACCTTGCTGAAAATTGGACTTGAATTGTCACAAGGGAAGTGCAGCTTGCAAGTGCTTCTCCCATTTCAATCACTGCTGAAGGAGCTCCTACCACTTTTGCCAAACTAACCATTGGACCAGCCCCTCAACCCATGTAATCACTAGAGCCCATTCCACAACCAAAAATTTACAAAAGGAAAATGGGAGGGGAGGAGCAAGTAGAGCAATCAAAGACTAAAAGGAAGAAGAAGATGTTGCAACCTCTACCTGTAACCCCCAGGAAAAAAGAAGAAGTCATACATCTATATGTACCCTCTTGGCATGAAGCCATAGAATCCCAAGGAGAAAATTCCTTGTATGCCCAAATATTAAGGGATATGAGTGATGAAGAAGACTCAAATGATGACAGGCCTATTGTAGAAATAGTAAAGTGGTTAGAGGCATTCACTCCTTCCCAATGAGGATCACCCAAAGAACTCCAAGGGAAAGACATAGCCTCATATCAAGGTTATAGAAATGGGATTGTTTGGACTATAAGAAGCCTCAGGATAATAAGACAAAGTTAATGAGGAGACTTTTTTGGCCTTAAATGACTCTTTATCCTTCAAAGATGTGACACAAGTAGGTGTTAAGGTATCCATGCAAGCTCAAGTTCCACCCCAAAAAGAGATAGTCTCTTCAGACATGTTGGGAGATTGGTGGTAGTGATGTGTTTTCATTGATGTCAAGTGGCATTGGTGATGACAAAGTGGTATGAGAGTGCTCTTGGTCTAATATGCATGATATTAGTGCTTAGATTAGTCTTGGTTACTAGTGGGAGCTTGTGGGAGTAGCTAGTTCTATGGAGGCATGAGTGGATGTCATGGAACATGGAGAGAGAGTACATGGTATGTCCATGTGATTGAAAGATCAATTGGAGTCCTTCCTAGTGTCCTCAAGTGACTAGAAGGTCTATTGGATTTAGGCCTAGTAGGCTTGGTAAGCTAGTATGAGCAATCATAAAGAAGATCCAACTTGGTAGAGCTTAGTATGCTTGGCACATGTATGTTAAAAAAATATAGGGTGCTAAGAGGATAGGTATATGGTTTACAAGAGGTGGACAATGGTCTGCATGATAGTTTGACCATTGGCCTAATTGGCCTAGGTGGGATAATGAGGTCCTTATGAGTAGTCATGAAGATATTCCAATTGGTATAGCTCATGTAAGCATGGTTTGTGGTATGAAATTGTTTGTTAAAGGTGTTTACCAAGTTTTAGTCTTTGAAGAGGAAGAGAAATCATGTTAGTATGTTAGGGAGTATTATGTGCATGCAAAATAGTTGGTTCTTAGCTTGAGAAGAAGTTTGTAATGCTCATTGGCATGTGTAGACTTTAAATGGGGACCTGAGCCTTTTGGTAGAGGTGGAAAATGGACCTAATAAGGTTTTATAAGTATTTTTTAGTGGATTGAGGGCCATAGTTATGAACATTTGTTAAGAATGTAAATTAGTCAGAAACCCTTTATAAACCCTCATAATGCAGTGATTGGAAAGATCTTGATAAAAAGGACCTAGAATGGATTGGTTGACCAAGTTTGACTATTGAAAGGTATAGATGACTCCTCTAGGCATCTCCATGTGGTAGTGGTGTGTCAGGGCAATGAGTAGAAGGTATAGAAATATGCTTATTTTTTAGAATTTTGGTGCTATAGGTAGGGTTGATTGAGTCAACCCATGAGAGTTATTCGAGCTTGAAGGCCAAAACTTTTTAATGAGGTTTATGGAGTTCATTGGGTAATTTATGTGCCTTGTTTCAATTATATAAGTTAATAAAGTTTCCCTATCACTAATTTACCAGATAGTGAAAATAGTGACAAAAAGCCAGTATGAGTGAGAATCCATTTAGGGATGGTGTGCAGGTGAGTAGGGATAAATCCAATGGTTTGGGGTCTTTGTTTGGGACATATTACTTATGATAAATTTATTTTTATATGATTTTTATGACCATACATAGGCAAGAAGGTGCCTTCAAGATGACTTGTTTGAGTAATGAGGACAGTAAAGAAGTATGTCTCATAGAATGATCTATATGTTTCATATATGACATTATACCTCTATATGTTTGTGATTTTAAATGTTATAAGGTTTTTCTAGGATCACATGAATGAATTTAAAGATAAATAAAGTGTCTTCACAAGTTTTAGATGTCATGTTCATCATGACTAGTTTTTGAAGCTTGTAGGCAGTCTGGAGTGGCCTATTTAGAGAGGTTAGTTTGAGCTATTCTAAATAGAGTTTGAGGTGGGTGAGATATTGGTGATATTATATGAGTCTTGAATATTTATTACATGTATTTGGTCTTCATATTTTTACTCTAATTTTGTTGGATTAGTCAAAGATCTTTAACTAAGTTTTTGGTGTGCATAACTAGTTTAAGTAATCAGTTAATTTGAGTTGGTTTGGACCTGTGTGAGCTATGTGAAGGTGAAAAATGGATTTATTGACGTTTTTAACGTCATTTATGAATTATTAATGTGATTTTTTATGATATTATTTGATAAAATCATCTTCATGCTTTATTTCTTCTTGGTAGTATTTTTTGGGTGTTTATAGGACTTGGAACAAGAGAGAGAATGACTTGGATGAAGTAGTGGTTTGGAGTTCTAGATGTTATAGACCCATGTGGGAGTGAGAAATGATATATTTGAGACATTTTATGTGTTTCATCTATTGGTGAAGGCTGAGGTGGACTAAATATTCCAAGGAGTATCATGTTGGTTTGTAGGCCTAATTCCTTTAGGTTTCTATTAGGCCTAATTGATTTTTGGGTCTTAAGGGAAATGGATGACCTAAAGAATGCTTGGTTATCATATTTAAAATGTGTAATAATATATTTTGAGTATGATACATGTAAGTGAAGCATATTGGCTGAAAAATATGGGTTAGATGAAAGAATGGTATATATACTAGGTGTATTTGGCCTATTTGGAAAGCTGTGAGGTAGAGGGTATTCAATTGAAGGGAAGAGCTTAGTGAAGGAGTGAATATGGGTTATTAAGGAAAATTATAGGGTGAATATGATCATTCATATTTTATTGATCATGTTCATGTGCTAACAATTCATTAGACCTAACAGTCTAAAGGGTGACTTGGTTGAGCGAATGAGGCAAGTGTGTCTGCCTTGAGATGAGAAGTAGTTTTGCAGGTGTTAGAGAAAGATAAGGTCATAATGAGGTATATAATATATCAAATTAGATGTGGTAGAGTGTGTGATTAATCACCTATGGGTTTGTATCCTCCTTTCTATTTGGAGCTAGCTAAAGTTCTAGTGAAGCTGGTCTAAATTGAGGGGTAGATGCTCCTCGATCAGTTGGTGCTGGTCTAAAGTCTCATGTTTGTGATATAATTATAAGACTATAGCCCATTGGTTTGCAATACTGAGAGAGGTTTTTCTTCCCCTAGAGGGGTTCCCACATAAATTATGTGTTCATGTGATGTATGCTCTTGTTCATGTTTTGATGTATAAAATTTCATGTTCATGTATGATGAATGAGTTTATGGAATTGAATAAGAATTATTGACTATTGATTCATTCCCCCTCTTAGTAGATACTACCAAAAATTTATATAATATAAGGTCCTTCTTAAGGATTAATCAGCTTGGATGGTGATCTTGTGAGGATCTTGGTTGTTGGTGTCTACCTAGTCAGCTTGTTGGTAGAGTTGATGGAGTTGGTGATGATCAATATGGTAGCCTGGTTATTGTCATAGTTCTTTATGTATTCTAAATTGTGAATTCAAGGGTTGATGAACTTTGAAGGTTGCTATAATATTGATAAGGATGTCAAGCTAGTTTTGTTCTTTTCTCAAGCCAAGGTGATTTGTTTGCTATTATAGATGGTTCTTCAAGCATGAAGGTTTGTCAAATAAGGCATATTACAATGGAGAAGAATTATGTTGAAGCCAAATCCAAGATCAAACCTGAATTGAATAATAAATCTTATTGAAGGTGTTATAAGAAAGGTATGCAAAGGCATCTTGGTGAAGTAAGTAGGTAGAGGTATGCAAGTAAAGGATGAGTTGATCATCAAGCTAAAGAAGCCTAAGCATGTTGATGAGACTTATTTGAGGTTTGTTTGAGACAACATAAGTTATAAAGGTTTAAATTTACATTCTTGTCATATGGTGATTAAACATATAAGCTTGTAGATTATCACATAGATCTATAGGTTTACAAGAGTGCTTGGAAATCATGTGTGATGCCTTAATAGGTTCAAAGAAGCCTATATCATAATAGGGTCATAGAAGTTCTGAAGATATTTCTTATTTCTATAGCTTCATAGTATTGTTTGTGAGCTTGAAAGAGATTGCTTGTGATCTTGAAGGTTTTATGTTATTCTAAGTTTCTTATCACAATTCTTAGTATGCTTACTACAGAAGTTGAAGAATGTTGTTTCAAGAATTGCCTTTGAGTGTGTACCTTATAAATGAGATGTTTTAGAAAGGAGAACGATCTGAGGATCATTAAATGCTTTTAAAAATGTTTCTTGGTCTCTATTAAATATCTGAAGATACCATAAGTTTTAAGTCTTAACTATGAGGGTGAGATTGATCCTTTGATATCAAATTTGAAAAGCTAGCTTAAGAGGTGAAAGATGGTGATTTGAGGATTGGATTTCAAGACCAATGTTCTTCAAGATGAGAATTGGTGTTCATGAAGTTTTAAGAAGATCTCAGTGTTTTGTAGATGACAAGTTTTGAGTTTCCTATCAAAGCCAAATAGGTGTTTGTTGAAGTTATTCTCTGAGTATATCTGAAGAGTCTTCAAGAAGAGTTCAGTGGTCTACAAGGTTTAATATGACCTTAGGATAATGTAGCTTAAGTACACTCATTTTGGTATTCTATGTAGAGTGTTTTGAAGGAAATATTTCTC
This sequence comes from Torreya grandis, assembly GCA_037957365.1. Lineage (NCBI taxonomy): Eukaryota > Viridiplantae > Streptophyta > Pinopsida > Cupressales > Taxaceae > Torreya > Torreya grandis. Next base: position 292,964 of record JARHVA010001780.1, read on the forward strand.
ATCAGATGACAAATAGATAATAGGTATATACATAGAAATATATGACTATGTGTTTCATGAAACACTTTGAAGAATTATTAACCATAATGGCTTGTGATGTCTAAAGGATAAATGGTTGAGGGATTGGAGGTCTCTTTCTATGCTTCATGAGATATTTTTGTATGTGGTGAAGCATGTGAGTTCTTCAAAAGGTATGTTCAGGTCTCCTGGTCCTAAAGTGTCATTTTGATCATTTTTGGATTCTTAGAATGGGTATTGATTTGAATAAGGATGATGTAATGGATTGTATGGGATCATGAGGAAGATAGTCATGAATCATTCCTAGGTGGTTTGAGTCCTTGATGATCACAGATGTGAGTTTTATGGTCAAAAGTCAGAGTTGACCAATTTTTGCAGTGATGACTGTCTAGATTGTGTCTAATGTGCTTTTTGGTGTTTTATTGAAGCTAGAAGATTGGATAAAGATGATTCAAGTTGGGTTTGATATGTAAAATAATAATAAGAGTTTTTATTATATCCATGAGCTGTTTAGGTATGTGTTTTACAATTTGGTCAAAATAACTATTGTAGGTTCTTGCCTATATGTATAAAATGCTTGGTTTTAAGGGTCACTTGAAGATTAGAGATGTATCATGAATTAATTTATGATAAATAAGATATATAAACCTAAATGGGGTGTGTTTTAGGTGGTTTCATAGGTTGTTTAATCCTTTTGTGCCAAATGGAACATTTTGAGTGGTCATTGGCTTCTCTTCTTAAGAATATGCATTTGGTGGCATAAAAGAAGTCATGGTTCCCAAAGGTGTGGAGGATTGAAATTTATCATAGAATTTATTTTTGATGGTATCTAGGTGTGGTATCTAGCTCAGGTGTTTGTGTTGATTGGAGGTTAACTTTTGACCAACTATTTCTTTGAAGGCCTAGTGATTTGGGCATGTTTAAAAAAGTGGTCAAGATTTGGAGTTGGAGGATATAAGCTCTTTATTTGTTAAAAAGGCCAAATGGGTGGCTAAATAATACTTTTTAGTCTTTTGAAGGTGAGTACATTTCAAATTATTCAAGTTTTAGTGCTCTTAGATGCCTAATTAGCTAATAGGCTTGTGAAGGAAGTATAGAAAAGAAACAAAGTTGGAGGCTCATTTGTGGAATGTATAAAGGGGAATAGTAGTGTATCTTAGATATTTAATTTTAGGGCTTGAAGTGATTTGAGTAGGGATTTATGAGGTCTACAATGGCAAGATAGGGTTATAAGGGGTCTAAATAGGCCTAGTGAATAAAATGAAGAAATTTTCCAAAGGAGGATGGCATTTTTGGTTTTATATGAGCATGTTAGCCTATTATAATTATTTTTCAGGTATGGTGGTGTGCTTGAAGTGACTTTGGTGGTATATAGGGTGCCTTGAGTGCAAAGGTATGTGAGTTTATATAGTGTTGTGGTGCTCATGTTGTTGTTTAAGTTACTAGTAGCTCTTCTTGGAGGTCCTATAGGTGTGCATGGGTTATATCGTATAAGGGGGAGCTAGTGTGAGTTCTTAGGTAGTCAAGTCTAAGGATATTATATGCCTATTAGAGTTATGACCTGAGTTAGTTCTTGAAGGCAGCTTGGTCCAAGGGGGAAAACTATGGTTGTTTTGTGATCTATTTCTTATAGTTGGTGTGAATTAAGTTTCAAAATATGATAAAAAAAGGTATGTGATATTAGTTGTGTTCTTAATTTTCTTGATTAAATATAGAAGAGCATGTTTGGTAGATGAGTCCACTTTATCATTTTGGTAAAGGGGGAGAGAGTAAAGGAGGTGTTACCATCAATGACAAAGGGGGAGATTGTTGGGATATTATTGGTAGTGATGTGTTATCATTGATGTCAAGTGGCATTGGTGATGACAAAGTGGTATGAGAGTTTTCTTGGTCTAATATGCATGATCTTAGTGCTCAACTCAGTCTTGGTTGCTAGTGACATCCTATGGGAGTAGTTGGTTCTATGGAGGCATAAGTGGATGTCATGGAGCATGGAGAGAGAGAGAGTAAATGGTATGTCCATGTGATTAAAATAGTAATTTTAATCCTTCCAAGTGTCCTCAAGTGACTAGTAGGTCTATTGGCTTTAGGCCTAGTAGGTTTTGTAAGCTAGTATGAGAAATCATGAAGAAGATCCAACTTGGTAGAGATTAGTATGATTGGAATATCAATTTTAAATATATATAGGGTGATAATAGGATAGGTAGATGATTTACAATAGGTGGACAATGATTTGCATGATAGTTTGACCATTAGCCTAGTTGGCTTAGGTGGGCTAATGAGGTCCTTGTGAGCAGTCATGAAGAGATTCTAGTTGGTAAAGCTCATGTAAGCATGGTTTATGGTATGAAATGGTTGGTTAAAGTTTTTTACCAAGTTTTAGGCTTTGAAGAGGAAAATAAAGCAAGTTAGTACATTGCAGAGTATTATGTGCATGCAAAATAATGGTTTCCTAGCTCAAGAAGAAGTATATAATGCTCATTAGCACATGTAAAACTTTTCATGGGGACTTGAGCCTTTTTTGAGAGGTGTAAAATGGATCTAATAAGGTTTTCCAATTATTTTTTATTGGATTGAGGGAAAAATCTTTATAAACATTCGTTAAGAATGTAAACTAGTCAGAAACCCTTTATAAACCCTCATAATGGAACGATTGGAGAGGTCTTACTATAAAGGACCTAGAATGGATTGGTTGACCAAGTTTTAAAATTGGAAGGTATAGAGGAGTCATATAGGAATATCCATGTGGTAGTGGTGTGTCAGGGTAGTGAGTAAAAGGTACAAAAATATGCTTATTTTTTAATATTTTAGTGTTACAAGTAGGGTTGACTGAGTCAACACATGAGAGTTGTTGGAGATTGAAGGCCAAGAATTTTTATTGAGGTATATGGAGTCAAGTGGTAAATTTATGTTTTATGTGTCAATTATCTAATTCAATAAAGTTTCCATATCACTAATCTACTAGAAAGTGAAAATAGTGATAAAAAGCTAGTATGAGTGAGAATCCATTTAGGGATGGTGTGCAAGTGAGTAGGGATGAATCCAATGGTTTGGGGTGTTTTTTTTAATACCTATTACTTAAGTTACCTTGATTTTTATGTTATGTTGATGAGCATACATAGTTAATAAGGTGCCTTCAAGATGACACGTTTGAGTAATGAGGATAATAAAGAAGTATGTCTCATAGAATGATCTATATGTTTCATATATGACATTAGACCTATATATGCTTGTGATTGGAAATGTTTTAAGGTTTTTTGAGGATCACATGAATGAATTTGAATATCAAGAAAGAATCTTCACAAGTGTTATATGTCATGTTCATCATGACTAGTTTTTGAAGCTTGTAGGCAGTCTAGAGTGGCCTATTTGGAAAGGCTAGTTTGAGCTATTTTGAGCAGAGTTTGAGGTGAGTGAGTGCTTGGTAGTATTATATGAGTATCATATATTTATTAAATTTATTTTTTCTTCATATTTTTCCTCTAATTTTGTTGGATTAGTTGAATATCTTTGACTGAGTTTATGGTGTGTATAACCAGTTTGAGTAATCTATTTGTTTGGAACTGTGTAAGCTATGTGAAGGTGAAAAATTGATTTAGTGATGTTTTTAAGGTAATTTATAGCCTATTAATGTGATTTTTTGAGTATATTGTTTTATAAAATCATCTATGTGTTTTAGTTCTTCTTGGTTGTATTTTTTGGGTGTTTGCAGGACTTGGAGCAAGAGAGAGAATGGCTTGGATGGAGTAGTGGTTTGGATTTCCAAATGTTGTAAGCCCATTTGGGAGTGATAAATTATATATTTTAGATAGGTTTTATGTGTTTCATATATTTGTGAATGTTGAAGGTGGGCAAAATATTCCAAGGATTATCATGTTGGTTTGAAGGCGTAATTCCTTTAGGTTTCTATTAGGCCTACTTGAGTTTTAGGTATTAAGGGAAATAAATGACCTATGGAATGTTTGGTTATCATATGTAACATATATAAGAACATATTTTGAGTATGAATCATGTAAGTGAAGCATCTTTTCTGACCAAGATGGGTTAGATGAAAGAGTGTTATATATACTAGGTGTATTTGGCTTATTTGGAAAGGTGTGAGGCAGAAGGTATTCAAGTAAAGGGAAGAGATCAGTCAAGGAGAAGAGATGGAACATTAAGGAACATTATAGGGTGAATGATATTAGTCATATTTTATTGATCATGTTCATGAGATAACAAGTCATTAGACCTAATAGTCTAAGGGGTGACTTGGTTGAGCAGATGAGGTAAGTGTGCTTGCCTTGAGATGAGAAGCAATTTTGTATGTGTTAGAGCAAGAGAAGGTCATCATAAAGTATATAAAACATTAGATAAGAGGTGTTAGAGTGGTTTACTAATCACCTATGGGATTATATCCTCCTTGTTAGTTATAGCTAGCTAAAGGTCTAGTTGGAGCAAGACTAAATCAAGGGGTAGATTCTCCTTGGTCAGTTGGTGCTGGTCTAAATTATTATGTTTGTGATATCATTATAGGAATATATTCTATTGATTTATAGGATTGAGAGTGGGTTTTATTACCCTAGAGGTTTTCCCATATAAATTATTTGTTCATGTGATGTATGCTCTTATTCATGTTTTGATGTATAATCTTTCATGTTCATGTATGATGAATGAGTTTATGGAATTTAATAAGCATTGTTGAATAATTATTCACCCCCCCTCTTAGTATCTACTCCTAATAGGACACAAAATCATTTTTCTAGGCTAAGATCACCCAACCATTGGGATAAGAGGTGGAGGGTGAGACAAAATGTATGCAAGGACCCATGGATAAACTTGAAAATGAGTTGAGGCCAGAAGAGCAAGCCCCCAACAGTAGTAAAAAGGTAGAGGCTCAAGGAAAACAATAATAAAATGTTGTGGTGTTTGTGGAGATATCCCCACAAGACCATCCCTCTCTAGTACACATAAGTTCAATACAAGAAGGAGATGTTACACCTAAGGGAGATAGGGTATCAGGATTGAAAATGGGTACCCCTATGCCTTTAGGTATAAATAAGGACCAAGGTGATGAAGTTGTAAGGGAAGGAAATTATAGTGGAATTAATTCTATTAAATTACCTCGAGGGCTCCTTCGAAAAATAAAGTTCCATGATCCTATCGAGCACAAGAGTTTTGAGGCCATGATTGGTGATGAGCTACTTAGGGGTGACAAGGAAGACACCATAGCCTCTTCCCATATTTTCCAACAAATTACACAATCTAAGTTGGAATCAAGACCACCTCCTCATCCCATAGGATAGGAGAGTGTCATTGATATACTACTATTTGGGTGTCAAAAGTAATTCAAAGTAGTTATCAAGGTCTTATAATAGATTACCCCAAGTAAAGAGGGAGAGAAAGAAGTTGGAAGGAAAGAGGTAGATTTGGAAAGAGATGAGGATACAGAGAAGATAAAAATAGGCTCACACCTAACCCCTATCACTCTCCCTTTGACTACTATGCTGGCCACACCACCATTTAGTGCATCCAAGCCAACCTCGAGGTCCAAAACTTTAATGGGTTTTTAGACTAAGCCCCTCTTATGGGTTGAAGAATAGATTAAGGATAAGTGGGGCATTAAAAGTAAATTATGGGATATAGATGTAGTAAATATTGCCCAGTCATACATGGTAAGACCTCCCAAGAAAGCCAAAGAACTCTCTTAGATTACTTTTAGTAATAATAGGGAGAGAACATAAGAGATAGCTATCCCCCCATAATGTGTTACAAAGTAGGACAATCCCCTTGAGAGATATGCAATATATAGATATAATCTAGGGGATCCTTCAAGAAATGAGATCAAGCATAGCTTTTAGGTTCTGGTGAGCATGGTGGCTCATCAGATGGACAAAGACAAGGTGTCAATGGAGGATTTTAAGATGTAAAACTAGGCAATGATCCAATACTTGCAAAAGTTATTGAGCAATCTTAAAGTAGTGTTTCCAACTACTAGCATATCCCAAAATCACCTTATTTCCTCCTAGGATGCACTTTATTTTAGCCTAGGTGAAGATTTAAAGACTATATGATGGGTGACAGAAGAGTGGCAAAAAGACTTGATGGTCAAAGGTAAGGAGGTCATCTATGCATCATTAGGATGGCTTGATGATACAATAGATAAAAAAGAGGAGTGTAAATCCTTATCATTGGTTTATGAAATGGATATAAAGTTCTAGGAGGAACTTGGGCCCAAGGTAGATAAGTTATGGAGTGTGGGAAAGGTTAACTTGATTATAGAAAAGGTCATCACCTCAGATGATCCTAAAATACCCAGAGATTGCCAACTAGCCATAAAACATAGGTTAGCAATGCTTAAGGATGTCACCTTCAATATAAAAATGGAAGAGCAGTCTCTCAAGAATGGTAAGATAAAAATCAAGGCCACCTTAAGGAGGATGGTGAATTTTTATGGTATAGTCGACATGAAAAAGGAATTGATAGAAGATGCCCTGAAGAGTCTTATTGATGCACCACATGGAAGCTTTGATGGCTAGAAAATAAGGGAGTTGGTAAAAATAAAAAAATCTTGTGACCAATTGAATGCATTAGACAAAAAGAAATAGAAAACACTCTAGGGGATTACCAAGTGGTTAGAGTAATATGAGGTCAAATTCAAATACTAGATGGGCCTAGTTAATAAAATCCTCACTGTCATGATTAAGAAGCTCATTATTTACAAGAACACGCTAGTGCAAGGCTCGGTCATCAATGTTTATTCCATGATATGACCAAATCATTTCTATTTTTCCTTAATTAATGTAAATATTCTTCTCTCCTCTCTTTTCCTCTTCTCTCTTTTTCAGTTGGTCTTTTTATGCCCATTAGTGGCACGTCTCTCATAAGAATATTCTTTGGAGAAAGGGGTGTTCTGGTTTAGTTGCGCAAGTGGATAAATGTCATTTTGTCCCTTGTTAAGGTCTTCTTTATGTGGTGTATGGAGAGTGTCCCACTAGGATGAGATATCAAACATGTTATTTTCATCAGAGCATGCACATTATCTTGGGAATCCTTTTTGTTGCAACTAATGAGCTTCAATCTTGTGAATGATTTCTCTAGTTGAAGCATCTCATTAGGATATGACATGTATTAGTTTGAAAATTATATAAGTAAAGGAGGTTTATTCCTTTACAAAGCTTGATCAATTGGAAATTTAAAAAAAAAGAGATATAATTCTAGAGTTCCTCCTATGTAATCTCTTTGAAGTCAAATTGATTTCTTATGTAAAACCATTGACAAGCTTTGAGATCATATCAAAATGTTCCCTTGTTATAAAGATAAATTGCATAGTGTACATGTTGTAGGATTTCCACCACATGTTATATGTATTTAAAGGTTTAGATGGATAATGGAATATGTTGATGTTTTGTTTCTCTATCTTGTCTTGAAATCTAATGCGTTATTATGAGTTCTTAATATATTGGTTCTCTCATGCTTTCCTTTTATGGTAGTCATCTAGGAAATGCATTGAGATTATAAAATCCTTTTAGTTGTGAATTCAAAATAAAGTATTAGATTTATTTTTTAAGGGTTAGTCCTAGTCTCATGGATTTAGTGAGAAAGAGCTCTTGAAAGATTACTTGTAGCCTTACTTGTGATTCTTCCAAGGAGCTACAAAGTATTGTTTCATTCCATTAGTTTCTTTTAACTTTTTAAAATGTTTGTTTGTGGAAGTAACATGATAGTCTAGTGAATTTATCCTTTCTCATCTAACACCCATCCATAAATTATTTTAAATCAACCCACCCTATCCTACCCTATTCTTAACACACCATTTGCATAACATAATTGTTACTTGCATCACAAATACATAAGATCTTGTATATTTGGAATGTATTTGTAGTTTTGTGCTTAAAATTTTAAAGTTGCAATTTCTATTCTAGTTTTTGTTGTCAAATGTTTCATAAAATGGAGATTGTATTCCCCCTTTCATCTATCTCTAGTAGCTTGTATATGACTTAAAGCATTTGTGCATTTTTTGTGATAACCCTTATGGGTGAAGTGTGTAAACTTAGTTATGTTTTAGTCATTTTTCCTCTATGTACCAAGAATCCTCATGAAGATTGAGTATAAAACCCCTCCATGTGAATAAGCTACCCCATAGGTTCTCTCATCTTGGTTTAGGTAGAGCCAAAAGTAATAGGGAGTTAACCATACCCTTTGTAGGTGTCTCTCAGTCATTATCTATGTTTAGTTCTTTGTTTGATGTTAAACCCTTCCCTGACTATAATGACATAATAATAGGTTTTTCATTATTGTTTGATATTTTTTATAAATGTGCCAAGACAAACATAGGAGGTGTATAACTAGGAACCAACAACTTCAATAATGTACTTAATGGTATACTTGAAGGTATAATTGTATGGAATAGGGCTAAAAATAGGGTTGTATGTGTGTTTGTAGGTATGTAGGGTGTAAGATGGATTCTAAATCAAGATAAAATATGTAACAAAACTTTAAATAGGTTATATAACCATCCACACACGTATTCAAGTTTCATATAGAGGTACATGAGTTATGCCAGCCATCAAATGGGTTAATAAGGTGAAAATGCATTATTTTACAAGTCAAGAAGCCTATATGTAGGCCTATAAGACATTTCAAGAGACATATAATTAGTGTATTGAGTTGAATAATTATGTTTTAGGAATAAAAATCCTCATTTAAAGCTTCAAAATTTTCAAATTTCTTGCCAAAATCTCCAACTATCTCTCATGTTTGCACAAGTACCTAAACTAGGGGTTTTAACCATTTCATGGTTCACATATCCATATAGGGTCTCAGAAGCTAAAAATTGACATGGAGAATGGTATTGGAATGGGTAAAGTAAATGACATACTTCCTATAAGTTTCACACATATGGGAGTGATTTTGGGCCAAAATTCATTTCTAAGTAAGAAGGCTTAATTAAGGCCTAATTATGGAGAGAGAATGGCAGAAAGGACACTTCCACTCACTTTCAGGTCATAAATTTTGTATCAAACTATAAATATATATTGGGTTATTAAATATATGCTTAGTTTTGAAATATACTTCATAAATTATTCTACATAAGGAGGTTTACACATTTTTAGGGCTACAAGGAATGTGGCCAAATTAGAGATTTTGGTGCAAAATAAAATCTTAGGGGTAGTTTTAGAGTTAAAAATGTTTTATTGAAAGTATGATATGATTTTAATAGTCCATACATGGAGATATATTTCCTTGATGAGGACAAACTCAAGATTTGACACTTATAAGCAAGATTGGCCTAGTGAGACAAAGGGGTTTCAAGACACTTAAGGAGTTACTTAATGTTTTCCACTAAGATTTAAGTTTGAGGATATCCTAAGAAGATTAAATGTGTTAATATAATATAAATATATCATTTAAACATGACATGACCATAAATTAATCCACTTGTCATCCCACAAGCCAAGATAAAGGGAAATTTTGAAGAACAAGGCAAGGTGTCAAACAAAGTTGCAAATTTCCATGCCACTTGTAGGAGAAGAGAATATTCAAGATATATAAACATATATTAGAGCGTATGATGAGATATTTTTATAACTCTCTTGTTACTTGTAACTCATAAGACACTTGTCATCTCTTTCTTGTATTCCCTTCTCTCTTTCTTCTCTCACTTTCTCTATATATTCAACTTTGATAGGCTATTTTTGTATCCTCCACCTAGGTATCAAAAATATATACCCATTTACAAGAATTTTATAAATGAGAAATTTTTTATTTACCTCCTCCTTTAAGTATTTTCAATATGTTTATGTGATTAGTTGATATTATCAAGTGACTAACTTTGCTTCCTTGACATGTTTGTCCTTTTCTTATAAACATGTTTAGTTTGAAAATTATTTGCAAGTCTTTTGAAGTTTCTAAGTGGAGTGTGAAAGGTTGAGTGAGTTGTCTTTTCATTAGTGTAATTTCATGACCTCTTGACTATTCCTCCTAGCCCAACAATCTTTCATAACCTTCATGAGAAGTATTAATGTAGAGAGGTAGATTTAGAGTAATGTTTGTTGTAGGTTAGTCTCGTGTTTGAATTTCATTTGCAGTTATTTGATAGTGGTCAAATTTATTGGTGCATCACCTCTATTAGAGTATGTTTCTATCTCTCTTTTCCTAGCAATTTTTTAGAGTAGTTTGTGAGCTTAAATGATTCATCAAGGGAAGCTGGCCCTTAAATTATAGATTTGATCCAAGTTTAAGCCACCCACAACCTAGGATTATTTTAATGCTATTCCAAATTTGGAAGGCTTGAACTACCTTCCAAATGGTGCAAATTCAATTGATTATAGTAACTATTTATGAATAATACTATATAGTAAAAGTGCATGATATGGATCATGACATTGTTAATCAAGCTTAACAAACACAACAACCATAATAAATACACCATAAAATGACATGAATTATCACACATAAGCCCAAGGGTTGCATACAACATTTGGACATGAATATGTCACAAAAAACAAGGCCAAGGGCTACATGTAAAGGATATTAAGAATGTTACAAACAAGGGACATAGAAATGCCATGCACATAAGTTTAAGTGACTACACATACTACACAAGCAATGCTTTTATGTAATCAAAAATGAATCATGTCTATAAATAAATCCTAGCTTAGAGAAGATAGAGCATACCTACTCTTCTAATTGGGAATACATTTCTTAAGTGGGAGCATGATCAATATGGGGATCTACTAGATCTGATTAGGGGATAAATTATCATAATACACCATAATAAGGAGGGTTCCAAAGCCTCCAGTCTAACATAATCATGAAATAACCCTAAGGGGATCCTAATTTTTGATATTTCACCTATTCTAATAAAAAATAAAGTAAATCTAATCTAGTGCTCACCAAAGCTTGTGGCACAACATGAGGGGTTAGTAAACAATCAAAACATGTACAAGATAATCCTAATTAAGCTAAGTATGAGTAAGGTTCTAATACATGGAATATGAAGAATAATATTATTTGAAACCAATATTTATGTTACTTCTATCTAGTAAAGAGAGGAGCTAAGTTAGAGAATACTTACTTGAATGTGAACCCATCAAAACTCAATCATTCTCTTGTCCAAGGGAATTAGCAAGAGTTTGTTGTGGTTTGTAAGGATCACTACGAAAGGCCAAAGTATTAAATCCTTATCCATAAAATTAGATTTTCCAAATAGAAACCCTAAGCTAAGACTCCTCAAGTAGAATGGTGGAAGAGCAGATTGTAAAGAAGCACGAGTAAATAATAACTCTTGATTGCATATTGAAATAATGATGAAATGATCTTGTATTTATAGGTAGATCTTTCCCTAAATTATTCTAAATATATTAGTGTATAGGGTTGATCTATTCAACCCTATACAATTCTAAAAAATTATTCACTAGGTCCCAAGCTAGGTCAGCCAAAGGCTAACCTAATTCCTAAGTGAAAATATATAGGTTTGACCCAATTGACCTTGTATAGATGATTGAAAAAAAGGGATTTAAGGTGAGGAAAAGAGCGATGGAAAGAGGAAAAATATTGGAGAAGTGTACAAGTGAGGAGTAATATATTAGGGAATGGATTTTAGGATATGGTTGGATTGGTAATAAGTGGTAATAAGGGACAACAATCATGCAGAGTATCAATGGTCTATCAACCCCTTTTCTGGTGTACCCTTTGTTGTCCCCAAAAAATGTCACTCATTGTTGGGACAACATATGAACTATTTTGGTCCCGCAAGACCAAAATTGTCTCATCCCTTTTTAAAATTTTGTTATGAGCCTTCAAATTCTCTATTTTTAAAACTTTTTTAGCTAAGGGATCCTGTAGATACTTTTCCATGGACTTCAAGGCCTCAAAATTATGGAATTTGTAGGTAAGAAATCCACAGACTCAAATCTATGGACTCCCCCAAATCTACAAACTAGCTTCTATGGACTCTACAAGATGGTTTCTATGGACTCTGTAGGAAAGAAACATGTTCTCAACACTTTGGCATTTTCAATCAGGAAGTTCAAAGGAGTCTTCTGAAAGCTCGAAGAGTACCCTTGCAGAGGGCACTTAGCTGCCAAAAATTGACCCTTGCAACTTTTTTGAATGGCAACCTTGGAGGTCAGACATCCCTTTCAAAGGGCAGGTGAAGAGTAGACAAACCTTTGTACAAGTCTGAAGGATAGTTTTGGGATTGAACAGCCCTTACAGAGGGCAGAGTGAGATCTCCCTTGGGTAGGAAGCAAGTAGGAAAGACATGAAGGTGAAGGAATTAGAGCCTGAAGAAACCCATAAGATCAAAATTTGAAGGCATACAAAGGACCTCGAAGGGCAAGTTCCCTCTGGGAAAGATCGAACCTCAAAGAGTAGTGGAAGCCACCAAATGTCTCTTATAAAGTCAAGCAGAAGTTGCCAAGTGTCATCTATTGGGACATAGTTTCTAGTAAGTTTCAAAGCAATAAAACATGCCACGTGTCCCATTATAACTCAACAGAGCATGACAAGTGTCTGAATCCGTGTTTTGAGTTTCTTATAAGATATAAATCTTCTTTCAATAAGCTTCACTCAGAGTTCCATGGAGGGCACCACATGACAACTGTGGAAGGTTTTAATATGTTTTTCTAAATGTAGCGGAAGTCACCACATGTCCCTTGTAAAGCTCAGTGGAAGCTAACAAGTGTCAATGGTCACAATTTCTTCCTTTGGTTTTGTTATTGAGTAAGGACTATGGTGGGCCCTGAGTGATTTGCTAAAATGAGTGGAAGTTGCCAAGTGTCATCTACCGAGACCCATTACAACTTGTTTCTAAAAAGCTATGGAATGTGCCACATGTCCCATTATAACTCAATGGAGCATGATAAGTGTTTGCATTTGCATGAATCAAAATGAGTCTCAAATGTTTCTACATTATGTCTAAAGCTTAGTAGAAGCCACCATGTGTCATCTTCTGTAGAACTCTCAAAATGTGTTTAAAGCTTCTATAAGTTGAGCGGATGCTGCCAAGTGTCCTCACCTATTTCATAGTAGAAAATTCCATGTGTCACTTGTTAAGATCATTGAAAAGTGGCCAAAGCAAGCAAAAAATACATGAAGGAATTACTAAGGAGGATGACGAGCCCGTAGCCATCAAATTTAGGACAACTAACTAGCTTTAGCTTTCAAATGATGATGGACCCAAACACGTCAAATTTGCGGTAATGAAATAGCAGTTGATCTTTGTAGGATTAAGCATGGACCTGAATACATTCAAAGACCTTCAAGATGAAAGGATGAACTATAAAGGAGAAAAGATAGCCCAAGGGCTCAAATTGCAATAGAAAGAGGTAAAGGCCAAAATATCTATGCAGTAGTTATTCCAGTAGGTGGAACAGTCTGTAAGGTAGATTTTTGAGCCCTTAAACATTGAAGACACGGCCTATTTGTCTCCCTTGGAGTGAATAAAACTGGATAGCTACATAGACATCAAGTGATAGACCACATGACTCAAGCCCAAGAGAAGACATTAGAGATGAATAAACATGCCACAGTTAAGGTGGCCACCCTGTTCTAACATGGCCCTCTTTGACAAAATTGGAAATGCATTCATGGCATTGAATGCAACATGGGCCACTCCATGGAACAAAGTGCCAAGCCTTTTTTGGGCTGCTATATATTGTATTCTCATGTGTCATTAAAAAAAAAGGATCTTCCTAATATAGAAGCAAAACTCTACCTAAATTGAAAGGCATTACTGAGATTTTGAGCTCAAATTGTTAATCATATTTATTTATTTGAATCAGAAAGTAAGTTACTTTCAAAATTTGTGTTGTTATAGCTTGTGTCATTCTAGGAGATTGTTCTTATGTCTATTTCCTAAATGTATTCTTGTTTATTCAATTTAACAAGCAGAACTAGTGGAAGTAATCAAGAAGGTGTCCTGAAGCCAATTGTGGAGAGACTTTGTGCCCCCACAATTGTCTTTAGTGTGTTTTCTTTCTGTTCCTATGTAAAGGATCTTGGGTCGACTTTGTGACCTCATTATCCTTTGTATTTCACTCTTGTGTAGTCAAGGTGGAGACTTTGTGCTACATCTCAGTCTGCTAGTTACTACACCTTTGGTTACTACTTACTTGTCACTACCTAAAAGAACTCCTATTGTTCCTTGTAAGAACACTTCTGAAAGAAGAGAAGTTTCTTCACCAAGATTTTCTCCTCTATTTGTGAACATCATCTTTGAAAAAAGAGAGATGGATGGTGTATCCTACACCTGAGTGTTATTTTCTACATTATATATATATATATATATATATATATATATGTATAGCTCCTCATACTTATAGGGAACCTCCCCTTGATGAGAGGAGAGATTTGTCTCCTGCTGATGTAGTAAACCTACACATCTGGCCAACCAATCTCCCTATGCTATGGTTGAAGAGATCTATTTTGCTCACTAGTTAGTTGGTTGACAAAATATTCACCCAACAATTTTTGATAACTCCACTGGGGATGAACGTGCAATCTGAAGTCTCAAGTTTCAAATTGAAATAGTCCCTACCCTTATCCATCATAGACTCTGGTGACTCCTTTCTGTGTCTTACCCATTATCATTATAGCCTTACCATATTCATCCATCTCCATTACATTATCTAGTCTTTAAAACCAGAGCTGCTAGGGAAGGACAAGTGGTTTGAAGCCTCAAGCTTCAAGCTAAAGTAGAACTAGTCCTTTTCCATTTTTGTTTCATAATTTGGAAACTTCATGCTATACTAAAAGCTAGAGAGTTCAAGGTGTTGTTGACCCTATCTTTGATTTAGTGTAGTAAGGAAATTTTGACCTATTCCCTCCCCAACTTCAAGATCAACGATCCAAGAGGGTTCCTCCTACCCGTACCAGTTCACCAACCCAAGGTAGAGCTACTTTTTCTCTACTATCAGTAGAGATTTGCCCATATATACACCACCTAGATTTGTTATCCCTCTTTTTCATAATCCAATCATGGCAGTTCAAGGCCCCTGGGGTAACTCATTTGGCCCACTAAATCTCATTCCACCTCTACATGAACTTCCATGCAACTCAAGAAAGAATTTCCTTAAATTCTTTGGTGATGGGACAGTTCATTCTAATGAGCACATTTTAGCTTTCAGCATAGCTTGTGGTGTGATAGGTATGGAATTTGAGGATGTGTCAGTCAGAATTTTCATGGAAACACTATAAGGTGATATTGTAGATTGGTTCTACCATCTACAAGCTAGATCAATGACTGACTAGGACACACTCAAAGCTAAATTTGAAGCCATGTTCAAGCCTATAGAAGATGCACATGCCTTACTAGCCCAGCTCACACAAATGAAGAAGGAAACTCATGAACCTATGAGGGATTTCATAGCAAAGTTTGACAAATTGAGGAACTAAATGTTAAGCATAGGATATACTGAGAGGGGGGGTGAATCAGTATATCATATATCTTATAAAACTTTCCTTTAACCAAATTTCACTTAATCAAGCATTCAAGATATGCAATAAAACTCAAACAATAAACACCACACAAGATAGAGAGAGAGACTAGATATAACATGGAAACCCAATGTGGGAAAAACCATGGAGAACAATCTCAAGTATATGAATGAGCACAAACCCAAACAATATTCACAAGCCAAGCTTTTAGGAGCACCATACCCCTTTGCTGAGCACCACTCTAGCTACTATTCATGAGCACCAACCCACAAGAGCACCACACCCCTTTGTCGAGCACCAACCCAGCTACTATTCATGATCACTAACCCACAGGAGCACTAAACCCTTTGCTGAGCACCAACCCAACAACAATTTGTGAGCACCAACCCCTTTGTGTATACCATAGACCTATCTCTCAATGTTGCTATCTCAACAAATGATATATCAATACAACATCTCTTTCTTCTCTCTCACCTTTGCTCTTCTAAGCTAGATATAACAAATACAAATCATATTCATCTCTCACAATTGCTCTTTTAAGCTAGATATTACAATATCAAATCAACCTCTATATCTCATATTTACAAATGGTTTCTCAAGCCTTTATTTATAGCTTTCCAAATGATCTTTGGCCTTCCCCCTTTGTGACCCTTCAATCCTCATGGAAAATAGTGTGAATCTTGGATGACCCTTCATATTCAATCCTTTGAAAAGTCATGTGGTGACCCTTCATGACCAAAAACGTCCTTCCCACTTTTGTCCTTATCTTTGGTGACTTTTCATATTCCTCAAAGTGTCCCTTCATGAGAAATTATGCCCTTACTCTTTTCTCTTCACTTGGTGACTCTTGGTATTCCCCAAGATGACTCTTCATGGGAAAATTCATCCCATCCTTCTTTTGTCTTTAACCCATGGCTCTTCGACTTCTCCATGGGCCCTTCTTTTGTCTCATATGCAACCAAAAATATATTCATTGATATTAACTCATATTAGCCAAGATATATTTATTATAAACAACATTAAATGCAATGGGGCCTTTATCACCAATAATGCTAAACCTTTGACATCAATGACAATATTTCCAACAATCTCCCCCTTTGTCATTGATGGCAACCTCAATCCTAAAACTACCACATCTTATCACCTGCACATACTATCATCTAAAAACATACAATAACTCCCCCTTACTATAGCAACCTGTACCTATTTTTTGCATTTGTTATTCTCCTTGTACCTATTTTTGCACCTATACCTGCTATTCTCCCCCTTTGACATCAATGGCAAAGGGCCTACCTGGATATAACACTTAGCTCTCCCTCACTTGATGCTAAACATCAATGGCAAGAAGTAATAGAAATTACTCCCAACTCCTCTCGCCGATCTTTGAATGTATCCTTTGATCATGCCTTTGAGAAGATATTTGACAAAACATATACATTGTTCCCTGTCCTTTAAACATCTATAATCAACTCATTTGAATCTTTTCTTCTAATCTCATAACCTTTAAAATGAAACATTAATGTGTATCCTTGATCACATATTTTACTAACACTTAATAGATTATGCTTAAGACCTTTTACATACAAAACATTCTTAGTCTTAGTTCTACCATAATCCAAACTCAAAGTACCTTTTCCGGCTATCCTAGCAGTGTTTTTATCTTTGAATATCATTGTACCACCATTGATCTTCTTTAGAGTAATGAACTTACTTTTATCACCTATCATATGCCTCAAACATCCGCTATCAATTAACCATGGCTGATCTTTACCTCTCACATGCAGAGCTATCTGCACCATCATAAAATCTTCAAGTTGTTTCTTCTACCATGAACATGTCTAAACCTTCTCCCTAATGAATGGAGCTTTGAGACTCTAATCCTTCTTCTTGATGAATGGAGATTTAAAGCTCTAATCCTTCTTGATTGACTTGAACACACTTCTACAATACCGAGCTATGTGTCTGAAGTTGTTGCACATGTAGCATAATATGGTCTCTTCATCAAAGCTTGATAGAGGAACAAAAGAGTTGTGGCTTCTGCTTGACTCTACTTGACTTTTCTTCTCCTTATTTTTGAAATTGTTTGCTCTTTTTCTACATTCTAATTTCTTGTGACCATATCCATTATAATAAAAATAATAGCCATAAAAATAAGACCTATCTGTATATCTCTAACCTAATTGTCTTTTGTAGCTTTGTTCTCTCCAGCCTTCTCTATTTGGAATGTCCTTTGTATTCTTCACTTCTCCCCTTTTTGTTTCCTCTTGTGTAAGAGCTTCAAAATAGCTCTTTTTCTTTTCAAAACTGATCCCTATCTTATCTGAATATGCTTTTTGACTTTCTAGTATCTTATTCAATATGTTAGTGCTATCTTCAAATTTTGAATCATTGACTACTTTATCACTGACTGCTTTCTTAATATCTTCTTTTAAAGAGGCAATTTCAATAACATACCTTTGACATTCTTTTCTTGCTATTTCAAACTGTGTTGCAAGATCTTCTTCATTCTTCTTGGCTTCTTCAAGTGTGCTTGTAGATCTTCAATCATTTCCTTTGACTCCTGTTCATTTTTCTTGATCTGGCACTTTAATCTTCAATTCTTGTTTTAAACAGCTTCTAACTCTTCTAAGGCACAAATGAACTCTCCTTCCATATTCACTTTAGCTTCCTCCTCTTCTTCTTCTTGATCACCTTCATGTATGGCCATGAATAGAATCTCTTCTTCTGAATCACTAACTCCATTATCTTTGTCTGAGCTAGGATCCTTAGAATACAGGCTCTTCTTCTCGAATCCCTTCTTAGATTTGCCTTTGAAATTCTTATTGTATGTAGGCTTTTCTTCTTCATTATCATTAACCTTATCTAGGCATCTAGCTAAAAAATGTCCAATCTTTCCACAATTAAAACATTTAAAAAGTAATTTTCCTTGATATTTACCTGTTCCTTTTTTTGGCTTGCGAATGAAAAGTTCTCCATTGTCATCGACATCACCACTAAAAATATCACTTGATTCTTGAATCTTAGCTTTCTCCTTCTTTGATGTCTTGAAATCTACTTCTCTCTTTGAGGGTTTATCTTGTTCTATCCACATCTCATATGTCATGAAAATACCATGGATCTCATCCATCTTTAGCTTGGCTAAATTTTTCATCTCCTTGATTGCTGAAACCTTTACATCATATCTCATTGGTAGAGATCTCAAAACCTTTTTCACCACTGGTGTCTCATCCAACATTTCTCCAAGACCTTGAATCTGATTTATGATTTGATCAACTCGTAAAAGATAACTTGCTATATCTTCTTCTTCCATCTTCAAAATTTCAAACTGCCCTCTAAAAGTCTATAACTTAACTTGCTGAACTTTTCCATCACCTTTGTAAATATTCTCAAGTTTTACCCAAGTTTTATGAGTAGATTTACATTGCATAACTTTAACAAATTTAGATTCACATAAACCACATAAAATAACATTTAAAGCTTTAGCATTACATTCACTTGCCTTTTTTTTTGCTAGAGTAATTGTAGATGTCTGTGGCTCTTCGTATTCCTCCACCACTACTTTCCATATGTCAAATCCAAGGGCCATCAAATAAACATTCATTCTCATGCTCCAAAAAGCATAATTCATCCCATCAAATAGAGGTGCCTTATTTGTAGAAAATCCTTCTTGTGACCTAGCCATCATGCTATTCCGATCTACCTTCAAGCTATAAAACTTTTCAAAAAGGAACTTGCTATGATACCAATTGTTAAGCACAGGATATACTGAGGAGGGGTGAATCAGTATATCATATATCTTATAAAACTTTCCTTTAACCAAATTTCACTTAATCAAACATTCAAGATATGCAATAAAACTCAAATAATAAACACCACACAAGATAGAGAGAGACACCAGATATAACATGGAAACCCAATGTGGGAAAAACCACAGAGAACAATCTCAAGCATATGAATGAGCACAAACCCAAATAATATTCACAATCCAAGCTTGTAGGAGCACCATACCCCTTTGTCGAGAACCACCCCAACTACTATTTATGAGCACCAAACCACAGGAGCACCACACCCCTTTGCTAAGCACCAACCTAGCTACTATTCATGAGTATCAACCCATAGGAGCACCAACCTACAAGAGCACCAACCCCTTTGTGTATACGACACACCTATCTCTCAATGTTGCTATCTCAACAAATGATATATCAATACAACATCTCTTTTCTCTCTCTCACCTTTTCTCTTCTAAGCTAGATATAACAAATACAAATCATATTCATCTCTCATAATTGCTCTTCTAAGCTAGATATTACAATATCAAATCAACCTCTATATCTCATATTTACAAATGGCTTCTCAAGCCTTTATTTATAGCTTTCCAAATGACCTTTGGCCTTCTCCTTTTGTGACCCTTCAATCCTCATGGAAAATGGCACCAATCTTGGATGACCCTTCATATTCAAGCCTTTGAAAAGTCATGTGGTGACCCTTCATGACCAAAAATGTCCTTTCCACTTTTGTCCTTATCTTTGGTGACTTTTCATATTCCTCAAAGTGTCCCTTCATGAGAAATTGTGCCCTTACTCTTTTGTCTTCACTTGGTGACTCTTCATGGGAAAATACATCCCATTCTTCTTTTGTCTTTACCCTGTGGCTCTTCGACTTCTCCATGGGCCTTTTTTTTGTCTCATATGCAACCAAAAATATATTCATTACCATTAAATAAATATTAACTCATATTAGCCAAGATACATTTATTATAAACAACATTAAATGCAATGGGGCCTTTATCACCAATAATGCTAAATCTTTGACATCAACGACAATATTTCCAACACCGAATTCCTACTATTGTTCAACCAACACTTGAAAACCTCAAGTGCTTCTTCATCAACTCACAGCTGCCTGAAGTGAGTTTTTTGCTAAGACATGTTGGTCACATAGACCTTTAGGCTACTCAAGACTTGGCTACTAAAGTAGAAGATGACCTTATCTTGGAAAGAAAGATAAGGAGAGATCTAAATAGAGGTAAATCCTTTTCATCTTCTGAATACTCACATTTAGCCACCACTAATCCAATGGTACAGAAGCTTGCAAATGAGTTGTTGGCCCTCAAGAAATAAATGACACAAAGGATGTCATATGCTCCTTCACACAGAGATGTACCAAGGAGGACATTCCAAAATTATTCATATCAAAGCCATGCTACTAGGAATCAAGGGCAAGTAAATTGTCTCTCTTCCCCTCAAAGGAATAACCTTGCTATTGAAGCACCTCCAACCAACTCAGCGGTTGGGTATCTTGAAGTAGAATCAGATTTCTCCTTCTAGCCTGAGTTGAATCCTAAAGATGACACTAATCTCTTCATTGAGGAAGAAGAAGAATTATTTGGCGACTCCAATATTGGCTTTCTAAATTATCAAGATGAACCCATAAGTGAAGGTAATGTAGCTGAGGGATCATATGCTATGTTCACCTAGTCTAAGAACCAGTCAACCCAACCAGCTGATAAAGAAAAGTTAGAAGAGTGACCTTAACCAATAGTTTCAATTGCTAAGCAGAGATCCACCCTTCCTTTCTAGCCAAGGGACCTGGTGATTGCAAGAAAGGTAAGCCCACAAAACATCCCTATGCCTTCTACTTCAAATTCATAGTCTAGTTCTCCCCTCCCAAAAATGAAAAGGATGAACTTCCATCCTCTTCTCCTAGCTCATTCCAGACATTTGACATAATTGACCACATAAAGAAAACCAAAATTCAAGTGTCTGAATTTGAATTTCTGTAGTCCCATCCTAAGCAATTGGATAAGTTGGTTCAGTGTGTGAAGAACCAAACCATCCCTGTAAGATAAAAAGCTAAAAAATTAACTCATGATCCCTTAAGGGACATGTCTATCCCAAACAACCTTGTCATTACCCCTCCTATTGCCCCTGGGAAAATAGAGCCTTTTTATGTTTTCTTGCTGATAAACGGTCACAAGCTGAGCAATTACATCATTGATTCTAGAGCTTTAGACAACATCATGCCTACTAAAGTGGCTAAATCTCTTGGCCTCACACTGACCAAGACATTTGATAGATGCTTATCTATGGAGAACAAATAAGTACCACTACTAGGACAAATCAAAGATGCTCAATTTGCATTTGCAGCATTCCCATTAAAAGAATCAAGATGACTATCATGGTGGCCAACATCCCAGCATCCTATGGCATCCTTTTTGGCCAAAATTTTTGTAAGGATATTGGTGGTGAACTAAGCATGGAGTTGTCTAAGGTAAGGATCCTAGTCAAAGGTGTTATGAAGAGGCTACTCCCTAAGAAGGAAATGAAATATGTGGTTACCCAGACCTCGGCACTTGAATCTCAAATTCTATTTGAGTCTTCAGGCATGGTGTCATGTCCCCTTTTCAGTTGACATGTTCTGAGTTCATGGTTAGCCTATTATGCGATCCTCGTAGGCTGATAGGATGATTAGAGGGTCTTGATGGAGATTGGAGGGGCTTCGTTTAGCAGAGTTTTTCTACATTTTGTTTTCATTCGGGCTCTTTCAGACACTTTTGGCCTAAGCTCCTACTTTTTAGGGATATTTGATATGCAATAGAGCACCTTTATTTTGATATGGTCATGTGCAGAATCACTCCCTGATTCACTAGCTTTGATCAGTTTGAGGATCTGACATGTATTGAGGGAGATATTAATATTTGATTGATTTAATCAAATATTAATTATTTAGCCTATTTTTAATTAGAAACCTTAATTCTAATTTAAGAAACCCTAATTAGGGCAAGCATATCTTTTTGAGGGTATAAGGGTTTCTCATGGAGGCCATTGTTGATTAGCCATTGATTATTGATTATTGATTTTGAGAATTTCTTCTGTGAAGACTGAGCCTAGGGTTCTAGGATTCCTTTTGCATTGGAGAACGTTCCCTCTTCAGTGTGTGCAATTAAGAGGCTATGGAATATCAGCTGATCTATTACCAAAGTGAGAGATAGCTTCATCCAGAAGTTATCACAGAATTTCAGGTTTGAGAGATAACTTCACACAGAAGTTATTACAGATATTCTAGGTATTTATTGCTTTATGTTTTGATTCAATAAATTATACAGCTAGAGATCTTCTGTGCTAGAGACATATATTTTCAGATCAGGGGTTGAAAACAGGGAAGTTGTGCTTAATTGGCAGTCGTACAAAGTCCGTACAGGTCCGTATAGATTAGCTCAGGCACCGAGTGAAAGATTATAAATAATTTTTTTTACCTAAGTTACATAGTGGAGCTACATTTAAATATGTACTTCGATACTTTTAGGTTTAAATAATAATATCAATATATTATTTTATATTTGTAATTTTAATATATATTATACTATAATATAACCCCATATATAAATGTGTGTGTGTATAAATATATTTTATATATTATAAAATTATTATAGAATTTTTATATTTATATTATCAAATTAAATATTATTATATATTATTATTAAATAATATTGTATATACACACAAATAAATTAGTTATTATATACTAGTGCATATACCCACAAACAAATTAACAATTGTTCTAAAGGTAGACCGACATTGGTCGACTGAAGACTGATGTCGGCAGAAAGCCGACCTGCAGTGACCGACGTCGGCAGTTTATCGATCGATGCCAGCGACTGTGTGTTCGACACAGCAGGCTGAGGCCTTCCAAAATTCAATTTTCACTTCCAATTTTGCTAAGCTAGGGTTTTTAAGACTGTATTTCATATTTATATGCATAAGAAAGGACTGAAATTGTAATAGTTTAGAAGGACAAGTGATAAGATCTGTAATTTGCTATTAAGAGACTATATTATTGTGATCATTCTGAATTTATTCAACAGAAGTTATATCTTGTTCAGTGTTTTTTGTGTTGCTATATTTCCTATTTGGAGGGGATATTACACATGGGTAACTACTTTTTATTCTTAGATGAAGTTCATGAGGCTTTTGATGAAGCTCCCATAGGTGAAAACCTAGAAATGCAGATTCATCAAATAGTAAGAAAATTGGTGGAGTGCAATACAAATGTAGAAGGATCTCTACCTCTAAATGATGAAGAATCCAAAGGAAACAGTGTTTGAGGAGGTATGGATTATAGAATTTGATGGCAACTACTCCTCTACCAGTTTAGGTGTTAGAATTGTGTTGATATCTCATTAAGGAGATATTTTTCTTTCATCCTACAAGTTACAATTTAACAACACTAATAACATATCTAAGTATGAATCTCTATTACTTAGATTGAGGGCTGCTCGAGACAAAGGCATCAAGCTCCTTCATGCTAAAGAAGATGCTGAATTGGTGGTTTATCAGGTGAGAGACCTGTATCAAACCAAGAATGAAAGATTGCACCATTACCACAATCTAGTCTGAGACCAAATTGAAAGCTTTGATGCTTTCAACATCTTTGCCATTCTTAGAGAATTTAATGACTGGGTTGATGCATTGGCTGTCTCAGCTACTCTTTTGGTTCCTCACTCAAACTTCAAAGGAGATAGGTACACTATTGAGCTAGTATTTTGACCAAGTATACCTAATAATTCCAATCATTAGCAAGTTTTTAATAAAGACAACCAAATCATTGCCTTCCTAAAGTAAAAGGATAGATTTGAAAGACTACATTTTGAAGGCAGTAAGCCTCAATAGCTTGAACCCACTCCTAAATCAAGTTCAAGCCCAGATGAAGAATTCTTCAGCTGAAAGGGAATAAAATTCCCAAAGGCCTAGTTTTTCTTGAAAAGTTGTTTGATAAACATGACAAATTCATCAAACAACAACAAACCGATTCAAGCTCCTCCCAAGAGTTTGATTAGGTAAATCTAGGTACTAAGGATGACCCCAAGATAGTGAACATTAGGAAATGTTGCACTCCTAAGGAGAGATTCAAGTTCACTACTTTGCTCTGCCAGTACATGGATGTCTTAGCATACTCTTATGATGATTTGAAGTCACTCAGGCTTGATGAAATTCACCATGACATCCCTCTCAAAAGTTATTTAGCACCTTATAAGCAAAAATTTAGGTAGTACAATTTGAAGATATTAGGTACTATTCTATCTAAGATACAAAAAATGCTAAATACTAGAATAATATTCCCAACTCATCATTCCACATGGATTGCAAATATAGAGCTTGTAAGGAAGAAGAATGGAAAATTTTGCCTTTGTGTGGATTTTAGGAATGTGAATCAGTCATCCTTAAAAGATAACTAGCCTCTACCCATCATGGATCAAGTGCTTCAGATAGTGACTGGTTCAGAGATGTTATTAATGCTAGATGGCTTCTCAGGATACAATCAAGTTGAAGTTGGTGAAGCAAACCAACACAAGACTACTTTCACCACACCTTGGGGCATGTTCGCATATAGAAGGATGCCTTTTGGCTTGATAAATGCTGGTACTACCTTAAAAATAGAAATGGACCTTGCTTTCAAGGATGATATGGGTAAGTTCATTGTATTTTATCTTGATGACTTGACTGTCTTTTCTAAGCATCACCCAGATCATGTGTGCCACTTGCAACAAGTGCTGGAACATTGCCGCCAGAATGGCATTTCCTTAAACTCCAAGAAGTCTATTTTTTGGGTAACAGAAGGGAAACTTATTAGACACATTATGTCCAAAGGAGGCATATAGATTGACTTGGACAGAGTCAAGTCCATCCAAGAGCTTACCTTGCCCATAAGTAAAATTGTAGTTCACTCTTTCTTTGGAAAGGTGAATTTCTTAAGAAGGTTCATCCTTGAGTTTACTGAGAAGACTCACATATTGTAAATATGATGAAGGGAAAGGCCACCTTCAGCTAGATTGAAGAAGGTAAATTGGCATTCCAAGACATAAAGAAAGCTATTGCCCATGCCCTGATTCTGGTTTGTCCAGACTACAACAAGGAATTCACCATATATAGTTATGCTTCTGAACACATGCTTTTAGCAATTTCGATTCAACAAAATAAATAAGGTATGTAATCTCCCATTTATTTCATGATTTTTCCTCTCAAATCTCATGAGCTAAAGTATTCAAACATGGAGAAGCATGCTTATGCTATGGTAAAGGCAGTGAAACATTTCCACTTTTATATTATGAATTTCCACACTACTGCCCTAGTTCCTGACACCACACTCAAATCCATATTAACTCAGCAAGAGTTTGGGATGAAAAGAGGCAATTGGATTTCTAAAATCTAGGAGTTTGATCTAGTCATCAAACCAACTAAGCTGGTATGGGGAAAAGGCCTATGCCAATTGATTGTTGATAACAAGCTAAGAGGAATAGAGCATGAAGAATTAGAAGAAAAAGACACACCAATAGTCCTCTTTGTCTCCACTATGAATGAGTGGTATTCAGGGATTGTTCATTTCCTTACTTATGGTGAGTGTCCTGCTCACCTATCTTATAAAGAAAGGAGGACCATCAAGTTGAAAGCTACCAATTTTGTCCTCTAGGACAACGGCCTATACAAGAGGAGCCATGATAGAGTATTCTTTTACTACATGAACAAAGAGCAACATAACCAAGTTTTGAAGTCCTTCCATAATCTAGCTTATGGAGGATATTTATCTACTCCTGTGACTACCCATAAGATTCTGGGAGCTAGGTATTATTGGCTAACTCTCTTTCAAGATGCATACAAGTGGGTAAGGAAATGTGAACTATGCCAACAGTTTATTGGGAGACCCAAGTTAGTTGCCCTACCTCTCAAGCTAGTGGTCATAGAGGAGCCATTCTAGCAATGGGGAATTAATTTAATTGGTGTTGTAAACCCATCTTCTAGTGCTAGACATGATTATGTCCTTACAGCCACATACTACTTCACCAAGTGGGTGGAAGCAATTCTAACCAAGAATGCTACTTCAGAAGTAGTGTGCAATTTCCTCAAAGAGAACATCATTTCCAAGTTTGGGGTCCTAACCAAGATTGTCACTAACAATGTAGCTTGTTTCACTTCCCAAGAGATTACTCAGTTCTATTTTTACTATGGGATCACCCTCTCTCACTCTTTTGATTACTTTTCATAAGGGGATGGACAAGTTGAATCAAGCAACAAGAACTTGGTGACCATCATCAAGAAGCTGGTAGATGACAACCAAAGGACATGGCATAGAGTATTAGTTGATGCTCTATGGGTAGATAGAATTACACCAAAAAGGGCAATTGGTATGTTTCCTTTCCAAATTCTTTATGGACTCAATGCTGAGATACCAATCACCCTATAATTGCTAGCTTTGAGATTGGCTAAGGCAATTGAAGATCAGACATATGAAAGCTCCATTGATAAGAGGATCATGTGCCTAACCGAGCTAGATGAGCAAAGAACCATGGTGGTGGACTGAATTGCTACCCATCAAAGTCTGGTGAAGAAGCTCTTCAACTAGAAAGCAAAGAACCATGATTTCCAAATTAGAGATCAAGTCCTGATGTGGGACAAAAGGAGAGAACCAAAGGGGATGCATGGGAAATTTGATTCCCTTTGGAGAGGCCCATTTATTATCCATCAGCTCAATGGTGAGAACAACTTCCTATTGAAGTATCAAGATGGCACGCTCTTTTCTCTATCTCATAATGGGTAGCATCTGAAGCACTTCAACTCTTGAAGTATCAAATAAGTTCTCTTATACATATGTATATTTGTATAGTCTTTTATTTCTTCTTTACGTCATTCATTTTCATTTTTTTTAAAGCCTTTCTTTTTGGTAGCATGACTCCATAGCCCAATGGCATATTTCAAAGGCACTAGAGATTCTGGTTTTTACTCCCCTAAGCTATTTTAAATTTTTAACTGAAGGAAGTTCCCCAACTGGAGCCAGCTGTTGTCCCCAAAAAATGTCACTCATTGTTGGGACAACATATGAACTATTTTGGTCCCACAAGACCAAAATTGTCTCTTCCCTTTTCAAAATTTTCTTATGAGCCTTCAAATTCTCTATTTTTTAAAATTTTTCAGCTAAGGGACCCTGTAGATACTTTTCTATGGACTTTGTAGGTAGGAAATCCATGAACTCAAATCTATGGACTCCCCCAAATCTACAAACTAGTTTCTACAGACTCTGCAAGATGGTTTCTACAAACTTTGCAAGAAAGAAACAGGTTCTCAACACTTAGGCATTTTCAATCAGGAAGTTCAAAAGAGTCTTTTGAAAGCCTGAAGAGTACCCTTATGGAGGGCATTTAGCTGCCAAAAATTGACCCTTACAACTTTTCTAAAAGGCAACTTTGGAGGTTAGACAACCCTTTCAGAGGGTAGGCAAAGAGAAGATGAACCTTTGCAAAATTTTGAAGGATAGTTTTAGGCTCAAATAGCCCTTACGAAGGGCAGAGTGAGATCTCCCTTGGGCAGGAAGCAAGTGGGAAAGACACGAAGGTGAAGGAATTGGAGCCCAAAGAAACCCATAAGATCAAAAGTTGAAGGCATCCAAAAGACCCCAAAGGACAAGTTCCCTCTGAGAAAGATCAAACCTCAAAGAGCAGTGGAAGCCACCACGTGTCCCTTATAAAGTCAAGTGGAAGCTGCCAAGTATTATTTACCAGGACATAATTTCTAGTAAGTTTCAAAGCAGTGTAACGTGTCATGTGTCCCATTATAACTCAATGGAGTGCGACAAGTGTCTTCATCCACATTTTGAGTTTCTTATAAGCTATAAAGCTTCTTTCAATAAGTTTCACTTAGAGTTCCATGGAGGGCACCATGTGGCACCTACAAAAGGTTTTAATATATTTTTCTAAATGCAGTGGAAGTCACCACATGTCCCTTGTAAAGCTCAGTGGAATCTGACAAGTGCCAATGGCCGTAGTTTCTTCTTTTGGTTTTGTTATTGAGCAAGGACTATGGTGGGCCCCAAGTGAGTTGGTAAAATGAGCAAAAGCTACCAAATGTCATTTGCTGAGACCCATTACAATTTGTTTCTAAAAAGTTGTGAAATGTGCCATGTGTCCCATTGTAACTTAGTGGAGCATGACAAGTGTCTACATCCACATGAATCCAAATGAGTCTTAAATGTTTCTACATTGTTTCTAAAGCTCAGAGGAAGCTGCCATGTGTCATCTTCCATAAGACTCTCAAAAGGTATCTAAAACTTCTATAAGTTGAGTGGATGCTACCAAGTCTCCTCACCTATTTCACAGTGGAAAATGTCATGTGTCGCTTGTTAAGATCAATAGAAAGCAGCTAAAGCAAGCAAAAAAGACATGAAGGAATTGCTAAAGAGGATGATGGGCCCATAGCCATCAAATTTAGGACAACCAAATAGCCATTAGCTTTTAAATGATGATGGACTTGAACACATCAAATTTGTGGAAATGAAATAGTGGTTGATCTTTGTAGGCTTAATCATGGACCTGAATACATTCAAAGACCTTTAAGATGAAAGGAAGAACTAGAAAGGAGAAAAGATAGCTCGAGGGCTCAAATCGCAATAGAAAGAGGGAAAGGCCAAAATATCTATGTAGTAGTTATTCCAGTAGGTGGAACAGTTTGTAAGGTAGATTTTTGAGCCCTTAAACATTGAAGACATGGCCTATTTGTCTCCCTTGGAGTAAAGACAAACTAGATAGCTGTGCAGACATCAGGTGATAAACTAGATGACTCAAGCTTAGGAGAAGACATTCAAGATGAATCAACATGCCATAGTTAAGGTGGTCACCCTGTTCCAGCATGGCCCTCTTTGATAAAATTGGAAATGCATTCAAGGCATTGAATGCAGCATGGGCCACTCTATGGAACAAAGTGCCAAGACTTT
Organism: Torreya grandis; assembly: GCA_037957365.1. NCBI lineage: Eukaryota > Viridiplantae > Streptophyta > Pinopsida > Cupressales > Taxaceae > Torreya > Torreya grandis. The sequence continues at coordinate 322,163 of JARHVA010001780.1, forward strand.
TCTGGGCTACTATATATTGTATTCTTGTGTGTCATTTAAAAAAAATATCTTCTCAATACAGAAGCAAAACTTTGCCCAAATTGAAAGGCATTACTTGGATTTTGAGCTTAGATTGTTAATCATATTTCTTTGTTTGAATCAAAAAGCAAGTTACTTTTAGACTTTGTGCTATTATATCTTGTGTCATTCTAGGAGATTGTTCTTATGTCTATATCCTGAATGTATTCTTTTTTACTCAATTTAACAACCAAAACTAGTGGAAGTAATTAGGAAGGTGTCCTGAAGCCAACTATGGAGAGAGTTTGTGCCCCTACAATTGCCTTTAGTGTGTTTTCTTTCTATTCCTATGTAAAGGATCTTGGGATGACTTTGTGCCCTCATTATCCTTCATATTTCACTCTTGGGTAGTCAAGGTGGAGACTTTGTGCTACATCTCAGTCTGTTGGTTACTACGCCTTTGGTTACTAGTTACTTGTCACTACTTGAAAGAACTCCTGTTGTTCCCTGCAAGAACACTTATAAAAGAAGAGAAGTGTCTTCAGTGTCTTCACCAAGATTTTCTTCTCTGTTTGTGAACATCATGTCTAAAAGAAGAGAGATGGATGGTGTATCCTACCCTTGAGTGTTATTTTCTATATACATATATAATATATAGCTCCTCATACTTGTAGGGAACCTCCCCTTGATGAGAGGATAGATTTTTCCCCTATTAATGTAGTAAACCTGCACATCTGGCCAACCAATCTCCCTATGTTGTGGTTGAAGAGAACTATTTTGCTCACCAGTTAGCTGGTTGACAAAATATTCAGCCAACACCCTTTACGGCATGTACTTAGAGAGATTAAGTCTCAACAAATTCTTGCAAGATGTAAAGTATAAGTATTTGATAAAAGGTGAAAATATTATGTGTATACACATGCCCCACTCAAAGCTTATCATTGGTCACTAAGGTGAAACAAGGGATGGTTATTCAAGAAAGAACATAAAAAACACATAATGCTAATGCTAAAAAAAGTTTTATTATTTTAAAGCATAAAACAATTAAAAGTAAATGCCATAAATGGAAATAACCAAAAAGTAAATGACTACAAAGTAAATGATTAAAAAATAAAAGTGTTGTGTACCTTGATTTACCTTTATCATCAGATAATTATTTGTCATGTTGATAGTTTTGATTGTGTAGGGCATAGAGACTACTTTTAACAAACCCAAAAATACAAAAATAATGAGCAACAATAAACAAACATAGGAAATCCAAGATAACTAGTGTTATGACAATGGTACGAACTTGGGAATTTGGCAAACTAGGGTGATAAGTGTTATGTTAGAACACATGACCAACTCAAAACAAGAGTAAATTAGGTAACCTATAATCCAAGGCTAATAAAGATTGAAAGACTCAAATAAGTAAACCTTAAGTAAGAAAGGAAAACTCACTAAGTCAAACCAGGGATACATGTCAAAAAGGATGGTAATCAAACAGTGATGTGAAATCAAAAACAAAATAGTAAAACAACATTGATGAGTGAGCAGTAACAATCCTTATCTCACTGAACAATGGAAAAAGGTGCATAAAAAGGAAAACAATAGTGATGAGTAAGAAGTAGCAAGCCAACCTCACTCAATAATGGAAAAAGGGTACAAACTCAGGTGTCTATAACAATAAGATAGTACAACAAATGACAAATGGTAAAAAAAAGTAAAGTAGGTCTAAGTATTTAATTTATATGATGTAAAGAAAGTAATCCATAGTTTCTCAAACATGTTGTGCTTTAATGATAGATAAAACTAAAACAAAGTAGTGATAGCATGTTTTTAAGAGGTGAAGAAGAAGGGAATATAGAAGAAGGGAAAATATATTTAGAATCACAATTTGCCTATCAAGGGGGGAAATAAAATGGGTGGAGGGGATAACGAAGGAAAAACAAAGGTAGAGTAACTCTTTATCAAAGGTTAAGACACTCAAATTAGGTTTTTTAAAATAAGAGGACTTTCAACCTTAGGGACTTTGAAGAACTTCTCTTAGCCACACAAGTCTTAGGTCAATAAATTTAGTATGTAGATAATTTCATGAAAGCTATATGCATGAAAATTAAAATGGACCTACCTTCCCATAATGTATTCCCCATTCCTCAAGACCCTTTATTGATCCATAATTGGAAATATTCAAGTGTCATACTAGCAGAAGTCACACTTACAATTGGATCAAAACCTTAATTTAATGATTTACTTAAAATCAACATTTTAAATGATTATGGAATTAAAATCAATTTTTAAATATCCAAAATTGACAAAATTTAAGAGTGCAACTATAAAAGAGACAATCATTGACATAAAATACCAAATGATTTGATAATGGAGTTCGACTATAAAGCATATGCCTTTGGATCTATTCCAAAGGGGGATCATTCCTTATTAATTATAGAAAAACCACTTTATAATAATAAGTCTTCAAAAATCATCTTACAGTCTTTAAATCTATCCTAGAGATTTTCTTGAAATAATAATATTTTTTTGTGGCCTTCAAATAATCTCCAAGTCTCTTTACCACTCAAACATGCCTTGGAATTAATCTCATGACCAAATTTAGATTTAAAATGAGCCTTGACCCCTTTATATATTATTTACACTAGCATCCCAATCGGTTGGGAGCTTATCCTTTTACCAAACATGGGCAAGGTTTGAATCCATTCTAATGAATTTGGTGATATATGTTAATCTTAATCCCACATTTTGGATGTGGAAGTTGTAAAAGGTATTTAAATGCCATGAAATTCATGGTAGATAATACCAAGAGATTGGTATTCTCATGTATTTTGGTGGGTTTTCATGGCATGGAAGAAGTATGTGTAATTTTTTGGCATGGCATGTGGGGTGTGTAGGAACCATGTGGAAACTTGGTGGGGACCATGGGAAATACATGGAAAACATGTGGAATGTTTGAATGAAATGTGGCATTGGTCTTTCACATGGAATGCGAAGGAATTTCAAAGGGCTTTGGTATGAAATATATAAAATTGGATTTATAAATAATGGTGGTAATACACATGGTAGATTGAGGACCCACCACATGGTCTAATATCCATTCACCACTTGTCAACTTTCATCGATTATTGACCTCTCATCACTTGTCAACAAAACCCTTTTTTTAAGTTTCTCGAAATGATCTTCTAGGTGTCATAACTCATGCATATGGGCTCTATTTTATAAACCATGAAATGTGTTAGAAATCTCTTGATGAGCCCTTTGCCATGGCATTGATAAAACTAAAATTTGAAGACTTCATTTTTAGAGAAAAATATGGATTCTCTTGGATCAATCCTTCCCATTAGGATCTTTTAGACCTCTAAAAGTCAATAAATTGGCAAAGAGGTGAGGGTATTACTCCCTCACTCTTCCAGCTTCCATCCATTTGGCATTGTTTGGGTGTCTCCCTTTGAGACCAACATGAAGATATTCAACATTTCCCCTTCAAGAAGTCTGAACCTTCTTATCAAGTCTTGTATCTTCCTGTAGTTCTATTAGTTACTTAGGAGCAAAATCATAAAAAAAAGGAATAGATTCACTCCCATCATGGTCTAAAATCATCAGAGGCTCATATAATTTTAGATTTTCCATATTCACAATTGAATAAATCTACATCTAAGATGGTAAATCTAATCAAAAAGCATTTTTACCAATATTTTTTGTAAACCAAAAATGAATATATTAGATTGGTTTCAACTTTTTACCATCACCTATCAGCCTTTCATTATTGATGTGAAGCCATACTAAATCACCTATAATAAATTGAGGATCAACATGTTGTTTATCATCTCTTGATTTTTACTTTACTTGACTTTTCTCCAACTGATCTTAGATAGTTTGATATACCTATTGTATATTTTTAATGAACTTATTGGATTTAATAGCATCTTTATGTTCATCAGTAGCTGAATCATATCCATAACAAACATCTATAGGAGATTTAGGCAAATATCCATAACAAACTTCAAAAGGAGATTTCATAGTAGAAGAATGAAGTGCATGGTTGTAAGCATGCTATATATAGCATAAATTCTCATCCCACAACTTGGGATGTTTACTACGATAACCCCTAATTAAATGTACCACTATGTAGTTTATAACCTCTGTCTACCCATCAGTCTATGGATGAAATGCAATGCTCTAATTTAACTTAGTTTCCATCAATTCCCACAGTGTTGACCAAAATTCCCCTAGAAATCAAGAATCTCGATCAAAAATAATAAAAGTGGGAAAACTAAAATAAACCCATACATGATGTAAGAACAAGTGTGTCATACCTTCCCCTATAATCTATTTAGTGAAAAGAATCAAAACACACATCTTGCTAAATCTACCCACTACCATATATAAGTAATCATGTATTCTTCATGAAATAGGCAAACCTCTTACAAAATCCATGGAAATACTTACCCAAGGATGAGTAAGAATAGGTAAGGGAGTGTAAATTCCTAGTGTCTTGTTACTAGGTTTGATTGTGGCACAAAGAACACACCCTTTGATATATTTGGCAACATTTTCCTACATATAGGGATAATAACAATACATTATCAAATGTTTAACTATTTTACCAAATCTAAAATGAACAGAAATAGGATAAGTATGTGCTTCCCTAATCACGTGCACCCTTTCATTTTTAGGAATGCAAAGTTTACCCAAATGATACAAAAGTCCATTATGCACATGATAGTTTGACTCTTCTACCTATTTACCACTCATAAAGTCTTTATACACATCCTTAAAGTTGGCATCATCAACATACTGTTATTTATAATTTTCATGAGTCAAAGAAATATGTTGTAAAAGAGGAGATGTAACTACCATAGGAGGCCTAAAAATCATGTCAACAACTTTATTCTGAATACCTTTCTTATACCTAATCACAAGATGAAACTGCTACAGGAAACCCATCCAATGAAAATGCTTAGACTATTTTAGCTTGGCCTATGACTAAATATATTAGAGGGGCTGATGATCTATATGTATCACTATCTCCTTGCCCATCAATTAATGTTTCCATTTCTTAATAGTTTGAACCAATGCATACAATTCTTTATCATAAGTCTGATAGTTTCTTACTACACCTATGAAGGTCTTAGAATGATAGCATACTGGCTTCTTTTCCTACATTAGAATAGCTCCCATAGCATAATCACTTGCATCTATCTTGATCTCAAATGGTTGCTATAAATTAGGAAGTGCCAAGACAAGAGTAATACTAATATTTGGCTTTAAAGTGTCGAAGGCTCTTTGTTGCTTGCTTGCCCATTGAAAAACCTATTTTGTACTAGTCAAAGAATGAAAGGGTGATGCAATAAGTGATAAATTAGCAATGAATTTTCTCTAATATTGTATTATACCAATAAAACATCAAACCTTAGTTACACTATTGGGTTTAGGCCATTTAACTATAACCTCCACCTTTGCATGATCAATTTTCAATTCACCATGTCCTACAATATAACCCAAGTAAATCAAAGAGTTCTTACTGAATTCACATTTACATAATTTCAAATAAAGTTTCTCCCTTTTTAATGCATCCATGACTTTCCTAATATGAATCACATGATCTTCCTAAGACTGACTGAAGATCAAAATATCATCTAAGTAGACTATAACAAATTCATCAAGGAATGGCTTGCCTGAAAACATTATTCATCAATCACATGAATGTAGCCAGTGCATTGTACAATCCAAAAGGCATGATAAGCCACTCAAATAATCCTTGCTTTGTCTTAAAATTAGTTTTCCAAATATCACCATCATTAATCCTAACCTAATGATAACCATTTTTCAAGTCTAACTTAGTGAAATAGATAGCATTTTTTAACTGATCTAGAAAATCATCAATACAAGGAAGAGGGTAATGATTCTTAATAATAATTTTGTTCAAAGCATGGAAATCAACACACATTCACCATGTGCCATCTTTCTTTGGAACTAGAATGATAGGTGAACCAACATGAGATGTACTAGGATGAATAAATCCCTTTTCCAAAAGTTCCATTATGTTCTTTTTTATTTCCTTATTTTCCACCACTAATAACTAGTACATGCCAATGTTAGGGAGAAGAGAATCTTGTTAAAACTAAATTTCATGTTAAATTCCCCTTTTAGGGGTGTAACCCTTTGGCATCTTGAAACACATCATCATAACTAGAAATGATTTCAACCAATTTTTTCTTATGTTTAGGATCATAATTTTCCATAGCTTGGGAATATTCTTTTTTCTTAGACTTAATCAACATGAGCCAAAAAATATTGATTGAATTGAATAGTCTTTTCATTTGCCCTACTGTAACCAAAAAAAGACTTATCTTAACTTGATGTGCTCTGAATATATATTTAATGTCATCCTTAATAAGCAAATTCTTATTCCCCTCCCTATAAAAGATTGCTTTTATATCATAAAGTAAGGAGTTCCTAAAACAATCCCACATATGTCTAAAGGGACTACATCCACATCAACTTCATCCATGAATTTGGATGTGATGACAAATTTCAATTTGCAAGTTTTTGTTACTTATAGTTTTACATCATCACACACCCAACCAAGTGGATAGGGTTTTAGATGGGGAGTTGTTTTTAAGCATAACTTTTTAACAATCTCTTCAAAAATAAAATTTGCTTGTGATCCACTATCAAATAGGGTGTCAATATTAGTATGTTTTATGAAAACCCTAATGTGAAACAACTCATTTCATTTCTTATTATCATGCATAGATTTATATTTTGAAGAAGAAGTAACATTTGATGAGTTAGTGCTAGAAAGAGAAGAATAATTTTGTATACTCATAGTTGTGATCTTAGTTTCATCTTCAAAATCTAAACCTAGATCCTAAACTATAGTATTAGCTTTCTTATCTTTTTTTTTAAACCTGTTAAAAGGATTTAACTTAAGATGCAATTTCCAACACTTAGACTCATCATGATTTTTATTGCAATGATTTCAAAATGGCTTACCCTCTTTTTAATGAATAGTAATAGTGGAATTTTGTTTACCCTTTCTAGAACTTTGCCCTTTATAATGATTTAATTTAGATTGCTTACTTTGAACTTTATGAAAAGATTCTTCTGTCTATTTTACTTTAGCCTCTAAATGAATGGATTTAACACATGCTTCATCTAAACTAGTGGGATTTAGAACTAGAATCATGTGTTTCATGTAACTATGCAACCCACCTATATATTTTAGTAGTGTTTCCTATGTATAAGGAGGAATATTCAAAAGTAAAGCCATTTTTCCAAATTCTTATGTATAATATTGAACACTTTGGCCTTTATTTTATATTAAAGATTTCCAATACATCATGGTTTGCTGCATATAGCCTAAAGGATAAAATTTCTTTCTAAATGCATCAACAAATTCACTCCAAGTGGAAATCAAGTTACCTATGTTAATCTCATTTTCCTTCAACTTACTCTCCCACCAAATGAGATTTGTCCCTCCCATTCGAAGAGTAGCTAGGTGAATTTGAGCCTCATCATTTGTAATCTTCTAGACCCTACAATATACTTTAATTTGCTTCATCCAATTATTTATCTTTTCTACATTAATCTCACCATTAAACATTGACAATTCACACTTAATATCTAGCTTTAGTGAAGGAAGAGATTTAATAGATTTTTTATCTTTATCATCACCCAAAGAGGAGGAAGGTTTCTCAAAAAATTTACTACCTCCATCTGCTCCATCTTAATTCATCATTCTCGATAAAGTTCCTCAACCATGTCCTTCATTTCCAAGAAGGATTGTCAAAAAGCTCATTTAGACTCAAAGTCATCTCCCATTTCTACAGTACGTCTTGATCCAATCTTTGGATCATATTCTAATAATTCTCCTTCACCCTACCTAGTCTTGACTTTGTCAACATAAACTAGCAATCCACATGATTAAATATGAATTCCACTTTGATACCAAAAATTTGATCCATAATCGACAATATTCAAGTGTCGTAATAGAAAAAATCACACTTGTAATTGGATCAAAACCTTAATTTAATGATTTATGTAAAATCAAGATTTTAAATGGCTACAAAATTAAAATAAATTTTTAAATATCCAAAATTGATATAATTTAAGAGTGCAACTATAAAAGAGATAATAATTGATAGAAAATACCAAATGATTTGATAACAGAGTTTGGCTATAAAGCCTGTCTCTAGATCCACTCCAATGGGGGATCACTCATTATTAATTGTATAAAAATCACTTTAAAATAATAATAAGTCTTCAAAAATAGTCTTATGGTATTTAAATCTATCCAAGAGATTCTCTCAAAATAATAATATTTTATTTGAGGCCTTCAAATAATCTCCAAGTCTCCCTACCACTCAAACATGCCTTGGAATTAATCTCCATGACCAAAGTTGGCTTTAAAATGAGCCTCAACCCCTTTATATACTATTTACACTAGTGTCTCAATTGGTTGGGAGCTTATCCTATTACCAAACATGGGCATGGTTTGAATCCCTTCCAACAAATTTGGTGGTATATGTTAACAATATTAATCCCACATTTGGGATGTGGAAGTTTCAAAAGGTATTTAAATGCTATGAAATTCATGGTAGATAATACCAAGAGATTGGTATTGCCATGTATTTCATTGGGTTTTCATGGCATGACGGAAGTATATGAAAGTTTGTGGCATGGCATGTGGGGTGTGTAGGAACCATGTGGAAACTTGGTGGGGACCATGGAAAATATGTGGAAAACATGTGGAATGTTTGAATGAAATGTGGCATGGGTCTTTCACATGGAATGTGAAGGAATTTTGAGGGGCTTTGGCATGAAATATATAGAATTAGATATATAATGAATGGTGGCTTGAGGACCCACCACATGGTCTAATCTCCATTCACCACTTGTCGACTTTCATCAATTGTTGACCTCTTGCCACTTGTCGATAAAACCCATTCTTTTTAACTTACTCAAAATGATATTGTAGGTGCCATAACTCAAGCATATGGGCTCCATTTTTTAAACCATGAAATGCATCAAAAATATCTCATTGATCCCTTTACCATGGCATTGATAAACCTACAATTTTAAGACTTCATTTTTGGAATGAAATATAGATCCTCCTAGATCAATTATAGAGCCATCAATTTACTACAAAGATTGGGTACTTACATGAGAAATTAGGTAACAACATATAGTTTTTTTGAATTATCCTATTCTAATCTATTAGCCTACCATACCTCAATAGACCCCGACTCTATGTGAGTCTAAATATGGAGTTTGAGCTTTGATTAGAGAAAGGAAATGTACTTGTAATCATATCTTTTAGTGTGATTTTGAATTTTGAGATTTATATGCTACCTTTTGTATGTCATTGCCTTTTGTTTCAAATGATTTGGATTTTAACTTTCTTGATGGATTTTTCTATTCCTCCTCCATATGCATTTAGAAAACCAAACATGGGTGCTAAAGATGACTTTCATTTGAATACTTGGGACTTGATTGCTAAGAGAGAAAAATTCAAAGAGCATGGGGTCGAAGAGTCTCATAAATCAAGGTGAAATACAAGTTATATCTTGACTTCGATCTTGTTTTATCCAATGTGGAGTGAAAGGAAAGGAAATCAAGAAGAATGACACATGGAGCAAATTTGAATTATTTCTAATCACAAAAAATGTGACAAAGGGAAAAAAGGGATATGATGATAGTAAAGTATGATTCCTTATCATAAGAATAAGGGAAATGGAGGAAAACATGCTAACATAGATTATTGTGTAAATTCCATCTACCAAAAGAAATAAAAGCTAAAGTTGAGAACAAGGTTATAAACACATTTTGAGAAAATGAATAGCATGATGGTATTTTTATGAGAAAGGAAAGGTCCTATCCATGGTCTTAAAGCACAAATAATAAAATAGAAACCCATGAGGGTGCCAAAAATCATTGGAAAAACAAATGAAAATAAGACAAAAATGGTATTTTGTGAGGAAGGCTAGGTCCTATCCATGGTCTTACACTGTAACTCAAAAAAGAGAAATCTAAGGGATGCAAAAATAGTTTGTAAAAAGAAAATGAAAATAAAGAATACTATGGTATACCATGAGGAAGATTGGGTCATATCCACAGTTTAACAATGTAACACATGAGAGAAAGATGAAACCAAAAGACCAAACAAGAAGGACTAAAGGTTTGTGAAAAGAGAGAACTATTGTAGAGGGAGAAACCCATGTAAGTGACCTACAAAAACTGTTAGATAGATGTAGATAAAAAGAATGAAAATAAATAAATGTTTAGTTAAAGTATTTTTTAAGGAATTTTGTGATGGTGGGCTATTTGAAAACATGTCCTTCAATAGTTTGAAGGCAATAAGTACTTAGAAAAAGAATATCTTTGACTAAATAAGGACCCTACCATTTTTAGGTGTATTCTCCTTATTTATCATGGGTGTAATATAATTTAAGGATAAGATCACCAACATTAAAAGTGCATATTTTTACATGTTTGTTATGTTGTTTGGAAATATGAGATTTGTATTGGTGGTTATGTTACAAAGTAGAAATATGACATTCATCAAGGATATCAAGGGAATTAAGGTGAGATTCATGTAATTATTCATTGATAATAATACCATGAAGAGATATATAGAGAGAGGGAAGTTAAAATTCTAATGGGATAACTTATTTGAAACCATAAATGAGCAAGAATGGCATTGCCCCAGTGGTAGTATGTATGCTAGTCTGATAGACCAAAAGAGTAGAGTAAATATGAAGATGTTAATCCATGTGGGTTTCATGACTTATCTTTTGAAGGAATTTGTTGAGAATTTTATTAGTGGCCTTAGCTTGACCATTGCATTATAGATGATAAGGTGTAGAAATTTGTGATTGATTTTAAATTTAGCACAAAGTTGTTTAACATGTTTATTTTGAAATTACCACCATTATAAAAAATGATGGTGTGTGGAACACCAAAGTAGGAAATTATTTGATAAAGAATAAATTTATAAATGGTAATAATGATGACATTAACAAGAGGCATGGATTCAACCCACTTGGTAAAGTATTCGGTAGTGGTGATGATAAAAACATGCCCATCTTGGGAGCGAGGTAATTTTTCAATGAGATCAAATCCTCATATGGAAATGGCTAAGGAGATTCAATAGTTTAAAGTTAGGTTGGAGGTGAATGAATTAGATCATCATAAATTTGAAAAGGAATACACTTTTTAGAAAATTTAGTTGCATCCTTTTCAAGAGTAGGCTAAAAGTAACCCATACGTAGGTATTTGCATGATGTAACATGTCCACTATAGTGGCCACCCTTAAATTCCCCCATGTGATTGTTAAAGAAGAGGAGGTACCTCATTTTGTATAACACAATAGAGTAAGGTACCTTAAATATTGTGATAATATAGGATGTTGTGTCAAAATACATACTTGAAAGCTTTTTTAGGAATGCATGTCTTTTCACAAGAGTCTAAGTTAGAAGTATAAGTTTGATTTTCCAAGAATTGAATAATGTCTTAATACCATGGGATTTGTCAAAGGGTAACAACCTTAATTTGATAGATAAGTGAATATGATGGTTGTGTTGAAGATGGAAATTTTATTATCTAGATAAGAAAAGTAGGATTAGAAAGAACTTGGTGGAGATGAAAGAGAAATGTTGAAGAAGTAAGGGAATCAATAATGGAATTTTGATCTCTAAGAATATGCTCAATAGTGAAAGAGATGAAATCCTTAGTGAGAGAGGTTACAATTTGATGATATGTAATGAAATTTTCGCTTTTACATTGATAATCACCATTGACTTGGTGGTAAATAAGTTGAGAATCACCTAAAACATGCAAATATGGACTGTCTAAATCAAGACAAACTCTCATGACTAAGAATAGAGCTTCGTATTTGGACACATTATTGATGTCAAATGTGAAGTGAAAATCTAAAGGAATGATTTTACCAAGAGGACTAGTAGGAATTCAACCTACCCTAGCTCCTTGAAGGCATTTAGCACCATCAAAGTGAAGGGTCTAAGTATCCTCATGAAAGTCAACATTAATTTTAGGAAGCTCCTCAATGACTACTTTAGGCTTAGTAGTATTGGAGGAAATAACAGATTCATCTATATTATTTGCTTCAAGGTTAGTGGTAAAGTTATGAAAATAATCTTTGAGATAAATAGCTTGATTAAGACCTTTAATATAGAGGATATTATCATCGAGAATACTATCTTGAAGTGGAGAAGTAGCTGGAATGGGAGCTGTCAAGTTGATTAGCTATGACTTGCCATTTAATAGATTTTTGAGTGATGATGCAGAGATCAAATTCCATAAGAAGGACCATCTATTTGCTAATTTTATCTCTGAGAAGAAAGGCTTTGGCAAAAAAGTGACAAAGGGGTCATAATGAATGATGACATAAGTAGTCTAGTAAAACATGTAATGGTAAATATTTTTAGCTATAAAATAAATGGTGAGGTAATCACATTCAATTTTGGTATAGCATGTTTCATAATCGATGAGGCCTTGAATAATGTAGTAGATGGCATACTCTCTGTTGGTATCATCATGTTGGGAAATCATGGCCCTAATTGATATAGGTGTGGTAGAAGTATATAGAATCAAAGGTCAATCATTGGAAGGAGGATAAAGTGTATGTGGATGAAGCAACGACTCTTTCATGTTATTAAAGGATTTTTGGCAAGGGGTTATACATTCTAGAGTGGTACCTTTCTTGAGGAGATAATTGATAGAATGAATGCAATAAGCCATTTTGGGGATAAATTATCGAATTTCCCCAATTTTTCCTAAGTATGAATGTTAGGAATGGAATGAGGAATGGGCATGTTGACTATATCACTAATCTTAGTAGGGTCAACATTGATTTCATGGAGAGTCTAGGAATCCTAACAATTTTCTAGATGTGACACCAAAGAAATATTTGTAGATCAATCCTTACAAATGCATCATGTCTATAAATCAATCATACCTCGAAAAAGATATAGCATACATACACTTCTGATTGGGAATATATTTGTTAAGCAGGATCATGCCCAATATGGGGATCCAATAGACCCGATTAGGAGAGCATTTATCAGAATACACCATCTAAGGAGGGATCTAAAGCCTCTAGTCTAACACAATCATGCAATAACCCTAAGGGGGTCATAGGTTTTGATATTTCACCTATTTTAATAAAAAATAAACTTAATCTAGTGCTCACCAAATCTTGTGGCACAACATGAGGGGTTAGTAAACAATCAAAACATGTATAATAAAATCTTAATTAAGATAAGTATTAGTAATGCCCTAATACATGGAATATGAAGAGAAATATTATTCAAAGCCAATACTTATGCTACTTTTATCTACTAAGAGGATTAAAGTTAGAGAATACTTACCTGAATGTGAACCCATCGAGACTCAATCTTTCCCTTGTCCAAGAGGGATTTATAAGAGGTTGTTTTGGTTTGCAAGGATCACTAAGAAAGGCCAAAGCATCCAAGACTTATCCACAAGACTAGATTTTCTAATTAGAAACCCTAAGCTAAGATTCCTCAAATAGAATTATGGAAGAGAAGATTGTAAATAAGCATGATTGAATAATAAATATTGATTGCATATTGAAATAATGATGAAATGATTTTGTATTTATAGGTAGATCTTTCCTTAAACCCTTATGTTGGCTGATAAGGTCAACCTAGTTGACCTTGTACAATTTGTAATAATTATTCACCAGGTCCTGAGCTAGGTCAACCAAAGGCTAACCTAATTCCCAAGTGAAAATATCTTGAAACTATATAAGGTCAATGTAGTTGACCCTATGCAGCTGATGGATTTAAGGTGAGGAAAAGATGGATGGAAAGAGGAAAATGATTGGAGGAGTGTGCAAGTGAGGATTAATAGCTTAGGGAATGGTTTTCAAGATTTGGTTAGATTGGTAATAAGTGGTAATAAGGGACAAAAATCCTATGAAGCACTAATGGTTTTCCCACCCCTTTCTTGGTGCACCCTTTAATGCATGAACTTCAAGAGATTAAGTCTCAATGGGTTCTTACAAGATGTAAAGTTTCATTATTTGATAAAAGGTGAAAATATTATGTGTATACAATGTCTACCCTATCATTCAAGAAAGAAATAACATTGAAGATGTATAGAATGAGTGAAAACTAGTCTTCACTATCCATATGTATCAATGTCACATTATTAAAAAGTTACATATTCATGTAGCACAATGTAAGATATAAGCAACTAGCAAGACACTTATAAGATATGTAGCCCAACATGGTAGAAAGGTCATAAATAGATATAGCCTATGATAATTAAACCACTAGAGTAAGATTCCTCTAGCTTAGGCATGGCCATTGGGTATAATGGAGTCTAGCATCTAATAATCCATATATAATATATATGTCTTTCATCACACATATAATTTGTTAAATGCATGTGTGGATGAAAAATAATATGCTATATACCAAGTGTATGATAAACAACATATGAAAAAAAGTAAACTAGTAACTCATGTCATGTTGAGGTCACTATTTTTTATTTTTTAAATGTTTTTTTTATTTTTGAATTATTTGAATGTCTATGCATTTTTGAAATATTTTTGTATTTTTCAAATTTTTGAATTTTTTTTTTAATATTTTGGAATATTTGAAGGAAACTATCCTATGATCCCATCATGGGAGGACCATAGTTTATGCTTGTATCATAGAGTTGGAGGGTGACTTTCCTCAAATAAATAGTGTTACATGTAGATGAATATGACTCTAAAAATACATCATGTGTTGTAATATAGTTATCTTGATCACTGTTCATAGTATTTTTTCCAAGGTATGTAACTCTAGAGGGTGTAGGACTTGGTGGAGTCCATCATATAGTAGGAGAAGGTCTCATTACCTATGTTTGTTATGGAACACACTGAATTTACTGAGGTACTACCTTAGGATGCACTATAGAATATGAAAATTTATTTGATTTTTGAGTCATTATCTGATGTGATTTTTTCCATATAAGAGTATACCACTCTCCTTTGAACTAATTGTATACAAAAATATTATATAGGTGAAACAATTATCTTTTCTCTATGCTCTTGAATAGGTGAAATAATTATATTTGTATGATGCTCTTAGATAGGTGTGATAACCAACAATTGTGGTGTTGAGGGAGGTGGATGATATATTACCAACTACAAGGGCTCTCATATCAAATACCTAAAACTTTGACCACTTCATTACAATGTATATATTTGAGACATCAATTCACTATGGATGACATGAACTATAACTTTACTATCCAATGGCATTCTAATAACATATTAAAGACCCATGTGCTTGGTAAGACTATAAATGGAGTATCCATTGTTTTTAAACCAACCCAAAGAGGAAGAACTATATTCCCAAGATTATTTTGTGTATGTCCATTGAATTCTTAAAAACTAATTTGAATGTAGCTTATAAATCCTACATTGTATACCCAAGAGTGCAAAGAATTGTCTTATACATGCATTTTCATTTGACCCATTATCGATCATGACATAATGTATGTTTTGTTATTTATATAATCTTGAACAAAGAGTGCATACTGATCTAAATCATCAAAAATGTCATTATCATAAAATGTAATCATATGACATGGTATTGATATGCCTGTAAGTATAAAAATAATACCATCTATTGAATGTTATATGTCGAAGGATGAGGATGCACATTATAAGCATGGTGTATTGTGTCATGGTTTAGAAATGACTAATGAAGATTTTCAACTTTTTATATTCATTTTGTTGTGGTCTATCCTCCTATGTGGTTATTCTTAGCTCAACGGTATTATCATCAATAAAATATTATATATTATGCCTTAGCCTATAATAATTGTTTGTATAATTCCCAATACATTTATGATAGTCACAATATGTGATATTTTTGAATCCCTTATGTTGATCTTTGCTCATATCAACCTCTAATGGTAAAGGAAGAGATATGCTATCACAATAAAAAATATTATGTAACTAAACATGATGAGGTGATGCTAACCTTGAAAATTTCCTTATTGGTGGAACTGTCAATTGAAGCTTATTCATTTATTGTGAGATAATAGTTATTGTTACTTTTATTTCATTCTTGCTTTCATTGGATTTGACCTTATAGATTGGTTTATTTTTAAACTTAGTATTTTAATTAGATGGAGCATTTGTGCATACTTGAGTTTGTTCAAGGCTAAGAGATTGACTTCTCATTCTTTGATTATATCTCATAACTCATCAAAAGATTTGAATTTGTTAAACATGATAGAATCATGAAGTGGTGTTATAAAACTTTGTGTGAATATATCTTGTAACATTGTCTACCATATAATTTGTCATTTTAAATACCATAGTTTTGTATCAAAGAGAATATTCAATGATTGGCTCATTGGAACCTTGATTGATTAAAAACAATTTGTGCATAAGATAGTTTTTCACCAATGTTAATATATATATGTGTGATAATAATTGATTTTCCAAAGGGTTGAATGCTTCAACTAATTGGATTGAAAGATCATATAACCATAGTAAAACATAGTCTTTGAGGTTTCAAGGAAATAACTTGGTTAATATTTTTTCATTATAAGTAAAATCCAAGCATGTTGTATATAAGGATTGAATATATTTTTAGGATCACCTCTACCTTCAAATAATGGTAGATTAGGAGTTAAAAATCCTTCTCGTAATAGGTACGAAGCTATAAGTGCCAAATAATTATCAAGCAAAGTATGGGAATCCATTGAAAGACTAGATCTAGAGACACCTTATTGTAATTACAATACTCTAGAATGTAGTTATATAATATCTTGTTCAAGATGGTATGCATTAGAAGATTTTAGTGATGGACCATAGATTATAATCAAAGGAGGTGTGTATGGTCTCTACAAAAATAGGCATATTAATTTGTTGGAAACCTTTCTATACCCCCATACCTAAGTGTGATATCACATATGTAACTTTAGGTGCCAATATAGGAATGGAAGAAATAGTTAAAATTAAAACACCTTAAAATAAGTCTTAACTTGAGTGAGATTGTAGAAGGGATAATATTGTGCTTCAAATGTAGAGGTTCAACCCATTTTATTTTTTTCATCTCATACAATGTATAATAATGCATCAATATTATGTGGGTTAGCATTAAGATATTTAGTGAATTATTTGTCATTGATTTCATCTAATTGCTTTGTATTCTAGTGTCAACAACCATGATAAGTCCATTGATAGGGTGTGTAGTATGCTTTGTAAGACTCAAAATTTACACATGTTCTTGTTACTAAGTCATACTTAATTTTTTTAACCCTAAAAATATAGATATGGTAATTTAGGGTTAAAGGAGATAGAGATAGCCTAGGGCACAAGGGTGATAAACTATCTCTATAGAAGGATAATTAATTAAAAAACTTATATAGATCATATACTAAACTTATTATGTTGAGATATGCTAAAACTAGAAAGTACCACTATGTTAGATATGGCAATGACAAATAAATAGTATAGTTAGTTGGTTCTAGTGATAACAAAAATCTAGATATATAATAGGTAGGAAGTAGAAGAGAAGAGTATTCTGGAACAATCACTAAATTTTGGATTTAGTGCCTCTATATCCTTAGACACTTGCATCAACATGGGATAGCTATAATGATACTAGTGTCTAGGTCAGATACAAGTATTATGTATAGAATACCTACCAGAACATGATGTAATCGGTTGGATGCTTATGGGTTTTCATCCCCTTAACTCTAGTGCATTTAGATCTAGGTCATAGACTGTTTATCTTTATCAAATAGAAATAACCTAATTATTCATCCTCCTAGTGGTTGTGGGAAAAATGGGTTAGTGGGCACACAATTTTGATCTACCCATATAATAATACTAAATTTGATATATCATGTTCCACACGTGATCATAAGACTTCTATCACTTTGATGCCATATACTTTCCATGTTTTTAATAATTGACATGTCATCATAAAAAAATGATAAAAATCATAGATAAGAATATACAATGCACTATAATGCCCTTGTTTATAATTTTTTACTAGGACAACATCTAAGATTCCTCAAAATATGTGATATTTTACATCAGGTAAATCTTTCACCCATCCACCTCTTACTAATACTTCAGAATGCTCTTGTAAATTATGGTGAATATAAGGAATATAAGTAGTGACTTCATATTTAGAGGTTAATCGTACTCTAACAATTTTATGTAAGGCAAAGTTTAGTTTTTTTGGGGTGATAGTAGAAAATTTGATAAGTTACCTTTATTGTCACTGTACATGAGAATTTCACCTCATATGGCTTCTCGTTCAATTCTTTTGAAGTAGGATAAATTTGATTCTTTTTTTTATTCAAGTATTCCATTCCTTCATTATGTCCCAAAGTGGAACTAAAATAGATTAGTTAGTTTTCATGTTCTAATCGAATAAATAATATATTAATAATAGTTTTTTTCTAAAAAACTATGCCAAATAATCTTTTGGGATTAATTCTCATTTTTCTATTAAAGAGGGTTTAGAGAATTTTTTACATGAATTGATATTATTACATGCTAATTTTTTTTATATCTTGTTATATCATTTATTCAAATAAAAAATTAGATTTAAAATATATGGGTTAACATGAAATTATCCATGTAATATGCATTATTTAACTAAGAATCAATTTGATGAAATATTTTGACTTTCATGCTTTGCTTTGGGTGGCATGGTTTGGTTGTGCTTCCCATGATCATTTCAATGACCTCTATTTAAATGATAAGATATACATTTCAAGTAGTTGTGTCTGTAAATTATTAATATAGCTGAGGGAAATTTAAGAAAAAAGTTATTTTTTTATTGGTTAATAGTTCGCTACTATTGAATCGATAAGTTTTGTCTTTTGACTGATTGCTAGAAATAGTCATATTATTTTTTTGGATTGAGATAAAAGTGATAAATCAATAGTAAAAATATTGTACCATGAGAGATCAGAGGGTTTCACTTGTTTCAACTTAACAATCAATATGGAGGTGATTTAATTTATTATGTTTATATAAATTAAAAAGTATATGGAGAAGAGATAACTTTTTACTTACTAGGTATAGGTGAAAGAATAATTTAGCTATAAATTATATCTTATTTTGTTAATATTTAAATTCATTTAATTGAAGTTAACAACTAGTTTTATTTTTCTAAAAAAATCAACTGAGGTTTTGAGAGTGTGAAAACAAGACATAGCTCCCAGAGAATAATGGAATAGTGGTGTTGAGTTTCTTGATTCTTTGGTAAATTCTTATAGTTTTCCTTCTAGACGAAAGTAGGGAATGGATATAACTAAGTGGTATAATGTCACCTTGACGTGGTGAAAGTCATCAATTTAAATTTGATTATCCCTAAATAATATGAATCCTTATATTTTGAATTCTATCTCCTCTCTTCTTTCATGATACAAGAGGCTAGGGGGTTGACATAAGGGAATAAGGATGGCCATAATGTTAAATGGGATTTAACATCGCACCAGAAAAGAAATATGGATAAATTAATAATGTTTATCTTAATATAATTACTTATTTATTATTATTATTATTATTATTATTATATATATTATATAATCTTAATTATATATATCAAGATTAAACTTGAATATATAAGTTTAAGATGATGTTATATTAAGATGAATATAAAACATAAAATATTATGACTTTGATGTCAACTTTATTATTTATTACATTATTTAATAAGCAATTAAGGAGGGATGCACTAAGGAAATGAGAAATTCTAGTAATAAAATACCATTTATTAAAATGGTATTATTATTTTCCAAAGAATATGAAATAAAAATAACATAAAAAGGGTAAAGATTCAAAATTATAGAATTAAGAATTGATTATATAATTTTTAAAATGTAGGATGGTATTAGTAATGAGTTTTAGTCCTATCTCCAACTAGTCCTTGCATACTCCTAGTAAGGAGTTCTTTATCTAAATACTTTTGGTAATTTATTTTGTTTTCCCCTAGCATGAATTAATTAAGTCTAAATTTAATTAAGACTAACACTTTATCCTTTGATGATATGATCAAATTAGTTGATAAATTTTATCATTATCAAATTCAATGTCTCTTCTAGATGAGATTACGATCAAATTTCATAATCTCTATTTAGATGATAGATGATTCTAAATTGGCTTTGTCCATGAAGAAGAGAGCTATAAGTAATAAGTAATGAAACTCTAAATATCATTGGGATTTTGATCCTATCTCAATATGAATGTTGGTGGCATGATTAACACATGTAAATCAGATGGTAAGTGGTGTTTCTAGTGGTAAACAGGTGAGTAATGCATAAGAATCTACCTTTGGGAGGGGAAAAATAGCTAGAAATAATTACTATTACCATATAGAGTTACTACCTCATAGAGGTAGGTTGAGGAGAAAAAGGGAGGAATCTACCCAAGGAGGGGCTCATATTTGATTAACTACTTAGTGAGGTAATGGCTTACTAAGGCTCTGATCAGTAGTTTTTTTGAGAAGATGATCAACCACATTGGGATTAAGATATGACCCAAAATCCTATAGGAGGTAGTAGTGAAGAATTTTATGCAATGGGAAAAAGCCTATTAGATCAATGCCATGTGAAGGAAGAAGGTTCATAGGTCATAAACTTCTTTTCTCAGAGAAAAAGGAATGAAAGTATATGAGGAATAAACATTGACTAAATTTGTGCTAGTAGTTGTGGTAAAATAGAGGATGCGAGTGTTATCCTAAATTATTGGTAATAAAGTGTTTGTAGGTGGATTTTAAAGTCCTTCATCAAATCCTAGGGCTCAACCATAGATAGGTGGTGGAAACTACCAAGATGGAGTATGGTAGAAGTAGAGGGAATTTATGGTGGAGTGGTGAAATGTGCTAAGATTAGGAAGAACACTAACGAGTGAAATCACTCTGCTAGGTTTTCATTAAGACTTAGAGATGAAATTTAGGGGAGAAAATTGGGATGATCCTTTTATTATTTAGAATTGTGTATGTGTTATTCCTATGACTAATATGAGAATAAGAGAAAATAGGAAAGCTTTACTCTATTTAATGCTTTTGATAAGTTGCCTTGGTTTGTGTTAGGTGAGGAATGAATGGGGGTTGATCTTGTATTTACACCAATCCCTTTGGAGGATAAACTTCACTAATGGAATTATATTGACCTTTAGGATACATTTAATTTGCAAATTATATGACCTTTAGGGCACTATACACTTACATTAGATTAGGACACCTGTATCGACATAGGTGTCTATTTGGGATGCAAGTGTTAAGGGAATAAGAAAATAGATATAGGCTTAAAAATTGTAGAAGCATAAGATAAGTAGGTTTTAATCATTCTAGGAAAGATAGAAGACCTGGATCATCAATATAATATTGGTTACACTAAGAGATAGACTAAGGGACATAAGAGAGAGAAGATATTAGACTTACATAAGAAGGAAAGATCTATAAAAGAGGAACATCCAAGGTTTAAGTTTGCTAAGAGTATAATATTAAGGCAGTATATATAATTCATAAACAATGTCTATATTTTCATCCGTTTAATCTATTAATGAAGTTTCTAGTTTAAAGGAAAGGACTATGTACCTAGGTGTGTATAACATAGCTTGCTTTTGATTGAGTCCAACATGAGTGCTTTTTTGGTGATTGACGTATAACCAAGAACATGTTACATTATATAATCTATACATATAGTTTAAAATTGAAAGAATTTGAAATTATTTAAATTAAAAGAGAAAGGCTTAGGAGTACACCTGTGTATCGATGCAACTGCCTTACTTATTGGAAATTTGATTTGAAAGATGAATCATTATGAATCATTGAAACTAAGATTACAAAAAATATATAAATATGGAAAATGCATTATATATATATATATATATAGAGAGAGAGAGAGAGAGAGAAAGAAGACCCATGCCTCCAACCTTGGAGCAAAAATTAATTTCCACTTGGCAGTTGAGACTAGCTCAACCATATAACCCAATCATACTTATAACCTAGTGAGTGTGAGTGAACCAAGTCAACTCACACTATTAAACTAGTGAGATTAGATAACATAATTAAGTCCAAACTAAAATATTGGAAATATTAAGTGATTTAATCATCTCAATCATACCAAAAAGTCAACCAACTACATCAATATATTGGCTCAATATAATTTGTAAAAGTCCAACCTGATGGGTGGTAATAGTCCCTAAGAGTGTCTAATTTTGAAATTGATTTGGATTTTAAAATATTAGGCACATATTGCATAGCATATGAACCTTATATATGTCTCATGTTAAAATTATACATAACAACAATACTAATGTATATAATTATACTGCAAATGTGTATCTAAATCATACAACTATGTGCTTTGGATAATCTAGAAATTTGTGTAAGTGTGGAGAACATTCTTCCCAAGCACTCCTCCACTATGTATAGATAAATATTAAAATTGATATAGGTGCTAATATGGAAAACATGTTTCCAAAACATTCCCCCACTATAATCTAGGTATGATGTTTATCGAGTAAGTATGGAGAACATGTTTCCAAAACATGCCCCGCTATATATTTTAAACTTTGAATGTGTGGAAGCCACATATTTATGATTTTCCCCCACTAATATGCCCCCTTGAGGTGAGGGAAGATACAAACTAGTAGTTACCTCACCTCAAAAGGATAATATAATCATATAACTATGAATGAACCATGTAACATATAGAAGAACTTGTCTAGGTAAATGTATCATTAAAGTGCATAGAGTGTGATCATATTAAATTTGAAGATGCATGATAAAGATCATAATAACATATAGATATTAAGAGTATGATCTCAACAAGCAAATCAAGCACACACATAAGAGTACTAAAAAATAAGTCAAAACACAATGGTCCAAGGAGATAAAAAATAAGGGACATGTTCAAATGTCATACAATTAAAGGGACACGACTTAGTCCAATTTACAAAAAATCAAGAATGACATATTCAAATCTCCATACAATAAGCAATGACATATTCAGATTTCAAAGATTCAAACAGAGGCATAGGGGCCACAATCAATGGAGCATATTCAAATGCTCAATAAATAAGACAATAACAAGTTAATACACTCAAGGAAGTTTATAAATGAAATCATAAGAAACCAACATAAACATATCCTAGTAGCCCATGGATCCAATGTGTTAGAAAAAAATGTCAAGTAAATAACATATCAACTACACTATGAAATATATAGTCATAGATAAATGCATGTTTAAGTGCATATATGAGCTCAAACATGATAATGTAAAGTGACCATAAAATGATATAACCTAGATGTATTGTGATCATAGAGGTGGATGCCCCCAACATCCTAGTAACATGAGTAGAGGAAAAACCCAACATCCATAAGTGCATAAATCATGTATCTATGTATCAATGTATCACACTCAAATAAAAGTATGAAACATGTGTATGTAGAAGTAATTGTTATCAAATACATCAACATGGAACTAACACATAGATGCCAAGGAAATAATAGGATATGTATATGTCAGAAATATTTTTGGATTTTTGAATATTTTGATTTCTTTGGTATTTTAGGAATATTGGAATAATATAACACAATATATTTATGCAAGTGCATAATGTTCATAGAATCTTTAGAGGTTTTCCTTCAAGTGTATCAAGGTGGTATACACATTTTCTCAATTTTTTTATAAATTTAAATGGTCTCAACTAATTTGGTTTGAACTTCCCTTTCTTGTATTTTTCTACATTAGTATTCTTTGATTTTAATTTAGTACCAAGTCAACACATAATAAATTCACATGGTTGAACCTTTTTATTATATGCTCAATTAAGAAGATCTTGATAAACTCATAAGTGATTAGTATCCTACATGTATTTTTCACTCAAATATTCTAATTGATGCAACATTTTTGAGATAAATATGCAAGGAAGGTATCTCAAGCTTAATCAGTAAAATTACCTTTGTATCATATACCAAATAATAAGGTGTATCCTAGGTAGGTGTAAAAACACTAGTGTGGTATGCCCATAGAGCATAAACCATATGTTGGTGCTAATCAGTATTACATTGCTCAACTTTCATGTTAATTATATTGAAAATAGTCTTATTTATTGCCTTTGCATGTCCATTACTCTATGGGTAATATGGTGTAGAAAAGGTATGCTTAATTTTGTATTTACTACAAAAATGTTTTATCATCTTGTTTTTAAATGATGTTCCATTATCAAAAATAGTAACCGAAGGTATGCCAAAATTAGAAATAATATTGGTCACCAAAAACCTGCATATGTTATCTCCTATGGTAAACTCAAGTATAATTAGTTCTACCCATTTTGTAAAATATTTGGTATCTATTATTATGAATTTGTGTCCTCCTATGGATACTGAATTTATCTTTCCAATCAAGTCAAAACCCCATAAAGAAAAAGGACATGGGGAAATAATCCACTGTAATTCATGTGATGATGCATGATTTAAATTGTTGTATTTATAGCATTATAAACATAATTTTTCATGTTAAACACATTATTGTTTCATGGTAGGCTAATAATAACTTTGGCATAATAGTTTTTAGTACATGGATCATTTTATAAAATGCGTACCACATTTGTTATCATGCATTTCTAAGAGTGTAGTACAGGCTTCATATTTGTTTAAACATCAAATTCATTGTCTATCAAAACCTCATTTAAATAAATCATTTCTAATAATAACATGAAGTGATTCATGTTGTAATTTGTGCTTATCATTCAATGTAAAGTGGTCTGATATATAATCATGATAGAGGAAATTATAAATATCACTATACAATTTTATGTTTGTACAACTACGAGTAATAGTAAGAATGTCTAAGGAATCCATTCTATCATTAGAAATGGAAGGATCCCATAACTTTCATATGGTAAATTCCATATGATCATCATTAATATCAAAAGGCATCAAGGATGCTAAACTTGCTATGGGATCTGCATGGTGGTTATATTTATGGTGAATACTATCAATATAAAATGTATCAAATGTCTTCGTGAGATTTTTCACCATTTATTTATATAGAAAAAGATGTTCCTCTTTAGTTTGGTAATGATTGATAACTTGATTAAGAATCAATTTAGAATCACCAAAAACTTTAATGTCCTTTATATTAAGCTTATGTGTTATGGATAACTCGATTATCAAGGCCTAATATTTAATTATATTGTTGGTTCAATAAAAGACTAATCTATAGGAGAAAGGAATGTATTCACCCTCTAGGGTGGAAAATACAATGCCATCACCCACCTCTATTCTATATCTAGATCCATTGAGGAACATTATCCATGGATTGGAAGATGTATTATATGCCATGAACTCATCATAGAAAACTTCAATGAGAGGAAAAGGATCTGGTAAGGGAGATGAAACTAATTGGTTAGTTATAACTTAACCTTTTATTAACTTTTAGGATACAAATTTAAGATCAAACTCTATATGTTGCATAACCCATTTTTTAATGTGTCTGATTAGATGTATTTTGTTCATAAATAAATTTAATGGATCTTCTTTATTTATAACATGAACCTCATTATTAAGTAGATAATCCCATAGATTTTGGGTAGTAAAAACCAAGGATAAACATAACTTTTTCATTATTGTATATTTTTATTCATAATCAACCAACTAGTAACTGATTTAATAGATTGTTTGCTCTTTATGATCATCATCATATTATGTTAATAAAGTCCCAAGGGCCTCATGAGTGGTTGAGATATAAATAAGTAATGGTCTATCTAGAATAGGATGAATGATTATTGGTGGGTTTGATAAATATTATTTGATTTTATCAAAAATTTGTTGACAAATAACATCCCAAATAAATTTTGCATCTTTTTTTAGCAAACATTTGAAAAGAATTATTTGATCATCCAATTGAATAATGAAGTGTTGAATAACCTAAATTCCACTCTTTAAACATTGTAACTACCTTATATTGTTTGGTGGTGGCATTTTAATAATAGATTTTACATTTTTTAGATCAACCTCGATGCCTTTTTGAGAAATAATGTACCCAAGGAGCTTTCCAAATATACTCTAAAAACACATTTTTGGTGATTTAATTGAACATTAAATTTTCATAAACATTCAAATATTTGTCACAAATCAATACCATGGTCTTAGAGATGTTTTGATTTTTCAATTAAATCATCTACATAATCCTCAACAATTATGTGAATAATATCATGAAATAAATGAGTCATGGCCCTTTAGTATGTGGCTCCTATGTTTTTGAGACCAAAAGACATGATCGTATAAAAAATTGTGTCTCATAGTGTGGTAAATATTATATTTTCTTTATCTATAAGGTTATTTTTAATTTGTTCATATCTAGAAAAGATATACAATAATTAAAATGTCTCATTTCTAGTTATAGAATCAAAAATCATGTCGATATTAGGTAATGGAAAATCATCTTTTGGATAAGCCTTGTTTAAATCATGGTATCAGTGAAACAATGAATATCACTATTAAGTTTTCAAATAGGTATAATTTTGGACACCTGATTAAAATGTGCAATAGCTCTTATAAATCCCATGTCTAAGAGTTTTTAATTTCATCTTTTACCAATAATGTCACTTTAGGATACATCTTATGAATCTTTCTTTTGGATAAGCCTTGTTTAAATCATGGTATCAGTGAAACAATGAATATCACTATTAAGTTTTCTAATACGTATAATTTTGGACACCCGATTAAAATGTGCAATAGCTCTTATAAATCCCATGTCTAAGAGTTTTTTAATTTCATCTTTTACCAATAATTCCACTTTAGGATACATCTTATGAATATTTTATTTAACCATCTTTGCATCAGAGTACAATAATATACTATGAAATTTCATCGACTAGTCAATTCTAGGCATATTTGAATAATCCCAAGCAAAAAGTTTGGGAAAACCATGAAGGACTTGTCAATAAGATTTTCCTTCATCATATTGCATCATTATAGCAAGTAGAACTAGTTGAGTGTCTTTATCTATTATATAGTTATATTTGACTATTTATTCATTTATTAAAGTAGACATATCTACAATAAATGGTGTAGCAGGAATAATGTTCGATGCATCATGTTGGACATTAGTATCATTATTCTCACTAAATTAATCAAGATTTGATGTGGCATGAGTAAACCTATTCTTATGATAGAAGGAAGGGAGATTCTCATAAGCCGCTAAGTACGCTAGTAATGATTCATCATTGTAGAACTCATTCAATGTCTAATTTTTTGAGGAAGTAGTGTCATCAATGAGATATAAGTTGGTCAATTGGAGCTCTGTTATAGAATTATGCATACATTCTATTTTTGCCTTTTGAAAATAACTTGTATTGTGATAATTGTGCTTATGACTTGTAACTTTTGTGAAAAACCCAAGCCTTGATGATTTTTATTATTTGTATATGAGATAGTCTAAGTTATGCCTTGTTCCTTTTTACCCAACCTTTATCTTTTTGTACTCATATCTGAGTAAATATCAAGAACCAAAATCAAGATTATAGGATTGTGATGCTAGATTATTTATTTATTAGAACATTACAAAATCTTTAGAGGGATCAATATCTATTGGAATAGTTTAAATGAAACCTTGATGACTTAATTTTAATTATACATGAAAATTAGATGGAATTGCATACATTTCATGTATCCAAGGCAATCCCAAAAGAATATTATAGTCAAATCATTTGGCATAACTTGGCATACAATAGGTAATGTATGAGGACCAAGATAATATTCAATGTTATATTTCACAATACTTATCATGAAATATTATCAAATCCTTTAATGCTCATATTATATGGTTCCAAATCTGAAGGTTCAATGCCAATTAAGAAGAGAAAAGTGATGTTACAAATGTTGAGCCTTGAACCATTAACCACAAGAACTTATTTTACTATTTTATTATAAACACATACTTGGATGTAGAGTGGAAAACAACCATTTATAAGATGTTGAGGTAGTAAATCCTCCTTTTAAAAGGATATATTATGCTCACTCCAATTTATGGAGTTTAAAATAAAAGCCACATATGGTGGTTCCATATTACAAGGTAATATTATCATATGAAATACATTCAATGTTAGGAATGATAAAGGCATTCCAACCCAAAAAGAAAAGGAGAAGGACTTGGCTTGAAATTGGCCATGCTAAAATGTTTAAGTAGATCAAGTGACTACTTTTGCTGACTCAAATGGATCCCTATATCTAAATGTGAAATCTGTAGACTAAGGAAATCATCCAGAAGGCCAAGATCTATCATGTTGAACTATGCTAAAGGTGCCTACTGACTAGTCTAAATCTAAGATGAAGAGCTGCTTATGAGTAGTAGATCATCAAAATATAAGACTAGAATAAAAATGTCCTCCCCAATATGCTGAATATATATTGTGGGATCAAAGTTGTAGTGAAAAAAACTAGTAAAGAGGAGAAATTAATCTATCTTCTCATACCAAGCTTGAGGGGCCTATTTGAGATTGTAAAGAGACCCCCAAAGTTGACAAACAAGAGAAGAATCTTGAAAAAACCTAGTAGGTTTCTGCATATATATTTCTTCATGCAAGTATCCAAGAAATAAATCACTCTTAATGTATATCTAATATACTAGCAAACCCTGTGATGTAGCAAGAGAAAGTACAAGTTGAATAGAATCCATTTTGGTAATGGTCATAAAAGTCTCAGAGAAGTTAATACATTAGACTTATAAGAATCCATTTATAACAAGACATGCCTTATACCTGTCAATTGGCCCATCAACTACATACTTGGTGCGATAAATCCATTTTCACCTAACCAACTTTATTCCCTTAGGAAGAGTGACCAAATCCTAAGTGTGATTCTTCATCAATGAAGAATACTCATCTATCATCATATCATCCCACTCCTATATCCCATGAGATTATGAAAAATATTATGGATACCTAGAGAATGCCTAACACAAAAGTCTAGTACCCATATAATGTGCACAATGATGTCGAGTAGGTGGAAGATCTTATATAAATGGTGTTGCCTTATCAACTGTAGTATGATCCCACCTAGGCATAATGACAACATTAGTGTGAAAAAGATCCTCATCCTCTATGAATTCCTTAGGAATATCCTGAACTATCTCCTCAAAGAATTAATCCTTGAGAGGAGGTGAATCATGGAAAGAAGAAGAAGTAGTCATTGAAGAATATAAAGAGTCATGAGATGTAAAATTCTCATCAAACTATACATGTGTTCAAAAATGAACATCATGAATATCAATGTCTAAAAGATGATAATCCCTCATGTCCTCACAATACCTTACAAAGACAAAAGGTTTTCTCTTTTTGTTTAATACTTTCCTTTTCTTCTTTGGTACAAATGCCTACGAAAGGCTCCCAAAGACTTAGAAAAAAGAGACATTAGGCTTGGTTCTAGACCAAGCCTCCTTTAGAGTCATATGCTCAAGTGCTCAATGTGTTGTGTTATTTTGAATGTAGTTCACATAATTAATAGAATTTACCTAATATATAGGAGGTAAATCCCATAAATGCATCATGTAGTTAGCCATCTCCTTAAAAATTTGGTTTTTCCTTTCTACTAAGCCATTCTATTGTGGATTACTTGAAATAAAATGCTAGTGAATAATACCATGGGATACTAAAAAATTAGTGAACTCTCAACTGAAGTACTCCCCATATTATCTATATGAAGCTTCTTAATGCAACTTAATGACTATTTCTTGACCAAAGCCATAAAAATTTGAAGTGAGCAAAGACATCACTTTTGTAATTGAGGAAATAAACCCAATTACACCTCAATAAATTGTTAATGAAGGTAAGTGCATACTTATCTCCATTGAAAGGAGTTGAAAATACCATCAAATCACTATGCATGAAGAAGCTCTCATGGACATTCCCTTAGGAAATAGATCCTGGTGTTGTTTCCCTAATGCACAACTGAGGCAAATTCCATTAGGATATGAAACTATAGGAAGACCCTCTACCATAATGTGAGTGCTCAACTCCTTCAAATATCTATAGTTGAGGTGTCTGAATCTCTCATGCCAAAGTCAACTCTCATCATTTACATGAGAAACTAAACATGTCCCTAAAGGAAGAGTATCATCAAAACCCTCAAAATAGTAAAGTTGAGAACTATGATCAACAACACCCTATGTAATGAGTGTATGTGGATCTAATAAAGCTCAAACTTTATCACCCTATGGTGTGAAAGTCACTATCTTTCCTTGACCATAATGACAAATATGATACACTAAAAGTAGATTGGTGGTGATGTTTAGAACATATAATGCATCAATAATGAAACCACCATATAGATGTATGTCACCCCTACCCTTAATGGAAATGAAGGAATAATCACCAACCTCAATGTTGGAAGTGGAACTGAGACCAAATAATACAAAAGACTCCTTGGTAAAAGTGAAGCACCATAATCTAGAACCCAACTATCTAAAATAGGTAACTATGATCTCGCAACAACATTAAGTGGTTTTCCATGCTAATTAGATGGTGAAGGAGTGGAGATAGAGATATCATGTTTCCTAATGACATCCTCTAAGGATTGTATTATTTTGAAACACCTAAACTCTTCATGGCCAGTCCCTCCATAATAGGAGTAAGATAGGTTAGAGTTATTCTTGTATTTGGAAGATGGTTTAGGTTTATATCTAGGAGTGTTAGTGGGTTTAGGTGCATTTTGAGGTGGAGGAGGAGGGTTTTTCTTCTTACCCTAAGTTTTCCCTTAGACTTAGGATGTGAGGCCACTAATGTTTTTTTTATAGGTAGAAGACTCAAGGTGAGATAATTTGTATTCCTCCCTAATGAGTATCTAACAAAATAAATCTAAATCTGGTATTTTGAATGTGGTACCTAATGCATCCATACTAGAGAAAAAGGTAGAAGCAACGATTTGGAATGGGCCATTCAACTTAGATAAGATTAAGTATACACACTCTTCATCTTTTTATCTCATCCACTCCCCTTTACTATGTCAACAAATTCTTAAACTTTGTGAGATAATCTACAATGGAATCAAAGTAATCTAGATTTAGTGAATTATGCTATACTTTAAGCTACATCACTCTTAAGTGATCTACTTTCCCAAATAACCCTTTTAACTTAGTCCACATTTTGAATGGAAAATTACACCCATAAAAATGAAATAAGAGACTATTAGTAACATATCCTCCAATTAATCCCATACATTATTCAAACTTACACTGATGCTAAAAATTTTCAAATTACCATGTGAACAGTGGTTGTGTTTCATTCATTAGGGACCATAATCTTTTGCACTTCATGATTTTTTTCATTTGAAGTCTCCATGTGTGGTAATTTTGTCACTTTATAAAATAGCGTGTTTTTATAATTTAATGACACAAATGGATATATAATAAAAAAACACACACTTTTAAAAAAAATAGAACTCAAATTTGAGTTATGATTCAAAACATACAAGTGTTATGATTTCCCATAAAAATGGGTCAAAATAGTTAAAAAATTGTACAAACTAGTTTTAGTGACCAAAATGAAAATGAACATAGTCATCTAACCACTCATTGGAAATTTAATTTTTCCATAGACTTAAAAAATATAATGGAAGTAAAAAATAACTAGCTGAGTGACCCTTATACGTGTGCAAGTGAGCTAGACTTCCTTTTAAGGCAAAAATTCAGCCTTGTATAAGCAAAAATGAATGGAAAAACTTGCTTTGAGAGGCAAAAAAGGAAAAAAAAATGTTTTTTTTGGGCTCCTATCTTACCAAAAAGATGCAAACTCATATCCTTTGGAAAATACAAGTGTCAAAGCTTAAAAAAAAATCTCTCTCCCCAAGGCCACTCTCAAGCCTTTCAACACCTCAATCTTAGTGAAAACACAACAAATAAATAAACTCATATCTGAAAACTTTATTCTTATAGAAGCAATTCTAGATGCCTTAGATCTCTGTCTTCTCTCCCACGTAGCAGATGGAGATAAAAAAAATAACATAGTAGTCAAACAAGCATATTTGTTAATAGAATTTAGAAAAATTTAGATCTAAATACTAGATTAAAAAGCCATAGTCTAAAAAAGAATAACTCAACATTAAAGTTATTATCAAATCAATGCAATAATATGAAAACTTTAGAATTTTTCTCTCCTCTATTGGAATGCCTCAACAATTTTGCATTCTTTAATAACACACTTCAAAATTGCAATGTAGATTTGAAAAAGTCAAACCAATATAGCATTAAAAAATTCCTATCTCTCCAACACTTAGGCAGATCCTAAAACATATATTTAGATAGAGATTGCCATAGTTGTAGGCAGAATCATGCCTTGAAAAAAATAACTCTTCCATGCTCTAACATGGAATAAAATGATGCCAAAAATGGATGATTCCAAGCTCAAAATAAATTAACACCTTGAAAAATAGCAATGCCTATCCCATTTAGCACCAATCTTGAAATTTTAATGCTAAGCTAAATATTTCAATGTCAAGCTAAAGATATTCAATGCCAAGGTTTTAGATAGTGATGCCTTGGATGCTAAGTGAAAATGCCTATAGCTAAATTCAATGCTTCACTCTTGCAAATCCAATGCCTAGATTTGTAACAAGAAAGAGACAAAAAGAACTTTGAAATAGATCTTATCAAAGGCCACACCACCTTTTAATACTCTTCAACACTTCAATGTCTAATTAAAAATCTAAGATAAGATATAATTGATGACAAGATATAAAGGAAAGGTTGACATCATACTTATATCTCAATTCTATAAAAGATTATGACACCAAGCTTCTCTTTAAAAAATATTCAATAAAATAGATCTTAGAATAAAGAAAAGGCATTAATCTTAGATTTGAAGCAAACAAAGAGACAAATACAATGCCTAGCCTCTCTCAAATCTAATACACTAAGATTTTTCTCTTTCACTACCTCAGAAGTAACAAAAAATTCAAAAAATAACAAAAACTTCAAAATATTTGAAAAATCTAAAAGAGACACCAAAGGGAACCAAGATCTTCTCACATGCTTCTATTCTATGTTTCCTCTCTATAATAAGGGAAGAAGAATAAAATTATCTAAAAATTGCAAGCTTATGGATGGTTGCAACTTCTTTAGGGATCTAGTACCATGTTAGGAATGGTAAAGGTGTTCCAACCCCAAAAGAATATAAAGTGTTGATAACAAAACACCACAAAGAAAGCTTGCAAATATGAAATGCAAAAATAAGGCAGGTCATATTTATTTAGAAATGAAGCATATCAAAGCATGCTAGTAAAAATGAAGGAAATTGCATATATAGGAAAGGATAAATACTAAACTAACTAAGATGGTCAATTTGAGATAAAGCATTACATAATA
This sequence comes from Torreya grandis, assembly GCA_037957365.1. Lineage (NCBI taxonomy): Eukaryota > Viridiplantae > Streptophyta > Pinopsida > Cupressales > Taxaceae > Torreya > Torreya grandis. Next base: position 355,544 of record JARHVA010001780.1, read on the forward strand.
CAAGCTCACTACAAGATGAAAAAGCTAGATAAGACACTAGAAAACATGAGAAAGCACTTGAAATACATACTCTAACATTCAAAAGGACATCTCTGTAATGGGATGAATGATATAAAAAGTCTAAAAGTGAAGATTTAGTAGTAATATCTTTGGATTTGGTAGCAACATGGCCTGTTAATAATGGTTATTTCATGTACTCCCTTTGATATTTTCTAGTAACATGTAAAAGCTCATCTCAAACATTAGAATAAGAAAGGGTATGTGTAGACACTAGAAAACCACACATGAAAGTTATAGATGTCTAAACACCCCTAGATTGAACCATTACCCAATTTCCAACCATGACCCTAATTCAGTTTAGCTAACTAGATAAATCCAATGTACTAACCTACCTTTTTACCACACTTAACCTTAAACCCTCGACCACCGATGGTCACATTGACCACCGATGATCACCCTGACCATTGATGGTTAGGTCTTGCCCATCTAAATAAATACAAATCAAGTTATATGCAAGCTAACACATCAAAATTTAATATGAAAGACAAGTTAATGCATCATAATAACCAACCAAACCTCTTATATAACCTTCTATCTCCATCTCTCTTTGCCTATAAAAGGAGGGGAGAAGGAGCTGAAAGAAGATCCAAGAATTAAGCAATCAACACTCAAGATATCAACCAGTAGTCATTAAGAGATTCTTTATCAAGAACTTCTTAATAGGTCTTCCCTTCAGTAATTTAGTAGCCATGATAAAGACCCAAACCTCTTCCAAAATTATTTTCCAAGAAAAGTATCATTACTCTACCAAAATTTCTCCTTAATTTACCATCAGCCATCAAGCAACAAGCTAAGTACATTTATTATTTTAAGTTTTGATTAGTTATTTTCTACCATCATTATCTAAACCACCATCTTTTACTCATTACCCTCTAACCCCCTAGTCCTAAACTAACCTTTAATACCCTATTGTATCCATTTTGTAACCTTTTTTGAACACCCTCAAAACTCACAGCAACCATCGATGGTCATCCTAACCACCGATAGTCACCATCAATCATCGATGGTTACCCAACTGTTAATGGTCACCTCAACCACTGATGGTTATCGCAACCACTGATGATCACTATGGTAGAAAATAATAGTAAGCTATTTCCACCTACTTACTCTCAACTAAATTCCACTTTCTAACTTTCTTCCTAGTCACCAAAACCCCACCTATTTTTTGAACCTAACCTAACCTATTTGGCATTAGTATTAACCCACTTATTTCCATAATTAGTTTGTTTCCTTTATCAATCATGCATTTATTCTTACATTTCCTTTCAATCTTTTTTATCATTTGATGCAAGTATTTAACATTTATTTATTTCAACTTAACTATTTTAAGAGTGTGGATTAATAACCTCTTAGTAAGCTCATGCTTTTTGGATCTAGCTCATACTAGGTAATCCACCTTGCTATCCATCTAACAACCCATTTATTTTAGTATATTTCTTATCTATAGGTCATTCTTCTCAAGAAAAAGAGGAGCTCTTCACAATCATCTAGATCATGCATACATAAATAAACAAGTTCTACTATATCCACATTTAGTTTCTTACTTATTCTATTAACTATAAAGTAAACTAAAATTGAGAGAAACATTCTGGCATATTTGATGGGACCTAGTAACATCTAGATGCACTTTTTTCCTTATTATATGCTCATATAAAGTAGTCAAAATTTATTTTGGGTATAAAATAAACCTTGCATACATTGTTTACTTGCATGTTTATCTCAAGTAATAAAAATTAAAGGCTAATTAATTCAATCATAGCTTCACTTCTTTATCACACACCATACCAAACCACCCAAATCAATCAAAACATCATAACAATTGACATAAGTCCTAACTAGGGTTTCATATCCCAATGGATAAACTTCACCCTTTGGCTATATTACTTGGAGGTCATTACCAAGAAGAGAAATCAAAACTTAGCTCTCTAGTTGAGTCTAAACTCTAAAAATCAGTATATACTAGCTAAGCACTCGACACCCTTATCATTACAATGTGTGAAGTGAGGACGCAGGCCCCAATACCAAGTCATGTATTGATTTCTAACATAGATCATTTTGAGAGCCTTGAACAACTGAAACCAACTATAGACTTCTTTTCTAGTACTTGTTCTACAAACCAGGTTCTTCTTCACACTTTCCAACTAAGGCATAAGCCAAAAGTGAGATAAAAGATACCCTAAGATTTTGAATACACTCTAGTTTATGTCTTTGATTGCCTTGACATATTTTTTTAATTTTCTTTGTGTTTGAGTTGTGATATTTCTTTTATTTCTTCTTATTTCTCACATGGTCTTTACTAGAAAATAATTGAGGAACCAAACCAACCAAGAGCCACCTTCCTCTTCTTCTTCCTTCATGGAGTATACCTAAGATGTTGTGGGTTCTCCCCATCCTTCTACCCCCTACCATACCTCAAATCATTGTCCAAGGTGATGTAAACTTCACCACCTTCCTTGATAACAACCTCATGGCCCTCCAACATTACCTCAACACCCTATCTCACCACAACCCTACTTTAGTTCCTCCTAGTGATCCACCTTATGGGATGGCTCCACATCTTATGGTTTCCACTACCTCTACCCAACCTATGATCACTCAAATATATTACTTCACCACTAATTTATCTACTACCTCCACCCAAACTCAATCAAACAACCCACCCAATAACCAAACACCTTCTATACCAACCAATAATTCTTCCAACATAGGAGCAACCTCATCTCTTGTTACCCATACTCCATCCACCATGGGGATACCTTCTACCCATATTACCACTATTACCCTCATCAGTGCTAACCCACCATTCTCCACCCCACATCAAAGTGTGGTGCTTTCTATACCTTCTTCCCTTCCACCTATCAATACCAAAGTTACCACTCACTTGCAACCAATTAACCCATATGTACCTCTAGACCAATCCATATCAATTCCCCAATCTACCAATATGATCATACCTCTAAACCATCCCACATCAACTCCTCAACAAATACCTATGACACCCTATCCCTGCTATATTCCTAATATACAAGGATACATAGCTCCATCTTCTACCCAACCCTTTGTGCTCATTAACCCTTATGTGGCATCATCCCAACCCTTAATGAACACATACCAATATGTGGCTGTTGGAAATATTGTCATTGATGTCAAAGGTTTAGTATTATTGGTGATAAAGGCCCCATTGCATTTAATGTTGTTTATCTTAGCTAATATGAGTTAATATTTATTTAATATTAACAAATATATTTTTGGTTGCATATGAGACAAAATAAGGGCCCATGGAGAAGTCGAAGAGTCACATGATAAATAAAAAAGAAGGATGGGACACATTTTCCCATGAAGAGTCATCTTGGGGAATACCAAGAGTCACCAAGTGAAGACAAAAGAGTAAAGGGTGAATTTATCATGAAGGGACACTTTGAGGAATACGAAAATTCACCAAAGATAAGGACAAAAGTGGGAAAGACATTTTCGGTCATGAAGGGTCACCACATGACTTTTCAAATTCTTGGATATGAACAGTCATCCAAGATTGGTACCATTTTCCATGAGGATTGAAAGGTCACAAAGGGGGAAGGCCAAAGGTCATTTGGAAAGCTATAAATAAAGGCTTGATTAGCCATTTGTAAAATGTGAGTGTGAGATTGATTTTGATATTGTAATATCTAGCTTAGACGAACAATTTTGAGAGATGAATATGATTTGTATTTGTTATATCTAGCTTAGAAGAGCAAAGGTGAGAGAGAGGAAGGAGATGTTTTATTGATCTATCATTTGTTGAGATAGCAACATTGAGAGATAGGTGTGTGGTATACACAAAGGGGTTGGTGCTCCTGTGGGTTGGTGCTCATGAATTTTTGCTAAGTTGGTGCTTGGCAAAGGGGTTAGTGCTCATGTGGGTTGGTGCTCATGAATAGGTGTTAGGTTGGTGCTCGACAAAGGGGTTTGAAGCTCCTGTGGGTTGGTGCTCATGAATTGTAGCTGAGGTTTGTAATTGGCAAAGGGGTATGGTGCTCCTGTGGGGTTGTTCTCATGAATATATTTGAGATTGATTCTCCATGGTTTTTTCCACATTGGGTTTCCACATTATATCTGGTGTCTCTCTCTATCTTGTGTGGATGTTTATTGTTTGAGTTTTATTACATATCTTGAATGTTTGATTAAGTGGAATTTGGTTAAAGGAAAGATTTATAAGATATATAATATACTGATTCACCCCCCTCTTAGTATATTATATTGTTAACAATTGGTATCAGAGCAGGTTCCTTTTTTTTGAAAAGTTTTACAGCTTGAAGGTAGATCGAGAAAGCACGATGGCTAGGTCACAAGAAGGATTTTCTACGAATAAGGCACCTTTGTTTGATGGGATGAATTATGATTTTTTGAGCATGAGAATGAAGGTTTATTTGATAGCCCTTGGATTTGACATATGAAAATCGGTGGTGGAGGAATATGAAGAGCCACAGACATCTATAATTACTCCAACAGAAAAGAAGGCAAGTGAATGTAATGCTAAAGCTTTAAATGCTATTTTATGTGGTTTATGTGAATCTGAAGTTGTTAAAGTTATGCAATGTAAATTTGTTCATGAAACTTGTGTGAAACTTGAGAATATTTACAAAGGTGATGGAAAGGTTTAGCAAAGTAAGTTGCAGACTTTTAGAAGGTAGTTTGAAAGTTTGAAGATGGAAGAAGAAGAAGATATAGCAAGTTATCTCTTACGAGTTAATCAGATAGTAAATCAGATTCAAGGTATTAGAGAAACATTGGAAGAGTTAATGGTGGTGCAAAAGGTTTTGAAATATCTACCAATGAGATATGATGCAAAGGTTTTGGCAATTGAGGAGATGAAGAATTTAGCCAAGCTAAAGATGGATGAGCTTCATGGTATTCTCACCGCATATGAGATGTAGACAGAACAAGATAAACCCTCAAAGAGAGAAGCAGCTTTCAAGACATAAAAGAAGGAAAAAGCTAAGATTCAAGAATCAAGTGATAGTTCCAGTGATGATGAAGATGACAATGAATCACATTTCATTCACAGGCCAAAAAGAGGAATAGGTAAATATCAAGGAAAATTACCTTTTAAATGTTTTAATTATGGGAAGATTGGACATATTTCAGCTAGATGCCTAGATAAAGTTAAATATGATGAAGAAGAAAAGCCTACATACAAGAAGAATTTCAAAGGAAAATCTAAGAAGGGATTCAAGAAGAAGAGCCTATATTCTAAAGATCCTAGCTCAGGTGAAGAAAGTGGAGTCAGCAATTCAGAAGAAAAAGAGATTCTATTCATGGCCATACATGATGATGATCAAGAAGAAGAAGAGGAGGAAGCTGAAGTAGATATGGAAGGAGAATTCAATTGTGCCCTAGAAGAGTTAGAAGCTATTCAGAAGAAGAATCGAAGGTTAAAGCACCAGATCGAGAAAAATGAACAAGAGTCAAAGGAAATGATTGAAGATCTACAAGCACACTTTGAATAAGCCAAGAAGAATGAAGAAGATCTCAAAGCATAGTTAGAAATAACAAGAAAATATTGTGAAAGGTATGTTATTGACATTGCCTCTTTAAAAGAAGATATTAAGAAAGCAGTCAGTCATAAAGTAATCAGTGATTCAAAATTTGAAGATAGCACTAGCATGCTGAATAAGATATTGGAAAGTCAAAAAGCATATTCAGATAAGATAGGGATCGATTTTGAAAAGAAAAAGAGCTATGCTGAAGCTCTGACACAAAAGGAAATAGAAAGGGGAGAAGTGAAGAATACAGAGGACATTCCAAATAGAGAAGGCTGGAAGAAACAAAGCTACAAAAGGCAATTAGGTCAGAGATATACAGACATGTCTTATTTTTATGGCTATTAGTTTTATTGTAATGGATATGGTCACAAGAAAGTAGAATGTAGAAAAAGAGCTAACAATTTCAGAAATAAGGAGAAGGAAAGTCAAGTAGAGTCAAGTAGAAGCCACAACTCTTTTTCTCCTCTATCAAGCTTTAATGAAGAGACCATAGTATGCTACAAGTGCAACAACTTCAGACACATAGCTCGGTATTGTAGAAGCATGTTCGAGTTAGTCAAGATGGATCAGAGGTTCAAAGCTCCATTCATCAAGAAGAAGGATCAGAGTTTCAAAGCTCCATTCATTATGGAGAAGGTTCAAACATGTTCATGGCAGAAGAAACAACATGAAGATTCTATGATGGTGCAGACAGCTTTGCATGTGGGAGGTAAAGATCAGCCATGGTTAATTGATAGCAGATGTTCAAGGCATATGATAGGTGATAAAAGTAAGTTCATTTCTCTAAAGAAGATAAATAGTGGTACAGTGAGATTCAGAGATAAAACCATTGCCAAGATAGCTGGAAAAGGCACTTTGAGTTTGGATTATGGTAGAACTAAGACTAAAAATGTTTTGTATGTAAAAGGTCTTAAGCATAATCTGTTGAGTGTTAGTCAAATTTGTGATCAAGGATACCCATTAAGGTTTCATGTTGAAGGTTGTGAGATTAGAAGAAAAGATTCAAATGAGTTGATTGTAGATCCTAAAAGGACAGGGAATAATGTATATGTTTTGTCAGATATCTTCTCAAAGGCATGATCAAAGGATACATTCAAAGATTGGTGAGAGGAGTTGGAAGTAATTTCTATTACTTCTTGCCATTGATGTTTAGCATCAAGTGAGGGAGAGCTAAGTATTAGCTCTAGGTAGGCCCTTTGCCATTGATGTCAAAGGGGGAGAATAATAGGTATAGGTATAGGTGTAGAAAATAGGTACAATGAATAGGTACATGTTGCTACAGTAAGGGGGAGTTACTGTATGTTTTCAGATGATGGTGTGTGCAGGTGACAGGATGTGGCAGTTTTAGGATTGAGGTTGCCATCAATGACAAAGGGGGAGAATGTTGGAAATATTGTCATTGATGTCAAAGGTTTAGTATTATTGGTGATAAAGGCCCCATTGCATTTAATGTTGTTTATCTTGGCTAATATGAGTTAATATTTATTTAATATTAACAAATATATTTTTGGTTGCATATGAGACAAAATAAGGGCCCATGGAAAAGTCGAAGAGTCACGAGATAAAGACAAAATAAGGATGGGATGCATTTTCCCATGAAGAGTCACCTTGGGGAATACCAAGAGTCACCAAGTGAAGACAAAAGAGTAAAGGGCTAATTTGTCATGAAGGGACACTTTGAGGAATATGAAAAGTCACCAAAGATAAGGACAAAAGTGGGAAAGATGTTTTTGGTCATGAAGGTTCACCACATGACTTTTCAAATTCTTGGATATGAAGGGTCATCCAAGATTGGTGCCATTTTCCATGAGGATTGAAAGGTCACAAAGGGGGAAGGCCAAAGGTCATTTGGAAAGCTATAAATAAAGGCTTGAGTAGCCATTTGTAAAATGTGAGTGTGAGGTTGATTTTGATTTTGTAATATCTAGCTTAGAAGAGAAATTGTGAGAGATGAATATGATTTGTATTTGTTATAACTAGCTTAGAAGAGCAAAGGTGAGAGAGAGGAAGGAGATGTTGTATTGATCTATCATTTGTTGAGATAGCAACATTGAGAGATAGGTGTGTGGTATACACAAAGGGGTTGGTGCTCATGTGGGTTGGTGCTCATGAATAGGTGTTAGGTTGGTGCTCGACAAAGGGGTTTGAAGCTCCTATGGGTTGGTGCTCATGAATTGTAGCTGAGGTTTGTACTTGGCAAAGGGGTATGGTGCTCCTATGGGGTTTTTTTCACAAATATATTTGAGATTGATTCTTCGTGGTTTTTCCCACATTGGGTTTCCACGTTATATCTGGTGTCTCTCTCTATCTTATGTGGATGTTTATTGTTTTAGTTTTGTTGCATTTCTTGAATGTTTGATTAAGTGGAATTTAGTTAAAGGAAAGATTTATAAGATATATAATATATTGATTCACCCCCCCTCTCAGTATATTATGTGCTTAATAGTGGCATGTTCTTAATCTTATACAAGTTATCCATATATTGTATCCACTCAACCTCAACAAAACTTACCATACAATTATGGAACTCCCCAACCTCAAATAGATTTGGTCAAACTATTGATGAAAAAAATGACCAACCTAGAGTCATCTATATCTAGGGCTCACAACCTCTTATCTTATGACCAAATTTGTAATGAACCTATTCACTCATTCATCCCTATCTAACCTTACCCTCCTCAATGGGAACTAGCCAAATTTTCTAAATTTTAAAGCAAGGAGGAACCCTAACAACACTTTAGAGTGTTTTGGTATTCTTGCTACTTAATTTCCTATGATGATGCTCTTCTCCTTTGCACCTTTCCTATGCCTTTATCTGGACCAATGTTAGATTGGTATAGTGCTATCACTAAGCACTCCATCTTTTCCTTTTCCCAACTTGCTCAAACCTTTTTAGACTAATTTTCAACCAATATATCTAAGAAGGTCTCCATCACCAACCTCTACTCCATTAGGCAATTTGATGATGAATCAATTGCCAATTTCATAGCTTGATGGAGAGGTCTTATTAACCAACTCTCTTTCTATTTTCACCAACTTGAATTGATTGAAATTTTTTCTTGGGCTATGCTAAACACATCGACCCTACTCTATAGGCTCAAACCTTCAAAAAAATTGACGAGGCTTTCACCAGGGCATATAAACTAGAAATCGGAGCCATCAATAAGGAGAAGTTGAAACTAAGAAACAAAAACTCTAGCTTCAAATCCAATGACCCTTCCCCATCCAAAACCACCAACCAATCTAACTAATCCAACACTAAACCAAAGGTAGTTGTAAGCATAGTTGTCCTTAAAAATGATCCACCTTTAATTATTAACCAACCCAACTAAACCAAATCCTCCAATCAACAAATTTGAAATCAAAATTGGAGTACTCCAAAACAATACACTCTACTAGGGAGTCATATGCTTCAGTTTTAGACAAGTTTCTCAAATCCCACATCATATAGATTCCCCCCATTAAACCTCCCCAATAATTTGATGCTTTTTGTCCCATGCCCAGTTGGTACAATGAGAATGATCTATGTTCTCTCTACCAAGTCATTAGACATGATGTTAGTATGTGTAACACCTTCAAAACCATTATCCAAAACTTGATTGATAAAGGAAAACTTGTACTGGACAATCCTAATGCACCTCCAAATTAGTCACTTGACATTTTTTGATAACCTTTTCCCAATCATGACCCTTATACCTACCATGATGATAACAAATCATAATCATCTCACACTCATGAGGTCCATATGATCAATGTAATTATCAGTAAACCCATCATTGAGGAAACCACTACTTCAACTACCTCTTTCTCCACTCCACTTATTGAAGTGATGGAATCACCCTCCATTACTTTGGACACCCAAACAAAGGAAATAACCACCTTATTTCCTTCACTTGAAAAGATAATGGACTTACCCACCTCTCCTTTGATAGAAATACCAAAGGAGGCAACCACTGACATCACACCTTCCACCCCCACCATGGATCACCCACTCTCTCTTTGGAAACCATTCCATAAAGAGAGATCACCTTACCTACTCCCTCTATGGGGAAACATCCTCCAAAATCTTGAAACATTTCATCAAGGACAAGGGTGATTAAACCATTCCCTCACCTCAACCTATGGGCCTAATCTTTAAATCTAATGCCCAAGAAACCAAACCAATTTACAAACCCTTCTCTAGACTGGTCTAAAGCCTAGAATTCTCTTCTCAACCCAATTTGGATTGAGCCACATTTTGGCATCATCTTGGGCTCCCCTATCAAAATAATCATGAACCATCAACCTCAATTTCATCCACCATTAAACCTATCATCACCTCAATCCCTTCATCAAAAACCTCTCCCTTCAAAAATATGGAAGAAACATCCAAATCATCTCCATCTAAAATTATCAAATCACCTTACACATCTCTAATAAAACCTATTAATAACTTAGGGTTAATTCCTACTCCTAGCCTTATCCACATATCTTTGAATTTGGATTTAAACCCATCTAGTCTACCAAATAAAACATTAACCAAACCAACCAAGAAGGTGGAACCACCCAAACTCCCACCTAGAAATAGAACCGTACCACCCCTTTCCCTCTTACCTTCTATCTTGGGACCCCATCCTTCTTTCATATTAAGATCTCATCCTTCAACAAAAAAATTGAATCCTCCCAAAACTACCCAAACTAAACTTCTTCCTTTTATTCTACCTTTACCTACCCCCTCCAAAACATCAAACTCCCCATCTTTTTTTAACCAAACTATATACCTGTACCTTCCCACCTATCTCCACACCTTCATCATCTCAATCAGTCACCTCAAAATATTTCACCTTTAAAACTTCCACCTCAAAACAATCCAACACTAAACAACCCCAATCAAACCCACCTACCAAAACCATTCTACCACCCACAACTTCCATAGTGAAGCCTACTTCTAAGAAGGCTTCCACCCTAAAAAATAAAATCCAATCACCTTTAACACCTTTCCTCAAATATTATTTGATAATTTTATAAAGGTTTTTATAAACTTCCTCCTTAAACCTACCACCTATCAAACCCTTTGACCCTTCAAGTCCTAAACCATCTCAGTTCAATGACAGTTTAATCTGCTCATACCAAAAGACACCTAGGTATGACTTAGAGAACTACAAATCTCTCTAAGAAGTTATCCATAACTTATGGGATGAGGATGATCTATTATCAAATGAACCTCTCTCAAGCCCATTATCAACCCAAACACCAAACAAACCTATAAAACACTTACCCACTCCTACACTCTCATCTAAGAGTGAAGAGGAACCGAAGTAGCCTTCTAACCTAACACTTTCCCTCATCCATACAATCCATATGGTCATCTGATCTTGGGTCCAACAAAAGGATAATGGAAAGGCCAAAGTGTCCATTACATAGACATATCCTTCCACCCCTCAAACTTCCAACAAGACTCAAGCACCTTCAATTCCACCAAAACCTAAAATATCCATGTTGGGTGCCTTTCCCTCTAACCCTTCTAAATCTATATAGTGAGCCATTTTGAAACAACTTCACTAGACACTAGTGAATATGAGCCTATAACAACTAATCAACACCTTGCCTTATCACCATCAAGAATTAATAGAGGCCCTATAATCTATATAGGTCCAACCCAAAGACCCTCAACCTCATGTGACCTTTATCAAAACTCTTCATCTCTCCACCCTTGTCACATTTAGGGATTCAAAAATACCTTATGTTCATCCTAAAGATCTTAATCCTTCCCTCTTCATCACTGCATACATCAATCAAAATTATATCAAAAGGGTGATGATTGATGGGTGGATAATATTAACATTATCTCCTCCCATTCTTATGACCAACTCTAACTACCAAGGAATATCATGTCAAAAACCATAGTGGTCCTCCATTCCTTTAATGATATTATGGACACAACCTTGGGGACAGTCATCCTTCACATCCACTTAGGGCCTCACATGCTTCTAAATATCTTTTACATCATAGAAGGTGAGTTCTAATATAATTTATTACTTGGACACCCTTGGATCCACTCTATGAGTTGTGTCACATCCACCTTGCATTGATGTGTCAATTTAGAACATGAGGGTCAGATTATCACCATATAATATGACCCTAGTCCTTTCACATCTTAAAACATGACATATCAACCCAATGATGTTGTTCTACCTCACTCTTCCACCTCACCACCAGACAATAATAACTCTACCCCTATCATCAATGAAGCTTCAACTAGCTTATCTATCTATTATTCTTAGATTTCTGTAGAGGACCCCTTAGAACCTATGTTCCAACATCTCTCACTAGGAGAATATCATCTTTTGGCCTTGGATGGCTTCCCTACTCCTCAAGATTATGGGAACCTTGAACATAATCTTGGTTATGATCCCAATATCAAACCCATCATTCCTTTTAGGCTTCCTAAGCACTAAACCAACTTCATCTATGGAGGAATTGATCATTCCCTTCTTTCTTCCTCCACCACCTCTTCTACTTGACCATTTACCTTTGATTTCTCTTATTTAGACAAAAAAAAATCCAAATTATACCTTCATAGGTGTGCTTAGAAGGGATTTGGCCTTGGCCATTATGAAAATGGACCCCATAAGTTACCTTTGATCAAAACCCAAAAAGCTCATGAGCTATTTGGCCTTGGGTTCATCCCATAAGAAGAACCCACCAATTCACCCAAACCCATCACCACCATTGAGGATGAAATTCCATCCTCACCAACCCCATCTCTTTCAAAGTTTAAGGATTTTGAAACCATCCCTTCTAACTTTTTTTAGTCAATATCATTAGTTTGGCCCCCCTAACCTATCAAAAGGGTGGCTGAACTAAAAACTTTCTTTTGATTCATCTTGAAAGGGTAGAAAATGATTCTCGTACCATCCACACCATCCAATGTCAAGATGATGATTCCATTCTCACCTATCTTCATGCAGGGGATTATTCTATCCATAAATCCCTTTCTTATTATAACCAAACCATGTTTAATGAATCCACTATTGATGTCAACTTTGGTACTTAGGATAACTCTCACATTATAAAGATTGGTCAATCCTTAGATTCCATAGAGCACTAGGATTAACCTTCTTTCATGACTGAAGCATAGAATTTGTTTGGTCCTATTAGGATATGCCTAGAATTGACCCTTCCACATCTCTTTAAAATATCATCATCCATATCGATTTAAGCTTTTTAGGCAAAAGTTTTATAGGATGCACCCTCACATTGCCCTTCTAGTCAAAGAAGAGCTTTAGCACCTTTTATCTATAAACTTCATCCAACTCATTGACTATCCATAATGGGTTTCCAACATCATTCCCATCACGAGACCTACAAGGTGACTTCACCTCTATGTTAACTATCATGACCTCAACCTTGCTTATCCAAAGGATGACTTCCCTTTGCCTAATATCGACCAACTTGTTGATCTTATAGTCAACCGTGAGATGTTATATCTCATGGATAGTTTCTAAGGATATAATTAGATATTGATTTCCCTTAAGGATTAGCATAAAAATTATTTCATCACCCCATGGGGAACCTTTTGTTATAGGGTCATGCCTTTTGGTCTAAAACATGATACAATAACCTACCATCATGCGATGACCTACATCTTCCATGATCTCATCCACAAAACCATAGAGGACTATGTAGATGATCCCTTTGGCAAATACAAATATTTTAAGGATCATCTAGGAGTTCTCAAAATTATCTTTGAGTGCCTAATCCATTTCCATGTCTGATTCAACCCCAAGAAATATGTTTTTAGAGTCTTATCTGGAAAGCTTCTTAGTATTATCATCTCTCTTTGAGGAATTGAAGTATACCCTATCAAAGTTAGAGTGATCCTCGACATGCCACCTCCAACCCACCTTAAGAAACTCCATAGCCATTAAGGGAAGCTCAAATCCATCTATCACTTTATCTCTTAGTTATCAAATATATGTAAACCCTTTCACCATCTTCTCAATAAAGATACATCTTTTAAGTGGCATAAGGATTATCAAAAAGCCTTTGATTCACTCAATGAGTACCTTATTTTTACACCCATTATTATCCCTCCTAAAGAGTACCAACCCTTATACCTTTACATCTCTACCACTAATCATTCCTTAGGGTTAATGCTTGCTCACCTAAATGAATAAAATAAATAGCAAGTTGTCTACTATATAAAGTGAACACTTATAAAGTATGAGACTCAGCATACCCATACCAAAAATCTTTACCTCACCTTAGTCTTTGTAGATTACAAACTTCATCATTACCTCCTCAATCACAAAACCTTTATCATCACCAACATTGACCCACTCAAGTACATGCATTCTAAACTATACCAAAACCAATGTATGGCTAAGTGGCTCATGATCCTAGCTGAATTTGACCTTGAGTTACTCTAATAGAAGTTGATTAAAGAGTAAGTTATTACCGATCAATTGGCCAAAAGTCCTTTACTAGACAACTAACCACTTCATCTTGTGTTTCTAGATGAGTCCATCATGCCTCTTTCTCAAGAGGACATCTCCTACCAAATGACCATGTTCTTCAATGGCTTGAAATGCTAGCACGGTGGGGGTACTAGAGTTATTCTCATTCCCCTCAATGGATAAACTCTTCCTCTTTCTTCCAAACTTGATTTTGAGTGTACCAATAATATGGTTGAGTATTAAGCCTTATTAATAGGTCTCTAAACTACTCTAGCCTCGGGAGTTAAGATAATCAGTATCTTTAGCAATTCCCAACTTATATTTTAACCAGATCAATAGATCCTACCAATGTAAGAATGATGTTTTACATATGTATAAACACCTAGTATATGTACTATTAGCATCATTTGATCATTACCTTATCCAATATGCTCCATGATCTACTAAAAAGTTTATGGATATAATGGATTCCCTTAATTCCTAGTTCCTATCTACACCTACCAATTATAAGCTCTTTGTCACTATTCATCATTTTATCATACCCTCTTATATCCAATCCAACCTCCCTACCATTTTTAATATGGAAGAATATTCATTGAACATTTGGTATAGACAAACCTTTGACTACCTCAATCTTGACATCATTCCTCCCAACCTCTCTAGGAATGCTTGAAAAGCCTTTGTTTAGAGTACCTCTCATTATACCATACTAGGAGGAATACTTTACAAATGTGGTTTTAATGGCCTCCTTCTCCATTGCCTATGTATTCATGAAGCTTCCCATGTTATGAAGGAAATACATGATGGGATCTACAAAGGAGACTTTAGTGGTCTAGTTGTCATTAAATGCATCATTTACCTTGGCTACTATTGGCCCACCTTCAACCAAGACTATTATGATTATGCAAAGAAGTGTGTTAAATTTCAACAACATGCTAATTTACATCATGCACCAACCCATGGCCTTCAAGTATCCAAGGAATTTTTTCCCTTCTCATAATGGGGACTAGATAACATTAGGGAAATCAATCCTCATTCTTCACAGTGGCACCACTCCATCATCACCACCACTCATTATTTAATCAAGTTTGTGGAGGCTATTCCTCTCATCTTGACCAAATTCAACAAGATAGTCAACTTCATCAATCATCATATCATCTATCATTTTGGTGTTCTCCATAAGATCATCACCAATAATGGAAAATCTTTCAAAAAACCAATTCTAAGGTCTTTGTGATGAATTTGGCATCAAGTTAAGCTTTTCCTCACCTTACCATCCATAAGTAAATGGATAGGTAGAAGCCTCTAGCAAAATACTCAACAAGATGTTAACTAAAATGGTTAATGCTTCTAGTCAAGATTGGCACTTGTACATCCCCTTTACTTTATGGGCTTATCACACTAGAATTTGAACCTCTATGGGTACTAACCCTTCCTCCCTAGTCTTCAGAGTAGAGGTGGTCTTGCCTCTTGAAGTCTAGATTCCTTCTCTTCACATGTCCTTACAAGACATCATTTTTGAGAGTGACTATCATCAAGAGCATCTAGCACGACTTGAGCTACTTGATGAGCACACCCCAAAAATGCTTAATCATCTTCATGTCTATCAAAAATGAATCATGCATGCCTATAAAAAACACTTAAAAGAACAAGAATTCAACATCAAATACCTCATTCTGAAGGAAAATCAACCTATGACTAATATGGAGAAAAATAAGTGAGGCAAGTTTGATTTCAATTGGATTGGACCCTACATCATAACCAACAAGTATGGATTAGGAGCTTATCATTTATCCTCTCTTGAAGGCAAAATAGAACTTGAGCTTCTCAATGCTTTATATCTACATACTTTATTTTGTTAAACAAGGATCAAACCCACCTTTTGTCTAACTTAAGGTCATCCCTTAATTTATGATATTTTCACCTTTAGTAAAAATTTCCTTAACTTAAGGTAGACTGCTCCCTTGAAAGATAACTACCAAAATGAACAAATCCCATACTTAGACCACTCCTTTAAAGGATGGCTAACTAAAATTTGTTAAATCAATCATTTGAAGCTTCTCACATTGATCAGCTGCACAAACCTATCAAAATTAGAACAAAGCAATCAAAATACCCTATATCAAAATCAAGAATAAGCTATCCTAAAAAATCTACAATCATCTTTTATATATATCATCAGTAGACTTTTTGCATCAATCAATCTATACCTTGCATTAAAACATGGATGTGTCTGCTATGCTTCTTAGATCACCTATAAAAGGGGAAAACCAACCCATAGGAAGGTTACACTACCCTTCACACCACCGATCACCTATCTCCCCTTTGTACCATCTACAAATCAAGGGATTCTTGAGCTTACTTGACACAATGTGATCAAGATATCTTTATCAATCAATGCATGCTAATGTGAAGCATTTGAAAGGCTTATATTCCTTAAGCCAATATAACTTTATTTTTGTTTATTCCTTACTAATGAATAATCATCATACCTTTTTCATATCCTCTCATAATTGGTTCATGTATTCACTTAGTTGTATGTCTCATGTCTTCCATCTCTTTTCCCACATCTAGTTTTGTTATCTAAATTACTTTATGTGTTATCATAAATAAAATAAATATAAATCATAAACATCATATCCATAATCATAACCCACATCATATATCCATGATCATAACCATAATTAAAACATCATAACTATCATAATCAACAACATAACCCAAATCACACCCATAATCACAAACCATATCACATGTCTAGGAAAAATAACCATAATCATAAACATCATAACCATGTATAAAACAAAGCATCATATAATCATAAATAACATAACCACAACTCATCATAAACATCATCCATAATAATCACATGCCTAAGCTAGTCATTCTACATCTCATAAGCATAATCATAATAAACTATAGACATCAAAACCATGAACCATGAACCATAAAATCAAATCTATTTATCATCATCACATCATATACATCATTCCTAATCCACATTAAATAGTACATATAATCATGTGCATCTCTCTCTCAAAACATATACATCCTTTTACATCAACTCATATATCAGTATCAAAATCATATATATCTATACATATCATATCATAAAACTATGCCCCTAGGGAACCACTACCAACTAGTGTCTTCCCCCTAAGATGTCTACATGTCCAATCACTAAAGCATCCCACTAAATTAAAGTCACTATACTTACACCACCTACAAAGTTGGATCTATACTAATCCCATTAGGGCTCCTCTGGATAATGTGTTAAAACTATGGCCTCATAATACCATAACTCCTCCACTATAGCCAAGTAACATGCTATGGAGATGCTACTTGGTTGTCATACTAGTGCTATGGATCCTCTTACAATCTATCTTAGGGAGTCCCTCTCCTGGGTCACCAAGGCTAGTGAAGTCCTAGTATGATCCCTCTCACCCATCACAGTGGCTAGATGACCCTATAACATAACAATTTGGCCTTGTAATGTAGCACAAACCCCACATTGATGTCATATCTCTTGTAAGGTCTAAACCCCCATATCTCCCTATATATTTGAACTAAAAAAATAAGCACCCAACCAAACATTGTGAAACCTAGAAACATCTCCACTAATACACCTAATAGAAGATATGGAAACCTCCCACTATTTGAATCTAGCACCATAAAACACAAGACTACCATCATCATCATCATCATCATCTTCAACCTCTAATCATATCTGGATCTATAATATAATAGCCTATATCTAAATCCTTTGGCATGTCATCTCGAGAACATATGATCATCACCATATATCTGCTATATCATCTCATACCTCTCCTCTTTCTCAATATGATATATCAGCTCCCCTCAAATTGGCAACCATGTAATCTTATGTACATCCTCTAACATGATAGTCATCTCACCAATTGGTAGAAGAAAGGTGTTCATGACTAGATCCCATCTCTTGATGAGGGACACAATCATCACCACATCTTGTAGCACATGCTTGTAGTGTATCATAGCTCTAAGGCCCACCTCCTTCATGTGCACCTAGTCATCATCCATCATCCCTAGATGGATCTCTATAAAGATTCAAGGGACCCAATATTGTATCTAGATATGATCTCTTACCTACATAATTCAATATATAAAACACACTTAGTTTTCCTATAACTAATCTACCCATGAAAATTCACCTTTTTATGCTCACCCACCTACCTAATAACACCCATTTCTCCTATATAAACTCCATCAGCCTCTTTTAAAAAAAACTACCATCTCACCTCAACTTCACTTCACCTAAATCTTTTATTGAAAACATTAAGCCTAAATATATTATCAAAAACATTGGCCTTAACCTTTCCTCCAAAAAACTTTGCCATTTTGTCGACTATCGATGGTCACTATGACTATCGATGGTTGGCTACTCATTTTACCCATGATATTTGACTGTTGACTATGACTATCAATGGTTATGTATGACTACTGATGGTTACTATGTGTGAAAACCAATAGAAAAACCCCCAACCCCACCTACACAAAACCTACCTAAACCACCCATATCCAATAAGTAATCATCCTCACTTTGTACTCTACCCTACCCCCAACCTACCTACCCTCTTAATTTCAATTTTCACCCACAACTTTTCACAATAACAACCTACAACCTAAATACCTAGGGTAAATCAAAAACCCTCCTAAAAAATCATAAATTAATAAAATTTCACTCTAAACTAATAAAATAAAATAAATCTATTAATTAAATACAACCCCTACCTCATTCCTTGACTATCATTGAGGAGGAATCTTGAGTCTTGTGGCCTGGTTGTGCCCTTGTTTGCCCTGCATCCTTAGTCTAAATCAAGGTCAACTCAACTTTAATCTCACACTAAACTAATCAAAAACATCTTGTCAATAGTCTCATACAAAATTACAAAGTTATAAATGCATGGGAGTCAAGAGTGTCAAAAGAAAAAAGTTAAAATGAATTGCCCTTTTTACTTTTTATCCTCCACACTTTTAGGGTTTCTCCTTAACCACCAATGGTTAGGGTGACCATAGATGGTTGATTTTGAGACCCCTAAACATCAATGATTAGTATCTCTTCTTTTAAAAATTTAGTACCAACACCTTAGTGCCCTCTTTTGGATATTACCTTATCCACCTACCCTACCAACCACATCTACCTCAACATTGGCCATTTTGGCCCAAACTATCACATATTTTGTGATGACCTTGCTTGGTCCTTTTGATTACACCAACCAACATTACCATGTTGAACATTTGAATTTGCACCATCTAGTAAATACTAGACCATTTGTGTTTTTCCTAGGAGCACTTCCTACCTTAGATACCTTCAAAAATACTGACCTTATCTAGGAGACTTGATAAGAATAATTGGATCATCTATGCTTAACACTATGGCCCAATTACCCCATCACCAGTCCTTCTAGAACCAACTTTATTTATTACCAACCATATAAATTTAGTATATGCATTATCTTAATTATAATACTTAGTCATTTTTTATGCACATGTTTATACTTCAACTTCCCAACCACCATCATCACCAACCTCATGACTCACCATAACCGCTCATCAAACCGACACTCAATTTAGTTTCACCTCATTGATTCTTGGTTTGAGGGGGAACACCTCCTCCCATGATTGGGGTAACCAAACCTTCAACCCATAATCTATTTTTTATTTTATAGCTTATTGATAAAAGCTACATAATAAAAAGGGGTAAAATGTAGACACTAGAAAACCACACACGATGGTTCTATATGTCAAAACACCCCTAGATCAGACCATTACCCAACCTTCAACCATGATCCTAAGTTAGTTTAGCTAACTATAGTCATATAAAATGAAAAAATTAGTAACTTGAGCATGGATAATGACACCCAACCCATAGGTCCTTCTTTTTTTCTTTCTTAACCCTCTTAGGCTTATTTTCACTGATTTTTAGTCATCTTTAGCCTTCTAGACTTAGTCCTAGCTCACCCAGACTACTCTTTTCAAGACAAATCAATCCCCATAGATCCCATATACTCAAGACAATAATGCCACACTAGGACTATAACACCAGTGTCATTCTTGTCTACTTTCAATACTCTTGTCCAAGTCCCTTTTTGGCCCCAATGGTCAATTTATTTTGGTTCCCCATCCTTCTCCTTATCAACCTAATGTGAGAAATTCAAGGTAAGACCAATAGATCCCTATAAAATTCCATTCAAATATCATTTGGAAAGGGTTGGTAATTATCACTAAACAGGCAAGAATATAAGCAAGACCACTCAAGCAATCTTCCCCATTCTCTGCATACAACTAGCCAATATATTTACAAGCTTATCCAAATTCTTACACCAATCCCTATCCATCTAAATCACATATAATTTATCATTTTTTATATTCATACACACTATTGAATAAAACACATCAAGTATGAGAACTACATATGGTTTGATCCCTCTTCGGAGTATAGATATGTAGGCAACGTGCCCACACAAGGGGTGTGGATCCATGTCTAGTGAATCTTACACACACTAACCTCCATATTTCTCAAAATTATTTAAATCACAATGGAATATATGGTTTGAAGAGAAAATCTAATCTACAAGGAGATACATAGACTTTCAACTACTAAAACTTTGTGAATAGGGTCACACAGACCTAGTAAACAAAACCTAAAAAGCTTAGATCCTCAAGACACAATTGGTAGAGGTGGACTACAATTATAGTGTCACTCCTATCCACTTTTGGTATTCCTATCTAATCATAAAATGGAGGTTAGATCTAATTTTATGAAAGTGTTCCAGTCTTACATAGTGAATTCTAGCTTATGTCTCAGTCAGATCAATCAGTTTCCAGCTAAGTCTTATTTTCTTTCCCTTATTTCTATTTTTATAAAGATTTAAATTGTAATAAAATTTCACAAGTTAGTAGCTTAATAATTGAATATTTATTTACTAATTTTACTACTTAGACCCTTTAACTAAATTAGGAATAATACACCAATATTCCAAAAATTGTTAAATAATTTAATGAATCCAACTTACTTTGTTTGCGTATAAAAACACTATAAACACTAGGGTTTCCTACTATTTTTTTCTATATTTTTTTTATTTTTATTTTCATAATAAAATAAAAAATTAGCATTAAATTTTATAATTTTGTAGTAATTTTAAAATAATTTTCCTTCAAATCCTAGTTTCCATACTAGGTCCCGTTATTTTTCCTAGTAATTTTCCAATAATTTCCTAATTTTTTACTAGCATATTAAAATTGAAAATTCACTTTAACTTTCAAAATTTCATAGTAATTTTCAGAAAATTTATTTTTCTCAAAACCCTAGTTGCACATATTAGGTCCTATTCAATCAAGCATTTTTCAATAATTTTTTGATTTTTTAGCTACATATGTCACTCAAAATTTCACTTCAAATTTAAAAATTTAATAGTAATTTTTAGAAATATTTATTTTCAAAACCCTAGTTGCATCTTGTAGGTCTCTTTAAATACAAAACTTTCTAATAAATTTCTGATTTTTTACTTGTATATCTAACTCAAAAATTCACTTTAAATTTCAAATTTTCATAGTCAATCTCAAAATAATCACCTTTCAAAACCCTACTTGACTATACTAGGTCCCATTGCTTCTTGAGGTATCACCTTACATCTATAATTAGATTTCAAAAATGGATCTCACTTATTTACAAATTTTTTTTACATTTCTTGCAAATAATAAGGAGACCATACTTGGTCCTATTACGTACATGAATGATGAAGTCTATCATATGCTAGTATAAAGCTTCATTCTTTACATTTCACGCTTATTTTTTATTATATAGGATGATGTTAATAAAGTTATTATTAAACATGTTAAGCTATCTTTTGCATCACCTCCCTTGAAGCCTCTATCTCATGCTGAGGCATGTTGTATGGTCTATTTTACCCTTCCCCAAGTCACTACCCATCACCAGAGATCCTAGTTGACACCCTTTATCCCTCTACCTCCTCAACCTATTCTTCACTTTCCTCTCATAAATACCACTAGTCCTATATAAATAGTAGATAATACATTTAGAGCTATTACTCATGTGCCATCATGCCTCCTCCACATATTTAGGAGCCTTGAAACCCTCCTATTCCTTCCCATCCTAGGCCCAACCCACCCACATAAGGCATATAATATTGTTGATCATTTGAGAAACACTCTAGCTAAGAATTCCATGTTAGAACTACTTCACAAAGCTAATGTGTTCAAGGATACTATTTATTAGGCACTCACTCAAACTTTTATGACCATTGATTTAGAGCTTTATTATTTTGCATCAGTGATCAACACTTTAAAAACCATAGAAGATGTAATTTATTTTGATTGTGAGGACATGCCTTCTTAGACAGTCATATAATTTAAATTCAAATCTAATGCAATAAAGAGATTTCTAGTTGATAGTGGTTCCAGACTTAATATATGTAATATCATAGTATTATAGACTATGGGTGTAGATATGACATCAATGAAAAAATCATATAATAATATTAGAGGGTTTGATGATATACCATAATGGACATTAGGTACCATTGTTTTGGATATCATAGTAGGACCTAAAACCCTCTCTACATA
Source organism: Torreya grandis (assembly GCA_037957365.1). Taxonomy (NCBI): domain Eukaryota; kingdom Viridiplantae; phylum Streptophyta; class Pinopsida; order Cupressales; family Taxaceae; genus Torreya; species Torreya grandis. The sequence continues at coordinate 378,186 of JARHVA010001780.1, forward strand.
GTTCTAGGTCATGTTAGGTCCCCTTCATTATAATATTTTACTCGAACAATCTTGAATAGATGTTATGAGGGTAGTTCCTTCCACTCTTCATGAATGTGTTAATTTATTCCATGAAGGATACCTATACACATGCCCAACAGATAACCAACCATTTTTATATTGTCAAATTATAGTCATTTTCAACTATTTCCCCAAATGGGACACCTCATCTCATAGTTCAGCCACCCCCTCATTACATTTCTCTTAATCAAATACATACATATGAGGTTAGATAGACTATCAATTATCACACTCCTCCACTTAAAACCATGTCCTCAACTCTAGATATTCAACTAGTCACATTAGCTTCAACCATTTTAGGTACTTCATTAATCATGATTCCTACACTAGTTATAATTATACATTCATCGATAACAGTTCCAACAATGCTAGTTAATTATATAGATATAGTTACTCCATCAGTTATAAATACTTCTATAGCACCATTGTCTTCTACTACTATATTTGATGAGACTCTCATACCATAGTTACCCTTGGTCGTAAATTATGAGTTACCATATGTACATGATGTTGATATAGATTCCCAGGCTTCTTTAGATGATGATACGACACCCACACTTATAGATGACTATTTTTATGGATTGAGCTTTATAGTAGTAGGCCCAGGTGATTACCAATATGAATTTAGATCTCTCATTACACATCCTACATCAATCTTAACATCTCTTACTACACTCATATGATAGACTTCACATTTATAGCCACACATAGATCACTTAGCACATATAATTCACATGGTTACCTATATAGATATAGAACCAATCATTCATATTCAGGAAAGTAGCACATAGCATTAACCATAAATTATGCTATAGATGTTACTTGATCATAGATTAATCACATTACCTATAATATGACATAGATCTATTAGCCGATTATCATATTAGGATCATCACCCATTTTGTCTCTTTTACAGGATCACATGCCATGATACAAACTCATGTAAAAATTTATAGTAGAGATTGTATAAACTATAAATTTAAGGTATTATTTATATTATAGCACCACCAACACCAGCTCTACCACTTCCACCAAATCGATCTACTACTAAAGATAAACATTCCAAAGGAGAATCAACATCTCCATCACTAGAACAACCTTCAATTCACCTTTGGTAGAATGAAACCATGAAAACAACATCTACAGTATATGATGATATTTATAATGATGATCTCGAAGCTTTTGATGATGGCCCTTATCCCTTCCTCCTTCTCTATCCCCAACAAGCTCCATCTTTGGGCCCTTTACCCCCTCCAGCCTAGTCTTTTATGACATTATATATATATATATATATATATATATATATATATATATATTCATATGATTGTATATAACTTTTTTTCAAATATTTGTACATAACTTTCCTATAATTACTTACACATAGTTTCTTAGTATTATTTTTACATAATCTCCTCATGCTTTATTGTACATAGTTCATAACATTTCAAAAAATTAAAAAATAATACATCTCAAAATACAAAAATATTAAAATAATTCAAAAACACCAAAAATATTTTTATTGTATGCATTATCCATGCTTTACATTTATACTACATTGCTAAACTTACATTTATTGTTTTATGCTATTGTTTGTCAATTTTTCTACATTACCATGCTTCACTTGATCTTGTTTGAGTGTGTACAGTGACATCTAGCTCTTTTATTGCTTCACTCTACCCATTGAGGGGGCATCCTACTTATATATCAACACACACACACACACACACACACACACACACACACACACACACACACACACACACACACACACACACACACACACGGCATCTTATACATGACTACACCATCCAGGTTTTGTCATTCTTACACCACACACTCTAGTTATCATGCTAATGTACATTATTTACTAGCTTACATAGATTACTCTATCGACACTCACTAGTATATAACACTTGTGTATTTCTTATAATATACCTAGTCTTGTATTAACATGTCTTTCATACTTTCTCTCTTGCTTTGATTAGTTAGATGTGATTATATTTCTAGTTATTACATGTTTTCCCTTTTTTCTTTGTGTAGCTAGATATGATTGCATTTCTTAATTTTTGATTATTTCTTGTATGTGCCTTAGGACATTTGCCAATGTCCTTTGCTTTTATGTATTGTATGTGCAATATGACATTTTCCAATGTCTTATACCTGTAATATTCTATGTGATTGTGGTTTCTATACCAACCTTTCTTGTTTTAATTATATGTGTATGTGGCATTTGAACATGCCTTATATGCTTTCCTTCTATTATGAGTTACATGTGCCCATGTCCCTTGTTTGTATGGCCACTTGGACACCCTTATATACTTATTAATTCTTGCCTTGTGTGTTTGTTACTTGTTTTATTCTCGTCATTTCTAATGCCATGATACACATCATGCATTTATCTTGCTTTCTTGGATGCATGATGGAAATCATGCTCCATCCCTCCAAATAACAACTAACTAGACTTTCATTTCTATTTTAGTACATTGCACATGTTATTATATTGTTATATCTATCTAGGCATATACCTATTGATCTAACAATCTCTCAATATAAATCATGTTATATTTTGAGATATCTTATCAATTATCATTGCTATATCATGTATCTTTATAACATAACATACTTACAGGGCTCTTTCTTTTGAAGGTAGTCATTGTAGAGTATCTATTCCTACCCTCAGAAAAGGGAGCAACAAATAAAGGTTTTGTCATAGAGATCATAGCTCCTAACAATAAAAAAAGAAGCATTCAAAACACCTAAAATAATCACCAAACATTAAAATAGTCAAAATAGACTAGGTAGATAGTGAGAATATCAGAATAGTTACCAGATTTGGCCCAGGATAATAGCACCCAACTTGGACTACAATTATAGTGCCATTAGTGTCCACTTTTAGTGCTCCTATCTAAATAATAAAAAAACTAGACTTTTTAGAAGCAGGCAAAAAATTAGGTTTAGCTATAATTTTGCATAGCTAGAATAGTTTAGAATAAGTAATTTTTAGTACACTTTCACTTAAAAAATATAGATATATGGGGCATCATGTACGACTTGATGTCTCTCACTTTTAGATCAAAATCTATGTCTTAGACAACAATAATTGGGGGTAATGTGCACAACACTTTTTTTTCTTTTCTTTTTGAGTTAAACATTACCCAGACATTCTCAATAATTGCATACCTTATTTTATTTGTAGGTGTTTGGCATCATACTATAATGGATTTAATACAAGCCTAACTTCCATATTCCCAAGTTCTTGAGTTCTTGAGTGTCTTAAATATAAGTTTAGTGCACCAGTTTTAAAGTGGATTTCATAATATCCTAATCTCCATTTTTTAGAGTGGTAAAGAGTGGCTTAATTTCCATCATACATTTTATATCCATGCCAACATTGTTATATCATAGTGCATTCATGGACTTCAAAATCCATCTCATATGACACACATTTCATACTAGTATCAATTCATAGCTTCACTTCATGGGGTAATGATGGATCCAAAGAACTAGCTATCTTTTGTATTCTTGAGCCACCTATTCAAAGGGATTGGACACATAGTCCAAACATTGATCAACACATTCATGATCACCTAGATTCACTTAGTGGGCAATGATGGAGCTAAAGGTCTAGCCTTTGCATTCTTGAGCCACTTCCAAGGAATTGAGCACTCAACTCTGTTCATGATATTAATCTTGGTACAACATTACTCAATATTAATCAACATCACTCAACATCACAATAGGTTTTGTATTGGTCCACATACTCGGTGATGTGTATTCATTCCTTTCTATTTCTCTCTCTCTTACCCAGCTTTATACATTATTATTTTAGATATAACATATCTAGTAAGAACTGATCTACTCATTATTTTCTTTTATAGTTTCACATTTCATATCATGATTTCTCTATGTATACCTAACATCACACAACTTCATGAGATTTACCCTTTTAGGTAAGTTTAGGTACACTTTCGATGTTTCCTTTATCTTAGTATTTTGATTTGTTGCATCACTAGAATTAAGGTGGGGGATAAATGTAGTCATATAAAATGCAAAAATTGGTAACTTGAGTGTGTCTAATGACACCCAACCCATAGGTCCTTTTTTATTGCTCTTATAATCCTCTTAGGCTTATTTTCACTGATTCTTAGTCATCTATAGCCTTCTAGACATAGTCCTAGCTCACCCAAATTGCTCTTTCCAAGACAAATCAATTCCCTTAGGTCCCATCTCCTTAGATAATAGTGCCACACTAAGACTATAGCACTGGTGCAATTCTTATCCACTTTTAATTCTCTTGTCAAAGTCCATTTTTATCCCCAATGGTCAATTTCTTTAGGTTCCCCATCCTTCTCCTTATCGACCTAATGTGAGCACATTCAACCCATGACCAATAGATCCCTATAAAATCCCATTCAAAGATCATTTGGAATGGTTTAGAAATTATCACTATAGGGTTTAAAGATAAAATATTCTCTATAAGAAGCTCTATAGACTTCTATTTGTCAAAAATTCACAAATAGGGTCATATATACTTGGCAAACAAAACCCAAAAAGCTCAGATCCTTAGGACAACAGTGGCAGAGGTGGACTATAACATCAGTATCACTCCTATCCACTTTTGATGCTCTTATGAAATCATAAAATGAAGGTTAGATCTTAATTTTTGATAGTGTCCCAATCTTTCATAGTGAATTCCAACCTCTATCTTAATCAGATCAGTTAGTTTCTAGCTAGGTCTTTTTTTCTTTCCCTTATTACTATTTTTAGAAAGATTTGAATTGTAATCAAATTTTGTAAATCATTATCTTAATAATTGCATATTTATTTATTGATTTTACTACTCGGACCCTTTAACTAAATTATAAATAATACACTAATATTTCCAAATTATTAAATCACTAACTAGCTAAACCCAACTCACTAAACTACCATTTTATTGTAGATACCTAAATCTAGCCACCAATAACATCCAACTAAGCTTTTGACCAATTTCCACCCAAAATGCACAATTTGACCTAAAAACACTAAAACATGCTAAATGATGTGAAACTAACATATTCAAGTGCCAATTTTGCCCAGAGTGTCATTAAATGGGGTAATGCAATTTATGGACAAACTAACTTTGATTAGATCATTCTAAATCAAAATGCCAATTTTGCACCTGGGTGCTCTAGATTGCTCCTTCCTATTAAATGTATTACACAAGACATGTTCCTTTGTTATTTTATATTGGTAACATCCTAAATGGGATAATGGATACAATGCATATGTAATTGACTTCCAATTCCAATCCAATCAAATTTTGGACCAATAACAAGACATTTTGATCAATTTGAGTAATTTGTGCACAAAGTGCTTAATCATGCTTTAGAAATAACTAACCCAAATCAAGGCATAATCAAGAATTACATGGGAAATTGTTGAATACTTATTTTTGTAAATGAATATTTAATATCTACATCATCAAGTGACCTCATTTCTTTGGAAGACATCCCTAGGCTGTAAATGCCACAAATATCAAGATTCATGCCCTCCATGCCTCATCAATGCATTCCATGATGCCATCTATGCCTCTTAATTGCCCCTTATTCCAATGTCATGATTAGTATAATTACAAACTTAATTCCAAAAATTGAATTAATCCTCAACCACACATCTCAATTTTAGGATGGACGATTTAGGTTGATTCTAGATATTTGCAAAAATCTATAAATAGAGAGGCCATGAACATCATTTCTAAGCTATTTTGGTGTAAAGTTATAATGCACAAATATCTTCCAAAAGCTTTAAGTAATTAGTGTCACCATGCCAAATTGATTCCAAGCCAAGCCAAGCTATAAGCCAAAGGTGCCAAGGAGAGATGGAGGTAGCCAAACTTCTATTTCCAAGGACTTCATGAGCACAAAACCGAGCAAGGAACTACTACAAATGCATTTGGAGCATCCAAGGAAGGTGAAGAAATTATAATCTTTTATTCCTTACTTTTTAGTTGTGTTTGTCATTTTTTTTGTTAACTAAGCTCTCCCTAGTGTCTAGGCTTAGTGATGTTGTCCTATTAGTGTGTTTCTTTCATTTTGTTTTCATTTTAGAAATAACACCATACTAATCATTCACTCTTGAGTCGAATTCCTAGATTCACATATGGTATGCCTAGTGGGACTAGATGCATCTCACGCCTGAAGAAGATCATTTTTCAACCCTAAAATATTTATTTAGACCCTTAAAACTTGTGCAAATTTATTGTCTAACTTTATTTTACCATTTTTGTTTGCCATAGTTTTACATAGTAACTGACATTGATAAGTAAGACCGACATTGGTAACATAGCTTAACTAACATTGGTTATCAAAATTGACATCAATTAAATTTTGTTTAGCAAAGGTAACCATCATTTGTTGTATATAACTGATGTTGGTCACTATGGTTTTCTTAAAACATAGACTTGAGAGCTATTTTTCCAAAGTTCATTGTTTCAAACCAAAAAGAGATTCAAAGCTAAAGGACATGCTAACATTTTTTTTATAGGACCAAGCTTGATATTTTGTTAAACCATGTTTAAATCATCTTTACATTCTTAAAAATCAATTAGGAACCTTGTTTTGGGTGTTTAACAAAGAATTTAGATGTTTTTGGTGAATGTTTTTAAAGTTTACAACTAAGACCACGGGGTCAAATGAACACCACCAAATCTTTCATTTTGGGATTAATATTGAACATGCTTGTCAATTCTTGTTTGTAGTAGTTATTCAATCAAATTTTTGTTTAGAAAAAAGAGGGATGTTATGTGTATTCTCTTCCATTTGTCCCCTATAGGGAACCCTTGGAATCAAAAGCACCATTCCTATTTCAAATAGCCTAGTCCAAGTTTTCGAAATAAATTCATCTAAAGCACTCCTCAAAAACTCATCAATGTTTGGGTGACCTTGAAAATGACCCTAAAGTCTTTATAATTTCATACTTTCTTTATTTTTATGCAAACTTGGCTTATGAAGGGGACTTCATCACCTCCTACAATATCTTTAGGGAATCTTTGAGCTGATGTTTCATCTCTTGGCATTGAATTCATTTAGCTCCTTTGGAGTTGCAAATGAGACCTAGTGTTACTTTGGACATCGCACTACACTAAGTGAACAACATGATGTAGTGGTTGTAAAAAGGACTAGACCTTTTTGCAACAAGCCAAGTGATATGGACCCAAAATCCATGCTTTTATTTTGCATTATTCGGTATGAAAGTCATTGTGAAATTTATTCCCCTAATCATTCAAAAACTTATTAGATCTTATACAAATCCCCACTTGTCATGAAATTATTATTGGTGCAAGGTGTACCTCAAGGTCTATGTCATAGTATTGTCATTTGAGAGAAGTGGGGGTGTAAAAAACCCTACTATACCAAGCAACCATTTTAGTTTAGGATCTAAAAACATTTAATTAATTAGTCTTTTCCTAGTTTAAATTCATGTTTGGAGTCAAAAACTTAGTGTAAACAAACAAACAAAACCAAACACATAGTCTAAATTTTACTTTGAACAAAGAGGCATTATGCTACCCACATGAGATCATCAATTTGCCTTATTCAAAAATTTATCAAAAGCTTGAGAGTCATATCATCCACTTTGGCATAATTATGCTACCCAATTGAGTCTAGACCTTTACCAAAGTTGTTTAAGTCCTTCACTTATAATCTAAATTTGAAATTTCACCTTTATAAGTTCATAGGGTTGATGTATTAAGTGGGTTCACCGTTTGCACCAAACTTGAGGGAGCTTAGGTTCAATTTCCAATTTGGGTTGAAGGATGCTTTAAAACTCATATAGACTTAAGCCAATTTGTGTTAAAAACTTGCACTTTGAGTCTATACACCACAACATTTTGAATCAAAAAAAGTAGTGTTATGCTATCAAAATTGTAAGAAAATGTCTTTGCATTAGAGAGTTTTTGAAACAAACCTTTTTGTCACACCTTTTGGGTAGTATAGAATCATTATTCTACCTAAAACATTTTGAATATTGTTTCATAGACCCTTTTTAATAGGGTTCAAATTTGTTCCTACATTTTTAGACCAATCTAAGTGTACTTTGTGATCCTGTCTAAAGCACAATTAAACTGATCACCTTTTTCTAGCTTGTTTGCCAAAAGAACCAAGTTTTATACCATTTTTTGTGAGAAAATAAACTATTTATAAAGTGCCTTTTATTTCATACCTTATACCTAGTTGATCAAGTTTATGTCCAAGAATCAAATGCCTAGTGTTTTTTAGAAGTGTTTCAAATCCATTAGATTAAAATTTTCATCTATGTCAAAGTCTATATTTTGACACCATTTGGCCAAGAGTCCTAGCACATGCCTTGTTTGAGCCTAACTTTTGATGCTATATTTGGCCAAAATACCTAGCAACTATTAAATTCCTATATTAGACTAATTAGAAACACTTCAACCTTAGAGTTTGGAATTTTAATTTTTAGTCCATTTACTTGCTTATCTTTGTGTGAACAGTGAAACATTAGATACTTCATGCTAGCTTGTTCCTCACAAATCTTTGCGTAAAACCTTTTGATCCTTTTGACAAATCTAGACCAAGTTAAAACATCATCTATTTTAGACATTATCCTTTTTAAAGTGTGTGTAACTCTTTGACATTTTATCATAAAAGCATTGACTATGGATCCCAACATGTATTCCTACACTTGTAGTGGACTCATGTACAATCCAAGGATTAGTAATGTGGTGTTACAGGAAGAAATGGTCCAAGACCCCTATGCAGATAATATTGCTTATGATATGGATTCTTATCCCTCTTATAATACTCAATCAAGGACACAAAGTGAAGATCCATTGGCTAACTATCTAGTTAACACACCACCTTATCCAGAACAAGACTAAGAGCAAAATGCATATTACCTAGCTATAATACCTATAGTGGATGAGCTAGTACTTCAATAGTCATATTATACTAATATGACTTTCATGTATGATCCATTTTTTTAGTGATATTTGATAAAGAGCAAAGATGAGATTTTGGTTAGAGCCATAGAGGTAGGGGCCAAGTTTCCAATAGACTTGCCCCATGAAAATTTACCAATTCTAGTAAGAGTGGCCCACAATATCATTTATGATCAACAGGCTTCTTCTAGCAATGTTATGGCTCTAGTTTAAATAATGTACCAAGATCCTAATATATTTGATCGAGGAAAAAACATCATAGAAGATCACTTTAACTAAATGAAGATAGCATATCAAACCTACTTGAATCTAGCACATGATTTCAATTAGATGAACATGGTAAGTAAGCCTATTATTAACCTAGTTCCTTCAATAGGAGTGTTGATAGGGTTAACTAGACAAGAGAATTTGAATTTTGATCCATTTGTACAAACCACTTCAATAGATAATTTGATGCATATGCCCATTATTAAATAAGTGTCTTCAGCTTATACACAAAATAGTGAGCCAAACATAGTAGACAATGTGCAAACAACATCCAATCCTGATGGTATGAATGTGCAAATAATTAGCCAACAACATGTGCTTATAGTTAATCTTATGAATAGGTCATCATACTAGGGAATAGGAGTTCCTACATCTCAACCTCAACTAGATGCTTCTTCAAGTGTACAACTTATGGGATTAGGTAATATAAAAATGGCCAATGTCATGCCTTGATGATAGAATGTGACAAACCCTACTCCTCCTCAATAGGTAACAAGTAGTATTCCTCAACATCAAGTACAATCTAGTGTATCAATGTAACAGAGGAAAAATACATTACCACCTCAATCAGGGACAACTAATGGTCTACCTTACTAGGTAACAATGAGCATACCTCTTTAGTCACAAACTAATATGCCAATCTAAAACCAAGTAATGACTAGTCAACAATGTACAAATATTGGTCAGTGATAGATGCCAAATATACAACCTAATTTCACTTACTCATAGGGATTCATATAACAAGGAGGTCCCCATATTTCTTATGTACCTATTAGACAACCATTGGTTCAAAACGTGCCACAAATCTAGAGGCAGGGTCTTGGTCCACAAGTTCCCACTCAACAAAAAGGTTTGATTAGCTGGAAACATATCTCTTTTTAACTATAGTAGGCACAATATAATTATATCCTTCCATCCCAACTAAAAAATCCTCCAAGTCAGACCTTTATCACCAACCCAAACCAAAATATCACACAACCAAGTGTGCAATTTCAAATACATCCTAATCTATGAATGTGTATTCTTAATCCATTCCCCAACCAAACCAATGTACCCCAATAGGTATATCCATCATACCTTGGTCAAAGTGTCCCACTTGTGACCTCCCAACCATCTATCTAAACCCAAATTCTCCCTCAAAACAATATTCCTTCCAATTTCCTATCCCAAGAATTACAATAAATGAAGGATGCAATTGCTTCCATTTAAGCTGGTAAATAGATTAAAAAGTTCAAATTGGATGATGTGTGTTCCTACCCATTTAAAATGTATATTTATAGATACTATTTCCTCCAAGATATGAACCACCAAAATTTGACAACCAGTGGCATATAGCGATATATACCTTTTGCTATTATTTCTAAGGAGCTTAATTGGACAAGCCTTGGAGTGGTTTTTAAAGTTTCCCAAAAATTTAGTAATGAATTTTGATGATCTTTCTGATAAGTTTATGCAACACTTTTCCTATAATCTTGAGCATGATATTTCATTAGTGGACTTAACACAAGTGAAAAAGAAAGATGGTGAGATTTTTTCAAGTTATTTACAGTGATGGAGAGCCATTGCAAGCTATTTCACTCATAGTTTACTAGATAAATAATTAGCCACTGTGTTTACCAAAAATTTGCATAGTGAGATAACTTACCATCTAGAAACATAATGTGCACATACATTCAAAGAGATCATTGATAAAGGTTTGTTGATCGAGCGAGTGCTCATCAATAAAGGAATCATCAAGCTTAATTTAACTAATCAAAATCAAGGTACCAATCAGGAAAATGACCAACATCCCATTCAAGCACCAGCATCACAACCAACATAGGCCAATAACCACAAAATACCAAATCAATTCAATCATAATAATAATGTTATGGGAAATGGAGTAACCAAATCCCATCATGTCTAAATGGTGCAAACATCATTTACACCAAATTTTTAGATTACTCCTACCCAACAGCCTCTCCAACCAATGCCACAAGAATAACAACCAAGACCTTCACAACAAATATAACAATCATTACCATTACAAACCCCTCCTCCTAGGAAAACCATGCCTACATATCATATCTTTAGTGACCTAAGAGAACCTACTGAATCTATATTTTACAATCTTGTTGTTGCTAATTTGATTAGTTGGCCTATATCAAAGCATTACCTGTAAGGCATTTTTTTATCTTGATTGGTACCATGAAAATAAATTCTATGACTATCATTGGGTCAAAGAGAATAATCTATGAAGATGTGTCCAAATCAAGCATTTAATTAATAATATGTTGGAGAATGGGGAGATAATATTGGATAATGGTGCTTCCACTTATAATAAAACTCTTGGGATTTAACAAAACCCCTTTACCTGACATAACAATAAATAATAGTAAAATAATCAGTACTAGCAACAATAATAGCTAGTGCAACATCAAAATCAAGGCCAAACTAGTAGAATCAACAAAATCAATAGCAAAACCCATAATGATATAATAATGAACAAAACCAAGGTCAAAATAGTACTAACCAACAAACCTACCATGCAGTTGCACATGACTACAATAGGGTTGTAGGTCATATTGTAGGGGATAGAGTTAATACCATCTCCATTAATCCTAGACCAAACACTAATCAACCTAAACCATTGATAAACAACAACATTCAACCAAATTACATGAATGATCCTTCTTTGACTTGAGGATGCATACAGGTAAACTAATAAACTAGGACCTCCCCTTTTTGACCTTATATCGATAACTTGTCCTTGCCACATGACCACATGCAAGTGCACTGGCAACCAAGACCTGCCTTATCTAGTCCTACACCATTTTCAACATCAATTAGCTATAATGGTTTGGTATTTAATCCTGATTGTGTAATCATAACTCACAATTCAAAGATTCCTATCCCAATCCCATAACCATCCACCACTATGCCTATCATCTAACCAACTATTTAGCCTTCGAATAAACCATTCACTACTAACCAAGACAAGAAGTTTGATATTGTGGAACAATTGCAAAAGACACCAGCACAAATTTCTATTTTAGATTTTCTATGGACATCAATAATATATAAAAACATCTTGAATGAGTTTTTGACCCAATCCATTATTTTTAGTAACATATCCCCTGATAAATTTTAAGCTTTGGTTGGACACCTAGCTCCAACCCAATAAGTCACATTCAACCAAAGTGATATATCTTCTCTTGGCCCACTCCATAATAATAAATTATACATATAAGTTTATATAAGATGACATAAATTTAAATGTGTCCTGATAGACAATGGATCCAACCTCAACATAGTGTCTCTAAAGCTCATCAAGCTTCTTGGGTACACAATGGTAGATCTCTAGCCAAAAATAATAACTATCAAAGCCTATGATAATTAGGAAAGAGAATCACAAGGCATCAAAAATTACTAGTTATCATTGGGCCTTTGACCCTTGATACACTTTTCCATGTGCTTGATCTTGAGTTATCATACAATATGCTTCTAGGCAAGCCTTGGTTAGATGAGATTCATGTAGTCCCATCAACACTGCACCAATGTATCAAGTTTTCCCACTCAAGGATGGAAGTGAATATTCTAGGAGATTTAAACCCATATGAATACTGCAAACATCTTGAGGCCAAATTTCAAAGCTATAATTATCAGTACGACATGAATCCAAGTTCCAAGTAGGATAAAGGAAAAGTTATACTTATTGATCCTTCATCTAGAAAATTACATAGATCCTAATACCTTGGATTCCCTTTCCTATATGTCACCTTCTAAAGATTCTAATCATTTCACCATTTTAGATAATGGACTAGGAGAGTATGTGACCCATGATACATTTCATATTGCCAATCTTCCTCAGAATCTGAAAACCTTTAGGTGACCTAAAGTCATCCCACATATGCATTAGCAACAAAAGAACAAAGATAATAGACCTGTCACATTTGTACCAACATCTAGCCTAGGACTTGACCCTCTTGAAGATTTTAAATCATGGTTATACAATGATAATCAAGTTGATTGTTATAAAAATGCAAAGTATCCTCTTCTCAATAGGATCATGGAGTGTCACAATTATGAAGGAAGAGGACTTGGATTGAATCAATAAGGAACCATCGAGCCAATTTCCATGACTAAGTATGAAATACCTTATAGACTTGGATTTAAACCACTTGGGGGTGACCCCACATATCTTATTTAAACTCCATCACCAATGACTATTGATGATGATGTTGATAGCGAAGTAGAGTCTAATCATAGCCTCACTTTTGATAACCTAGATAAAACCAACATGTTTGATAATAATGACATTTATACCCTAACTTTGACCATTCACCATAACCCTTTGCCATGATATTATCCCCAACTAATAGATTAGGACTAGTAAGAATCTAGTATGCTGATTGATGAGTTCCAAAATAATGAGGCATTCTATAATTTCTTAGGCCTTAGAGACAATGTTTCATTGGGAGATCACAAATCAGAATTCTCAATCACATTAGATCCTATAACCTATTTTGGAGAGCGAGTGAACACCCTTAGCCAAAAATAAGTAAGTAAAACATTAAAGTCCTAAATTAAAAACCTCTTTGAGGCACTTTTTGACCAGGGAAAAAGTAAAGATAAAGGCTAATGTAGTGGTGAAAACATATTTCAAGCACCATTAGATGGGGGTGTTCATTCTTCTTCAATTTTGGACCAGGAGACCAGCAATGATGAACTTGCCTGTGGAACCGAGTTCAGCTTTGAGCAACAACAAGTATTTGATCAAATTCTCCAAGAATTTATAACTATTATTTTTACATGGCTAGATCTCCCATTAGGGGACTCAAATTCATCATGCCTAGGAGAAATTTAAGAGCAAGTCCTAATGAAGGACCTTGACATAATCTAATAGTTCAAGTCATTTTCTACTATCCTAGAAGATGGTTTGACCCTTCTAGTTGAATCTACAATAGAGGTAAATATCAAAACTTCATCAGACCTAAAATGGATAAAATTAGTTGCATCCCTCAATAAGGAGGAACATGACATATTTATAGCCCTATTGAGAGAATTTGTAGATGTTTTTGCATGTACCTATTCTGACATGCTAGGTTTAAACCCCACCTTGGTTTTACACCATCTTGTGATTAGTCCTAATGCCAAATCGATAAAACAAAAGTTATGTAAGATGAATCCTTGCATTTCTATATTGGTAAAGAAAGAGCTAGAAAAACTCTTAGAAGTAGGATGTATTCGATCCATTAACTACTCTTAATAGATCTCTAATGTGGTACTTGTTAGTAAAAAGCCTAAAGGGATCAAAATTTGTATTGATTTTCAAGACATCAATAAAGCTTGTCTTAAAGATGATTTTCCCTTGTCTAATATTGACATGATTATTGACTCCATGAAAGGTTATGAAATGCTTTCACTCATGGATGGATTTTTAGGATACAACTAAATCATAATAGCACCAAAAAACCAACATAAAACAACATTCACTACTCCATGGGGAATATTTTTCTAGTAGGTAAAGCCATTTGGCCTTAAGAATGTTGGATCTACATATCAAAGAGCCATGACTATCATATTTCATGATATGATGCATAAAATTATTAAATATTATGTCGTTGACATATTAGGAAAATCCAAAACTAGGGCCATTTATATAGTAGTGTTGTGTAAGATATTTGAAATATTATAAGAGTATAAAGTCAAACTCAATCCAAAGAAATGTGTGTTTGGTGTAAATTCAAGCAAATTACTTGGCTTCATTATATCTCATAGAGGTATTGAAGTTGATCTAGATAAAGTCCATGCTATAACTAAGATGCCACCACCAATTAATTTGAAGCAACTCCATAGTTTACAAGATAAGATCCAGTCAATCCGATGCTTCATCTCTTAGGTAGTAGACAAGTGCCATCCATTTACACATCTTTTGAAGAAGGGAGTTACATTTCACTAGGATGATCATTGCCAAATAGCTTTTCAATAACTCAAAGACTATCTTATTAATCCACTTGTTTTATTACCTCTTATGATATAAAATCCATTCTTGTTATACCTATTAGCTCCTGACCATGCTCTGGGGGCACTCTTGGCTCAACATGATGATAATGGAAAAGAGCATGCCATATACTACCTAAGATGTATGCTAGTTACATATGAACATAACCATGCCCTTATTGAAAAATCTTGTCTATCCATGGTCTTCGTAGCTCAAAAACTATGCCATTACATGTTGAAAAATAAGACCATGGTCATTTCAAAGGTAGATCTTCTCAAGTATATACTATCTAAAATAGATTTACAAGGTAGAATGGCTAAATGGATCATGCTTCTCAGTGAGTTCAACATTTAATATGTCAATTAGAAGGCAATTAAGGGACAATTTCTTTTAGATCAACTTGTTAAAGCAACTCTTATAGAACATAGCCACTCATGATTCAATTTCTTGATGAGTCCATCATGACTGTCATTGACACACCATTTGAGGAGTAGCCCTAGAAACTATATTTTGATGGTTCATTTACTACACATGGATCAAGGGTAGGCCTATTCTTTATTACACCATAGGGGATCTAATCCCTAAATCATTTAGAATCATCTTTCCTTATACAAACAACATGGTTGTGTATAAAGCACTTGTTGTAGGACTTTGACAAGCAGTGCATTGGAACATATCTCATCTCTAAGTTTATGTTGATTCTTAGTTAATCATTAATTAGGTCACATATTATTTTCAGACTAAATATGATAAGTTGGTTCCATATAAAGCCATGGTCGACACTCTTAAGCAAGAAACTACCAATATTCAATTTGAGCACATACCAAGGCTAGTAACAAAATTGTAGATGCCATGGCTAATATTAGCTCTCTAATTTGAAAAATAGATAAAGCTAGAGAGTATCAGTTCCTCATCAAGAATTTATTAGCACCAAATCATGAACCTTCAACCATTTCCATGATTTATGATATTATTGGTCCTAATTCTATCTAGTAATCAGACCTTTATAACTACCTTCATGACTAATTTCTACTACCTAACCTATTTTAAAAATAAACCAAATCCTTTATTAATCATTCCACTCATTATAATCTACTTAGATCCACCCTTAACTATCACATTTTTGATGGAACTCTACTTTTTTGTTTAACTTTGATAGAGTCTACACTAGCATTAAGAGAAGTTCATGAAGTATGTGGATCTCATTCTAGCAGGGTAGTCCTATCCAAAAATATCTTGTGTACTGGTTATTATTAGCTCATAATGGATGTAGATGCCACTACATATGTAAATAAGTGTGAAAAATGTCAATGTCATGCTAATATAATTTATGCCCTAGCAAAAACTCTAAAATTGATGTTGACACCATGGCCATTTTATACATGGGGACTTGACCTCATTGGGAATATTAACCCCACTTCATCTGATGGCCATAAACATATCTTTATCACCACTGAATATTTCACTAAGTGGGTTAAAGCTATACCCCTCACTTACATGATTAGAAAGCAAATTTCCAAATTCATCTTCAACCATCTCATTTACCGTTATGGTATCCCCTCTAACATTATATCTGATAATAGAGGATCATTCAAGAACAATGATGTAGATCAATTATGTATCAAATATAATATCATACAATATTTTTATATAGCATATTACCCTCAAGGTAATGGCTAGGCTAAGGCATCTAATAAAACCATTGTAAATATCCTCAAAAATATTGTTAATGATGTCAGTCGTGATTGGCACTTGAAAATATTCCTTTCCCTTTGGGCATACCATACCAATCTTCATACCCCCATAGGAACCACTCCATACTCACTTGTTTATGGTACTGAAGCCATCCTTCCCATTGAGGTCAAATTATCTTCACTGCACATATCTTTCAAGAATGTCCTAGATGATCATGACTATCGAGTAGCTCACCTACAAGAGCTAGACCTACTTGATGAGAAATGCACAATAGTGCTCAATAATCTTCAAGCATATCAAAACCAACTTAAATGCCACTATAATTTACATGTTAAGTATAGAACATTTTAACTTGGTGATTTTTTTCTTAAAAAAAACAAAAGAATACCACGACTGAGAAGAAGCAAAAGGGAAATTCAAATCAAACTAGATAAGGCCTTTCATCATCATTGCAGATTATGGATCAAGGGTATACAGGCTTGCCACACTAGATGGAGATGAACTTTTAAAGCCAATGAATATTATTCTTTTCAAGTGGTACTATGCTTGAGTGCTAAGGTGTATTGTATGTAAGGACTATTTTAGTTATGCCATTTTATCACTATTCTTTTGTATACAAATACCATCCTTATCTGTCCTCTTCATCATATCCACTTTACACTTCCATTTTATCAACCTGGTGTGTTCTAAAGCCTAACCCATTTGACCTTGGTTATTTTCATTTGTTACATAGTTTCAACATAAGGGTATTTGATTAGTTTCATCAATTGGTTCAAGTACTTTAGACAGAGATTGTATTTTGGGATAGTCTGACAAAAATTTTGGTAGTTATATCCTTCATTTGTTATTCCTTTCTTACGACTGGTCTTGCTACTGATCATAACCAACTTTGGGCAAATTAGTACCATTAATCTATGCCATTGTGTCCTAGTTATAATTAACTATGGGCAAACTAGGGGAAAAGTTAAGCCTTGGCATACCAACTTGCCACTTTATATGTCATATTGTGTCTTTTTACCAACTATTTCTCTTTTGTTTGAATTGACTGCTACACTCATCAATTTCATCCACTGTAAAGGTGGAACTAAAGTAACTTGAAGTCCTACTCTAGGACTATGTAGGCAGTTCTCAATACTTGTTGAGGTTAGCTCAGTCACCCTAAGCCACATTTTCATTATTTTGTGAGCAACCTAAGCCACACTCTTCTCATTTTGTGAGAAACCTTAGTTTACATGATCTCACCATTTTGCGAGCTTGAACCATTTAGTGTCTTATCATTCTTGATTGAGTTGAGACATTCCAAAAAAATTCCAAAAACATTTGAAAAATCATTAGAAAAGAACAAAAACATTGACCAATTCTTTGCCTTAAGGATTTTGAGAACCCTTGCTAAATTACAAGCAAATCACTTGTCATTTAGTTTTCCCATCCTTTTTGGCCTTTTCTCTCACATAATTACCATTTTGAAATACCATTTATCTTTTTCTATCACATCCATTCTATTTGTTTTCATTAGTTATCACATTCTTCCCATTCCCTACGAGAACTACATTTGGCTTGAAGTTTTTTATTGGATATTACATTCATGAAACTATGTAGGCATCATCCACTTGCCTAATGCATATGGGGATATCTTGGCCACCCCCTTCCTTTTCTTCTATTCCCCCATTTTGTTCATTTGTTAAGTTGTCACCTATTTTTTGAGGGGTAATGTTAATATGGTTTCTATTGCATTATTTTTTGTTTCTTTCTGATTATTTTGTTTGCTTGTTTTCTTTCAGCATTATTGCTTTGATTTAGTCTTTGTGTTTATTAGGTGATTCATTACCCATGCTTATACTTTAATCCATCCATATTCATATGTTTAAATTATCATCATGGTTTCTATCATTGGTGCATTGTTTTCTATTAAGTATTGGATTATGGGAGTTAGTCATTATGCAAATTTCAACCAAGTCCTCATGATGTTATACCATGATGCCTACCAACACATGATATAATAAACCTTAGATTTAATAATTCTATTTAGCAATGGTGGAGAATCAACATCTTGATTCAATCCCAATCAAATCCCAAAAAGAGTAATTAAACATAGAAGAATTTCAACCTTTATTAGTTTGGACGAGCATCTCCCTACTAGTAGGTTATTCCAATTCATCACTACCCTTTGTGTTAAGTTATCATCATCCTCGACCAAGTTTATCATGTTTTCCATAATTGGGGTCTAATGATTATAACCACCTATGGGAAAATCATTGCATACCATCCCACCTAAATTTCTCAATTATTATAACTACATTTGGGAAAATCATTTTGTTATCACCACTTTACTTTTTTTACCTATACAAGGGCATGTTATTATCTTATTTATCTATCCTAACTAGGACAACTCCATCTTCTCAATAATTATAACTACCTTTAGGTAAATCATTATCTTATCATACCACGTTACCACTATCAGGTTACAATGTTTATAACCACCTTTGGGAAAACCAATGTGCACCATCCCACTTGCAATCTCAATGATTTTGACTAATTTTTCAATATCATTATGTTTTCACCCCATCATCTTTCCTTTCTTTGGTCCCCTCATTTCACTTCTTTTGTTTTGAGTGATTATTTTCTGACATACTTGTGCCAACCATTCCCTTGAGGGGGCATCATATAGTTAGTTTATCATCATTGTAATTTTACGCATACAATACCTTTTCATTATTTGAGAAGATGTTACTGTGCTTATAGCTTGCAACATCTTCCAAAATAGGGGTAAAATTATTAAATAACTAACTAGCTAAACCCAAATCACTAACCTACCATTTTACCTGACATAAACTTGAACCCTTGATCGTCGATGATCACATTGACTAAATATGATCACCTTAACCATTGATGATTAGGTCTTACCCATATGAACAAAGACAACTTGAGCTATGTGGAAGATAACACATCAAAATTTAATATGGATGGTAAGCTAATGCATCACAATAACCAAGCAAACCTCCTATGGAACCTTTTACCTCCATCTTCTTTGCCTATAAAAAAAGGGGAGCAAGAGATGAAAGAGGATCCAAAAATTAAGCAATCAACACTCAAGATATCAACTAATAGTCATCAGGAGCTTCTTTATCAATAACTTCTTTACAAGTCTTCCCTTCAACAAGTCAGTAGCCATGATAGATACTCAAACCTTTACAAAATTATTCTCCAAGAAAAGTATATTTACTCTATCAAAATTTCTCCTCAATCCACCATCAACCATAAATCAATGAGCTAAGAAAATTTCATATTCCAAGTTCTGATTAGTTAGTTTATGACATCTTTATTTGAACCACCCCCTTATGATTATTACCCTCTAACCCCCTAGTCTCAAACTAACCTTTAATACCCTACTATATCCATTTTTAACCTTTTTTGAACACGTTCAAAACCCACAACAATCGTCAATGGTCACCTTCAACTGTCGACGGTCACCTAAATGTTGATAGTCACCTCAACCATCAACAATCATCCCAACCACTGAATTTCATTATGGTAGGAAATAATAAAAAGCTATTTCCACCTACTTACTCCCAGCCAAATTTCACTTTTTGACTTTCTATTTGTTCACATAGACTCCACCTATTTTTTCAACCCAACCTGACCTATTTGGCATTAGTATTGAATTGCTTATTGCTATAATTAGTCTATTTACTTTATCAAGCATTAATTTATTCTTAAATTTCCTTTCAATATTTGATGTTATTTGATGTAGGTATTTCACCTTTATTTCTTTCAACTTAACTATTTGAACAGTGTGTATTGATAACCTCTTAGTAAGCTCACACTTGTTATATCTAGCTCACACTAGGCAATCTACCTTGCTATCCATCTAACAACCCCTTTCTTTTAGTATCTTGCTTATCTATAGGTTATTATTACCAAGATAAAAAGGATCTCTTCACAATAATTTAGATCATGTGTGCACAAACAAATAGGTTCTTATACCATACTCATATTTAGTTTCTTACTTATTCTATTAACTAGAAAGTAAACTAAAATTTTAGCAAGTTTAAAAGTGAAGTTTTAGCAGTAATATATTTGGATTTAGTAGTAACATGGACTAGGAATAATGTTTTTTCATGCACTCCCTTTGACATTTTGTATTAACAAGTAAAATCTCAATTTAAACATTGGAATAAGAAAGGGTATGCCAAAATGTAGTGGATTTATAATAAGTAGATTTGGAACTCCTTATAGATTGAATTGAATTAATAATGCATGAGGCATTACAAGTAATATCCACCATATAGTATTGAAAAATTAAATAATTATCATAGATATCCATAATAAACATGATTTTAGGAAAAGAAACTCTGATTATTTACAAATTTTAAATTTTCTTTTTGAAAACTAAAAAATCAAAAATTTGTTAAAAAATAAGTAACCCTTTTGAGATAAAAGATCAATTCACCAAATGTTTAACCCTAAAAATATAGATATGGGAATCTAGGGTTAAAGGGGATAGAGATAGCCTAGGGCACAAGGGTGATAAACTATCTCTATAGTAGGCTAATTAACTACAAAACTTAGATAGATCATATACTAAATTTATTATGCCAAGATATGCTAAAAATGGAAAGTAACCCTATGATAAATATGGAAATAAAAAACAAATAAGATACTTAGCTAGTTCTGATGCTAATATATATCTAGATCTAGAACATGTAGGAAACATAATTGAAAAGTATTCTATAACAATCTTCAAATCCTATATTTAGTGCCTTTGTAGCCTTAAACACTTGTATCAGTCTAGGATGATTGCATTGATGCTAGTGTCTAGGTCAAACATAGGTGTCACATATAAAATATCTATTAGAATATAATACAACCACTTGGATAATTCTATGTTTTTTATCGCCTTCGCTCTAGTGTATTTATATCTAGGTCATGGGCTATCACTCCTTATCAAATACCAAAACCCTAGCTCTTCATCCTCATAGTGGTTGTGAAAAAAATGGGTTAGTGGGTACATGGTTTCAAGCTACCTCAAAGACCCCTCTATCAATGAGTGCTACCTACATAGCCAATACTTTGAAGAGGGACTTATACTTATATAGTTATTCTTTATGTGTTAACTTGTGTGTGAATCATACAATATGTGAAAAGCAAGTACAATAGTGACTTAAGTTGTAATCCAACAAATCAAGCTCTAGGGTTACTCTTTCAATACTTTAGACCTATGTATTTTATCTCTAGTAATTTGAATGGAACCACTAGTGTTTAGCAAATTGCTAAATTAAACCACTAAGAGACTAAAAGGCTCAGGGGTTCTAAGGAAAACAAGAGATCTATAGTGGCTATCTAGTTTGTTAAATTACATCAAGCTATAGGAAAAATTCCAAACTAGGTTAGGGATAGCATGAATAGGCACACAAATTATTCTAATTACTCTAATGGGTCCAACCATAGTAAGGCAAGTAGTTAAGACTAGACTATGGATTGTATGAACCAAATGAGAACAATAATACCAAATGAAGAGAGATAACCAATGAAAAGTAAATATATAAGGCACTTTGAGGCTAAATAAAATACATTTTAATCAATAAAGACATTTCCAAACAAGGGTTCAAGAGCATGCATATTCTATATTTGAGCTATCCTTCCAATTCAATACTATTATTTTCTAATAATGTAATGTTCTAGTTTAGCAAGAGAGAGAGAATGTTTAAGCAAGTTTTCTAGTTTATTTTGAGCATGCATATATATACTATGTAATGAGGAAGGATTCCAAAGAGAGAAATGGTATGCAACAAAGGAATATTTCAATAAATGAAAGTATTATTTAAACATATACAAATGCAAGAAACTTTAGAAACTAATCTAAGTAATACATAAAATAACTATTTCACTAAAAAAGTTTAAACCCTAGTATATAAATTACAAAAACAATGGATTTTCACTTTTCATAGCAAAGTTACCTTAGATCAAGATCAAATATGAAGTACAAATGTTTTACCAACCAAGAATCTAAGCTAGGAAGCAATGTGGGAGGAAGACCAAGCTATATACAAGCTAAAGTCCAAACCAAGAGCCAAGAGCAAAGGAGGAGGTGAAGTGAGAACTTGTAATTGTGTAAGAGCTCCACCCAAGTGCACAAATCAGGTGAAATGTTAAATGTAGAAGCTTGGGATCAATATATAAAGAAGCAAGAATAACTAAGAACATCAATTGAGTCTTCAAATAAATGTGTAGCAACATATGGGATTCTCTATCCCTAATCAAGCTCAAGAGTACCAAGAATGAATCAAGAGACATTTAAGAAGGCATGAGAGTCAAGAGATGGAATGTGAATAAATAGAGAGATTTAATGAGAAGAGATAGAGTCTCAAATTAATGATAAAGAGGTATATATCCCCACCTAAATCTTCTAAATGACATAAAACTAGCCATTTTTACCATTTGGGTTTATATTGAGCCTTTTAGACATGTTCTGCCCAAGCTATAACCTATGCCATAGCTTTGGTTAAGGAAACATATGGACTAGGCCATGGTTTTCCTTCACACAATCTATGGCTTGAGTCAAACAGGGTCCTGGGCTAGTCAACATGCACTTGGGAGTCATTGAGGGTTCTATAAAAGGATTTTCTTGTGTGAAAAAGGGTCAATATGGAATAAGGATGTATGGGGGGAAGGAATGTGATGTGGGAGAGGTCCAATAAGGTGGAGGATGTCTCAAAGTAGGATGACCAAGGTTAATAGTCTACACACGAGCTGATGTGTAATCATAAGGAGGAGTAGGGTCATATGAAGTATGATTACATATGCCCTCGAGGTATAAGTAGTCTATGTTTGAATAAACAAGGAGTACTATGAAGTACCTAGAATCCACACCAAAGCAAATAAAAGGAAGAGATGTAAAGATAAAAGGAAACATTACCTGCACTTACTAGATAAGGATGGTGGTGGAAGAAGTTGATGACACGATCCAAGGTGAGAGTGCAAATACTATGTAATCTAAAATATACCTCTAGATATAGCTCCAAGTATAGATATAGTTCCTATAAATAAGGGACATAAGTGACATCAAATCACATCATACTATCTAGAATGACATTCACTAGGGTGTTAACCCTAGTGTTTTCCTTATGAGGGATATGGGTGAATTAGATGTCCTCAAAGAGGTGGAGAAATTTAGATCTAAGGAAGTCCTAAACACTGATGAGTTAATACATGACTAAGAGTGAGTTAGATAATTACTGCACATAACGTGTGCCTAACTCACATTCATCGGTCAAGGCGCTAATGATTGTGAGATACTTAAAAGCATTATTTATCTCATTGGTAATGAAGAAACCAACTATAATAATCTCATGGTCCTACTAATCATCGATAACCTAAGCCATAGATGTGGGTTCTGGTTTGCCCTGACTACCACCATTGGTGTGAAACACCACTAAGAGGTGTACCATAGTGGGGGTCAAGGATGCAAGACTAACAATTATAGAAAGGAAATCTTATTGTGAAGTAGTGTAAGTGAGTTTTATGAGGGAAAAAAATAATGAAATTAAGACACAATCATAATGGTTGACCAACATTGGTCATGGCAAGAGGTAAAAGAGGAAAGTAGGGGGAAGTTGGGAGAAGATAAAGCCCAATTGACAAGACTAGAGCAAGTCTCGAACAATTGTAGCCAGTTGATAACCCTACCTAAAACTATGAAAAACAAGAAAGAGAGGGAGTTAGAATGATTTTAATATGAATAAGTAGATAAATGACTAACTAAAAGAAGTATAATAAGTAACTTATATCCCTAGGTGCCCATAAGATGGGACACATGCTCAAGATGTCAATAAGGACCTAGAAGGGGTCCCAAAAAACCAAAATAGGGCTAGAATAGACCCAAATAAGCCTTAGATTAAGAAATAAAGGTTTCTAATGCACTCATAATGTGCCAAAACCCCTAAGATAGAGGTTTTGTGGTCTGGAACACAAAAACGAGGAAAAAACCCAACCAAGGGCCCACAAGGTGAATCTAACAAGGAGTGCATAGGTTTGAGAGACTAGAGGACCTAGGGGTATAAGAGGATAGATTAGTCCAAAATTACACCCAAAGAGGTCTCAAAGATATAAATTTGCCTCACCATTGCAACTAAAATGGGCCAAAACCTCTAAAATGAAGGTTTAGTGGGTCTTAGAGCAAACACGGAGCCAAATAAAGGCCTAAAAAGGGCCAAAAAGAAATTTGTTGGCCCAGGCTATAAATTTACCCAAAAAGCTATGGCATAGACTAGAAGAATCCAAAAATAGGCCTAGAGAGCTCAAAAATGGCCCAAAACTTACCTAAAATAAAAGGGAAAGAGGGAAACAAGAAAATAATATTTGTGAGCTTGTCAAAACATGTTTTTCTTATTCCACAGTGTGCACAACTAATCTAGGGTCATGTTTCTCTCTCATACAGATGTGAGGAGGAGTTAGAGTGCTAGAGGTAAGAAAGACATCTCATCTAATAGAGCTACCACTACCATGCAAGGGTTAACTTTGAGAGAGTGTCTTAATGTCAACCATAATGAGAGATGAGGAGGGGTGGTAGGAGGCTCGTGATAGACAAAGAATAGTCAAGGAAGGCTAGATCAAGTCATAAGAAACTAAAACCACTAACCCATATCACCTATAGGCATTGTTAAAAAGGAGAGGGGTAGTTGGTAGAGGGATATCTACTAGTAAGTAGTACCCTGACCAACTAAAAGAAGCAAAAAACTTTGCTTATATCCTAAGGTGCATCCAAAGAGGAGTGCACAAGCCAAATGACAAAGGAGACCCATAAGGGTCTGAGGCTGGATTCCAAAATAGGGTAAATCCATTGAATAAGGGCTTAGATAGGGTGTTCTAGTAATCTTTGAGGATCACTAAAGAACCACAGGCCCAAGCCCAAGCCTACTCCCAAGGGTAGGCTACCACCTTACCCTAACTAGAGGCCTACCCCTAAGGTAGGCCACTACTTGGGATATGAAGAGGCCAAAAAAAATGGAGAACTTAGGGAGAGGGATATGAAACATCCATATCCCTAGGTTCACTAGTCATGACTTAAAACATAAGAGTTCCATGGGTAGAGTCATTGTTGGTGAATGAGACCTCTGAAACCAAAAAAGTGAGAGGATGGTAGTGCATATGATACATAGGCATGACCTTCTTGTAATCTCTCCTCTCATTGTTCAGTTTGGGTGATATACCATGGATTAAATAACACTCAATATTGGACTCAGTGACTCTAGTAGCTTCAATAGGAGATGTGTTGAGAGAGCCAATACTTTGATGGGAAAATAAGGATGAAAGGGGGAGTTTAACATCTATAGAGACATCTTGGAAGAGGTCTCCAAAAAGAGATGAGCTATCCTAGCATCATGGAGTGGAAGAGGGAGTTGGTTGATGAACCTAGACTTTTAAGGAGTGAACATTACTCAATATTTAGCTATATCACAATGTTCATCCTTGAGAAAATGAGATTCACAAATAGGGGGTGTATGAAATCTACAAACCCCTATGAGGAAATAGCTAAAGCCTCACCTGAGGGCTTTGTCTTTTCATAAATCAATTCCTAAGGATTAGGGTTAGTCTCTATGGTGTGAAACTAACCTTCATACACAAACTAAACCATGTGAAATGTGGTTGATGTGATGTCTTGCATGGAAGTAGTTCAGGTATGTCCAAGAATAATATTATATGAAAGATCCAAATATAACACACAAAACTCAATCCTAACAGTCTTAGGGCCAAACTTGACTCAGAGCTTTACATTCCCCATCGACATAAATGTGTCATTATTATAACCAACACAGTTATGGAAAGAATTGGAGAGCTTCTTCAAATTGATCCTAGCTCATTAAATACAAGTAGGGGCATGATGTTCAATATATATCCATAGATAATGCACCACTTTATGTGGAATTCATCCATATAATTCTTAATTTAAAGAGAGAAATGAACCCTCTTTTGAAGAACTGAAGCATCTAGTAAAGAAGTTGGGTTGAAAGATAATATGGGAGGATGAGGGTGCTCATGTATATCAAAGTTAAATAAAACTTTGACATCATTATGTAGAGGAGCCTCATGATGGAGACCAATCTCATCAAAGATGAGACCCTTTTACTCAAGGCAAAGGTGAATAAGGTCCCAAATTGATATCTAAGCTAAGAGGCCTTGTAACTCCTCAATGATGGAGTAAGGAAATTGTCTACCCTGATGAGGAATGTTAAGCCTAAATTCAAATCTAACCTCAAGATTTCCTACCCTCATGGGCTAGACCAGGGGCCTAACATCATTAGTCTCTCCAACAAGGTTGGTGACCTAACTAAAGCACATGTTCACAAAGCACTCATACCTAGTATAGGTTATGAGCAACAACCTTCCTACTCTCATGTTTAAATTTCCCTCTTATGTTAGCCTAGGAAGAGGATTCAAAAGAGGTGGAAGATAAATAAGGGGAATGTAGGGCCTTTGCCTTTGATTTCTTCTTTTTCTTTTTCTTCTTATTCTCCTTATCATGGTCAAATAAAGGCTCCTTGAAAACATTCAACTTGTAGTTGGGTTTTACAATAGGAAAACTTTGAGATGGAGGTGAGGCTTGCACACTGGACTTCTAGGAGACATAATTTTTATCATCATGCCCCCTTATCTGATGAAAGTTGTAAAACTTGGTGGCATCATAAGGAAACATTATCCATTATCTTATTGTGTTTGATTTAAAAGCCTTATTTTTAGATTTATTCTTGCTCAAATTATTCACCTCATGGCTATCCTTCTTGTCCTTCTTCTTGGGAGGAGAATTAGTAACACCATTATTGGTTGTATTATGATTATGATTACATGAAGAGGATGACTTTTAGGAAGGTATGGGATGCATTTCTATTGTACATAAAACACTTCAATATTCAAACACTCATTAATAGCTTCATCATAAGAGGTAGGTTCATGCTTGAGGACATCAAGGTGAACCTCTTGCCTCAATGCTCATATGAACATATCATAAATTTGGTCATCCAAGAACCTGGTTCTGTATGTATGGATGGCTAAATGCCACCTATGCATAAAATCAAAGTTTGAATCACCCTTGGCTTGAGTCATAGAGGTGAGTGATTAGATTTTAAGGTTAAAAGGTCTAGAGATATCAAAATATTAAAGGAAGTCATCCAGAAGGAGATGGAAACTAGAGAGAGAATCTAGTGGCAGATTTTAAAACTAGACAATATCTTCAACTCATAGAAAACAAGCAAAGAGATTTAAAATCATGCCTTCATCCTATTCCAAATTCATACATGTCATCATGAATTTCATAATATGATCTATGGGATTGGAGTCCTGAGTCCCATTGAATATAAGTAGTTCAAGGATAAGAGTAAGAAGGGGAATAACATGCACCCAAGGGACTAGAGGATTTTAAAGGAGATACTCATAATCATGGTTGATAACAAGATAGTGTTGAGCTATGATAGGGGGATCATGATGGTAATGATGTTTATTATGCCCATAGGCATCGCCATAACCATGGATGTATAGAGGATGATGTTGAGGCAACCCCTGATATGGATGACACTCATAGTGGAAATCATCTCTACCATAGGGTAGTGAATGACCACAACATGGGTGATATTCCTCATAGGGATGATGGGAAGAAATGAAATACTCATGAAGGTAGTCATGATGACCAAAATACCCATGATGTTGATCACATGCCATCAGATGAGGGTCAACTATTGGGCACTGATGCTCTTTATAGGTATCCCATGGATCTCTAGTTCATAGATGATAATCAAAATTAGTATAGTCACTAGAAAATCTAAAGAAAGGGCTAGAAATATGGGATAAATATTCATGAAAAAGATACCTTATTGATTGGGAATACCTATGACCCAAAATATGAACATGAAGGGGTTCTTGTTATATATTGTCCTACCAAGAAAGAGGTAGGGGACTCATATAAGAATTGGTCAAGGCACTCAAACCAGATTGGTGTGATCTTTATCTCTAGAAGAAACACATTGCCTACTCTTAGGGGGAAAAGGATTCACTTAATTCACTTGAATGTGCCTATAGTAATCATCAATGATTGCCTATAGCTCATCAGGTCTTAAATGGTCAAGGGGATCATCATCACCTCAAACAGGTGAATGGGATATGACATGGGATTGAGATGAAACATCCTTAGATGAATGAAGCTTGAACTAGTGAAAAAGAGATAAAGTCTATTGGTTATAGTGTTACCAATATTATTCCCTTTTAAACATGAGAGGGTGTGGACTACCATGTTGGGTTGAGGGAAGCTCTTAGATCCTATGGTGTATGTAATGTTCCATTACAATTGTGGCTTGCCCATGAGTGAGCTCAAGGATGAGACCTTAAATCTGATGGGATTGGCATCCCAAGTATAGGAGATTAGACATGGATGAAATGAAGCAAGAAAAACATGGGAGATAACAAAAAAGGAAAACTAATGGAGAACCAATAGGGAGGATGACACAAAACCAAAGCAGGAGATAATAACCAAAGTGAGAGTCAAAACATAGCTAAAAGCAAAGCCTAATAGATAACATAAGGGAGTTGGCTAAGAGACTTATAAATGGGATATAACTAGAATATGACCATAAGTGAGGTCCCACTAGGAATTATATAATGTATCTCCAAGAATATAAATGGAACCACCAATGTTCATCAAGGTGTTAAAGTAAACCACTAAAAGGCTAGAAGGCTCAAGGGTTCTAAGGGCTATACAAGATCTATAGTGCCTATCTGGATTACTAGATTACACCAAGATATAAAAAGACTTATAAACTAGGTTAAGGATATCATGAACAAGCACACAAAGTGTGCCAATTACTCTAATGAGTATAATCATAATAAGGCAAGTAGCTAAAACTAGACTATGGATTGCATAAACTAAATGAGAACAACAATACCAAATGAAGAAAAATAACCAAAAAAAAGTAAATCTAAAAGATAAGGCAATTTGAGGCAAAATGAAAGACATTTTAAGAAATAAATACATTTCCAAGTGAGGGTTCAAGAGAATGCCTATTCTATATTTGAGTTATCCTTCCAGTTTAATACTATTGTTTTCTAACAATTCAATATTCTAATTTAATGAGAGAGAGAGAGAGAGAGAGAGAGAGAGAGAGAGAGAGAGAGAGAGAGAGAGAGAGAGAGAGAGAGAGAGAGAGAGAGAGAGAGAGAGAGAGAGAGAGAGAGAGAGAGAGAGAGAGAGAGAGAGAGAGAGAGAATGTTTAAGAAAGTTTTATAATTTGTTTTGAGCATGTATATCTCTAATATGTAATGAGGAAGGGTTATAAAGAGATAAATGGTATGAAATAAAGGAATATCTCAATCAGTGAAAGTATTCTTTAAACATATACAAATGCAAGAAACTTTGGAAACTAATTTAAGAAATACATAAAATAACTATTTCAATAAAATAGTTCAAACCATAACATATACATTACATAAATAATGGAGTTTATATTTGCATATAAAATTTCCCTTAGATAAAGTTTAAATATGAACTACAAATATTTTACTAACTGTGAATCCAAGATAGAAAGCAATATAAGAAGAAGACCAAGCTATGTGCAAGCTGAAGTCCACACCATGAGCCAAGAGCAAAGGAGGAGGTGAAGTGAGAACTTGTAATGGTGTAAGATCTCCACCCAAGTTAAAAAATAAGGTGCAATGCCAAATTTATAATCTTGAGATCAAGACATAAGGAATCAAGAACAATTAAGAGTAGCAATAGAGTCTCCAAACAAGTGTGCATTATCATATGGGATTTTCTATCCCTAATCAAGCTCTAGAGTACCAAGAATGAATCAAGAGAGATTAGAAAAGTCATGAGATGCAAGAGATGGAATAAGAATCAATATATATATGGAATGAGAAGAGAGAGAGGCTGAAATTAATGAGAAAAATGCATATATCCCCACCCAAATCTATCAAATGACTTAAACCTAGTCATTTTTTATCATTTGGCTTCATATTTGGCCTTTTAAACACGTTCTACCTAGGCCAAAATGTATGATATGGCTTTGGTGAAGGAAACATGTGGCCTAGGCCATGGGTGTCCTTCACACAAGTCATATCCTAGGTCAAACAGGGTCTTGGACTGGTCAACAGGCTCTTAAGAGTCCCTAGGGGTCTCTAGAAGGTATGTCTTGTGTGAAAAAGGGTCAATATGGACTAGGGATGTATGGGGGGTAGGAATATGATGCAAGAGAGGTCCAAATAGGTGGAAAATGTCTCAAAGTAGGATGACTAGGGTCATTAATCTACATGTGAGCTGATGTGTAATCATAAGGAGGAGTAGAGTCATGAGAAGTACGATTAGATGTATGTGTTGCTCATATGAATGATATGAGAATAAGAAAAATAGGAAAAATTCACTCTATTGAATATTTGATTTAATTATTTTAATAATTTTCCTTAGTTTATGCTAGGTGAAGACTGAATGAGGGCTAATCTTATATTTATACCAATCACTTTTCAAAATAACTCACATTAAAGCACTAAGTTTAACCATTAGGATACGTTTCATTTAAAAATTATATGATATTTAGGGCATTAGACACATGCATCAGAGTAAGACACTTACATTGATGTAGGTGTCTATCTGATATGCAAGTGTTTAAGGAGCAAGAAAATAGGTGCATTGTAATACACCTATATAGGGGTATATATTGTATATTGGGGATATAATAATAATAATAATAATAATAATATTATTATTATTATTATTATTATTATTATTATTATTATTAATAATAATAATAATAATAATAATAAAGAGTGGAATAGATTAGAATAGTATAAATAGAGGGGCATAGGCCATTGTAATATATCCAAGCAAATATATCAATCAAGATTTAAATACTTTGATAAGGAGGTATCACCCTTGAAGTGGAAAAGAATTGTGGAGTTATTCCTTACTGCTAAAAGGGAGTATTTTATTTATATATCAATATAGTTAGTATTTCATTTATATGAGTGTAAATATTTTTAACATTTGGTATCATAGCTCTTTCTTGAGCAATTTTTGTGTATTTTGATTTCTATTTTATTAGGAGGTTGTGCAATTATGGGTTGTATTTTTGTTCACCATATCATCTCACCTTGCCTTAATAAGACCTTGATGATTATAAAGTAGAGAAGATTTGAGTTGAAGATAATATTTTTTAGGAAGTTAGTTTTAGGAGTGGAAGTTTTTGCAAAAGTAGAGATATTATGGAGAGTTTTTTTATTGTAGGTGTATGAAATCATAAATGCATCATGTTTATAAATCAATCCTGACTTGAATAAGATAGAGCATACCTACACTTTTTATTGGGATACACTTATTAATCAAGAGCATGACCAATATGGGTAACCGCTACACCCGATTAGGGGATCACTTGTCAAAACATATCATGTTAGGAAGGGTTCCAAAGCCTACAATCTAACATAATCACATAACAACCCTAATGGAGTACTAAGGTTTAAATAATTCACCTATTCTAATAATAAGAAAGTAAATCTAATCTAGTGCACACCAAAGCTTGTGGCACCAAGTGGGGGTTAGAAACAATATAACAAACTACACTAAACATGTATTAAAAAACATATACTCACATCAATGTATATGAAATATTATTACATGGGAGAAGAATAAAAATGAATTATATATCTACTCTTACAAAGGAGAAATAAAGTTAGGAATACTTACCTTTGAAGATGAATCCACTGAACCTTAATCTCTCCCTAGGCCAAGGTGATTTACAAGAGATTGTTGTGGTATGTAAGGATAAAAAAATAAATCAGATCTAGGCTACACACCTATATAAAGATCCAAAAGACTTCTCCATAAGACAAAATTTGTATATCCAAAGAAATTATGGAACTCTAAGATTTATTCCTCAAGTATAATGATCAATAAGTAGATGTTCGTTCACACTTCTTCACTCTTAATTCTTCTCTTATGAAATGGTGGGAAAGAAACTTGTATATATAAGTAGAAATTTCCATAAATCCCCAAAAAATATCAACTGTATAGGGTAAACCTAGTTGACTCGGTGTGTTATCAAGGATAATTTACTAGGTTTGAGTTAGGTCAGCCAAAAGGCTAACAAGCTAAAAAAGTGAAAAATACCCCTAAATTGTACTAGGTTGACTGAGTCCACCTAGTATAGGTAACTGACCAAAAGGGAATTAAGGCAAGAAAAGGAAAATGGAAAGAGGAAAATGATTGGAATAGGTAGGACTGAGAAGAATAATCTTAGGGCAAATGGTTTTAGGAGATAAGTGTGTAGATGGCAAGTGGAAAAAGGAGCAACAATCTTATAAAGCATCAATGGTCTAGCCACCCCTTTCCTAGTGTAGTCCTTAAGGATTGTACTTAGAGAGATTGAGACTCAATAGGTTCCTACAAGATACAAAGTGTCAATAATAAATAAAAGTTTGAAAATATTATGTATATACATATGCCCCACTCGAAGCTCATCACATGTCATGTAAGTGAAACACGAGATGGTACTTCAAGATAAAACATGATAACACACAACATTGATGCTAAGTAAAGTGTAGCAAGTAATACATAAGATAAATGAAAGGATTAAATTGAAAAACACATACCTTTAAATTACCTTAGTTTCATATATAAATAAGTAGACTATAATAAATGTGAAGGTATCCAGTGTAAAGAACACTTAAATGAACCTATAGAAGTTAGTGCAAAAGATAGCCAAAAATAAAAAAATAGAAAATAGGCATATGGTATTAGAAAAAAATCTCTACATCATCATGAATTTAATGCATTTTATGGTTTGTAAAGTGGATGAGTAAAAACAAAGATATAAGCAAAATAAGGAATCTACTAAAAAATAATTGAAAGATTTGAATTTGGAAAACAGTTTTTAAATAGGGAAAAAGATAATTCATTTGTTATTTTGATTTATGAAAGGAGAAAAAAGAGAGATTTAGAGATAAAACAAGATAGGATGGTGATGAGATGACATGCTAGACAAGGAGAGGCTTTAGACATGGTGGCAGGTGCATTATAGGTATGCAAATGTGAATCTCAAACCAGTTTTTGAAATTTGTATTGAATTAAGTGAATTTTTAGTAATTTTGAATTTTAAAAATTTATATATGTAAAAATGGAAAAAATTCAGATTCTAGTGGTAGAAAATAGGAATATGGAAAATGGGTTTATAAGGTTTAGGAAGAAAGAAAGAAAAATGCACTTTTTCATAAAAAAGTAAGGGGTCTGCAGGTAAAAAGCATTGGGTCGACCCAGTCGACCCAGTAGGCTAGAAATGAGTAGAATACATAGTGCCAACCTAGTAGGTATGGGTTGACCTTATACATTCTACAAGTTTATGGCCTAATTTGGAGTTTATAGGTGGTTTGAAAGGTCTAGAATGGAAACTCAAAACTAGGGAGGGGGAAAAAAGGGGGTTAACTTAGATTTTTGAGTCAACCAAGAAAAAATATAAGAAAAATTTGGTTAATCTAGTTTGACCAAAGAGCTAAAATGATATGGAAAATCATGCAAAAGGTCGAAACAGGACTAGATGGCCTGAAATGACCAAGTAAGGTCAAGAAGGACCAAGTAGACTAAAAATAGGGTAAAATGACTAAAATAAAGTAATTTAGGCTTGTTTTTTATTTTATTTTTAAATGTAAAAAGAATGTATTATGACTATACATAACATGGAGGAACTGATACATCCTTTGTTATTTCTTGGGTGAAGGGATGATGGAGATTTTGGAGACATGTGGATGCAACATGGTTATCAGATCTGTTAGATAGCTTGTTATACAGAGATAGGGTTAGAGTAGGATCTATAGGTCTAGATGGGATAGTTGATATGTGTTGAATCCCCCTTAGTACTAACCTGTTAGTCATGCTCCTCAATTTTTGGGAATGATTAACTAACACATTTAGATGGGAGGTAGATGGGGATATAGTAGAGGTGGCTATGATGCTAGATGATGTCCATGCCATCTTAGGGTTGCTTATAGTAGGAGTGTAGGTGACCACAGGGATATCAAATAGCCTACAAGAGAGGAGAGCCTTAACCATGTGGGCTATAGGCTCAGAGATGATATTACCAAGTAAAAAAGTTAGCATGTTTAATGTCTATACATCATATATTTTGGACATCTAGAAAATTATGATAGGCCTCATGACACAGTGGGTGATATGTCACAAGTCAGATGGAAAGGTACCACTATTCATGGTAGCCTTGTGTAAGATGATCTTAGAGGAGTGAGTTATATAAGATATAATCTCTATCATCTAGGTAAAACTCATACATGATATGTATGAGATGTTATTCAAAGGGTAAAAGACCATGGATCCAATTATATTGTTGACAACTTGGATATTGAGAGGTTTCCTATGTATCAACTAATTGGTTTGCCATATGCAGTCGATGATAGGTCACCTCAAGTATGGAGATGGAGGGAGGAACAAGTAGCACATGTCATGTCCCATGTGCTAGTGTTTTAATTAGTGAGATGTATAGACATTGTGTGGTAACCATATGGAGACATAACAACTACATGGGTGAGTTGGGACATAGTTGCACCAATGACAATGAGGACAAAGGTTGTTAGACACTTTTTTTGGTGGAAAGAGCCACATGTAGTGGCATGGGTTCCAAGGATGATGGGTATATCTCATCTAGTGACATCAATATTGATTTCTAAGTAGTGGGCTTGGTATGTAAGGGAGTCATAAAGGAGGATATGACTAGGGCCATAGATAGTGAGGCTAACACTAAGGCCATGTTGAGAGAAAACATAGATTGGTCAGGCATGATGAGGAGCAAAGTAGGAGGATAGGGATGTAGAGGTAGAGATATTATATATACCATTACTAGATCCAAAAAAATATGAGTAGTGGCCATTGAGGACATAATATTGATGGAGGTAGGAAGAATAAGAGAGAGTGAAGACTATTTCCATCTAGGATGACCCCATAGGTGAGCCAAAGGATATGAAAAAGAGACCACTCAAATGCAGGTTGAGATGAACACAAGCCATGATAGTCAAGTTTGAGATGAATAGGCAACCTATATAGGAGGTTTGAGGAGGTTACATAGATGGGGATACTGTGTTAAGTAATGTTAAAAATGGTGAGACTATAGTACTTGAGTCATAGATAGGTAAGAAAATGTGGTTAAATATTATTACTTGAAAGTTTTTATTTTGAAAATAAAAATAGATAGATATTTTGAGATATAACAATAATCTAATAGCCATTTGGTGTGATTTTGTATATGTAATTGAGGATGACGAGGAGAGATGGGGTCCTTGGTGAGGGGAGTACTCCATGATGTCTTGGATGAGACTCTACAACCATATAACCTTATGACATTGGAGGATTCGAGTGTACTATCTACCCTAGCTCAAGTGAGCTAGTTTAGATTATCTAGAGAGGTAACAAGGTAGATACGAGCATAGAGAGATAGGATGTAGCCACAAATAGTGATATGTGTAGGGGAGATATAGGCATGGTAGGCCCTAATAGATGAGAGAGCTACACATCTGGCTACAATAACATAGGTGACATAGATTCAGACCTAATTAGTGGAGTCATAGGTGTGATTAGCACAATTATAGGGATAAGTAGAGGGATTGAGATCTCAAATGGCCTCCTTGAAATTTACTATTCATAGGATTTGGACTGAGGCCTCCATAGGCAACATGGGTAGGCCATGAGATAAATAAGATGGGGCCCAACCATAAAGCTAAAACATTGGATATGGTTGTCTATGTTGTATTTAAACTCATGAGATATATATATGGATCATTTTGGAATATTATTGTTGTATGTGTATGTTTTCATTATGATGGTTGTGTTTGTTCATTATGGTTGAGACTATGGATGTTTTGGATATATTTATTTCTAGCACATGTATTTAGATTTGTTGTATATGCTATACAAAATATATGAGATGTGGTTTCTTTTCTAACATTATGAAAAACACATGCATGGTTAAAAATAAATAGGAAAAAAGAACTTGGTAAAATATAATCAATCAAAAAAAGATACTACATGTTATTTCCAGATGGAAAATGTGTAATAATAAGAAATGACTTTGTATAAAGAACCAAGAAATGGTAAATCAAGATGGTAAAAAGGAATTTGTTTTTAAACCAAAGTGAAATATTTTTGCACCAAATTAAAATAAGTAAAATCATAAAATGGAAGGTATGTAAAAGGGAATAAATGGTAATAAAAACAAATTAAATTAAGTCAATCAATCATACTAAATCATGTTAGGAAGTATGAAAGAAAAACAAAAATGTAAAAGATTGGTCTTAAATTGGTCACACTAATTCAAGCTAGGAAGTATGAAAAATTAAATAAATGGTTGTAATCTTACACACACTTGGAAAATAAGAAGATAAAAAGGCAAAATAAAAATGAAGTAAGCATTAAACATACTAAATCAAGCTAGGAAGTGTGAACTAGGAATTTGATGATGAATGGGAGATTAGTATTATGTTAGTAGATAAATCAAATCAAAATCACAATAAACTAGCACCTTCATGCCTAGTTACTAGGGTGAGATTAATAATAAAAAAATGAAAATCACAACTAAAAAGTAAGGAAAAATAATAATCCTTCACCTTCCTTGGATGCTCCAAATGCTTGTTGTAGTGGCTTACTCAATTTGTGCTCATGAAGTTTGCATCAATGGAAGGTTGGCTACCTCCATCTCTCCTTAGAACCTTACTTGGATTTGGCTTGGCTTGGTTCAATATTTTGGCATCATAACACTAATTTTCATGAGGCTTGGAAATCAATTATGATTTATAATTTTGCACAAATCAAGCTTGAAATTCATGTGGTAAGGCCTCTTATTTATAGATTTTTGTAAATGGATAGAATCAACCTGAACCATCCATCTCAAGATTGAGATGTGTGGCTAAGGATTAATCTAGGTTTTCAATTAAAATTCATAAATAAGCTCATTAATATTTGGGATATAGGGGTATTAACTAGGCATGGGGGAGCTTTGATGAGGCATGGTGTGGCTTGATTCAAATATTTGGGGCATTTATGGCCTAAGGATGCCTTCCCAAGAATGAGGTCACCTGATGATGTAGTTATTCAATATTCATTTCTATAAACATTTATTCAAAAAAAATTCATGAAATTATTAATTAGGCTCTAATTTAGTTTAATTATCTCTTAAGCATGATTAATTACTTTGTGCACAAATTACTCAAATTGATCAGAATGCCTTATTATTGGTCTAAAAATTGACTAGATTAGAATTAGAAATTGATGTCAGATGTGTTGGATCCATTATCCCATTTAGGATGTTTTCAACACAAAATAACAAAGGCATGTGTCTCATGTAAGAGATTTGATATAAAAAAGCAATCCAGAGCACCTAGGTGTAAAAATATCATTTTGACTCGAAATGATCTAATCAAAGTTAGTTGACCCATAAATTGCATTGCCATATTTAACAATACCTTAGGGCACTTGAATATAATAGTTTCAACTCTTTTAGTGTGTTTTAGTGTTTTTAAGCCAAATTATGCATTTGGGTAGAAATTGGTCAAAATCTTGATTGAAGGTCATTGGTGGCTAGATTTAGGTGTCTATAGTTTGCCCCTATTTGGGAAGGTGTTGCAAGATATAGGCATAGTAACATTTTCTCAAAGAATGAAAATGTCTTATATGCCAGAAGGAAGATGATGATTGAAGAACAAATATCCAAATGGTTTT
Organism: Torreya grandis; assembly: GCA_037957365.1. Lineage (NCBI taxonomy): Eukaryota > Viridiplantae > Streptophyta > Pinopsida > Cupressales > Taxaceae > Torreya > Torreya grandis. Next base: position 416,880 of record JARHVA010001780.1, read on the forward strand.
GAGAATCCTATGATGATGCCCCCTCAAGGGAGTGACCATTACATTTACTGATAGATGGTCCCTCAAAAAGAAACAAGAAAAGATGTGGAATTAACCCTTGTTTGAGATTAATCTAAAAAATAAAATGCTTGCATGCATTTATTTAAAAAGATTACTAATTTTACCAAAGGTGGTTATAATTAAGAATAAAATTCAAAATAATGATTTTCCCATAGGTAGTTATAATCATTAAGAGGACCCGGATTGGCTAAAGATGATTGTGCCCCAATTAGGGCTATTAGCAAGCATAACTCAAGGATATAACCTAGAATATAGATTAAATATGAGTGGGTGAAAATGTAGATGTGATGGTCTAATGACTAAAGAAGCCTTAATAAACCAATTGTATCAAGATGCATAAAATGATGAAAGGGATGGATAAAAGAATATGATTTTATTATTAGAAAAGATTCAATTATACCTACCAATGAGGAGATGCTTGTCCTTATTAGCAATAATATAACTAGAATGGTCATTGGGTTGATTTGATCAAGGGTGGAAGGATTTACCAAGTTTCTAAGGAGAAAATTATGTGGCTCTATTGAAGCTGAGTTTTGATATAGCATGTGATGGTAGGCATCATGATAGAACACCATGAAGATTTGACCAAAATATGCATAAGGACTAACTCCCAATCCAATAAATAATTGAAAATAATGCACTAATGATAAAAACCATGATGAAAAGGTTGATGTATGAATAAGGATAGACTCAAGAATAATGTGATTAAGGAATCACCCAATAAACACATATAGACTGAGTCAAGGCAACAGTGCTGAAAGCAAACAAATAGGAAAATGAAAAAAAAACAAATAAACAAACAACTTGAAATAAGTAAACAAATAGAAAGCCTAAAAACAAAAGCAAAAGAAAGCATCCTAACAATGATCATGCCCTAGTAAGGTGGATCGAGGATAACTGACTAAGATTAGATAGGATAAATATTTTTTTATTTTTAAATATTTGAATATTTTTGGAATTTTGAGGTACCTTAACTTGATCGAGAATGACAAGATACCTACTCACAAAATGATGAGAGCATTTGGCTTAGGTTGCTCACAAAATGGTGAGAGCATATGGAAAAGGGGACTGAGGTAACCTCAACATGAATTAAACATGACCTACATAGTCCTAAAATGACCTCAAGTCATAGTAATTCCATCCACATAAAAGGTATGGAAAAACCAACTAGGTCCTAATAAGTTCTCAAATCTGACAAATGACCTGTCAAATGAAAACAATAATGGCAAGGTGATGCGACAATGCATCACAAACAAATGTTGCCCCTAATTTTCAAATATGTGGTTATAACTAGGATACAATGACATAGATAAATGATACTAATTTACCCATAGGTGGTTATAACTAGTAGCAAGACTAGTAAAACACTGATTTGCCCATTGGCAATTATAATCAGGCTCATTTAAACCAACTTTGATATAAGATGGAAAATGAAAGATATCTTTCCAAATAAACTATCACACTACTTCATAGACTATCATTGAAACATGGATTAGATTTATTATTAAAACTTTATTAGAATCCCCTCAAAAAAAGTGTGGGAAGAACCAAAGGAACCAAGATCAAAATAATATTTGGTAGGATGGCTAAAAATAGGTTTTGGTTTAGATAGGAATGGAATGGTAGGATGGCATCGTATAGCTCTAGGATAACGATGGTTTTTTATAGATTGGATAAAATGGTAAGAGGTTTGGTAGAAAGTTGGATATAATTCCAAGAGGGTTTCCCCCAAGTGATGGGGTGATTGGCTGGGATATGTGATAATGGCCAAATGATATGTAATAATGGCAATAACATGGTAATGAAATGGTATGGTACATGTTTGGTTCTAGCCTAGGTAGGATAAATGGCATATGATCCTATTATTCCTATTAAAGTAGAGATGCACATCCTAATCAACAAATGATACAAATAGAATAATTAATCAGGTTAATTGCTATCCCACACCTCATCTAAATAACTACTCTATCAAGAACTTGATGAAAATTTGGTTGTCAAATTTTTTTTTTGATTTTCATTGGTCATTGATTTTTATTCTTTCAAACATTGAGATAAAGTATCTTTGTAGCCTATGCAAAGGAAAGTGTGGCCATAGATGGTGAACAAGGATAAAAGTTGGATGATAGTTTTGTTTGTGAAATAGAATGGTAAATGATAATGGAATGTATAATAGTGGGGATATAAATGAAGATCAAGAATTTTAGTCACCTATAATGTTTTTAATGTTAGATTCAGCATAAATTTGGTTATGGTAGGGTTGAAGACTTGTTTACTTGATAGGACCACCAGATTTTTATGTTGTTTTGGCCTAAGAGTAGCTACCATCTAATTAGGTTATAAATAAGAAGCTATTTTGATTTGATCTTGAATAATGTCTTCATTAAGTAGTGAAGAACTTTTGTGATTAGCTATTGGTACCTCGATGAGGTTTTAGAAAATGAAGTTGTCTTGATTGTCCCATAGCACCTCTGAAAAGGTGTCACTAATGAACATTGGATTTTGACTTTGATTTTCTTCTAGTGCTTATAGAAAAGTTTCACTAAAAGATGCTGAGTTTGAACTTTGTGTGACCCTTAACACCTTCGAAAAAGCTTCACTAGGATAATTTTATTATTCTACATGAATTTAGTCTTGACCTCCTTTCTCTTCTTTGATTACTATGTCACCATGGATGCAATTTAACAAGGTGTGATTCTATTAGACCCAATTGACACTTATGGGAGATGAAATGTCAATACTATGGCTATTGTGGTTGATGTTAATGTCCTATGGAATGGTAATAGAATGGGGAGAGGATGCACAATCTTTGTAGAAGATACTAGGATAACTTGTGTCATATCTGAAGTACTCATCTTCAAAAACTATAGAAGGATCACAAGTGTATTCAAATTAATCTGTGAGGCATGCATAACCAATATTATAATAGTCACAAATGTATTCTATTTTTTAATATAATTTTAACTTAAGGGATTCTAAATTTGATGTTGAGACTAATGTTGATTCTAATTTTGATGTTGGTTCAATAATAATACCTGACTCTAACTCTGATTCTTTATCTGATGGATATTCTGTTATAATGATGTCTTGTTCAATGTTTGGCATTAGACAAGTAATGGCCTATGATGCCATAATAAGCTCCACAAAAATTAGTTTATTAAAGTGGGACTCCTCTAGGATGGGAAAAAGGTAAAGAGAAAACTCCTCAAAGACTAGATTGTCAAAGGGAGGCTCTTGAAAAATAGGCATATAGTCAAGGTAATGATTTTTCCAAAAGTGGTTATAATCATTAAGAAGTGACTCAGTAAAGACTGGCTCATCAACTGGTATAGGATCAATAGGTGATTCATCATAAGTTGAATTATCACAAGTGGTTATTCAACAAGAACATCTTAGATTGGTTGGTTTTATAGGCCTTGGTTTAAAATGAATTGAAAAATACCAATTTTGAACATAACTTGGTCTTCTAATGACTGGCTCGATTGAAGAACTGATTAGATCAATTGAAGTTTGGATTATATTAGTTCTAGATAAGGAATGGCCTATAATTAGATAATGATAGGGCATTGGGGAGCATGATTACTCCCATGAGCCAAAGGATGAAGTTATAAGATGGTAACAACAAGGTGGTATGGAGCTTGATTTCTCGCATAAACCAAAGGATGAGGTTCTGACATGATGAAGGGGTGTTATGGATCTTGATTGCTCATACAAGATAAAGGATGAGGTCCTGAAATGGTAATGGTATTCCTTGGATATTGTGGATCTTGATAGATTGTATAATCCAAAGGAGGGTTAGGGGTAGCCAATGATCAGATAACAAAAGGTAATCATAGAACTTGATTTCCTACACAAGCTAAAGTGTCTAAGTCTTCCTGATAAACCATATGATCCCAATCTTGAGTTGGATCATAAGTTAGTTCTTGAATATGTTCTATGTACTGATTATCATAAAGAGGGTATTGATCTATATTCCAAACAACATTTTTTGTAGTTGGGTCTTCAAAAATATCATCATAAACATCTTCATATAAATCAAGGTCTCAAGTTGGATCGTGAACTGATTCTTGACTTTTTCCCCATAAATGATTATTATGAGGTGGATATAAATATATCTCACAAACCATATTATCATCATTAAGGTCTTGACTAAAGCCATAAAAGTCATTTTGTGAGGCCATTCTATCATAAATTGGATTATAAGTGACTCCACCATAGGTGTAGCTAGACATAACTACATAAATGATGAAAGCTCCAAAAAAAAAAGGCTTAAAGTTATACAAAATCCAAACAACTATGTCCAAAGGAAAAAAAGGTTCAAACTTGGTCTAACTTGGTCAAAAGTAGAGTTGTATCTCCAAAATGGTTTAATCATGGAGCTATATCACCAAAATGGTTTGATCATAGAGCTTTATCTCCAAAATGGTTTGTAATAAGACTTGGCATAAAATAGTCTAACATCAAATGTTTAACATCAAATATCATATGCATAAAAGGTCAAGAATCTGAATAAAAATTGACATGTCAAAATTCTAGGTCAAAGAGTTCCAAACAAGGTTTAAACTAGGAAATGGAAAAGAGTCGCTAGGTCTTTTGTCCAAATGCAGAGTCAAAAGCTAGGCTCAAATAAGATATGCTAGAACTTTTAGCCAAAAAACATCAAAAGCTAGACTTGAAACAAAAGTATGATGTGATTTGATTTAATCTAACAAATTTGGAAACAAATTTGACATAGACTTGGCATATGGAATCAAACATAAATATGATCAATTGGCATAAGGCATGAGGCAAAAGGCTCTTGAAGAAAGGTTGTGTTCTCTCAAATAAAGGGACACAGGATGATGAGGATAGGCATTAAATAAATAAACCATCAATAGTTTTCAAATTTGGGTAATCGATTAACTAAAGTTATGCAACCTAAGAGATAAATATCTATGTATCAAACCCATTAATTAAAAACTCAATGTTGAAAACTAGGTTTTAAATAAATAAGGTAGACAAGATTGGACAACATGATGGCACAAGAAAAAGATCCAAATGGTATACATGACATGGTTTGAAAAAAATGGTGTTTGATATAACGTAAACTAGTCTTGAAATAAATTGAGTATCCTAATGATGTAAGCATGCTTGAATGATGTGATTTATGTTAGGTTTCAAAAGACTCAAAGGGAAAAATGGTTTGACATGATTTGGGAAACATAACTCTACCCTCCTTAACTTAAATACATGGTTTCAACATGGTTTATAAACAAACAAAAAAAATTAATCTCAAAACATACCCAAAATAAATGACCAAAATACACTAAGTATAATCGTCCAAATCCTAACAAGGGTATGGAAATGTGGGGTTGACTAAACTAGCAAGTTTTTGAATGTTTCTAGGGGAATCAATTACATACTGACTTTCACATCATGATGCAAATAAAATCACGTAATTAGGTGTCCATGGCACTTGTCTTGTTTCAAAAAGGTCTAGTCCTTTTTACAACCACTACATCATGTTGTTCGTTGAGTGTAGTGTGATGTCCAAAGTGCAGATATGTCCCATGTGTACTCTAACACTAAAAGGTAGCTTAACTACTCAAACCTCTAATCTTAGTGAGAATGGATGAATTCAATGCTATGAGATGAAAGTCTAGGTCAAAGTTTCCCTAAATAACTTATGTGATGTGATAAAGTCCCCCTCACAAGACAAGATGTAATAAAACAAAAGACATAATAGAAAGAATTTAGGGTCATTTTCAAGGTCACCCAAACTATGACAAGTTTTTTGGGAGTGTTTTATATGAAATTATTCTAGGCCTTAGACTAAGCTCAAATTTTTATGAGATGGTGCTTTTTATCCCAAAATTTCCCTAAAGGGGACAGATGGGAGAGCATACATCCATGTCTCTTTTCATTAAAACAAACAAATTTGCAAATAATTTGAATTGATGTTGATTTATTGCACCAAATTTGAAATGTGTGATTATATTCATTTTAAGCCCAAATTCAATTGTCTGGTATTAATCATGTTCATTTTAAACCAAAATGATAGTGTGTTTGGTTAGTAAAAGCATGCAAACCAACTTTCAAACTACTCCTCAACCTACAACAATACAATTATAAGGGCCTGCTTTGAAGCACTTAAGAGTTTGAACAAACAAGATTAAAAATTTCAATTCTCTATTGAAATCCCACTATTTCATAGTAAATCCCACTTTTCTCCCTATAAAATCACAATTATAGATAACAAAAATCACTATTACCAGTTAGACTAGTCAAAAAACACAATATCATTGTTTAACTATGAAATCACTACACAAATAAACAAAATCATTACCTAGATTAGCAAAATCACTGGCCTAAAGAAAAATATCACTATTATGAAACAAAACCATTGTTTTTTAGATAGAAAAACATAGAAAAGATGATCAACTACAAAATTGTTGCATGAAATGATGATATCATAGTTTTACAAAATCAATGCCTAGAAAAATGATATCACCTTTCAAAATGATGAAATCATTGTCTATAATAATGATATCACTACCCATAAAGATGATATCATTATTTATGATGATTAAATCACTACTTATGTCCACAAAATTTTTGTTTAGGAAATAGTGACTGTGTAATAGTGATATTGTTCTAGAGAGCAAAACTGAGCTTTATAGGGACAAAAATGTTGTTAGAAAAAGAGAAATTTAACTTAAAATTTTCAATCTTGTGAACCTCCCACTCCAAGATCCTACATGAAAAGGATTAATAGGTTGGTTGGAGAGGATTTGTAATCAAATTTGTGGAGAAATGTCCCAGCAAATGTGCCATTATGTGAACTAAGAATTTGACGATGAAGAAGAGATTAGTATCATGTTAGTGGATAAAATAAATCAAAAGCACACTAAACTAACACCTTCATGCCTAGTTTCTAGGGTGAGCTTAATAACAAAAAAAATTGAAAATAACAACTAAAAAATAAGGAAAAAAAAGAATCCTTCACCTTCTTTGGATGATCCAAATGCTTGTTATAGTGGCTTGCTCAGTTTATGCTCATAAAGTTTACATCAATAGAAGGTTGGCTATCTCCATATCTGCTTGGCACCTTACTTGTCTTTGGCTTGGATTGGCTCAATATTTTGTCATCATAAAACTAATTTTCACGAGGCTTGGGAATCAATTTTTCACTATAACTTTACACAAATCAAGCTTGAAATTCATGTGGCAAGGCCTCCTATTTATAGATTTTTGCAAATGGCTAGAATCAACCTAAACCATCCATCTCAAGATTGAGATGTGTGGATAATGATTAATCCAAGTTTATAATTAAAATTCATAAATAGGCTCATAAATATTTGGGATAGAGGGGGCATTAACTAGGGATGAGAGAGCTTTGATGAGGCATGGGGTGGCTTGATTCAGATATTTGGGGCATTTATGGCCTAAGGATGGCTTCCCAAGAAATGAGGTCACTTGGTGATGTATTTAATCAGTATTCATTTATAAAAACAATTATTCAAAAAGTTTCCATGGAATTCTTAATTAGTCTTTAATTTGGTTTAATTATCTCTTAAGCATGATTAAGCACTTTATGCACAAATTACTCAAATTGATCAGAATGCCTTGTTATTGGTCCAAAATTTGAATGGATTGAAATTTGAAATTGATGTCAGATGCATTGGTCTGTTATCCCATTTAGGATGTTATCAACACAAAATAACAAAGGCATGTGTCTTATGTAAGAGATTTGACAAAAAAATAGCAATCTAGAGCACCCAAGTGTGAAAATGTCATTTTGACTCAAAATGCTCTGATCAAAGTTAGTTGACCCATAAATTGCATTGCCACATTAACGATACCTTGGAAAAAATTGGCACTTGAATATAATAGTTTCAACTCTTTTAATGTATTTTAGTGTTTTTAATCCAAATTGTACATTTAGGTGGAAATTGGTCAAAATCCTGATAGAAGGTCATTAGTGGCCAGATTTAGGTGTTTGTAAGAAGCATTTAAAATGACATGTAAATTCATAATTAATAAAATATTATCTCAAATTTTACACATGTAATTGGGATGGTGACTTGGATATTAGAAAATTTTGTGAGGAGGGCTAGGTCCTATCCACAGTCTTACACAACAACTTGATAAAGAGAACACCATTGGGGTGGAATAAATAAGAAAAACTAGGTAATCAATGATATAGGTAATAGGAAGGAAAAGATGGTAATATGTGAAGATGGTCGGGTACTATCCATGATCTTACAATGCACCTCATAAATGAAATCCCAAGGAAAGTGATTAGTAGACAAAATAATATATCTCAAGAAGAAATATAAGGGATATAGAGAATATAAAAGGGAGTGTAAAAAGCAATACTCTTATGAGAATAAATTAGAAGGTAAGAGGCATACTAAGGATATGAAAAGACACTAAATGACTAGTGGTCATCTATGTACAAAGGAAGTATGTTCACTATAGACATAAAGATTTGTATGAAAATAAGTGTGATACTAAGATCAACTCATGAAGGTAGATTGGTGCAAGGAAAAGTAAAATGGACCTACCTTCCCATGACGTGTTTCCCATTCTTCAAGACCCCTTACAGAGCTATTAGTTTACTGTGAAGATTGGGTACTTACATGAAAAAGTAGGTAGTAGTAAAAGATTTTTTTATTCTCCTCTTTTAATAAAATGGTCTACCATACCCCAAAAAATCTCTACTATATTATGAGGCCAACTATGGAGTTTGAGCTTCAAATAAAAGAAAGATATGTGCTTTGAATCATGTCTTTTAGTGTGATTTGACTTTTAAGAATATTTTTTCCTTTTGATATCATTGCTTTTTGTTTAAATGATTTGGTTTTTAACTTTATTTTGAAATATTTTTTAGGTTCCTCCTCCACATAGACTTGGAATGACCAATCATGAGAGAGATAGTGATACACATGAATGAGTTGTAGGCTAAGGCTAAAGGAAGCTAAGTAACCAAAGAAAAAGACTGACTAGGATCCTTAGGCTTGACAATGAACTAGTATGTGATCTCAAATCTCAACCATGTGTATGCTTAGTTTGAAGAAACAGGAAGAAGGGAAAAAGGAAATCTAATGTGGACTGGTAAAAAGAGATAATAATTGTAGACACCTAAATTTGGCCACTGATAACTGCCAATCAGGCTTTTGGCCAATTTCCACCTAAAATGCACAATTTGGCCTAAAAACACTAAAACATGCTAAATGATGTGAAATTGACATATTCAAGTGCCAATTTTAGCTAGGGTATCTCTAAATGGGGCAATGCAATTTATGGTCCAGCTAACTTTGATCAGATCATTTTGAGTCAAAATTCCAATTTTGCACATAGGTGCTCTAGATTGCTCTTTTCTATCAATTCTCCTACATGAGACACATGACTTTGTTATTTGTTTTTGGTAACATCCTAAATGGGAATACGGATCCAACACATCTAACATTGAGTTCCAATTCTAATTCAATCAAATTTTGGACCAATAATAAGGCATTCTGATCAATTTGAGTGATTTGTGCATAAAGTGCATAATCATGCTTATGAGCTAATTAACTCAAATCAAGGCTTAATCAATAATTCCATGGAAAATTGTTGAATAATTTGTTTTAGAAATTAATATTGAATATCTACATCATCAAGTGGTCTCATTTCTTGAGAAGACATCCTTAGGCCATAAATGCCACAAATATTAGGATTCATGCCCTCCATACCTCATCAATGCCTTCCATGATGCCCTCTATGCCTCTTAATTGACCCTTCTTCTAATGTCATTATGAGGATAATTAAAAACTTAATTCCAAAAATTGAATTAATCCTCAACCACACATCTCAATCTTGAGATTGACAGTTTAGGTTGATTCCAGACATTTATAAAAATCTATAAATAGGAAGCCTCACAACATCATTTCTAAGCTTAATTTGTGTAAATTTATAATATAGGATTGGTTCCAAAAGATTCATGTAATTAGTGTTACCATGAAAAATTGATTCCAAGGCAAGCCAAGCCACAAACCAAAGGTGCCAAGGAGAGATGGAGGTAGCCAAGTTACCATTGCCAAGGACTTCATGATCACAAGCCTAGTAAGACACTAATACAAAGGCATTTGGAGAATCCAAGGGAGGTGAAGGAATTATTGTGTTTTATTCCTTAATTTTTAGTTATGTTTATCATTTGTTTTCATTAACTAAGCTCTTCCTAGTGTCTAGGCCTAGATATGTTATGCTATTAGTGTGTTTATTTAATTTTGTTTTCATTTTTGAACTAACACCATACAAACCATCCTCTCTTGAGTTAAATTCTTAGATCACATAATGGTAGGCTCGGTGGGACTAGTCGAATCCTACACATGAATAAGATCATTTTGTAACTCTAAAATATTTATTTGAGCCTTTAAAACTCTTGCAAATTAATTTTTTTATTGCTTTTATTTGCCATAGTTTTTACATAGTAACCAACATCGGTAAAAATACCAACATTGATTACCTACTAACCGACGTTGGTCACTATGTGTTTTTGGAAAACACAGATTTGAGAGCTACTTTTTCAAAGTTCATTGTTCCAAGCTAAAAATAGCTTCAAAGCTAAAGGACATGCTAGCAATTTTACTATAAGACCAAGCTTGATATTTGCTCAAAACATGTTTAAATCACCTTTGCATGCCTACAAAAATCAATTAGTAACCTTAATTTGGTGTTTAACAAAGGACTTAGATGTTTTGGTGAATGTTTTCAAAATTTGCAACTAAGACCAAGGGGTCAAATTAACACCACCAAATGTTTTGAATTTGGGCTTAAAAATGAACTCATGTTTCCAAGCTTTTTGTGTTCAATTAGTTGTTTAAGTTAGATTTTGTTTGGTAAAAAGAGGGATGTTACATGTATGATCTTCCATTTGTCCCCTTTAGGGAACCCTTGGAATCAAAAGTGCCATTCCTATTTCAAGTAGCCTAGTCCAAGGCTTAGAAATAAAGTCATCTAAAACACTCCCCAAAAACTCATCAAAGTTTGGGTGATCTTCAAATTGACCCTAAAGTCTTTCAATTAGTATTTTATTTCATTCAAACTTGTCTTGCAAGGGGGACGCCATTACCTCCCATGAGTTTTTTAGAGAATATTTGACATGGGGTTTCACCTCCCATCATTGACTTCATTTAATCCTTTTGAGTTGCACATAGGATGTATCTACATTTGAACATCACACTACACTAAGCAAACAACAGGATGTAGTGTTGTAAACAAGACTAGACCTTTTTACAACTAGTCAATGCCATGGTCACCCAATTTTTGTGCTTTTCTTTTGCATTGTTTGGTGTGAAAGTCATGGTACAATTGATTCCCTTATAATGATCAAAACCATACTAGTTTTAGTCAACCCCATTTTTCCATACCCTTGCTAGGATTTGGACAATTATACTTAGTGTATTTTAGTCATTTTTGCTTGGTATGTTTTGAGACTAAAACTTATTTATTTGTGTATAAACCATGTCAAAAATAATATGTATATACATCACTCTTTTGTCTAAAGAGGCATTATGCTGGCCATTTTACACCACATTTGTGCCTTGAAAATTTTTAAACTTGTTTGTGTGTGTGCCATTTGATTTGAGGAGGGTAGTGTTATGCTACCCAAATCATGTAAACCCATTTATGACTTTGAGTATTTTAAAACATAACATTGATAACATCATTCAAGCACGTTTACATAATTAGGCTACTCAATTTGTTTAAAGACTAGTTTACCTTGAATAAAAAATTATTTATTTTAAACTATGTCATGTATACCATTTGGACCTTTGTCTTATGTTGTCATGCTATCCAATCTTGTCTAGATTGTTTAGTCAAATCCTAGTTTTCACCATTGAGTTTTCAATTAGCCTTTTCAAGTTTGATTTCAAACATTGATTGATTTTTGTTTAAGCCTTAATTCATGGGGATGATACATATATCTTTCTCTTTTGGGTTGCATAATTTCAGTTAATTGATTAGCCAAATTTGAAAAATATTGATGGTTTGTTTATTTAAAGCTTATCCTCATCATTATTTGTGCCTTTATTTGGGGGAACACAACCTTTCTCAAAGAGCCTTTTATCTTATGCCTTGTGCCAATTAAACATGTCTATGTTTGATTCTATGTGTCAAGTCTATGTCAAAGTTGTTTCCAAACTTGTTAGATTAAATCAAATCACATAATGTCTATTTGTTTGAGCCTAGCTTTTTAATTTACATTTGGACAAAAGACCTAGCAACTCAAATTTTCCCTTTCCACCTTTCACATGTTGATTTTTATTCAGATGCTTGACCTTTTATGTGTATGACATTTTACATTATACATTTGATGTTAGACTATTTTATGCCAAGTCTGTTGGAAATATTGTCATTGATGTAAAAGGTTTAGCATTATTGGTGTTAAAATCCCCATTGCATTTAATATTGTTGGTAATAAATATATCTTGGCTAATATGAGTTAATATTTATTAGGAATATATTTTTGGTTGCATATGAGACAAAAGAAGGGCCCATGGAGAAGTCAAAGAGCCATGGGATAAAGACAAAAGAAGGATGGGACACATTTTCCCATGAAGAGTCATTTTGGGGAATACCAAGAGTCACCAAGTGAAGACAAAAGAGTAAGAGCAAATTTCTCATGAAGGGACACTTTAAGGAATATGAAAAGTCACCAAAGATAAAGACAAAAGTTTGAAGGACATTTTTGGTCATGAAGGGTCATCACATGACTTTTCAAATGCTTGGATATGAAGGGTCATCCAAAATTGGCACCATTTTCCATGAGGATTGAAAGGCCACAAAAGGGGAAGGCCAAAGGTCATTTGGAAAGCTATAAATAAAGGCTTGAGTAGCCATTTGTAATATGTGGATGTGAGAGGTTGATTTGATATTGTAATATCTAGCTTAGAAGAGCAATTGTGAGAGATGAATATGATTTGTATTTGTTATATCATGCTTAAAAGAGCAAAGGTGAGAGAAAAGAAGGAGATGTTGTATTGATCTATCATTTGTTGAGATAGCAACATTGAGAGATAGGTGTGTGGTATACACAAAGGGGTTGGTGATCCTATGGGTTGGTGCTCGAAAAAGGGGTTTGAAGCTCCTATGGGTTGGTGCTCATGAATTGAAGTTGAGGTTTGTACTTGACAAAGGGGTATGGTGCTCATGTGGGGTTGTTCTCATGAATATATTTGAGATTGATTCTCCATGGTTTTTCCCACATTGGGTTTCCACGTTATATCTAGTGTCTCTCTCTGTCTTGTGTGATGTTTATTGTTTGAGTTTTATTGCATATCTTGAATGATTGATTAAGTGGAATTTGGTTAAAAGAAAGATTTATAAGATATATAATATACTGATTTACCCCCCTCTTAGTATATTCTATGCTTAACAATTAGTATTAGAGCAGGTTCTTTTTTGAAAAGTTTTACAGCTTGAAGGTAGATCGAGAAAGCACGATGGCTGGGTCACAGGAAGGATTTTTTACAAATAAGGCACCTTTGTTTGATGGGATGAATTATGCTTTTTGGAGCATGAGAATGAAGGTTTATTTGATGGCCCTTGGATTTGACATATGGAAATCAGTGGTGGAGGAATATGAAGAGCCATAGACATCTACAATTATGCTAGCAGAAAAGAAGGCAAGTGAATGTAATGCTAAAGCTTTAAATGCTATTTTATGTGGTTTATGTGAATCTAAATTTGTTAAAGTTATACAATGTAAATCTGCTCATGAAACTTGGGTAAAACTTGAGAATATTTACAAAGGTGATGGAAAGGTTCAGCAAGCTAAGTTGCAAACTTTTAGAAGGTAGTTTGAAAGTTTGAAGATGGAAGAAGAAGAAGATATAGCAAGTTATCTCTTACGAGTTGATCAGATCATAAATCAGATTCAAGGTCTTGGAAAAACATTAGAAGAGTCAATAGTGGTGTAAAAGGTTTTGAGATCTCTACCGATGAGATATGATGCAAAGGTTTTGGCAATCGAGGAGATGAAGAATTTAGCCAAGCTAAAGATGGATGAGCTTCATGGTATTCTCACGACATATGAGATGCGGACAAAACAAGATAAACCCTCAAAGAGAGAAGCAAATTTCAAGACATCAAAGAAGGAGAAAGATAAGATTCAAGAATCAAGTGATAGTTCTAGTGATGATGAAGATGACAATGAAGCACTTTTCATTCATAGGCCAAAAAGAGGAATAGGTAAATATCAAGGAAAATTACCTTTTAAATGTTTTAATTGTGGGAAGATTGGACATTTTTCAGCTAGATGCCCAGATAAAGTTAAAGATGATGAAGAATAAAAGCCTACATATAAGAAGAATTTCAAAGGCAAATCTAAGAAGGGATTTGAGAAGAAGAACCTGTATTCTAAAGATCCTAGCTCAGGCGAAGATAGTGGAGTCAGCGATTCAGAAGAAGAAGAGATTATATTCATGGTGATACATGATGATGATCAAGAAGAAGAAGAGGAGGAAGCTAAGGTAGATATGGAAGGAGAACTCAATTGTGCCCTAGAAGAGTTAGAAGCTGTTCAGAAGAAGAATCGAAGGTTAAAGCGCTAGATCGAGAAAAATGAACAAGAGTCAAAGGAAATGATTGAAGATCTAAAAGCACACTTTGAAGAAGCCAAGAAGATTGAAGAAGATCTCAAAGCATAGTTATAAATAGCAAGAAAAGATTATGAAAGGTATGTTATTGAAATTGCCTCTTTAAAAGAAGATATTAAGAAAGCAGTCGGTGATAAAGTAATCAGTGATTCAAAATTTGAAGATAGCACTAACATGTTGAATAAGATATTGGAAAGTCAAAAAGAATATTCAGATAAGATAGGGATCAGTTTTGAAAAGAAAAAGAGATATGCTAAAGCTCTGACACAAGAGGAAATAGAAAGGGGAGAGGTGAAGAATACATAGGACATTCCAAATAGAGAAGGCTGGAAGGAACAAAGCTACAAAAGGTAGAGGTAATCAAGTTAGAGATATACAGACAGGTCTTATTTTTATGGTTATTATTTTTATTGTAATGGATATGGTCATAAGAAAGTAGAATGTATAAAAAGAGCTAACAATTTTAGAAATAAGGAGAAGAAAAGTCAAGTAGAGTCAAGTAGAAGCCATAACTCTTTTGCTCCTCTATCAAGCTTTAATGAAGAGACCATAGTATGCTACAAGTGTAACAACTTCAGACACATAGCTCAGTATTGCAGAAGCTTGTTCAAGTCAGTCAAGAAGGATCAGAGGTTCAAATGTCCATTCATCAAGAATAAGGATCAGAGTTTCAAAGCTCCATTCATCAGGGAGAAGGTTCAGAGATGTTCATGGTAGAAGAAACAACATGAAGATTCTATGATGGTGCAGACATCTCTACATGTGGGAGGTAAAGATCAGCCATGTTTAATTGATAGCGGATGTTCGAGGCATATGATAGGTGATAAAAGTAAGTTCATTTATCTAAAGAAGATAAATGGTGGTACAGTGAGATTTAGAGATAAAACCACTGCCAAGATAGCTGAAAAAGGTACTTTGACTTTGGATTATGGTAGAAATAAGACTTAAAATGTTTTGTATGTAAAAGGTCTTAAGCATAATCTGTTGAGTGTTAGTCAAATTTGTGATCAAGGATACACATTAAGGTTTCATGCTAAAGGTTGTGAGATTAGAAGAAAAGATTCAAATGAGTTGATTGCAGATGCTCAAAGGACAGGGAACAATGTATATGTTTTCTCAGATATCTTCTCAAAGGCATGATCAAAGGATACATTTAAAGATTAGCGAGAGGAGTTGGGAGTAATTTTTATTACTTCTTACCATTGATGTTTAGAATCAAGTGAGGGGGAGCTAAGTGTTAGCTCTAGATAGGCCCTTTGATATTGATGTTAAAGGGGGAGAATTACAAGTACAAGTACAGGTGCAAAAAATAGGTATAGGGAACAGGTACAGGTTGCTACAGTAAGAGGGAGTTACTGTATGTTTTTAGATGATAGGATTTGCAGGTGACAGGATGTGGCAATTTCAGGATTGAGGTTGCCATCAATGACAAAGGGGGAGATTGTTGGAAATATTGTCATTGATGTCAAAGGTTTAGCATTATTGGTGTTAAAGGCCCCATTGCATTTAATGTTGTTGGTAATAAATATATCTTGGCTAATATGAGTTAATATTTATTTAATATTAATGAATATATTTTTGGTTGCATATGAGACAAGAGAAGGGCCCATGGAGAAGTCAAAGAGCCATGGGATAAAAATAAAAGAAGGATGGGACACATTTTCCCATGAAGAGTCATTTTGGGGAATACCAAGAGTCACCAAGTAAAGACAAAAGAGTAAGGGTGAATTTCTCATTAAGGGACACTTTAAGGAGTACGAAAAGTCACCAAAGATAAAGACAAAAGTGGGAAGGACATTTTTGGTCATGAAGGGTCATCACATGACTTTTTAAATGCTTGGATATGAAAGGTCATCCAAGATTGGTGCCATTTTCCATGAGGATTGAAAGGTCACAAAAGGGGAAGGCCAAAGGTCATTTGGAAAGCTATAAATAAAGGATTGAGTAGCCATTTGTAATATGTGGATGTGAGAGGTTGATTTTATATTGTAATATCTAGCTTAAAAGAACAATTGTGAGAGATGAATATGATTTGTATTTGTTATATCTAGATTAGAAGAGCAAAGGTGAGAGAGAGGAAGGAGATGTTATATTGATCTATCATTTGTTGAGATAGCAACATTGAGAGATAGGTGTGTGTTATACACAAAGGGGTTGGTGCTTCTATGGGTTGGTGCTCATTAATTATTATTGAGTTGGTGCTTGGCAAAGGGGTTGGTGCTTTTGTGGGTTGGTGCTCGACAAAGGGGTTTAAAGCTCCTATGGGTTGGTGCTCACGAATTGAAGCTGAGATTTATACTTGGCAAAGGGGTATGGTGCTCCTATGGGGTTTTTATCATGAATATATTTGAGATTGATTCTCCATGGTTTTTCCCACATTGGGTTTCCACATTATATCTAGTGTCTCTCTTTGTCTTGTGTGATGTTTATTGTTTGAGTTTTATTGCATATCTTGAATTATTGATTAAGTGGAATTTGGTTAAAAGAAAGATTTATAAGATATATAATATACTGATTCACCCCCCCTCTCAATATATTCCATGCTTAACAAAGTCTTACAATAAACCATTTTAGAGATACAACTCCACTTTCAAACCATATTAGAGATATAGATCGACCCCTTCAATCAAGTTGAACTAAGTTTGAATCATTTATCCTTTGGGTCATTTTTTAGAGTTTGTAGAACTCTAAGCCTTTTCATTTTCAAAGCTTTCATCATTTATGCAGATATGTCTCACTACACTTATAGTAGAGTCACTTACAAACCAACTTATGATATAATGGCCACACAAAATGAATTTTATAGCTTTTGTCAAGACCCCAATGATGCTAATATGGTTTGTGAGATAGATTAGTATCCACCTCATATTAATCATTCATGGGAACAAAGTCATGAAACAACTTACGATCCAACTTGATACCTTGATTGGTATGAAGAGGCTTGTGAAGAGAAATTTGAAGACCTAACTACATATAATGTTGTTTGGGATATGAATCTATACCCTCTTTATAATAATCACTACACAAAACATAGTCAAGAACTAGCTTATTAGCCAACTCATGATTGGGATGATATGGTTTATGAGGAAGACTTGGATGCTTTGGCTTATGTAAGCAATCAAGTTTCATGAATTTATTTTATTATCCAATCATCAACTACCCCTAACCCTCCTTGGGATTATATGAGCTTTCAAGATCCATAATATCTAAGGAATACCATTACCATTCCAAGACCTCATCCTTTAGTTTGTGTGAGCAATCAAGCTCCATAATGCCCATTCATCATTCTAAGATCTAGTCCTTTGGTTTGTGTGGATAATCAATCCCCACAACACCCTATCATTACCATCTCAAGACTTTCTCCTTTGGCTAATGCGAGCAATCATGCTCCCTAATGACCTATGATTATCCAACCACAAGACATTCCTCATCTAAAGCCAATCCCATCTAAACCTCAACCAATCTAGTCTTTTGAAGACCAAGCTATGTTTAAAACTGGTATTTTCCACCTCATTGGAAACTAAGTCCAAGAAAACCAACCAACCTGAGATGTTTCTATTAAACAAACCACTTATGATAAGTCAGCCTATGATGAATCACCTATTGATCCTATACCAGTTGTCAAGGAGTCTCACTCTGACAAGCTAATCTTTGTTGAGTCACTTCTTAATGATTATAACCACCTTTGGCAAATCATTACCTCAACCATGTGCCTATTTTTCAAGATCCTCATATTGACAAGCTAGCCTTTGAGGAGTTATCTCTCGACCTATTTCCCATCCTAGAGGAGTCTCACTTTAACAAACTAGTTTTTGTGGAGCTTATTATGCCATCATAGGATATTACTTGTCCAATACCAAATATTCAACAAGACATCATTGTAACAAATTACCCATCAGATGAAGAATCAGAGTTAGATTTAGGTTTACTCAGACTGACATCAAAATCAAAATCAACATCAGTGTCAACATTAGATTTAGAGTCCCTTGAGTTAGAATTAGATTCAAACAAAGAATATGTTCATGGTTGTTACAACATTGGTTATGCATACCTCATAGATAAATTTGAATATATTTGTGATATTTCTATGGTTTTTGAGGATGATTACTTTAGCTTTGACACAAGTTATCCTAGTATCTTCTATGAGGATTATGTAGCCTCTCCCCATTTCATTACCATTCCACAGGCCATTACCATCAATCAAATAGCCATACTATTGGCATTCCATCTCCCACAAGTGTCAATTAGGACTGAAAGAATCACACTTTGTTTAAATACATCCATGGTGACATAGCAGTTGAAGAAGAGCAAGGAGGCCAAGACAACATGCATGTAGTTGAAGAACACTCTCTTAGTAAAACCTTTTTATAGGTTCTAAGGGACAATCTAAGTTAGAACTCAACATCTTCTAGTGAAACTTTTTCAAAAGTGCTAGAAGACAATCAAAGTCAAAAGCCAATGTTCATTAGTGAAACCTTCTCAAAGGTGCTATGGGATAATCAAGATAACTTCATTGGTGAAAACCTCATTGAGGCACCAATAACTAAGCATAAAATTTCTTCACTATTTAGATGAAGAAAAATCAAAGATCAAATCAAAATAGCTTCCAATATATAGCCTAATCATATGGTAACTATTCTTAAGCCCAAACAACAACAAAATTTGATGGTCCTATTGAGATAACAAGTCTTTGAGCCCACCACAACCAAAATTATGTTGAATCTGACATCAACAACATTACATGTGACTAAAAGTCCTAATCTTCATTTGTTTCCCCACCATTATACATTTCATTATCATTTACCATTCCATTTCACAAAAAAAATCTACCATCCATTATTTGTCCCTATTTACCATCCATGGTTTCACTTGCCTTTGTAGAGGCTATAAAAATACCTTATCTTGATGTTTGAAGGAATTATAATCAATTACTAATGAAGATCACAAAAGCATTCTCAACTACCAAATTTGCATCGAGTTCTTGATAGAACAATTATTTAGATGAGGTGTGGGCTAGTAATTAACATGATCGAGTATTTTTTTTTGTATCATTTGTTGATTAAGACATGCATCTCCTCATCAGTAGGAATTATAGAATCAAAAACCACACCCAGGCCAAAAACATGTACCATGCCATTACCATTGTTACATATCCATTTTCTATTGTCGAAGTACCCACCCATTCACCCCAACACTTGGGGGAAATCCTCTTACCATTTTATCCAAATCTATCAAAAACCATCATTATCCTTAGCAAGACCATACCATCCTATCATTCCATTCCTATCTAGACTAAATCATGTTTTTTGTCATCCTACCCAATCCTATTTTGATCTTAGCTACTTTGGTTCTTCCTACACTTTTTGTGAGGGGATTCCAATCAAGTTTTAAAAATAAATCCAATATGTGTTTATAATGATAGTCTATGAAAGTAGTGTAATAGTCGATCTAGCAAGATATCTTTTTCCTTATCAAGTTTATTTATGTGAGCCTGATTATAACCGCCTATGAGTAAATCAATGTTTTACTAAGTCTTGCTAATAATTATAACTACCTATGGGTAAATTAGTTTCATTGACCAATGACATTGTATCCTAGTTATAATCACCTATGAGAAAACTAGGGGCAACACTTATTTATCATGCATTGTTGCATCAGCTTGTCATTACTATTTTCATTTAACTAGCCATTTGCCAGATTTGAGAACTTGTTGGGACCTAGTTGGTTTTTCCCCACCTTTTGTGTTGATGTAATTACTATGACTTGAGGTCATTTCAATACTATGTGGGTCATGATCAATTCATGCTAAGGTCACCTCAATTCCCCTTTCCATATGCTCTCAACATTTTGTGAGCAACCTAAGACAAATGCTCTCACTATTTTATGAGTAGGTATCTTGTCATTCTATAACGAGTTAAGATACCTCAAAAATATAAAAACATTCACAATATTTCAAAATATAAAAACATTTGTCCTATCTAAGCCTAGTTAGTTATCCTCAATTCACCTTATTAGGGCATTATCATTGTTAGGATGCTTTCTTTTGCTTTTGTTTTTAGGCTTTCTATTTTTTTGTTTATTTTAGATTATTTTTTAATTTATTTTTCTATTTGTTTATTCACTTGCTTATCTATTTGTTTTTTAGCACTATTGCCTTGACTCAATCTATATGTATGTATTGGGTGATTCCTTACACACATTATTCTTGAGTCCATCTATATTCATACGTCAACATTGTCATCATGGTTTTTATCATTGGTGCATTATTTTCAAGTGTTGATTGGATTGAGAATCAGTCCTTATGCATATTTTGGCCAAGTCTTCATGGTGTTCTATCATGAAACCTACCATCACATGCTATAATAAAACTTAGCTTCAGGAAGGTCTATTATTAATGGAGCTATAAAAGTTTCCCCTTGATACCTTGAAAAATCCTTCCATCCCACCCTTGATCAAATCAACCCATTGAACATTCTATTTGTATCATTTTTAATCAGGATGAGCATCTCCTTATTAGTAGGGATAATTGAATCATTCACAATTGATCAATCTTATTCTTCTATTCATCTCTTTCATCACTTTGCACCCACTCATCTTTAATCTATATTCTAAGTTATATCATTGAGTTATGCTTTCTAATCATCCCTAACTAGGGCACCATTAATTTTATCCAATCTAGGTCATCTTCATGATTATAACCACCTACGGGCAAATCATTATTTTGACTTTTATTCTTGATTATAACAGCCTTTGGGCAAATTAGTCTCCTTTTTTACATTAATGCATGCAAACATTTTCTCATTTGGATTAATCTCAACCATGGGTTAATTACACCTTTCTTCTTGTTTCTTTTTGAGGGACCATTCAATAAATGTGACAGCCACTCCCTTAAGGGGGCATCATCATAGGCTTCCTAGAACTATTTGGAGATTTGTTCTTCAACCATCATCTTCTTTTTGGCATAAAGGCCATTTCTCATTCTTTAAGAAGGTATTGCTTTACCTATGGTTTTCAACATCTCCCCAAATAGGGGCAAACTATAGACACCTAAATCTAGTCACTGATAACCCCCAATCAGGATTTTGGCTAATTTCCACTTAAAATGAACAATTTGGCCTAAAAACACTATAACATGCTAAATGATGTGAAAATGACATTTTCAAGTGCCAATTTTGGCCAGGGTATCTCTAAATAGGGAAATGTAATTTATGGGCTAGATAACTTTGATCAGCTCATTTCGAGTCAAAATGTTAATTTTACACCTAAGTGCTCTAGATTGCTCTTTCCTATCAAATCTCTTGCATGAGACATGTGCCTTTGTTATTTTTTGTTGGTAACATCCTAAATGGGAATACATATCCAATGCATCTGACATTGACTTCTAATTCTAATCTAATCAAATTTTGGACCAATAATAAGGCATTCTGATCAATTTGAGTGATTTGTGTATAAAATGTTTAATCATGCTTAAGAGATAATTAACCTAAATTAAGGCCTAATCAATAATTCCATGGAAACTTGTTGAATAATTTGTTTTAGAAATAAATATTGAATATTTACATCATCAAGTGACCTCATTTCTTGGGAAGACATCCCTAGGCCATAAATGCCACAAATATTAGGATTCATGACCTCCATGCCTCATCAATGCCTTCCATGATGCCCTCCATGCCTCTTAATTGCCCCTTCTTCCAATGCCATGATGAGGATAATTACAAACTTAATTCCAAAAATTGAATTAATCCTCAACCACACATCTCAATCTTGAGATGGATGATTCAGGTTGATTTCAGACATTTGCAAATTTTTATAAATAGGAGGCCTCACAACATCATTTATAAGCTTAATTTGTGCAAAGTTATAATGCAGGTTTGTTTCCAAAATCTTTATGCAAATAGTGTTACCATGTGAAATTGATTCCAAGCCAAGCCAAGCCACAAGCCAAAGGTGCCAAAGAGAGATGGAGGTAGCCAAGCTTCCATTTCCAAGGACTTTATGAGCACAAGCTAAACAAGCCACTAATACAAAGGAATTTGGAGCATCCAAGGAAGGTGAAATAATTCTTGTGTTTTATTCCTTACTTTTTAGTTGTGTTTATCATTTATTTTTGTTAAATAATCTCTCCTTAGTGTCTAGGCCTAGAGATGTTATGCTATTAGTGTGTTTCTTTCATTTTGTTTTCATTTTGGAACTAACAACATACTAACCATCCTCTCTTGAGTCAAATTCCTAGATCACAGTAATGAGATAGATTTTTTACTAACTAATCACATGGTAAAGGGATATAATAACCAAAGGGAATAGGTTTTTTATAACCAAGTCACCATGACAAATTATCTATGAAAAAGAGGGATAAGAAATCAAAATAATCATAAAGATACAAAAAAGAGAGTTTTGAGAAAAATTATAGGAAAAAAGGGAAAGCAATGATAAAAGACAAACATATATGAATATAAATGATAATATAAGCAAGATATAGTACAAAAAGTAAGAAATCATGATATCAGAGAAGCAAAAATTTGACACAGTGTCAAATGATATAATAGATAGAAATAAGATTGGATCACACATCCAATCAAATAAAAATGTGAAAGCACCATGTATATACTCATAAATACTAGTAAATCTATTTATACATATTATCTAATATATCAGATAAGTCTCTATGAAGCTAGATATGCATCGTTACTAAAGTTTCATCAATCTTCAATGAATACTAAAAAATACTTCTTTTCTAATTTCCTCAACTAAAAAATTAGGAATGCTCAATGGATCATGTTGAGGAGGAAAACTAGGTAAAGGATGGTCAAGAGAATGCATGGGATTAGGATCTATTAGAGATACATGCAACATTAGTGGAGAAGAATCCATGGGTGAGGGAAGGTCCACAAGTGAATGAATCATAGGTGGAGACATATAAGTGCATGAAGGTACCACATAAGGGTATGGAACCACTGGAGGTGGAGCCATGGGAGAAGAAGGAGAATCCTTATTATAGGAATGACAAATGGGAGCAATGGTAAAAAGTCTAGGAATGGATATAAGATGATATTTAATATGTTATTGAAGGATATGACAATGATTGATATGATGGGTACCACATAGATGCCATAGATAATATACCTCACCATACTTGGGTAAATATTTAGGAAGTCCTTCGAGAAAGGTATGGATTTGTTTGATGAGAGGGATGAAGGATGCAAGGTATCAATATATTTCCATAACTTATGATAATGGGTGGAATAATGATATGCGTGTGAGTGGTTTTAGGAGAAACACTCATAGAAAGAGATAAAATTGGAGTGAAATAATCTGGAGAGGACTCATTGGCCCATTTGGTGGGTAGAGGAGCCATCTTAGGCAAGGGAAGCAAACCATCACCAAGGGAGGGTGATGATGAATAAGGAATAAAACTTAGCTCAATAAGAGTGACAACATCATAAATAGAGGTAGGCTCAACAATAGTAACAATGGAAACAAGATCAACTATAATAGGAATGAGAAGAGGATCAGCTATAGTAGACTCTACTAAGGGAGGGGTGGGATATATAGAAGGCCTAAGGAGAGTTACACTAATTTTAGGGGTAAACTAGCTATGAGGGTTAAGGTACCTAGAAATTTGGTAAGGCCCATTGATATCATGATCCATGAGTGTAATATTACATGGCTCTTCATAAATTATAGGTGTCAACACCATCTCTACCTTTTGATAAAGGGTAAGACTACAAAAATTAGGAACTATAAGTGAAGGAAAACTATGAGATACATGAAAATACTCAAGTAAAGAAGAAAAATAAGAAATAATCTCAACATCATGGGCCTAGACAAGACCACCTACTACTAGATCATCTAAAGAATAAATCATCATAATCTAAGGTGTGAAGATCAATGACATAGGCAAGGATAACCTTGTCATTCGATGAAGCATGGTGAATAGAATGCCTAGTCTTGGTCAAAACTATGGGAATGTCATCACAAGGAGGTTTGTAATAATGAGGCTGTAAGGAATCAGGAAGCTATGAGATGATATGAGGTAAGAGATTAGAAGTATTAATCTTTAATTTAATCTTATTAAGATCATCATCATTAGAGTCTAAGAGGTTGGGAGGAATGTTACCAATGAGCTCAGGATGCCCATTGTAACCTTGGGTTGAGTTAATGAGAAAGTTGAGACACTGAGACTCATGGAATGAAACACTTGGCAAAAGCTCAAGAGAGGAATCTTGAAGACACCACGATCTTGAAATTATTTAAAATTCCAAGGGTTAGTGTCACCCTAAATCTTTTAAATTGTTCCATTATGAGGAAACTTAACTCATTGGCAAGTGGAAGAAGTGATGGCTCTCATGCAGTGAGTCCATGACCTACCAAGCAAGATTTTATAAGAAAGAGGGAAGTTAAAGATCATCACCTTCACATAGATAGTGATAGGTGGGATGATAATGGGAATCCACACATAACCTAGAGGAGGTATTTTCCTTGTATCATATCCTTGGCATGTGATACATTTAGATTTGAGATTACATTCAAAATACCCAAGAGTCTTAATGAAATTAAGAGAAGCAATATAAGTAATATAACCCTCATTAATAGTGCATGCTTGACTTGGATATCACCTATTTCGACACTAATAAATAAGGGAGGATCATTTGTGTAAAGTAGAATCTCATCAATAATCATAGATATAATGGGACATTATAGAGAAAGAGAAGTGTCTATAGTTTCATCAACATATATAGACATCTCTTCACACTTTTGTAAAATACTATCTTTGAAACTAGATAAAGTTATCTCCCGTCTTGCTAGGGGAGGATAAGGAACATTCATTTCAAATAAGAGTTGCATGAGGTAGTTTCTATGATGTGGGGAAATCCTCATAATCTTAACGAATAAAATTTAGGATGGGAGATTAGTGAACTCCGTAATGGGATTCCACTCATCATAACCCATAATAATTTTGTTAGATAAAGGTGCGTAGTGATTAAGGAGATCCTTAAAAGGATAAGCTGAAGTGCATTGAAATTTTTGTTGATAAGAAGAAGGTTTAGAACAAGGTTGTAAATCATGTGGTGATGAAGAATTATTTGGTTTAGATTGATTTTGAGAATTAGAATAAGTGTTAATAGAAGCTTGGTTATCATTAGTATTGGAAGATGATGGAAGAGTGGCAGAAATAGTATGGGATGTGTTATCCAAGGGAGAATCATAAATTGGATCATAAAAAGTAATAAGTTCATCTTGCCCAAACTCATTTAAATGAGTTGGAGAAGAATATTAGATAGGATGATATGTATTAGATGGAGTGTAGATAGTTTAGGAATTAATGAAAGCCACCACCCTTCACATATTAGTCATGCTAACCACATTCACTTTAGAAGTTGGTTCAACAAGAATTTATATGTTGTTTGTGGAAGGGGTGGGCTTGTCTTGGGTGTCTTGAATCAGTTGATGATTAGGAAGAGGGTCTTTATAGATAGCTAAATGCACATTTGATTGATTCAAGGATTGAGTTTTGTCATGTGATTTATAGTCTGTGAAAGCATTATCATAGGCTTTTTGATGATTATAGGTAATGGAATCATGATCAAAATTAGGTCCAAGAAGAAAATCCATAACTAAACTATGAATTTGTCTATAGGTCTCATGAGAATGACCCTAACTATCTTGAAACCAACAAAACTTGTTAAGATCATACCAAGATTTCATAGGATGAGTAAGGTCAAGCTCTCATGAAAGAGGCCTAGGTAGGAATTTAAGCAATTCATCTGAGGATAGAGTTTTGTGAATGTTGATGTTATTTGGTGAGGAAAAATGAGGATTGATATATTATTGAGAAGAAGGATCTAGTTCTAAAGGAGTGTTAGGAAAGACAACTTGAACATTGTTAATGTGGTCATAAGAATTAGTAACACCATCATTAGTGATATTATAGTTTTTACTTTTGAGTAAGAGATGAGGACCCACAAAAGGTTGGGTTGGTAGGGTCGATCTAGTTGACTATGTAAGGGTAGTTTTAAAGACTACAAAATTTGAAAGGAAAGATAGAAAATAAAGAGATAGATAGGTAGAAAGGAACCTTGGTGTATTAGAGATGAAATAAAGAAATATTATTGATAAAAAACCTTTAAGTATGCTTTAGAAACCTAAAAACTAGGTTGACAAGATCAATCAAGCTATATAAGAACCTACTATAGAGTGCTAAAAATTTATAGGGTCAACTGAGTCAACCTAGTAGGTTGAATTGGATGTCTGAAAGGATAGAAACTTACACTAGGTCGATTGGTTTGATCTAACTGCTTATTTATAGAAACCTATGCATAGAAGTCAAAAAAATAGGCTGATAGATTTGATCTATTATGATAAAAATATGATAGAAATAATGACTAAAATAATGAAAAAATAATTGAAATAAATATTTCAAGGGTTAGTTTCACTTGAGGTTCACTATAATGTAATATGAGGGTGATGCCAAAGTGAATGCTAATACTAAGAAGAAAAGAAACAAAAATGGAATTGTTAAGACAATTCAACTAGTGGTAGGATAAGATTCATGTTGAGTTCACCAGAATGTATTCAATTAGAAATTCATCATTTCTATAAATCAATCCTAGCTCAAATAATATAGAGCATACCTGTGCTTATGATTGGAATACACTTGTTAAGTAGGAACATGACCAATATGGGGATTTGCTAGACCCAATTAGGGGATCACTCACCACAACCTATCATGCTAGAATGATTTCAAAGCCTACAATCTAACACAATCACATAACAACCCTAATGGAATCTTAAGGTTTGAAGCATTCACATATTCTAATAATAATAGAGTAAATCTAATCTAGTGCACACCAAAGCTTGTGGCACAAAGTGGGGGTTAAAAATTAATAAACTAAACTAAACTAAACATGTATTAGAAGATATATAATCATTTCAATGTATACATAATCCTAATGCATGGGAGAATAATACAAATGCATTATCTATCTACTCTTACAAAGGAGAAATAAAGTTAAGAACACTTAAGTTTAAATATAAACCCACTAAACCTTGATCTCTCCCTTGGCCAAGGTGATTCGTAAGATATTGTTGTGATATGTAAGGATAATGAATATAAATCAACTTTAGGCTATACAACCTATCTAAGCATCCAAGAGACTTATCCACAAGATAAGATTTGTATCTCTAAAGAAATTATGGAACTCTAAGATTTATTTTTCAAGTAGAATGGTCAATAAGTAGATGTTTGTTTGCACTTATTTGATCTTAGTTCTTCTGTTATGAAATGGTGGGAAATGAACTTGTATATAGGTAGATCTAGCCTTAAATCTTCTCAAAAATGGTGGTTGTACAGGGTCAACCTAGTTAGCCTAGTGTATTTTCAGGGATAATTCACTAGGTCTGAGCTAGGTCAGCCAAAAAAATCACAAGCCAAGGAAGTGAAAAATACCCCTAAATTATACTAGGTTGACCTAATTGACCTAGTATAATTGATAAACCAAAAGGTATTTAAGGAAAGAAAAGGAGGATGAAAAGAGGAAAATGACTAGAATAGGTAGGACTGAGAAGAATAAGATTAGGGTAAATGGTTTTAGGAGACAAGTGTGTAGATGGAAAGTGGCAAAAGAAGCAATAATCTTATGAAGCATTGATGGTCTACACACCCCTTTCACAATGCACCCATTAAGATATGCACTCAAAAATATTAAGACTTGATAGGTTCTTGAAAGATATAAAGTTTTAGTAATCAATAAAAGTTTCAAAACATTATGTGTATATAATAGGCACATTTTATATCTTCATGGAGCAAGTCTAAGAAGGGCAGATTTTTATTTTTTGCCCTCAAAATCACGATTGTTCTTCTACATTTTTATCTTATACTGTAACAAATCATGTTAACCCATTTCTGTGTTTTATGCATCTCATTCCCTTAATTTCAAAATAGTTTCAATTTTTATATTTAGTTTAGTATTGTAAAAGTTATCACATTTTTAGTGACTACTTCTATGTAAAACAAATGTCATGGAGCCTTCCATTTTATCTAGAGAAATGAATTAATTAAATAATATGTATACTTTTTTATATATAATTGATATTTACTTACATATAACCATAACATGTGATGATTAAATTAATGAATGGTTAGATTGGGAGCATAACTATAGTGAATGGTATGTGTATGCAATAAGAAATACATTAGATCTACAAATCAATCATATCTCAGAGAAGATAGATCCTACTTACACTTTCAATTGGGGATACATTAGATAAGTAGGAACATGATCAATATGGATCTACTAGACTAAATTAGGGGATTTTTTTACCATGATAATATTACTAGGGAGGGTTCCAAAGCCTCTAGTCAAGTAAAATCATGCAATAACCCTAAGTCCTATGTTTCCATATTCACTAAAATAATAACAAGTAAATCAAAAAAATCTAATCTAATACTCACCAAAGCTTGTGGCATAAAGTGGGGGTAATAAATAATAAAATTAAACATGCATAAAAGACATATAATCATGTCAATGTCTACAAAATGCTAATGCATGGAAGAGAAGTGCAAATGCATATCTCTGTACTCTTACAAAGGAGGAACAATGTTAGGAATACTTAACTTTAAAGATGAATCCATCGATCCTTATTCTCTCCCTTGAACAAGGTGCTTCACAAGAGGTTGTTATGGTATGCAAGGATTATAAGGATAACTAAGCTCTAGGCTACACAACTCTTTTTCTATTTTGTAAATTATACACACACACACACACACACACACACACACACACAAAACCCTAAACCCTTTCAAAAGATTTGATCGATAAGGTTGACCCAATTGACCTAGTATCATTATTGACAAAAACTTACTACGTCATAAGCTAGGTCAGCCAAGAGCTGACCTAGACCCTAAATGAGTTTTTCTAATAAGATTACAAGTCAACCTAGTCAACTTAGTCATGTAAAATATCAAAAGAGGTTTTAGGTTAGGAAAAGAGGCATCAAAAGTGTCAAATGATTAGAGAAGTGTGAAAAAAATAAAAACAATCTTAAGGGGATGGTTGTTAAGAGATCAGTGTGTAGATAATAAGTGGAAAAAGGGACAATAATCATATGAAGCACTAATGGTCTACCCACCCCTTTCTCGATTCACCCCTTAGGGCATGCACTTAGAGAGATTGAGACTTGATAGGTTCTTGAAAGATAAAGAGCATCAGTAATTGATAAAATTTTGAAAATATTATGTGTATACATATACCCCACTTGAATCTCATCACATGTCATGTAAGTGTAACATGGGATGGTGCTTCAGGAATAAAACATGATGACACATAATGATGATGCTAAATAAAGTGCAGTAAGGAGAAAATAAGATAAATGAAAGGATATAATTAAAAAACACATACCTTTACTTAAATTAGTGTTGTAGATAAAGAAGGAGATGCAAGAGATGTGAAGGTGTATAATGCGAGGAACATTAGGCAAATATGTAGAGATTAGTGCAAAAAAGAGAAAAAAAATGATTTTTTTTGTAATATAGGCATATAATAGTGGAAAATATTCTATAAGACATTAATATTTCATAAAATTTTATGGTTTGAAAAATTAGTTAGTAAAAACAAATACATGATCAAAAGGTCACCTAGAATGACCCATTAGTCAACCTAGGGTATATCTAGTCTATAAAGACACCACTGAGGTGAGGCTTGAGATGTGAATGGGTGGTGACCCCAAGTTTTTATTTGATTACGAGGTATCCCATGGATGAGGTACTCAGGGGATGAGCCTATGGAGATATAGAGATTGATGGATGAGTAGACAAGGATATGATGATTGGTGACACCAAGACAAGTAATAAATGGTTGTAATTTTGAGTCTTAGATATAGAATACTAGTTGTATATAATGGATTGATAGATATATATGGGATCTAATATCTATTTGGTTTGATTTTTAGAGATCCTATGAATGAGGAGGAGGTTGTATGTAATCAAAAATGCATCATGTCTATAAATCAATCCTAACTTAGAAAAGATAGATCATACTTATTCCAATTGGGAATAAATTAGATAATCAAGAACATGACCAATATAGGGATCTAATAGACATAATTAGGGGATCTATTGTCATAATAAACCATGATATAAATGGTTATAAAACTTCTATTCAAGCACAATCATGCAATAACCGTAACTAAGCCCTATGTTTTATAATCATTAAACTAGTAACAAGTAAATTAAAGAAATCTAATCTAGTGCTCACCAAAACTTGTGGCATAATATGAGAGTTAGTAAAGAAAAAAACATGCATAGGCTAATATCAATTAAGCTATGTATGAGTAAGACCCTAATACATGGAGAAGAAGAGTAATATTATTCAAAGCTAATACTTATGTTACTTCTATCTACTAAAGAGGGGAGCAAAGTTAAATGATACTTACTTGAAAGATGAATCTGTCAAGACTCAATCTCTCTCTTGGCCAAAGAGGCTTCACAATAGGTTGTTGTGGTTTATACTAAAAAAGGACAAAGCATCCATGATTTCTCCAAAAGACTAGATTTTACAAATAGAAACCCTAAGTTAAGACTCCTCAAGTAGAATGGTGGAAGAGAAAATTATAAAGAAAAGCAATCAAATAATAACTCTTGTTCATTTTTAAATAATGATGAAATAATCTTGTATATATAGATAGATTTAACCCTAAGCCCTTATGAAAGTTTCAAAAAATAGTTTTGACTTAGTCAAACTAGTATAGTTATGGACCAAAATTCTCTAGGTCACAAGCTAGGTCGATCAAGAGCCAACCTAGACCTTAAATGAATTTTACCCAAAATAGAATAGGGTCGACCTATTTTATCTGGTACAATAGACTATTGACAGGGGATTAAGGTGAGGAAAAGAGGGATGGAAAGTGGGAAAATAATGAAGGAGTATGCAAAATATGAGTAATAGATTAGGGAATATTTTAGGAGCTGGTTGGATTGGTAATAAGTGGGAATAAAGGAAAACAATCCTACAAAGCACTAATAGTCAATCCACCCCTTTTTTGGTGCACCCTTTAAGGCATGCACTCAAAGAGATTGAGACTTAATAGGTTGTTGTAATATAGAAAATATTAGTATATAATAAAAATTTAAAAATATTATGTGTATACATATGCCCCACTTGAAGCTCATCACGTATCACTAAGGTGCAACAAGAGATGGTGCTTCGAGAAAGAACAAATTAATAGACAATGCTAAGGCTAAAAAAATGTTTTTAGTATCTTAAAGAAAAAATAATTGAAATTTAAATGACTAAAATGGAAATAATTGAATAGTAAATGTGATGCCTACCTTGGCTTACCTTTATTTCTAGATGGTTGTCTATTGTGTTTGTACTTTTGATTGTGGCAGGCATAGAAATTGCTTTCGACAAACCCAAAAATGCAAAACTAAAGAGCAAAAAAAAATAAACATAGGAAATCCAAGATAAATGGTGTTATGAGGATAGGACATACTTAGAAATTTGTCAAGTTGAGGTGACAAGTGCTATATTAGACCAAATGACCAATTCAAAATTTTAGAGTAAATCAGGTAACCAAAAAGCCAAGGTTGTTAAAGACTAAAAAACTCAAAAAAGTAAACCTTGAGTTTGAGAGGAAAACTTACCAAATCAAACCAAGTATACATTTCAAAAAAGGATGGTAATCATATAATAATGTAAAAATAGTATCAATCCTTAAACAAAGATGGTCAATAAAAAAATGGTAAAATAATATTGATGAATAAGAAGTAACAATCCTTACTCAATCATCAATGGAAAAAGTGCATAAAAGGGGAAACAACATTGGTGAGTGAGAAGTAACAAGCTAATTACTCACTCAACAATGGAAAAAGGTACATGAAAGTAGAAATAGACTTAGGTGTCTGTAAAAAGGGTAGTAAAACAAATACAAATGGTAAAACAAAGCAAAAAAAGTCTAGAAATGTAGAGTAATGGTGTAAAATAAGTAATCCATATCTATCCAAACATATTTGTTTTTCTATAAGGATAGATACAACTAAAACAAAGTAGTGCTAGAATGTTTTTTAATATGTGAATAAAAAGGGAGTAAATAAGAGAGAAAACAAATTTGGAATCACAATTTTCCTATCAAGGGGGGAAAAGAAATGGGTAGAGGGGAGAATGAAGAAAAAACCAAGGTAGAAATCTTTATCAAATTCAATACACTCAAATTAGGTTTTTTCAAAAAAAGAGAACTTTTGATCTTAAAGACTCTAAAGAATTTTTGTTAGCCACATAAGTCTTAGGTCAACAAATGAAGTATATAAATCATCCCATGAATGTTATATGCATGAAAAATTAAAATGGACCTACCTTCCCACAATGTGTTCCCCATTCCTCAAGACCCCTTATAGATTCATCGATATACTATGAAGGTAGGGTACATGTATGAGAAAGTAGGTAACACCATAGAGTTTGTTGAATTTTCCTATTCTAATGTATTGGCCTATCAGACCCTAATTGACCTTAGCTCTATTGTGAGGCCAACTCTGGAGTTTGAGATTTGATTTGAGATAGGA
The DNA here is from genome assembly GCA_037957365.1 of Torreya grandis. Classification (NCBI taxonomy): domain Eukaryota; kingdom Viridiplantae; phylum Streptophyta; class Pinopsida; order Cupressales; family Taxaceae; genus Torreya; species Torreya grandis. The sequence continues at coordinate 450,117 of JARHVA010001780.1, forward strand.
GATGTATTTATAATCAAGTATTTCTATGTGATTTTGAATTTTGAAATTTATATGTTTCCTTTTATTATAGACACCAAAATCGTGTCTAACCCTTGGTCGTCCTCCCCTTCTCTCCCCTTGCCATTACCCTATGACCCATTTATGACCCCCATTTTATTCTCCCATGCCTATTTAGCCCCTCTCGACCATTTTCCCACGAGCCTTGACCCTGACAGCATGTAAGAATGAGCAGAAGGCTAAAATTAGCCTCTGTCCCCATTCTGCATCTACTGACGTCGGTCACTACTCGGCCGATGTCGCCAACGTCGATCACTATTCGGTCGACGTTGGCAGTTTTGTTAGCATTAGTTATCCTTAAACTACATTCTTGACCCAAACACAAGATCCATTATCCATTATTTGTTATTCGTTATTCGGTTCTCAATCAGTTTTTCGATCAATTATCCAACCTTCTTTCAAAACATTCTTTCATTCGATCTTCAAAAAACAATCAGCCAACTTTTCATTCAATCAATCTACAATCAAATCTCTCTCACTCTCTCTCTCAGGTACAGGTATTCTGCTTCAATCATCTCACTGGAGGTCTACTACATTAAACTTTTGCAACACACCGACAACAACAATCATGTCTCCTACTCTATCTTCAGCAGGTAATAGGTAAGCATTTGTTCTGTGCTTTTATTTTATTTTTTGGTTATTGTTTTTAGTTGATATCACCACCCAGATTTAGATTCAGACCACAGACCCAACTTGACTTCCTCCTGTATCACCTCTATCCACCCTTTTTAGAATATACAGTTTGTAACTCTACCCAGATCCCTACACAGACCCCCAAACAATCCCTCTGACGACAAATAGGCTCACTAACCCTCAGACAAAACCTCAGACCATTCTGCAGTCTTGAACCCTATCCAGACCTGACCAAACCCCGTCTAAGGACTACTGCCCTGACCGACGCTGGTCATTACCCCTACTGACGTGGGCATCTTAACTGACATCGATGACCTTCCTTGATCGATGCCAGCATAGAGATCGACGCTGGCGACTGTGCAAAGTAGTTTGCTGCATATTAGGTATGCATTTTGCTTTTTGTCTTTTATTTCTTTCATTATATCTTTCATTATTTCTATTTTTGTCAAATATTCTATTTTTAATCAGTGGGTTGATATCCCTCAAGGAAGTCTTCGTACTTTCGGGATCAAGCATTTGCTTGGTAACCCACCATCTCCTCATCTAACATCTTCTTCATTTTAGTCTCTTTCTCTTTCAGGTGTCATCCTCCACAACCAAAGAGGAGTTCTCACGACGTCTGGATAATGGTGCGCATGACTTCATCTAGGTACATATAAGCCTTAGACCATTCTTCTTAGTTTCTTATTCTCTCTTTGAATGTAGAAAGTGAAATCGCATAGAAACATTTTGGCACGCCCGGTGGGACCTTAAGGTCTTCCTTGGGTTCCTTTTCTTTCTGTTCATATAGGTGCATTAGGTTTCTCCCTTTTCACCTCTTTTTTCTCTTCTAAATGACATCATAAGTAGGATTAAAAAGAACCTTTCTTTCTTTTCTCACATTTCAAACTAGTCAAAAGTCATATTCTTCAACCCTTTCTCAACTTGTTTTCATTCGAACTCACATTTTGACTTGGGCTTAAAACACATTACATGTCATTTCTACTTGCTTTCATTTCTTAGTCCACACCTAGTAATTAATAAACCACATCATGAATTAATCATAGTCCACTTTATGTTACACAACTGAACCACTTACACAAATCAAAAATCAAAACTTACCTGAGACAAGGCCCGACTGGGATTTCATCCCCCAGCGAATACCTTACCCGTCCCAGCAATCCCACTTGGATTTCATCACCAAGGGGAAAGCCCACTCTGTTCTCTGGTAGAGGATAATCTCTAGGGAAAGTATATTTTGGCTAGGTGAGACCAGCTTATCACTGGGCTCATGAAGTGAGGGGAGCTTGCTCCTTAGCACCAGGCCATGTACGGAACCTAACCCAAACTCTTGAGTGCCTAAACAAACCTGAAACCATCCGTAGACTACCTCTTCAAGGACCCTTCTAATAGCCAACCTCCCAAACATCACTTTAAGGCATAAGCCAATAGGATTCTAAAAGTTGATTCTTAGGATTTAACGCTTAGGACCTGCTTGTGTTCTTCTATTTTTCTATTCCCATCTGCTTGTTTGAGCTAGTGAGGACGTTCTTCTTCATTTTTTTCCAAGAATCTTCAATTTTTTTGAGTTTCTAGAAATCACAGTCACCGGCATCGACTTTACCACCGACGTCGGCCATCTTCCCTCTCCGGCATCGGTTATCTAACTGACATCGGCCATCTATTATCACTGACATCAATTTTTTAACTGACATCAGTCACTGTCATAGTCTGTTTCTTCCAAAAATAGTAGCCTTAAAACCCACCCCTTTTTCTGCCAAAACCCCATTCTGAGTTTTTGAAACTAAAAAAACACAGTTTCTAAAACTTGACCCTTCTTGCCTTGAATGGTTTTGACACGCAGTCAAACCAAGGCTCTTCTTGACCATGCTAGCCATCAACTGCTTCTGCATTCCCCATCCATAACCAATCCCTTAATGGAGTTCCACTCAGAGACTAAAATAACTCCAACTTGATCGACCCCAACTCAGCCTCCCATTATCCCTGAAGGGGACCAAGATTTCAAGAGATTCTTGAACCTCAATGTCAAATCCCTCCAAAACTATCTCGCAAGAAACTCAATGTGAGACCTTTCAGGTGAAGGGGCTATGACATCAACACCAACTACTACCCAGCCTTTTGCCTGAACCATTAATCTGACTATGACCAATATGCAAAGTTTGGCCTCCCCATCTATTTTTAGACCAACCTCCATCGGGGTTCCATTACCCCCTCAACCACACGCAATTCAACCAAGTTCTACATCATACCAGAACTTGATTATCTCGACCCCTCACACTCTTGTGCCCATAAATGCAAGAGTGTCTATCTCCCCTTTTGCCAATGCCACCACACAACCACCTTTGGTGATATCTAGTCAACTTATGCCCTCTACCTTCACAACCCAACCACTTTTGGCCTCCACTTATGTCCCTGCGACTAGTTACACATATGTTGTGCCCCTACAAGCACAACTGACTACGTCGTATGCTCCTTCTAGCACCTTTCAAGTGCCTTATAACCTAGGGGGCACCCCATCCACCAATCCATCAGTAGATATAATCAAGATGCTAATGGATAAAATGTCTAGTCTTGAGACCTCTATTTTTGGTTTGCGCAATGCCCTCTCATATGAGCAAATTTTCAATGAACTCATTCATCCTTCTGTCTCGATCTGACCATACCCCAACTAGTGGGAGCTTCCTAAATTTTCTCTTTTCAAGAGTAAGGAAGACCCACAACAACATCTACGGGCATTCAGACATGCCTACTATCTCATAGCCCACGATGATGCGTTACTTCTACGCACATTCCCCATGTCACTTTCCAGCCCTGCTCTTGACTAGTATAGCTCTCTTACCAAACTTTATATCTTTTCATTCCCTCAACTTGCCCAATTATTTCTCAACCATTTTTCTATCAATATCACCAAACAAGTCTCGATCACAGACCTCTACTCCATCAGGCAATTTGACGACAAATCAATAGTCGATTTTGTCGCTCATTGGAGAGGCTTGATTAACCAGCTCTCCTTCTCCTTGCCTCAACCTAAGCTCATCGTGCTCTTTTCTCGAGCATGTGCCAGGCACATCTCTTCCACCTTGCGGGTTCAAACATTTTGCACTTTTGATGAAGCTTTCACCATGGCCCGAAAGCTTGAACTCCGCGCCATTGAAGAGGACAAGGTCAAATTGCATAATACTAATGCAAGAACCAATGACCCTTCTTCTTCCAGACCTTCTTCTTCTTCCCAATCCAAGTCCAAAGGAGTGGCCAACACTATGGTTGTTAGATCACCATCTTCAATAACAAGCAACCAATCTCAACCTTGTACATCTCTAAGCATCACCAAACAATTCCAACAACGGTACATCCAGTGTTCATACACTCCACTTGGAGAATCATACGCTTCCATTTTGGAAAAACTTGTCAAGCAGGGGGTCCTCAATCTCCCTCCAATTTGACCACCCTAATTCAACCCTTCAAAAGCCCTCCCTACATGGTATAGGGAGGCCAACTTCTGTCACTATCATCGCATCTACGGCCATGACATCGATAATTGCCAAACCTTCTAAAACATAGTCCAAGACATGATCGACAAGGGGGATCTTATTTTGGATAACCCGAATGCCCCACCCAACCAACACATCGACATCTTCAAGTAACCATTCCCAAACCTTGACCAATAGCTCCCAAGAGCATGACATACGCACGATCAACATGGTCTCGCCTCTTGTACCTTACCAACCTCCTTCATAGGTAGAAGAACCCTCTTCTCATGTTAGTCCTCCATCAACCTCTCTCATACTGGAGGATGCCTTGACCATACCTATGCCATTAACCACATCTTCATCTTTCCTCCTACCAATGGGGGACCCTACCTTGCCTACTCCTCAACCACAAATAGAAGGCACCATCATCCCTGCCCTCTGCCCTCTTAAGGAGCCACACTCTCCTATTTCTTCTCCACCAAGAGAAGACCCAGTCTCTCTACCCATTTTGACTGAGGAAGACCCAGTCATAGTTTCCTCTTGCCTTTTGTTTGAGATTACTATATCTCACTCACCTCTGTCCACATCTGAACCCAAACCCATATTTAACCTCACCTCACACAATGGTGGTCCTCAACCCAAACCAAAGAAGGCCACTAAACCCCACTGGAGGACTCCTCCCCCACCTTCATCATTACCTTCAATTTTGGGCCTGCACCCATCCACCCTAATAAGAGTGCTTCCCACTCCCATACCTCACAGAGACAAGTCACCTCCATTACTCTCTCAACCCATTAGACATATATCTCCTTCAATCCATCGACCAACACCTCTTACGCCTCTCAAACCAAAGTCATCAAACCCCACTACAACAAGACACATAGACCCATTAATAGGTTCTTATGCCTTGTTGTTATGGTAATTGTTGCAGTCTTCTCACATCAATCTCCCGCTTCTTAAACCATATCAATCTCTCAGACCAAAACCACCTTGGTTCGACGACACTCAAATTTGTGTGTATCATCACACACCTGGGCACGACACTGAGCATTATTGTGCCCTCAAGGTTGTCATTCACCAATGCTTGGGGAAAGACACCCTCCTTCTTCACCATGTTATCAACAAACCCTCAACACCACCCCACTCATCAACTCTCAGACCAAGACCATCTTGGTTTGACAACTCTAAATTTTGCCACTATCATCACACTCTGAGACATGACACTGAGTGTTGTTGCACTCTTAAAGCTATCACTCGTCAACATCAGAGAGAGGATACCCTTCTCATCAAGGATCCTCTTGACCACCCCTTTGACAAATCATCATCACTGACCCATGCTTCTCATACCTCATCACTTAAATCAGGATCTCCACACCAGACTATGGTCCCTTTGCCACCTTTAACCCCCTTATTCGACATCAACATAGTCAATCTGATCACCAAGCCTCAACTGACCTTGACCAATCTATCAAACATTCTTCCTAGCCACTAAGGGAATCCAACGCTCATCCAAGCCTCAACCAACCCTTCAACCCAGTCTCGACCAAATATCACTCACTCTTTTCATCCTAAACCTTGGCTAGGCCTCAACCAAGCCTCGACCATGTCTCGACCAAACAAGCATTGACCTGACCTCGACCAAATACTAATTTCAACCCAACATTGACCAATCATTGACCAAATACCAATCTCAACCAAATCTTGACCAACCATTCAACCAACTTTTTAATCATGACCTCGACCATGCATCAACCAGTCTCGACCAATTTTGACCAATCATCAATTCAAACCTCAACCAGACCTTGATCATGACATTGACCAAGACCTCAACCAAATTTTGACCAAGACATTGATCAGACATTCACCCAGACATTGACCATGACATTGACCAAACCATCGACCAAACACTAACCAATCATCAATCATGACCTCGATCAATATTTGACCAAACATTCAACCCAACCTCTTAATCATCAACCAATCAACATCAATCAACACATGGCCAATCTCAAAGAGGTAAATAGGGCAAGTCCACTCCTAATTGACTCAGACCTCATCATAGCGCACAAGCATGGCCCAGGGACTTATCAAAACCTGAGCCCCTTTTTATGCCTTGCATCTGTGATCATTCTACTGTTAGTCAAGTACTCATCCACTTGACATTTAACTTGAGCTCATCCCTTGAGCAATCCCCATCCTCCTAATCCTCATTCCTTTCAACCCTATTCCGCTAAACAAATCCTCTATAACCCTTTTATGATGCATGGATGCTTTGTCCTAATAAAAGGGAGCCCTTAAACCTCTAGAGGCTTGTCCATGGCTAAAAACTTTAGTCAACAAAATATATCAAAAATCGAGATGTCAAAACATATCCAAGGTCACCAAATCAAATTAAAAAGGCAGACTGCTCCCTCGAAAGATAGCTGTACTATCATTGCTCTAGCTAATAGACTGCTCCCTCGAAGGACAGCCATTCAAACTTATATAAAGCAAAAATATAGACCACTCCCTCAAAGGATGGCTATAACTAAATCTTGCTACGAATAACAATCTTTCTTAGAAGCTTCCTGCATTGATCAGCTTCACAAATGACCACCAAGCAAAATGACATCTCTATGTAGACTTCTCGCATTGATCAGTCTGCACCAAAAAAAAATGACTGATAAGCTATCAAGCCATGGACATGCCTATAGTCATTCTCAGGTCACCTATAAAAGGGGCAAAGTTATCTCTACTCTAAAATGGGTTACCCTATCCTCCTCCTATCACCTGCTCAAGGGACTTCGAGCTCACTTTAATGTCAAAGTGATTTGATTACCTCTCTAACACAACCTATGGTCAATGATGTCATGCATGAATGGGGCTCTTGGTTCTAATAACCCCTATCTATTTTGTCCTTTTGGTCCTTGTCAATGAATGGGTGAATATGCCTTTCACTTCTTTTGCACTTTGGTCACATTCAACCAAATTATTTTCTCAACCCAAACCAACCTCAACATTTTCAGACCACCAACATCATCATAGTCCATTTCACATAGTTTCTATGGACACCAATACACATGAAAACTATCGACCAGTCTCAATTTATGTTAAGCATAAACCAATACTTGCTGAAGCATAAATGGACCCAATTCATTTTTAGCATACATCCATCACGCCTATGGAAAATTGCTAGGGGTGAAAGACCCCTCAACCAATGTTACAGCATACACCATTTGGAAAAGGTTGTAACATATTTTTCTCCTCATCATTTTGACACATGACCAAACCCATCATCGACCATTTTGTCTCTTCATCTAAACTACATTGGTCTGAGGCCCCTTCTAATCTGGGCTATGTAGGCAGTACTCAGATGACACGACGTCTTTTGGGGTTAGCTTGACCACCCTCATTTGTTTGTCTCTCTAATGGACAAACCTTCTTTCTTCCTTTTGACCATGACTTTCCCTCCACCAAGACCAATCCATTACCTTTGACCCTTCCTCCCTTTTAGGGAGAACTACATTAGCCTGAGGCCCAACAATAAGGGATATGTAGGTAGCACTCAGTGTTCTGAGGTTAGCTCGGCCACATTCTTTCATCCACCCATTCATTCAATCAGTTATTTATCTCAGCCTCATCTCAACCAACCACTTTGGAGATCATGCCTATCTCCCTCGACCCCAACCACTTCCAAGACAATGTTGCCTTGGTTGTTTTTGCATGTATGCTACCTCGCGAATGGTTAGCAGAATTATGCGCAGCCCATATTTTTGACCCTCACAAGTATAGGATCGCAAGCCAATTGATCTCCACTACTTGTGACATTTTCGTGTTTCCAAGAGCACTTCCTGAGCCTGGGATACTTAGAACATGATGACCATTGGAGCTTCAGCTTAGATTGAATAACCCAATCAGCTACGACCAAATGCTGGGGCCTGATTATTTCAATTTTGGCACTCCTCGACCTTGACCTACGATAATTTGACCTATCCATCTCGTGAAGTGGTATATGCGCAATCACAACTATTGCAGCATTCACCCTCACCATTTTTCATCCACTCTTTATCAACTCAGCACCTGATTCCTGGTTCCCTTCCCTTGACTCCTGCTTTGAGGGGGAATACCTCATCTCATCCAGTGCAATCAACCTCCTATTTTTGTCTTGTAATTCATTCAAACAACCAACAAGACAAAATTAACCTTATCCCACACCTGGGGCAACCAACTCCTATTTTTGTCTTGCAGTTCATCTAGAACAACCAACAAGACAAAAAGGGGCAAATGTAGACACTGAAATCATGTCTGACCCTTGGTTGTCCTCCCCTTCTCTCCCCTTGCCATTACCTTATGACCTATTTATGACCCCCATTTTATTCTCCCATGCCTATTTATCCCCTCTCGACCATTTTTCCATGAGCCTTGACCCTGACAGCATGTAAGAATGAGCATAAGGCTAAAATTAGCCTCTGTCCCCATTCTGCATCTATCGACGTTGGTCACTACTCGGCCGACATCGCTAACGTCGATCACTATTCGACTGACTTCGGTGGTTCTGCTAGCATCGGTTATCCTTAAACTACATTCTCGACCCAAACACAGGATCCATTATCTGTTATCTGTTATTCATTATTCAGTTCTTAATTAGTTTTTTGATCGGTTATCCAACCTTCTTTCAAAACATTCTTTCATTCGATCTTCAAAAAATAATTAGCTAACTTTTCATTCAATCAATCTGTAATCAAATCTCTCTCACTCTCTCTCTCAAGTACAAGTATTTTGCTTCAGTCATCTCACTGGAGGTCTGCTACATCAAACTTTTACAACACACCGACAACAACAATCATGTCTCCTACTCTATCTTCAGCAAGTAATAGGTAAGCGTTTGTTCTATGCTTTTATTTTGTTTTCTAGTTATTGTTTTTAATTGATATCACCACCCAGATTTAGATTCAGACCACAGATCTGACTTGACTTCCTCCTGTATCACCTCTATCCACCCTTTCTAGAATATACAGTTTGTAACTCTGCCCAGATCCCTACGCAGACCCCCAAATAATCCCTTTGACCCCAAACAGGCTCACTAACCCTCAGACAAAACCTCAGACCATTCTGTAGTCTTGAACCCTGTCCAGACCTGACCAGACCCCATCCAAGGATTATTGCCCTGACCGATGCCAGTCATTACCCCTATCAACGTTGGCATCTTAATCGACGTCGGTGAACTTCTTTGACTGACGCTGGCATAGAGATCGAGGCTAGTGACTGTGTAAAGCAGTTTGCTGCATATCAGGTATGCATTTTGATTTTTGTCTTTTATTTTTTTCATTCTATCTTTCATTATTTCTATTTCTATCAAATATTCTATTTTTAATCAGTGGGTTGATATCCCTCAAGGAAGTCTTCATATTTTCAGGATCAAGCATTTGCTTGGCAACCCACCATCTCCTCATCTAACGTCTTCTTCGTTTTAGTCTCTTTCTCTTTCAGGTGTCATCCTCCACAACCAAAGAGGAGTTCTCACGACGTCTGGATAATGGTGTGCATGACTTCATCTAGGTACATATAAGCCTTAGACCATTATTCTTAGTTTCTTATTCTCTCTTTGAATGTAGAAAGTGAAATCGCATAGAAACATTTATATATCATTGCCTTTTATTTCAAATGATTTGGCTTTTAACTTTCTTGATATCTTTTTCTATTCCACCTCCATATGTATTGGAGGTTTGTCAATGATGTCTCCAAAGTGACCAAGGTAATTGATGAATTATCATGTATGTTAGGATGAAAATGACAAAGTGTGATTTAATGTACTTCAATCAATGTGCTTCAATGTTCTTGTATTATTCTTTAATGTTTGTTTGATATAGGTAATTGATGGGTTGGAGAGATATAACACATATGAAAGTTTGTAAGGACAAAGAAGAAGTTGTGAGGCATCCATAGATGTCTTGGTGAAACTTTGGTGTATCACTTAATCATTTAGAACAAGAAACATGCATCTTCTAATGTAAGAGAAGTCAGATAATCACTACACATCATGCAAATATGAATGAATTAGCAAGTTTGTGCATTTATTTTTGGTACATAGAAAGCCACCTAAGGTCAAAGGAGTTCATAGAGATATTTTTATAGTGCCAATAAGGTCCCCTAAAAATTTAGACTCTTGAAGTTTTTTATATCTCAAGTTATAAAGCTTCAAATTTGCTCTTGAAGACTATGTCATGCCAGAGACTGTCAAGTTTAACTTTGTCAAAGTTTAAGGTCAACTAGTCAATGGATCTAATGATGCATGTTAAATCATATATCTTGATCTAATGGTACACATAAAAGTAAATATGTCAAATAATGAACACATTAGTGACATTTGTCACATTTATGGAGCTTGGATAGAAGATTAAAGGTGAGCATATGATTGTGCAATTAGAAGATCGATGATGTAAGTTGAGTCAAAGAGTCAATGTGCACAGAAGGCATGTTGAGTTGTCAAGTGGCACAATCATGGGAACTCAGATCTTAGATAATTAGTGAGAATTTCAAGATAAATAATAGGATGATCTATGGATATCAATGGTGTGTATTTATTCAAAACTTCCAAGAAGCATGAGATGAGTTCAACATGTTTGATGTTTAACAATTGCTTAGTGATCGTTGGAATTTAAATATCCAAATTTATGAGGGAAAACTAGTCTATAGTTTTTGAGCTATAACTTTTGATTTATGCATAATTTGATCATGGTGTAAAAGACAAAGTTTTAGATGATTTAAAGGTATATCCAAAGAACCTAGTTATAATATTTAAATGTTTTTATAGTCAAAGTTATGGATCTCTAAATTTGACTATGTGTTTTATCATGTTTTACAAGTGACCCAAAAAGGATAATTAAGTTATTATTGATAGTATTTTTATGTTTAAAAATGATATAACTATTGGATATTATTTAATACTTAATTAATACCATCTATGTATATTTTTGAGGTTTGACCAATCCATATTCAGTATGAACAAAGTCTTAAAAGTTGAATATTTGATTGTTTATGGTGTTACTGTGTACAAAATAATGTTTGATTAGATTGTGATTTAGTAGAAGAGTGTTTTGGTGGGAAAAAACACCTAAAGATGTCTTAGAGATCATATAAAGTGGACTCATGTAATTGAAAGTGATCATATGTTCTTAGTTTTCTTGATGGAGTGCTAAATGGGTGAATAGGTCTCCATGAGACCTATAAGGGCTACTAAGGTCTAATTGAAAGGTGTAATTACCTAAGTGTGACCCATAGATACAATGGCCAACCTATGAAAATGTATTTGAGCTATGATTATCATGATATAAATCTTAAGGGTTAAGTAAAGTATTATTTTTGACCTAGAAGTTGATATTCATGAAGACCTTATAAATAGTGGAGACTAAGGCAATGGTTTTGTGAAGAGTAGAGAAGATGTGATATTGAGTAAAGAAAAATTTAAAATAGAAGTTATAGGTTAGTGATGACCATTATATAGCAAATAGGATTAGTCATTTTTATGTAGGTGAACACATAGGTCATTATATCTAATAAGTCTAGAGGAGGTAGATTGAGTGAGTAAGACCTAGAGGCTAATTGAGTGAGTATGATTAGTGGATGGATTGAAGATATAATTAGGTTGAGGAGTGTGTGAATAACCTACAAGTCATTTTTTTGATGTTGTGTCAAAGTTTTTGTAAGTTTTCTAATTGTGTATGTGCTTAGAAGTGAAGAATGATCCAAAAGGGTGTTTTGGGTGCATTGCTTGTGTATGCATGTTTATTAGAGTGTAAAGGGGAAAGAGTGCAAGTAAAATAAGCCCATCATTAGGTGTATAAGACATCAGATCAAAGGTAGAGATTAAATCAAGGTAGCTAAATGGGTGGTTGGTTGCCTAGGAGGTTTATGCTTCCTTGTGGAATGGGTATCTCACTAAACTAAGGGATGGGTGTTCCATGATAAGTGGATGTTGGTCTAAATGTTAGATCTTGTTTTATAGGACTAGAGTTAATATTGTAGGGTTTAGTGGTTTTTATCCCCTGAGAGGTTTTCCCATGTATATGATGTGTTCATGTGTTGTATGCTTTTATGTATGATTTGGATATATGTAATTTCATGTTTATGTTTCTTGATCAAGATTGATGTATGCTGAAAGTTTAAGAGTTGGGAATTTAACTAGATTATCTAGAATCACTCATTCACCCCCCTCTTAGTGATTATACCTCTAATAATTGGTATGAGATCAAGACCTTCTTTACAATTTTAATTACTTGAAGGTGATCTAATATACAATATGGCTAAACAATTGAAGAAAGAGAATCAAGAGTTGAAAGATTAAGTGGATGTTACTTACGCATGTATAAAATCAAGTGAAGAAAAGTGCAATTAGCTCAAGGTATTTATTGATAAGTACATTGGTAAGATGAGAGAGTATGATCAAGAAGATCATGGCCTCAAACTTTAAATCTATTATGGATGAGTGCATCAAGATCAAAAAGGAGATACAATAGTTGAAAGCAAGCTCAAGATCAAAAGATGATAAAGAGAAGATCAACATTCTTGATGATCAATCAATTATTAAAAGGACAAATCTAATTTCAAAAGATGAATAAGTTGATCTAGAAGCTAAGCTCATGAGTACACTTGGTAAACTACAAGAGTAAAGGAAGAGAAATTATAAAATGAGAAATATGATCAAAGGTCTTGAAGCGCAAATTATATCTCTCAAGGAGATTTTGTCATGCAAATCCATGAGAGAAGAAAAGGAGAATCAAGAAATAATCAAGTATATGGAAGTGCAAGCATGTAAATTGAAAGATGACATGGAAAAAAGGGATAAGGAGGATAATGAGACCATCCAAGATCTTAAAATTCAGTTAGAGGTTACAAGTTCAAGCATGCAAGAAAAAGAAGATGAATGTGCTCAATTAAAGATTAATCTTGTTTTTCTAAAAGATGAGCATGAGAAGGTCATAATAAGATAGGAAATCTTGAAGAAGAATAAAATAAATCAAAATAAAATAAAGAGGATGATAACATTCAATTGAATACCAAGCTAGATTCATTGAAAGACAAGAATGAGATTTTTTTTGTCAAGGTAAACAAGACCAAGAAAGATGTAATAACCAATATCAATAATAAAATATCTATAAGGAAGCCAAGTTCCATGAGGTATGAAATATATTTTAATGATCATTATTATGCTTGTCATAGGTTTGGTCATAAGGCAAGAAACTATAGAAGGAAGAACAACTGATCAGCTCGAGGTATGGATAATAAAGTCTTATATAATTATCATGACATGGGACATATTGATATATTATTCCCAAGAATGCATGGGAAAATACTAACCTAGGTATGGAGACCTAATACAGTCAAGTTTGAACATAATGATCTTATGAGACAAGATGGTATGTTTGCTGAGATTCATAATATTCATCAAGTAAAAAGTATGAATGATTTTATTTGTTTATGTTACCATCAAATTGTTCATATTAAAATAAATTGTATAAACAAGATATTAGGTCATAAGAAGGTGAATGGACATCCTAGTGTGCTCAAGAAAGGTCAATACTTGGTATGGAATCCTAAGGAAGTGAAGACCAAAAAAACTAATTTAGTTGAGATGAAAGATCAAGGTGGACTGCCTACGAAAGCAAAAGAGGAATAAAATATGAAGAAGGTTTAGGAATGTCAATAGAATGTGTCATTTATATAGAGAGAAAAGGAGAATGAAAAGTTAGTTCAATTTGAGCTCAAGGAAAAGACCAAGGTGCTAGTTGAGACTAGTTCTGAGGTGTGTATGGATATAAGTGAACATCCTGATATTGTTGATCATGTTTTATTCAAATAACATCAGTTTTCAATGCCTAGTGATGAGGTTATTTATTCATTTGAAAAAATTAAGAAGAAGAAGAGCTATCAATATCAGATGACCAAAGATGCTTTATTTACCATGATAGAAATGAAGTAAAGTCAATATTTTTTGTTTTGTGTATTAGTTGACAATTCTGAATTAAATAATAAATTCAAGGATCCATTCAAGTCAATTTGGTGATGAGGTAAAACTAAAATTTGAATTAGAGTATGGAGATATGGGAGTCCCCTAAGTTCTGGGACTTTTAGTCTCATTATGCAAAAGGGGTGTCTCTCTCTAAGCTTCAAAGAGACATTTAATAGAAAGAGGAATCATGGTAGATGTCTATTGAGATTTAAGTATTTTTAGGACAATAATATCATTTGAATATATGTTTGGCTAAGGGGGAGCTAACTCAGCTAGTTTGAGTGGCTTAAAAGAGTTGTGGATGATGTGAGGGGGAGTATATGTGAGATGTTCTATTCATGTTGGAGATATGAATAAGTATATTACAAATTTGAACTCAATCATGTTGATATGATGACTTGATTAAATCAGGTTAGGTACTTTGACAATGTACTCAATCGTCATGCATCAACTAAAAAATAAGCTTTGTAAATAGTTAGGTCCTAGGATCAAAAGACTGTGTAGTAGAATCTAATTAACAAAAGAGAGTTGAGATAAATTAAATTTTTATTTGTCAAAGTGGATGAGGTGGATTGGTAATGTCATAATTTCATCATGATTAGTTTTTTGTGTTCTGGCATGTTATCTGCTATATGTGCAAGGTCTGTAGGTTAGCCATGGAGATTTACAAGTGTCATTTGAAGAATTTCAAGTTTTCATTGTGTCTTAGTGGGATAGAAAGGTGTGTTGACCTAAATTAAGTGTGTTCTAGGTGATTTCAAGTTATGAAGGTCTTTTATGTGCAATTGGAGAATTATGTTTGCTTTTGAGTTTCCTAGTTTATACTTGAGGGTATGTAGGTCAAACACCATGATATATGAATTATGGGTTCCCAAATGATTCTAAGCTCAAAATTTGGTCAATAAGTGTGTATTGATGACTTATAGATGTGATAATTTTTTTAGAGATGGGCGTCGATCAAAAGGTGGTGTGTTGACCAAGTTTATCTTATAAACCTATTATTTTTCTCATTTTAAAAAAATGGTTTTCCTAATGATTTGAGATTTATGGTTAGAATTGAAATATAAAGACCAATTTTAGCTAAGGAGATCAATGACATGTATTTAGTAAAAATTAATAGGGAGCATGAGATGAGGTCAACATGTCCCATGTTTAACAATTACTTAGTGACCATTGGAATTTAAACATTCAAATTTGTGAAGGAAAACCAATATACAAGTTCTAAGCTATAACTTTTGATTATGTATAATTTGATCATGGTGTAAAAGGAAATGTTGTAGGGGATTTCAAGATGCATCCATATAACCTAGTTAAAATATTTGAATGTTAATACAGTCAAAGTTATGGAGCTCCAAATTTGATTGTGTTTTGTCATGTTTTTCAAGTGACCCAAGAAGGATAGTTAACTTATTATTGATAGTATTTTTATGTTTCAAAATGATATAACAATAGTATATTATTGTATACTTAAGAGAACCATCTATGTGTATTTTATAGGTTTGACCAATCCATATTTAGTATGAATAAAATCTTCAAAGTTGACTATTTGATCATTAATGGTGTTATTGTGTACATAATAATATTTGATCAAATTGTGCTTTAGTAAAAAATTATTTTGGTGGGATAAATCACCTGAAGATGTCTTGAAGATCATATATATTTGACCCATATAATTTAAAGTGATCATATGTTCTTAATTTGCTTGATAGAGTGCTAAATGGGTGAATAGGTCTCTATGAGATCTATAAGGGCTTTGAGGCCTAAATGAAAGGTGTAGCTGCTTAAGTGTGACCCATAGATGCTATGGTTAACCTGTGATAATGTATTTGAGATATTATTATCGTGAAATAAGTCTTAAGGGTTAAGGAAAGTATTATGGCTGACCTATAAGTTGATATTAATGAAGACTCTATAAATATTGGAGACCAAGGTAATGGTTTCTAGACTTGAGTCTGAAGAGTAGATCAAATGTGATATTGAGTTAAGGAACCTTTGAAAGAGAAGGTATAGGTCAATGAGTAAAATTATATATAAAAGAGGATAAATCATGTATATCTGATCAAGTTGATGTAGGTGAACACATAGGTCATTGGACCTAGTAAGCCTAGAAGAGGTAGACTGAGGGAATAAGCCCTAAAGGCTAATTGAGTGAGTATGCTTAGTGGATGGATTAAAGATATGAGAAATTTGAGGAGTGTGCTTAACCTATAGGTCATGTTTTTGATGTTATGATTTTCAAGTTTTTTGATTGTGTATGTGCTTAGAAGTGAAGAGTGATTCAAAAGGGTGTTTTGGGTACATTGCTTGTGTATGCAAGTTTGTAAAAGTGTACAAAGGAAAGAGTGTAATTAATATAAGTCTATCATCAAGTGTAGAAGACATCATATCAAAGGTGGAGATCATATCAAGGTATTTGGGTGAGTGTTTGGTTACCTAGGGGGTTGGTGCCTCCTTGTGGGATGGGTCTCTCACTAAATTAAGGGATGGGTATTTCTTGATCAGTGGGTGATAGTCCAAATGTTATATCTTGTTTTATAAGACTATATTAAATATTACAAGGTTCAGTGGGTTTTATCCTCCAAGAGGGTTTCCCACATATATGATGTGTTCATGTGTTATATTCTCTTATGTATGCTTTATACATATATTATTTTATGTTTATGTTGATTGATCAAGATTGATGTATGCTAAATGTTTAAGAATTAGGAATTAAATTGGATTATTTTACATCACTGATTCACCCCCCTCTCAATGAGTATACCTTTAAAAATATGGATATAGAAAACTAAAAATGGATGTTAAAGATGAATTTTATTTGAATACATAGCACTTGGTTTCTAAGAGAGAGAAATTTAGAGAGCATGATGTCTAAGCGTCTCATAAATCTAGGTGAAATAAAAGTACTATCTTGAATTCGACCTTGTTTTATCCTTTGTGGAGTGAAAGGAAATGAAATCAAGAGGAATGAAACATGAAACAATTTGAATCATTTCAAATCATAAAAAATGTGACAACAGGTGAAAAAGGGATACAATGATAGAAAAGTGTGATTCCTTATCATAATAATGAGGGAAATGTAGGAAAACATTCTAACATAGATTTTTGTGCAAATTTCATATATCAGAAGAAGCAAAAGTTAAAGTTGAGAATGAATATCAAGAACTCATAATCAGTGAAAAACACATTCTAGAAAAGTAATGACAAGATGGTTATTTTATGAGGAAGGCCAGGTCCTATTCATGGTCTTACACTGCAACTCATAAAAACAAAATCGATGAGGGTATAAAAATCATATGAAAAATAAATGAGGTAATAAAAATATGGTATTTGTAAGGAAGGCTAGGTCCTATCAATGGTCTTACAATGTAACTCACAAAGAGAAACCCAAAGGGTGCTAGAAAGTAAGATAAATAAAGAAATATAGTACATCATGAGGAAGACCATGTCCTATCTATGGTTTTACAATGCAACTCATGAAAAAAATGGAAAACTAGAAGACCAAAGGACTAAGGTTTGTAAAAAGAGAGAACTAATATAAAGGGTAAGACTCGTGTAAGTATCCTACAAAAAGTGTTAGACATATAGCATATATAAATCATGAAAAGAAGGGAATATCTTGAGGAATTGTGTATTAGTGGGCTCTTTAAAAATATGACCTTCATTGGTTTGAAGATGATAGGTGCTTGGACTAAGAATATCTTTGACTAAATAGGGACCCCCCATTTTTAGGTGTAGTTACCTTCTTTATCATATTTTATGAGGAAGGATAGGTCATATCCTTGGTCTTACACTAAAACTCATAAAAAGGAAACCCACAAGGGTAAAAAAGGCATATGAAAAATAAATGAGGTAAGAAAAATATGGTATTTGTAAGGAAGGCCAAGTCCTATCCATGGTCTTACATTGTAACTCATAAAGAGAAACCCAAGGGGTACTATAGTACATCATGAGGAAGACTAGGTCCTATCCATAGTTTTACAATGTAACTCATGAGAAAAAGGGAAAACTAGAAGACCAAAAATGAAGGACTAAGTTTTGTAAAAATAGAGTACTACAATGGGTGAGACCCATGTAAGTATTCTACAAAAGTGTTAGACATATAACATATATAAATCATGAAAAGAAGGGAATAATTTATGAAAAATACTTATTGAGGAATTATGCATTGGTGGGCTCTTTTAAAATATGACCTTCATTGGTTTGAAGATGATAGGTGTTTAGACCAAGAATATCTTTGACTAAATAGGGACCACACCATTTTTGGTTGTATTTAAATTCTTTATCATGAGTGTAATCTAATTTAAGGACAAGTTCATGAACATTAAATGTGTGTATTTTAACATGTTTATTATGTTGTTTGGAAATATGAGCCGTGTATTATTGATTATGTTTCAAAAGAAAAAGATGGCATTCATCAAGGAAATCAAGGGAATGAAGGTGAGCTTCATGTAAGTCTTCATCATGTATGATACCATGAATAAAGGCACAAAGAGATGGAATCTCAAATTCTAATGGAAACACTGACTCAAAACCATATAGTAGAGAGAACAGTGTTGCCCCATTGGTAGCATATATGCTAGTCTAGTAGGCCCAAAGGGTAGAATAGAGATTAAGGTGCCAATCTATGTAGGGTTCATGAATTGTCTTTTGGATAATATTATTATTGGCCTTAGCTTTGCCATTATATTGTAGATGATAGGGTATGGAAAATTTGTGATTAATCTTAAATTTAGCACAAAGCTAATTGACATCCTTATTTTTAAAATTACCACCATTATTGTAAATGATAGTATGAGAGACATCAAATCAGAAAATGATTTGATTAAGAATAATTTTGTAAATGGTGGTACCAATGACATTAACAATGGGCATATCTTCAACCCATTTGGAAAAATATTTGGTCACTATGATGATAAAGACATGGTTGTCTTGAGATTGAGGTAATTTCCTGATGAGATCTAATCCCCACATGGAGAATGGCCATGGAGATTTGATATTTTAAATATTTGCTAGGGGTGAATGAATTAGATCATCATGAATCTAACAAGGAGTAGACTCTTTAGCATATTAAATAGCATCTTTTTCAAGACTAGGCCAAAAATATCCCATACATAGGAATTTATGGGTTATAGCATATCCGTTATATTGACCACCATAAATGCCACGATGTACTTGTTCAAGAAGAGGAGGAACCTTATCTTGCATAACACAACAAAGCAAGGTACCTTTAGTATTGCAATAATAAAGGATTTTATATCAAAATACATACTTGAAGGCTTGTTTACAGATATGAGTCTTTTCTCGATAGTCTAAGTTAGGAGGACAAGTTTTTTGTTTTAAGAATTGAAAGATCTCTTTATACCATAGGCTTTGTCAAATGGTGATAACCTTGATGTGGTAGATAAATAAATCTTTTGGTTTAGTAGAAGATAGAGATTTTATTATTTTTATAATAAAAGTGGGATCAGAAAGAACTTAGTGGGGATGAAACAGAGATGCCAAAGAAGAAAGGGAATCAATAATGGAATTTTGATCTTGAAGAATAGGCTCAATAGTGAAATAAATTAAATATTTAGTGAGAGTAGTTGTAATTTTATGATAATTAATGAGATTATTAATTTTTCATTATTAATCACCATTGACTTGGTATAAAATGAGTTTAGAATCACCTAAGGCATGTAGGTATTGGATGTCTGAATCACGAGCATCTTTCATGCCTAAAATGTGAAGAGGAAATCTAAAGGGATGATTTTTCCAAGAGGAATTGTAATAATGAAACCTTCCCCATATCCTTGAAGGCATTTAGCACCATTAAAGTGAAGGTTCCAAATATCATCATGCAAGTCAACATTAATTGAGTAGTTGTAATATATTGTTGGTGACATAAAATGTGAAGAGGAAATCTAAAGGGATGATTTTTCCAAGAGGAATTGTAAGAATGCAACCTTCCCTATATCCTTGAAGGCATTTATCACCATCAAAGTGAAGGGTCCAAATATCATCATGCAAGTCAACATTAATTTCAAGAAGTTCTTTAATAACTACTTGTGGTTTAGTAGTATCAGGTAAGATAGTAGCCTCATCAAGATTACTTGCTTCAAGATTAGTAGTGAAGTTATGGAAGTAATATTTAAGAGAAATATCTTGATTGAGACCTTAATATAGATAATTTTATCATTTGGAAGATTATCTTGAAGGTGATTGGTGCTGGGAGAGGAGCTATGGTAAGTTGATCAACTATGATTTGTCCTTTCACAACTTTTTGAGTTATAATGTGGAGATCAAATTCCATAAGGAGGACCATCCATTTTCAAATTATATCTCTAGGAAGAAATGATTTGGATAATAAGTGATGAAAGGGATTAGAATGAATGATGACATAATTGGTCTTATAAAGCATGTAATGTTGAATCTTTTCAACTACAAAATAGATGGCAAGGCAATCACATGTAACTTTTGTATAACATTTATCATAATCAATGAGGTCTAGACTAATGTAATAGATGTCATACTCTCTTCTAATATTATCTTATTGGACAATCATTTCCCCAACTAATATTGGTGTGGAATAAGTATATATAATCAAGGGTCAATTGTTGGAATGAGGACGAAGTGTAGGTGGGTGAAGCAATGATTATTTCATGTTATCAAATAATTTTTGACAAGAATCCATCCATTATAAATCATTACCTTTCTTAAGAAGATAATTTATGGAGTGGATGTGATAATATATTTTAGGGATTGATTGTCTAATTGCCCTAAGTTTGCCTAAATATGTATGAATGTCTATAATCAAATGAGGAATGGGAATGTTGATGATAACACTAATCTTAGCTGGGTCAACATCAATGCCATAAAGAGAGACTATGAATCCTAACAATTTTTAATATGTGATACCAAAGACACATTTGTAAGGATTTAGTCTAACTCGATATTTGAGAAGACTGTCAAAGATGATATCAAGATCAGAATTATGAGTCTCACAATTTTTAGATTTATCAATAAGGTCATTTACATAGGTTTCAATGATTTTATGGATAATATCATGAAATATATGATTCATTTCTCATTGTTAAGTGGATCCAACATTTTTGAGGCTAAAGGGAACTTTGACATACTAATAGTTACCCCATTTTATGGTGAAAGTGATCTTATGTTGGTCCTTAGGGGTAATGTGAATCTGATTATAGCCCAAGAAGCCATCCATAAGAGATAAATTTTCATAATTAGCTATGGAATCAACAATGGAATCTATTGAAGTTATAGGGAAGTTGTCATTGGGACAAGTGAGATTAAGATTATGAAAATTAATACAAATGTGAATGACCATAGTGACCTTTTTCTAAATGAGAACTATGTTAGAAATCTATTTAGAATAGTCTACTAGTTTGATAAATTAAGCATCAAGTAATTTGATGATTTCTATTGATGGTTAAAATTGTGCTTGTTTCTAACACCAATAATGGGAAGTTTCAAGATGTGGGACTTGCAACTTGAAACAACCTCCAAATTTTTAATAAGTTGGTCTCTTCTTTATATCGAGCGTATACTAGAAAAGGGATAGGAATTTTAACAAAAACACAAATGCAAAGAAAGAAAATCTAACTATGGCGATGCACCTGAATGTAATTCGACCCTTAATCTGAGCATAGTGAAACTATATGTAAGATTCAATTACATTTAAGAGCAAACAAGGCATGATCAATGTAAAAGATGAAAATAATAGAAATAGAGGCTCACAGCTTAGACTACTTTTGTAGTGACATAAAAAATATCAACAAAGGCACAAGATTCAATCTTGTTATTAATTCTCCAGTCACATAAGAGGCACACAAACATGCACAGTGACATAAACTTTCCAACTTAAGAAAATAAAACAAAGGCAAATGATATCCCTAATCACAACTCTAGAAAGTCTAAAACTCTTGACAACATAGCTTAGACTACTTTTGCAGTGACACAAAATATATCAACAAAGGCACATGATTAAATCTTCTTATTAATTCTCCAGTCACATAAGAGGCATGAAAACATGCATAGTTACATAAAATTTCCAACTTAAGAAAATAAGACAAAGGCAAATGATATTCCTAATCATAGCTCTAGAAAGTCTAAAACTCTTGACAATAATTCTCTCCAATTATTTGATATTTTTTTTCCTAGTGATCTCTAAACCTCTATTTATAGCCTTGGATTCACTCCAAATTGTCTGTATGTTCCCAATCTAATGGCCCAATTGAAATCTAACCAAACTAAAAGTGTCAAAAGATATTTCTTAGATTCTAAAATGCTCTGTCTTTTGGTAGTTCATTCACTGAAACATATTGTAAGACACTCCCTTCTATTAAATAGAAGAGGACACTTGGCCAATTCCTTGAAAACCTTCTTATTACTTAGGAGACACCAGAGAATGACACTCGGCATGTTCTGCAGCACTTACCAAAGACACACAGCACTTTTCACATAACTTATACTATTTTGTGTCTTTGCTCAGGAGTGTTCCGCCTTTGACACCTGTCGTAATCCTCTTCTTCAAAGATTTAATAACTTAATAGAAAATAAGACCCATAACATTTCTCACTTGAGAAATTTTTAAAAAGGCATAAGGACAGGTGGTGATTTCTGCTTGCCTCAATAAAAGACATGTGGCAATCTTTGCTTTACTTAACTAGGGATATGTGGCAATCTCCACTACTTTTAGCTACCTTTTGAGAAACCTACAGAAGGTGACATGTGATGGTCTCCACATTTCTCTATTTATATTATATAAATAATTGAGCCTCATTTCATATTTACATGGATAGCGACACTTGGCAGCTTTCACTTACTTCAAAAATAAAACTTGAGACCCACCATAGTCTTTACTATATTGGTGAAATAAAATGAAGAAAATTTAGAGGTTAACACGTGGTGGCTTCTTCTCTCCTCAGATGAGATATGTGGCACCTTTCATCACTTCTACAAAAGAAAATTGAAACCTTTCGCTATTGCCACTTGGTGCCCTCCGCCTGATCCTGATACTTAGCTTGTTGAAACCCTCCACTTAAAAGATATTTGAAACATGGATGTTGATATGAAATGAAGATGCCAACACTTTTCACATTTTGCTGAGTTACTATGAGATACGTGGCACATCCTGACCAATTTATAAAAAATATGAAAGGTGCCTTGATTGATGACACTTGGCAGCTTCTACTTGACTTTGACACTTAGACAAAATGAGGCAAAAAGAAAATCAAGCCTGACTCTATTTCAAAAATTTGCCGTCTCGAACCAAATTGTGTGAGGACAAAGTTTTATAGTGCACAACTAAAAATTAGAATGAAACATAGAGTATTTTTTTACTCTATAGTTATTGGCAACCCCAAGGACTTTTGAGCCTGCTCAAAAAGAAATCACAACTCTTGCTAGATCAAAATTTCAAAATTACAGCTTTAGCAATGCTATTTGATAGGCAGACCATTCATCATCAGATAACCCCTACTTATTCTATAATTCATTGAAGGCTAAATCAAGGTTAATAATACCCTTGTGTGAAATTTTTTGTAAAATCTAAATTGTAGCCTTAAATTTGAATTCAAACTAGGAAACAAGAATCAAAACAACTTCTACTTCAGGGACTGATGAATCATCCCTTAAATCTTGAAAAACTGTCTAATCATTCTACTTGGCCAGCAGCAAAGTTTCAATTTCATCAACCATTAACACCATGTTATCATCAAGAAATAGAGAAGGAAGACCTAATTGAACTAGGTCTTCAATGTGCTATTTCATTTCACTGATTCCTTCTTTCATTACATCAAGAAGCTCTCTACAACTGATGGCTATGAAATTGCAATTGAGAACCTCATTTACTCGCTTAATAGCGACCATTCTATTCTCAATTCCTACTGCTGACAATGTTCCATCCATTGCATCATAAAGCTTTTGTAGCAATGTTTTAAAATCCAAAACTCTCCTAGAAATAGTAGCTAGAGTGTCTTCAATGGATTTCTCCACCTTTTCACACAATTTTTGTGCATTTAGCAGGAAGGTGAGAGAAGGCCTAAACTGAATAATCTTTGAAGAGATTCTTTTTCACATTGATGCATAGAGCTCCTTCACCAGAGTTAACACTCCTAGATTCTTTGGCCTATTGGCTAGCTCCAGTGTCAATTGCTCCACTCTTTGTTGCTTTGCTTAAAATTGGGCTTGTATAGCTACAGTATTATTCTATTCACTCAATAGCTTTTATTGCAATTGGGTAACCTATAATAGGCTTTCCTCACATTTTCCTTGCAATGCTACTTTTTCTCGCCTTAGGGTCGTAACTGCATCTTTTACCTACATTAGCCCTACCTTAAAGGAATCATTTTGGGCCTAGATCACTTGGTGAATCTGAAGGGAAATTTTCTCTTGCAACTATTTATTTAGATCCTCTATTTCATTGTCTTTTCCATCAATTTTTGTGGTCAAACTGTTACAATTTGCCTTTTCCTTGGCTAAATCGACCTCCATCTTCTATAGCCTCCTTGATGTCTTCAAGTAGTCTTCAACAACTATAGAAGTGGATTCAGTTAGTAGCTCAATTTTGTCTTATGGCTTGAACAGGGACATGTCTATGGCCACTGCATTCATTGTGTAGTCTTTCGGCTGCATCTGCTCACTTGGCTTGATGACATTTGGTGACAAATGAGTCACCGTCAATTACTATTGAATTGGGTCAAATTGTGACCATAGATGGGGTGTAGCCAAGGCTTTATTTTCCTTGATCTTCTTTTTCTCCCTTTGGGCTTCCCTTGCCTTCTTAGCAGTGTCTGCTTGGGTTTGGAAGGTAGAAGGAGAGGCAATGTGCCCACTTGCAAAAGGATGTCCTTGTGGAAAACCATATTGTATAGCCAAATTTTGGCTATGGGAAATTTGAGAGGGGATTTTCTTGGGAACAGAGGGGGAAAAATGAGGTAATGTTAAAGCTTGAGTAGGGATAGATGGGGTGAAGTGAGAAATGGGAATGGTAGAGGTGGCAGGGGATGTCATCTAGCTAGATGGAATCATCATGCCAACAAGAGGAGAAATAGATTGAGTAGGAGAAGGAGGAATCATACTTACCTAAGGAGCAATTAAAGTACTCTATAATTGGTGTTGTGAAGGTTCTACTTCCTCCTCTAAATCAAACTAAAACTGCACCCTCTTTCGCTTCTTTGGTGTCTCTTCTTCTGACTGTATCTTTTTTCCTTCCATATCTACTACTACCATCAGTGATGATTGTGGAAAATTGGGAATTTCAATAACTAATTCCAATGGGGAAGCTTGTGGTGGTGAAGTCACCACACTCTTTTGATTTTCCATGATGTTAAGAGATTGGGGCCAAACTGATACAGTTACTGTAGTTTCAGCTTGCCCTGAGGCCTGTGACTCTTGGCTAGATCTTACTCTGGCTTCTGGCTCTACACCTTGTGATGGAAAATTTCTTGTGTGAGGGCTAGATACAGGGGATAGATGGAACTCATCCCATAGTTCTTCCCATCTCTCATCTGAGTTAACACTCCCAAAAGAATGAGTTATCTGACAAATTTCTTACCTATATTTCCAATAGGCTTCTATTTTCTCAGCATCCCAATCTTTATTCTTTAGTGCCCTTTTTAAGCCAGAAGTCATTCTAATTTTAGGATCAAAATCCCTCTACTTATTATAGAATTTTTCCCATGGCCTATTTTGTGGAAGGGGCAAATATGTTAATTCAACATAAAATCCAAGAGTATCTTCTCTAAGATTTTTCTTGTATTCCCAAAAAGCACGGCCTTCATGTGCAATTCTGGTTGAAACCCTATTAGTCCTTATCCAAGAAGCTATGAAACTATTTGGGTCATATACCCATTTATCTTTAACTAGCAGGAAACCTAGGAAGGCCAATTTTCTAAGTAGCACAATCTCAGCGTCTCTGGCTTCTAATACCATGCTGGTTGTCATCCATAGAAGGTCATACATTTTCCTCTTCCTCTTTCCAGTCCATATTCATTATCTACTATAGATACCTACCTAGTGACCTCTAAGAATGCTAACCTAAGAGTCAAAATCTTAGGTAGCAATATTGGTTCCCCACAAAAACCATGGACTCTTATAATTATATGGTGGGATCCAAAATAGAAATCACAAGGAATTGGGCAACTGGATAAAAGGTTTGAAACAATTAGAAATAGTCTATTCATTACTAGTTCGGGGCTGAGGTGCCAAAAAGTAGGGGTAACAAATAGTTCCCAAAATTTTTATGGGTCGTTAGATTTTGACAAAATATGTGTCCATGCAGACATAGGAATGGTCATTTGTAAATTGAAACTTGGGTCATACATATCAAGATGCATATGTTGGGTAAAGAGGCCAAAGTTCTAATATAGCATGAGGTGAAACAAATGAGAAGAGTAATAAAAAACCCCTTTTGATTTAAAATGGGCCAGTTATTCCACCATTGAGTACACAATTTGTTCAAAAAATTCAAGCCAATACTCCTGAGTCTTGTCGACGGTCTTCAACCTGAAGAGGATAGCCATTTTTTTCTCCATAAACTACCATATCATATTTCATGCCATAGATGAAAGCCATCATAGACAGTGTGTCTTGGCTAGCTTGTGTGAACTAGGCTCTTGCTACAGGGAGTGTAGGTACAATAGTATCATCATCACCCATTTACAATTCAGATCTTAAGAACCTCAATTGAGTATTGATGTTTGCCCACATTCTTTACATTTTAGCAATTGTGAGAAACATAGCTGTCTTATCATGATACAGGGCTAACATGTCTCTGATAGCCTATGGTGTGATTTTCACCATGAGTGGACCCTATTAAATGGTGCTTGAAGGTGCATGGAACAAGTCTGTGCATAGTTTGACCAAGTCAGGGTATGGATACATAGCTGGGACAAGGAATTGTGCCAGTTGTAAAGTCCATATCCTGATGGCAAATGTCTCATATTTCCCCACTCTTGCCCTTTGAAGACACCTTTGATGTGCCCCTTCTCTAAGAGTTTTTCTACTATCTCTTTGAAGGATTGGGTCCATGACTCCATTTTCATAATATTTTATCTTTGTTGGGTCACTTGCTTGACCAACTTCAGGGATTATGGTCCATGGATAGGTCTTCAATAGTTACATGGGAGCTGAAGCATATGACTTACTCACAAGAAACTTATCTAGTGATTCATACATCCCAGCTCCATGTTGCAAAGACTGTGCTCCCTCCATCCCTATATCTATTTTGTGATAATTGGTATGAACTTTTGCAAAATAGAAAGCTCTTTTGCTTAAGCAGGTTTACCAGGAACTGAAAATGCAAGTAGTAAGATATTTTCTCATAGATGTAAGAATGTTTGAGAAACTCGTAAGTTTTAACTCTTGTTAGGAGGTATTTATTGACCCATCAAGTCTCAAAATGGCATTAACTTGGATAACCATTAGCAAATCCTACTCAATCTTCATGGGACAGTGAGATAGGCACATTATGCAAGTGGCAGTGCAAGGTACCTTGGGGATTTCTAAAGATTTAGGAAACATTCAATGTGTCAAGAATTTTTGAAAATTTTGAAAAACTCTGAGCTTCTGCCTACGTGTTCAAAGAACACTTATTTAAAATAAAGAGGGAAAAGAAAGCAATATAGAAAGGGGAAACTATCTAACTATAATACATTAACCATGTATCTTTGTCTCCCTCCTAAATCAAAAGAAAATTTTCTAAACTCTCTTTCATGACAAGATGACTTATATTGCCTAACAAGTGGTTGAATTGGATATAGCTCTAGTGACTTGATCTCTTTTTATGCCACATTGATTGGCCTGCATTCGACTGAAACTGATTCAAACATGCTTCCAACATATATATTATCTTCTTGTTCTTGAAAACTTTTCAGATGCCAGTTCTTGATACTGGCATGTCTTATCAAGAAATCAATGACTATTTGCTTGTCAATAGAAGCCCTTTGATATATATCATTTGTTGGCTTATCTCCTTCTGCCTCACACTCAGGTTCTATTGCATGATTATCCTCTTTAATGACTTCAAAATTACCAACCTTTTGAAAGGATAATTCTGAAAGTTTGCAATAATTTTGCATATTTATTTGAGTCTCAATGATGTCTTATTCATCTATAACCAGCTCACAACCTCCTTGAAGAATAGTATAACTTGACCCAATGATTTCAAACAAGTCATTCAAATCACAATCAAGGAAATGTCCATGCTCCTCCACATCATCTTGCAAAGTAAGAAGAAAGTCAAAAATTATTTCTTCTTCATCAAAGATTAAGGCATACGATTATGACTTCTCACTCAAAATATGGAATTCATGTTGAGAGACCCGAGGATTAATAGAAGAGGTATCTTTTGACTTTTTTTCCTCTAAAACATTTGGGATTTTATGATCTTCATCAAATATAATGTAAGTGCCCAGACCAATGGAGTCATAATTTCCATATGGGTCACTTTTGCATCATAGCTAATAAATGATCATTTTCCTCTTCTTGATCATGTTCAGTCCATTCACCTAACTCCTCAACCAAAACCCTTTCTTCTTTATTCATAATAGCATGAAATGCCTCTAACTTTGTGATTGGTTCATTGGTGATGTGATCCTTATATAGTGGCTCAGATAATATCTTCATCTTTGAACCATATTTGGTTCTTAAGATGAGGTGAGACCAATCAAGGGACATATATCCTCCTATCTTGGCTATAAAGTCTTTGGATAAGCATAGGCAAAATATAGGAGTTATGTCTATGACTACTACATCTTGATTTACAATTTTATTGGGACAAGCATATAATTGTAATGGGAGTTGTTTAATTCTCCCTATTGTTTGTGCTACTTTGCCATCTACCTACATGACTCCTTTAGTGAGTGGTTCATACTTTATTTCTAAAGCATCAGCTATCTACTTAGGCATTACTATAGTACTAGCCCCTGAATCAATCATTGCATTATGTAGCAGTTTCCTGCCCACTATCAAAGTTAAATAGAAGGGGTCTAGTTTGGATTTGCTTGCCTCTAGTGCATTGTTCACTAGGGATGTTGTCTGTAGATGAACATGTCTTTGAGATTTTCTTTTTCAGTAGGTCCTTCTTTGATAATAGTACATTTGGGCACTATTTGGCCTTGTAGAGCTTCTTGTAGTAGTGCCTTTTATTCAAGAATAGCTAATATATCCCATATTGATACTTGTGTTGGAGTCTTCTTTAATTGATCCACCACATTTATTGTCTCAGGGTCTGAGTTCTTTGAAAATAAGGATATCTTATTTTTTCTTGAATTTGTGCAGGAATCACTTGATTCTACACCAACTGAGGCACTTCTTGTCTGACAGCTATGTTTCTCTAACCTAGAAATGGAGGATTCTCCATGACTTGATTATTTGCAACCTCAGGCTGTTCCACCATTCTTCTCTTTGATCTAGTATAGTAGTCTGATTACACCATTGGTTTCTTGGAAGTAGAAGCTTCATTCAAGAAAATTGATTCTTCATCTTCAACCCATGAGAATAAAGCATGTTTTGGGGCTATTTATTTTTGTTATTTCAAAGACATCCCTTACATCTAAGCCAGTATGACTAAATTTTGCATACCATGAGATTGGTAGGTTTGATTATCACTAGTACTTGCAAATTGTCCATCCATTCTTCTTTGCTTTGCTACCTTTTGTTGTAGATTACCCATGGGACAATCTCTAGGAGTATGAGCATTATTACAAGGGAAACACTAGGCATTGGTGCTATCTACATAATTATTTTGCCTTGGAACAATCTCTCTATTTGAATTGGGAGGAATAGTCTATGAAGGTGTAGGGACTGCAACTAATTGGTTTGCTAGCTGAGGGTTATTTTTCCTTTGAGGACCCTGATATTGGTTTGGCTATGATGGAAATCTATTTCCTTGATAGCCCTGGTATTGGGGTTTAGTATAGGTTTAGTATAAGTATTCTGTTGTCTTTTTATATTAATTAGCTCGTTAGAAAATGTCCTCAAGATGTTCTTTATATCATCCAGCTCAGAAGACTGAGCAGGGATAATTTCTTTAGTAGGTGGTTGAGGATATGTGTACATAGACACAGGTGAGGTTATGGATTTAGGAGTTTCCTGAGGTAATGGTAAGGAAATCTCTAGAAACATGGGCATGGGAGGCCTTGGAGACAATTTTCCAGCATCTATCAAATTATTTTTAGCTCTGACTGCATAGTTATAAGCCTCCAGTAGAGTCTGACATCTAAGTGACTAAATCATAATAGATATGTCTAAATTTAAAGCCTTAAGATAAAACACTATAGCCATACCTGGTAATGGTCTAGCTATAGTAGGGATTCTTTTCCATGTCTTTTGAAATCTGGAATTAAAGTCAGTCATTGCTTCTTGTGGTGCCCTTTGGATGGTAATCAATCACTGTAACAAAGAAGACTTATCACCCTTCTCTTCAAATCTTTCAAAGAAAAGATCTCCAAGTTGATCCCATGTAGATATGGTATTTGGGGTCAAGGACCGGTACCATTCTAGAGCTTTCCCTTTAAAAGAAACTACTAATAATCTTATGGCCACATTTTTCTGTGTGACAACATGTATAACACAGACATCTAATACATCCTACAGATGTTCTTCAGGTGTTTTAAAGTCTTGCCCATTGAATTTGGGTAGAGCTTTCAGGGCATTCACTGGGATAGGGTCCTAAGTGTCTGGTGGTATTGGGAGAATCAAAGGACTACCAGTGTTCCAACTTGCATAATTTCTTAGGGCTATAGGGGATCCCATATTTTCTCTTGGTATTGGTATAAATTGATTGAATCTTCTTCTTGGACTAGTTACCAAAGGTGGCAAAAGAATACCTAGATTTATAGTAGATTGTGATCTGGTTATTGGTCTATAGTTCTGACTCCTTGTAGCTCTTTGGTTCATATGATCTTGAAAGAAACTTCAATATAGGATCCCATCGGGTGTGACAAAAAATTGTTGATGGTTAAAATTGTGCTTGTTTTTAACACCAACAATGGGAAGTTTCAAGATGTGGGACTTGCAACTTGAAACAACCTCCAAATTTTTAAGAATTTGGTATCTTCTTTATATCGAGCGTATACTAGGAAAAGGGATGGGAATTTTAATGAAAACATAAATGCAAAGAAAGAAAATATAACTATGGCAATACACCTGAATGTAATTCAACCCTTAATCTGAGCACAGTGAAACTATATGTAAGATTCAATTAAATTTAAGAGCAAACAAGGCATGATCAATGTAAAAGATGAAAATAATAAAAATAGAGGCTCACAGCTTAGACTACTTTTATAGTGACACATAAAATATCAACAAAGGCACAGGACTCAATCTTCTTATTAATTCTCCAGTCACATAAGAGGCATATAAACATACACAATTACATAAACTTTCCAACTTAATAAACTAGAACAAAGACAAATGATATCCCCAATCACAGCTCTAGAAAGTCTAAAACTCTTGACAACATAACTTAGACTACTTTTGTAGTGACATAGAAAATATCAACAAAGGCATAGGATTCAATATTATTATTAATTCTCTAGTCACATAAGAGGCACAAAAACATGCACAATTACATAAACTTTCCAACTTAAAAAAATAGAACAAAGGCAAATGATATTCCTAATCACAACACTAGAAAGTCTAAAACTCTTGACAATAATTCTCTCTAATTATCTAATCTTTTAATTCCTTAGTGATCTCTAAACCTCTATTTATAGCCTTGGATTCACTCTAGATTGTCTGTATGTTCCCAATCTAATGGCCCAACTAAAATCTAACCAAATTAGAAGTGTTTAACAAAAGATATTTCTTAGATTCTAAAACGCTCTATCTTCCAGTAGTTCATTAGCTAAAACACATTGCAGGATGCTCCCTTCTATTAAATGAAAGAGGATACTTGGCCAATTCCTTGAAAACCTTCTTATTACTTAGGAGACACCAGAGAATGACACTTGGTGTGCTCCATAGCACTTATCGAAGACACACGACACTTTCTGCATAACTTATACTCTTTTGTGTTTTTGCTCAGGAGTGTTCTGCCTTTGACACCTATCGTAATCCACTTCTTCAAAACTTTAACAACTTAAAAAAAATAAGACCCATAGTGTTTCTCGCTCGAACAACTTTTAAAAAGGCATAAGGACTGGTGGTGATTTTTGCTTGCCTCAACAAAGGACACATGGTAATCTTCGCTTTACTTAACTAGGGATATGTGGTGATCTCCACTGCTTTTAGCTACCTTTTTAGAAACTTGTGGAAGGTGACATGTGTTGGTCTCCATGTCACTCTATTTATATTATAGAAACAATTGGGCCTCATTTCATATTTACATAGACAATGACACTTGGTGGCTTCCATTTGCTTCAGAAACAAAACCTGAGACCCACCATAGTCTTTACTATATCGGTGAAACAAAATGAAGAAAATTTGAAGGTTGACACGTGGTGGCTTCCACTCTCCTTAGCTAAGATATGTGGCACCTTCCATCACTTTTAGAAAATCAAATTGAAACCTTCTACTATTACCACTTGGCACCCTCCACCTGATCCTGATACTTAGCTTATTAAAACCCTCTGCTTAAAAGAGATTTGAAATGTGGATGCCGATATGAAATGTGTATGTTGACACTTGTCACGTTCCACTGAGTTACTATGAGATACATGGCATTTCTTGACAAATTTATAAAAATTATGAAAGGTGCCTCAGTTGATGACACTTGGCAGCTTTCGCTTGACTTTGACACTTAGACAAAATGAGGCAAAAACAAAATCAAGCCTGATCTCTATTTCAAAACTTCACCGTCTCGAACCAAAGTGTGTGGGGACAAAATTTTACATTGCGCAGCTAGAAATCAGAATGAAACGTAGAGTATTTTTTACTCTACAATTTCCTTATAAAATAAGGTGGAAACCTTTGGGGGAAATTTCCTTTCTTTTTGATACACAGGTTTGGTATCACAATAAGTGATGATGTTATGGACCAAAATGATAGGATCTATACCATGCATGTCCTCATAAGACCAAGTGAATATCTCATGATATTTATCAAAAAATAATCTAAAGTTATCATATTCAATAGGCAAGAGTTCACAAGAGACCGTAATTAGTCAAGGTCATGATGGAGTACCATATTCAATGCAAGTGCTTTCTTCGATAAGAATAGAATTTTCATTTTGTAAATGGTATGGTGTATTAGGTAAAGATGAAATTGGATTAGTTTGAGGATAAATTCTAGAAATAAAGTTGTTAAAATAATGGGGTTTGGTTTGGAAATGCCCAAGTTTATTATGTTTCTAAGGAAGTTGAGGTTGTTAGGCATTAAGTAATTCAATAATGGCTTCATCACTAGGAAAATTAGGAAGAGGACATAATACTCAACATCTACTTCGAGATATAAAATTTGATTATCATGGTGATGATACTCATAATTTATCTAATAAACATCAGTTGTCTTGGCATCTAGTGTAATATTGGGAGTAGGAGAAGTAGATGGATCAGATGGGATTAGTGTGTCATTGGTTTCTATGAAAAGGGAAGGATCAGATGCAAAGATGGGATTTATAGGTGGTAGAGGAGATGCAAGAATTTCTAGAGGTTTAAAAAGTATGATTTGTTCTACCACCCAAGGAGTATCAAGAAGCAAAGAATTAATAAGAGGTACATCACCTTTGAGATCTACATCACAATCCATATAAATGGTATGAACATCCCAATTAGAATCATGAATTTGATCTAACATTTTTTTATAATGTTGGACATCCAAGTCTTAAGATTGAGCTTGGGTTATTATGTAATTATCATCATATGTTGGAGAAATTGTCTGTGCTTGAGATTTAGGGAGAGTTTTAGAAGGTGAAATCCTAATATTACTAAATGTATGTGGAGACATGATGAGAGTATCTTGAAATAATTTGGCCACTCCAAATTCATTACAGGTGAAGGTCTGTTTGAGTAATAAAGTCTCTTAATCATTATAGGCAGGGGAAAATCAATAATCTCATCAATGAGGGGAATAATAGAATCATGAGGTAATAAATAATGAGTAATCCACTTTAAAATATAGGTAGGTAACTTGGTAATATTACAAGTATGTTGCAAATCATTAGGTTCATCATCATCTAAATCAACATGAGTGACTTATAAATTATGATTGATGTTGATAAACTTAGATAAAGGAGAACTATTGATCTTAAGAATGGTAAGAATACAACACTGAGGTTTTATTTTAGGAACTTGAATTCTTTAATGGTTGGGATCAGCCTCATGCTTATACCATTTTCCATTATGTAAGAATTTAATGCATTGACTACCAGAAGAAGTAATGGCCCTCATTCTATGAGTCCAAGGGTGACCAAGAAGTATGTTATAAGATAAGGGTAAATCAAGGACCATAAATTTAGTTTGAATAGTCTTAGGTCTGATGGTTAGGGGAAACAAAATATAACCAAGTAGATTTTTATTAGTCTTATCAAGACTATAACAGGTGAGGCAGGTTTATTTGAGATGATTATTGTTATAACCAAGTTGTTGGATAAGCCACAAAGATGTCACATTAATACCAAATCCTTCATCAACTAGAAATTTATGAATAAGGGTAGTATTAATTGATATTTTAATAAAAAGTGGTAGATCATCAGCATGAAAAATAATTTCATCATTGATCATGTCTTCCTAAAGAAATTCAATAGAAGGCTTGGAAAAAAGACATAATTTCAATGGTATGCATGTTGGTAGGTTGAGGTTCAATAGAAGGTGGTGCATAAAATCAAAATTTCATCATGTCTATAAATCAATCCTAACTTAGAGAAGATATAGCATACCTACACTTTTGATTGGGAATACATTTGTTAAGTGGGAGCATGACCAATATGGAGATATGCTAGACCTGATTAGGGGATCACTTGTCACAATACACCATGTGAGGTAGGGTTCTAAAGCCTATAATATAATATAATCATGAAACAACCCTAAAAGATTCATAAGGTTTAATATTCCCTCTATTCTAATAAACAATAAAATAAATCTAATATAGTACACACTAAAGCTCGTGGCATAAATTAGGGGTTAGAAACAAAACAAATAACTAAACTAAACATGCTTAAAATACATATACTCACGTCAATGTATATGGAATCATAATGCATGGAAGAAAGAAGCAAAAATATATTATCTATCTACTCTTACAAAGGAGAAATAAATTTAGGAATACTTACCTTGAAGATGAACCTGTTGAGCCTCAATCTCTCCCTTGAATAAGGTGCTTCACAAGAGATTATTATGGTATGTAAGGATAATAAATACAAATAATCTCTAGGATACACAACCTACCTATGCATCCAAAATACTTCTCCATAAAATAAGATCCATATCTCCAAAGAAAGTATGGAACCCTAAGCTTTATTCCTCAAGTAGAATGTCAATAAGCAAATGTTTATTTGCACTTATTCTTCTTCACTTCTCTTCTTTTCAAATGGTTGGAAATGAACTTGTATATATAGGTAGATCTTTCCCTAAATCCTCCCAAAATTTTCAAATATATATGGTTGACCATGGTTGACCCTATATGTTTTTGGAGACAATTCACTAAGTCTGAGCTAGGTCGGTTCAAAGGCTAACAAACCCAAAAAGTGAAAAATACCCCTAAATTATATAGGGTCAACCCTAGTCAACCTAATACAATCAATAATCCAAAAATGAATTAAGGGGGAAAAAGGAGGATGGAAAGAGTTGAATGGAATGGGTAGGACTAAGAATATTAATCTTAGGGTTAATGGTTTTAGGAGATGAGTGTGTAGATGGCAAGTGGCAAAAGGGATAATAATCTTACGAAGCATCGATGGTCTACCCACCCCTTTCCTGATATACCTCTTAAGGCATGAACTCAGAGAGATTAAGACTCAATATGTTCCTACAAGATATAAAGTGTCAGTAATTAATATTTTTTTTTAAATATTATGTGTATACATTTACCCCACTTGAATATCATCACGTGTCACATAAGTACAACATAGGATAGTGCTTCAATAAATAAAACATGATAACACATAATGATAATGCTAAGTAAAGTGTATTAAGTATAAAATAAGATAAAGGGAAGGATAGAGTTGAAAAACACATACCATTACTTAACTTAATGCTATAGATAAATAAGTAGACTACAAGAGATGTGAAGGCATCTAATGTGAAGAACACTAGGTGAACCTATAGAAGTTACTACAAAAAAATAGACAAAAATTAAGATTTTTGGAAAATAGGCATAAGATATTAGAAATTATTATTTAATTCATCACAACTCTAATGCATTTTATGGTTTGAAAAATGGATGAGTAAAAACAAATATATGGGTAAAACAAGGAATCAAAGTATTATCTAGGTAGAAACAAATAGGTCGATCTAGTCAACCTAATAGGCTAAAATTTTGATAAAATACACACTACCAATTAGTAGGTATGTGTATACCTAGTGTTTTTTTTATAATGTTGACTTAGTACATTATTGTTGACCTAGTAGAAAAAACCACTCTGTCGATGTAGTACTAAGAGGGGAAAAAGTAAAAGGTTAACTTAGTTTGTTATGTCAAGATTAAAATATTTAAAGCAAATGAATGACAAATGATAGGAAATAAATGATAAATGATAAGAAATAAATGACAGATTATTTAAAAACATAGTAAATCATGTTAGAATTATGTAAAACATAAATGGCAAAAAGGAATATTAATGTAAGATAACTTGAATACCTATATGGAAGTAAAGGGAAAAGTAATCTCATGTAAGATAGGCAAAAAGAAAAATATGAAAGACTAAAAATGAAATTAATTGAAGATGTGAGACAAACATGAATAAGGCATACATAAGAGAAACATTTTATAATGGAAAATGTCATATGTAAGATAATTGAAGTCCACAAAAATCAAACAAGAACATGATGGAGAAATGAAAATCAAAAATCTCTAAAGGATGAAAACTCAAACTTAGTTCTTGTTCTAAGATACAATGCAAGAAAACATAACAACCTAATGACATGACTAGTATGAAAATGAGATGGTGTGGTAAATAAATAGTGTAAGGGTGTAATCTAGAGTTGCTCAAACATGGTTTTGTCTCTAAGGATAGATAAAACTAAAACGAAGTAATGCTAGAATGTTTTTAAGAGGTAAAGAAGAAGGAATAATAAAAGAGGGAAAATAGATTTGGAATCATAATTTGCCTATCAAGGGAGGAAATAAAATATGTGGAGGAAAGAATAAAGGAAAAACCAAGGTAGAGGAACTCTTTATCAAAGTCAAGACACTCAAATTAGGTTTGTCAAAACAAAATGAATTTTGACTTTAAGGACTATGAATAACTGCTCTTAGCTACACAAGTCTTAGGTCAACAAATGAAGTATATAGATCATCCAATGAAGTCTATATGAATGAAAATTAAATTGGACATACCCCAAAATGTGTTCCCCAATCCTTAAGAATTCTTACAGAGTCATCCATTTACTCCAAAGATTGGGTACTTGCATGAGAAAGTAGGTAGCACCATATAGTTTTTTGAATTCCCCTAATCCAATATACTAGCCTACCTACCCCAAAAGACCTCAGATCTATATAAGGCCAACTGTGGAGTTTTAGATTTTATTAGAGATAGGATATGTACTTGGAATCATGTCTTTTTATGTGATTTTGACTTTTTAA
The DNA here is from genome assembly GCA_037957365.1 of Torreya grandis. Taxonomy (NCBI): domain Eukaryota; kingdom Viridiplantae; phylum Streptophyta; class Pinopsida; order Cupressales; family Taxaceae; genus Torreya; species Torreya grandis. The sequence goes on from JARHVA010001780.1 coordinate 487,953, forward strand.
GTTTGTATGTTTCCTTTTAGATATCATTGCCTTTTGTTTCTAATGATTTGTATTTTAACTTTCTTGATGGCTTTTTCTATTCCTCTTCCATATGGATTTGGAAAACTAGACATGGGTGTTAAATATGAATTTCATTTAAATACTTAGGACTTGGTTGATAAGAAATATAATTTCAAAGATCATGGGGTCTAATAGTCTCATAAATCTAGGTGAAATAAAAGTGTTATCTTGACTTTGACCTTGTTTGATCCAATGAGGACTAAAAGAAAGGGGAAATCAAGAGGAGTGACACATGTAACAATTTGAATTACTTCAAATAGAAAAAAATATGATAAAGGGTAAAAAAGGATACGATGACAGTAAAGCATGATTCCTTATCATAAGAATGAGGGAAATGGAGGAAAACATGCTAACAAAAATTATTGTGTAAATTCCATTTATTAAAAAGAAGCAAAAGCTAATATTGAGAACAATAATCAGTGATATTTTGCTTATAAAAGGAATGACAAAATGGTAATTTTATGAGGAGGGTCAAGTCCTATCCATGGTGTTATACTACAAATCATAAAAGATAAACCCACAAGGGTGATAAAAAGCAAAATGTGAAACAATAAAATGATAAAAGAAGCAAAGGTGGTATTTGTGAGGGGGGCCAGATTCTATCCATGGTCTTATACTACAAACTCACAAAAGAGAAACCCATGAGGGTGAATGCTAAATAAGGGGAAAAATAATCATAAAACTACTAAGGCAAAGAATAACATAAAAATAAAAAAATAAAATAAATATATAAGGACAAAAAATGAAATCAAATGCCAAATGTAATGTGTAATAAAACCAAAGAATGTAAAGGAAAACAATGATCCTTATAAAGTGAAATTAAAAGAAGGAAAGGGGACAAAAAAAAATAAACTTGAGACAAAAATAACAATTAATATCTATGCTAACATATGTATCAAAGATGAGCATGAGAGATACAAGTCTATAAGTCTCGAAAGGTTTCTTGAAGTTGAATTTATTTGTTATTATGTATTGTAGAATAAGAGTGGGAATCGTAAGATGCCCTAATGGGTAAGTGTATTCAAGGATGGGAATCATAAGATGCCCCAAATTTTTAAGGGCCATGTGGATGGGAATCATAATATGCCCCAACTTGTGAGTTGGAGTGAGGTGATATTGAACCATTAGAATGATTTGCATTGGGTTGGTAGGTGCATTCTAAGATAGGTAAATGTGTTGGTTTGTTAGATTTTAGGGAAGTTGAATGTGACACATGATGTGTATGAGAGGTATGAAGAGGAAAAGGATGTAAAGTAGGACCATGTATGATATGATTTAGAATAGACATTTGAACAAAGTAATCTTTTGGTACATGTGACTATGAGGTTGAGTTTCAATAGAGGCAACAATATGTTTAAAGTTGTTCATGTGAGATATCATTTCCTTATTGGTGTAGGAAGAAGGATCAATTGTGGTTTGAAAAAAAATAGCATATGAGGTATAGGTATCAGATGATTGTTTTTGATCATTAGGTAGTTGATTTTTATGTGATTATTGTTCTTGAGATTGAATTTTAGAAGCTTGAATATAGTATTGATAACATTGTTTTTTTAGAGTATCAAGATTGAAATGCAGACCAAATAAGGAAAAAGAAAGAAAATGGTGAAGATAATGACAAGACTCATGAGAATGACATATAGTAGCATGCCACAAAAAAAACTTATTAGGATTGTACAATTTTGGATAAGGTTTGGAAGGATCAAATCTCATGGGTTTAGAGGGTGGTAATTTATTCTTAAGTTATTTAAAACTCAAGGGAGGGAGAGTTGGGTTAAAATTGGTTAAATTGGATGCTCTATTTTGAGGTTGGAGAGGCTTGGATGAATAAATATTATGACAAGATGATTGGAAAGGCACTTTAGTATTTGTTTAAGGTGGTTCAAATTGAGTCATAAGAAAGTCTTTCCTTTTTGCTTGGTCTAAGGCTTATTCTAATGTTCTAGGTGAAAAGATTCAAACTTTGTATTAAAGAGGAGCCTTAATTGATGTGACAAAAATATTTAAAAGAGTGCCATCATTCATGTTATGGTCCAATTTATGAGTGAGATACTTTCATAATTTGATGAAAGTATGATTAGATTCATTAAGAAGTTTCTTGGCATAGATGAAATGGCTAAGATAGTTTTCAAGAAGGTCATCATGTTAGAATTCCTTCACTAGAGCATTGACTAGATCCTCTAGTTGTGAGATGGAATGTTTAGGAATTTGTTGCACCATTCAAGTGCATCACCAACAAAGGTTTTGGATAAGATTTTTGTGGTAGCAAAAGTGTTTGTTTAGATGCATTGCTTACATATATTACCAAAAAACTTAAGAAAGATAGTAGGGTCCTTAGTCCCATTATATGTGATAATTGGAGAAATGTTTCCAATATCTATGGATGCAATCAATGGTGATAAAGTTTTATTTTGAAGATGTTGAAGCTTTTTTTTATTCACGTGAGGTTGAGGGATGATATTCCCATTAGCATTGCTAAGTGTAGGATGGATAAAATTTTGATTTGGTTGAGACATGATGACTTGAGGTGGTTGACTAGTCATGTTTAATAAATGTTGTTGCATGTTCATCATTTGAAATTGATTGTTTTTTTGCATGAATTTCAACTTTTTTATGACTTGTGCAAGAAGTTTATTTGTATCAATAGGTGGGTTTGAAGGTGGGGTACCAGTTTTTTAAGGAAGAGGATTGGTAGTGTTGGTGGGAGGAGGATTCTTTGTAGGTGGAGGATTCACAACATTAGTGTTACTTATTTTAAGTGTGGTAGAAGAAGGAATCTTGGTAAAGCCACCATTATTTTGAGGAGTGTAAATAGTATTATCATTAAGGATTTTGAATAATTGGGAACCATCTAGATTATCAATTTGAGTGGTTTCAACCATGCTAGTTTGGGAAGTGATAATGCTAGGTACTCTTGTTATGGGTATAATAAGAGGATTGTGAACATTGGTTTTAAGGGTATGAGTGTTTATAGGATAGGGATTAAGTGGTAGAATATTATCAAAATTGGTATTGAGAAGAGGATTAGGATGAATGACCTCAACTACATTAATTTTTATAGTGATTGATTTAGGCTTAGGAGAAGAGGAAGGAATAAATTGGATAGTTTCATCTGAAGTAATGAAATAAGTGAGGTTATTATCCAAATCCTTAATTATGGAATGTTCTTGACTAAGGGAAGGCTAAAAAGATGTCATCATGATGAAATAAGGATAGATAACCAAACAATGGAAAATAAGAAGTGATAGGAAATTATATAGGTCAACCCAGCATAGGAAATAAGGCCTACAAATTATATAGAGTCAATTAGGTTAACCTAGTACAAAAAATAGAGGTTGGGAAAATGGAAACAGGGTTTGTAAATAGTATAGGGTTGACTAGGTCGATCTAGTACAATGAACAAAGGCCAAAAAGATGTATAGGGTTGATAGGGTTAACCCAATACATTAGAAAGGGAAAATTAATAATTTTATAATAGATTTGTGAATTGAAACAAGATAAATTTTGCAAGTTATTTGAAAAGAAATAACTAAAAGGAAACAAAGAATCAATTGGATTAATGTTGGCCAATCCAATTGAAGCACACAACATAAAACCTTGCACCAACGTTGGCTAATGCAAGTTTTTGTAATGCAATATATAATTAAGTAAAGAGAAAGAAATCAAATTGAAAAGTAAAGAGATAGCTAATTAGTCAACCTAAATATTTATTATATTATTAGAATATAATTTTAAATGTGATGGGAAGTTGGTTGTAAGCAAGGAAATAGATAGTAATCTAAGGATGGCTTCAGGTAGTTTGGGCTAAAAGGAACTGTAGTGGAAATGATACAAACTTGGTATTGGGGCCTACCCCCTCACTTCATATAACACAATGATAAGGGTGTCAGGTTCTTGGCCAAAATATGACATTAACCATGCTTTATACTTGACCAGAGTATCAAGTTGGCTTTCCCCTTGGTGATGAAATCCAAGTAGGTTGGCCTTGGGTAGATAAATGTTAAAATGCTTGATTAGATTTTGTGATTTTACTATGTGTGCATAAAATATTAAAAAGTAAAACTAAATGGTTAATTAAACACCCCTTAATTAGACTATGTGGACTATTATAAGCATGCAAGAAATAAGAAAAGAAAGGTGTGAACTAATTACTAGCATATAGAGATTAATTTCAACATGAAACAAGGTATAGTGTTGACACTATATGCACAAAATATAGAATAGGGTTGATAGGGAAAAACTTGTAATATATAAATAAGGTTTGAAAATGAATAGGGTTGGCCAAGGTTGACCTAGTTATTTAGGTAGCAAACATAACACAAAATTGGGTTGACAGGGTCAATCTAGTTGTCTATATAGGGGCAGTTTTGATGACTAAAAATTGTGAAAGAAAAGATAGAAAAGAAATAGATAGAGAGATAGAAAAGAACCTTGGTGGATTAAATATGCTAATAATGAATATTGATATTCAATAACTTTGGAATATATTTGAAAACTTTTATAACTGGGTCGATTAGGTTGATCAAGCTTTGTGGAATCCTTCTATTGAGTGCCTAGAATATATGAGGTTGACTGTATAGACCTAGTAGCTAAATCTAGATGCCTAAAAGTGTACAAGGTCAACTAGTCAACTTAGTAGTCTAAACTAGAATTCTAAAAGTCTAAAAATCTATACTAGGTCATCAGGGTCAATCTAGTAGCTTGTACCTAAGAACATGTGCATAGAAGTTATATATTGGGTTGATAGAGTTGATATAGTATGGAAAATATATGATAAAAATAATGATGAAAGAATTAAATAAATAAAATAAGATGAACAAATCCTGTAAGGGTTAGTTCACATCAATTTCATGAGAATATATGTAATCAAAAATACATCATTTCTAAAAATGAATCCTATCTAAGAGAAGATAGAGCATACCTACACTTTCAATTGGGAATATATTTGTTAAGAGGGAGCATGACTAATATGGGTATCCACTAAAACTGATTAGGGTGTCATTTGTCACAATACACCATGTGAGGTAGGGTTCCATAGCCTACAGTCTAACACAATCATGCAACAACCCTAAAAGAGCCCTAAGGTTTAATATTCACTTTATTCTAATAAACAAGAAAGTAAATATAATCTTGTGCACACCAAATCTTGTGGCACAAAGTGGGGGTTAGAAACAAAACAAATAACTAAACTAAACAGGCATAGAATAATATAATCATGTCAATGTATATAAAATCCTAATGTATGGAAGAAAGAAGCACAAATACATTATATATCTACTCTTATAAAGGAAAAATAAAGCTAGGGATACTTACCTTGAAGATGAACCTACTAAGCCTTAATCTCTCCCTTAGCCAAGGTGTTTCACAAGATGTTTTTATGGTATGTAAGGATAACAAAGATAAATCGCTCTAGGATACACAACCTATCTATGCATCTAAAATACTTCTCCATAAGACAATATCCATATCTCCAAAGAAAGTATGGAACCCTAAGATTTATTCCTCAAGTAAAACGGTCAATAATAAAATGTTCATTCACACTTATTATTCTTTACTTATCTTCTTTTTAAATGGTTGGAAATGAACTTGTATATATAGGTGGATCTTTCCCTAAATCCTCCAAAAATATTGGCTATACAGGGTCAACCATGGTTGACCCTATATGTTTTTAAGGATAATTCATTAGGTCTAAACTAGGTTAGTCAAAATGATAACAAACCCAAAAAGTGAAAAATACCCCTAAACTATATAAGGTCAACCTTCGTTGACCTAGTATAGATGATAGTCCAAAAGGGAATTAAGGAAAGAAAAGGAGGGAAAGAAAAAGAGGATGGAAAGAGGAAATTGATTAGAATGGGTAGGACTAAGAAGAATAAACTTAGGGTTAATGGTTTTAGGATATGAGTGTGTAGATGATAAGTGGAAAAAGGGATAATAATCTTATGAAGCACTGATGGTTTGCCCACCCCTTTCCTAGTGCACCCCTTAAGGCATGCACTTAAAGATATTGAGACTCGATAGGTTCTTACAAGATAGAAAGTGTCAGTAATCAATAAAAGTTTGAAAATATTATTTGTATATAGGTGGTTATTCATATATAAAATATGAATCTTGAATTTTTTGCAATTGTTGCATAAGGAAATTATGATGATAGGGGGAAGTATGAACCAACTCCATAATTATAATCTTAAAAGACATGGATTTAAATTCTTCAAGAAAGTTCCACTGAGATTTAGAAGAACCAAAATGATGTTTAGGAGGTAAAGTATATTTTAAAAGAATAAAAGTTATTGGGGGTTCAAAAGGGGGAAGTGGTTCCTCAAGGGTTTCTGAAGCTAAATTAGTGGTTGTAGTATCTTTGAGAAGTTATTCTTCTAAAGATGTCTTCTTAAGTTTTGTAACAAGATCTTTATGGGATGACTTGCGATGATAATTAACCTTAGCAGTGTTAACATATTAAGATTTATTGTAATATTGGTCATAGTCATCATCAATAACACAAACATCCTTGGTATTTTGTTAGTTATTAGTTGTGGAAAATGATCTTTGGTTATTTGAGATAAAATATTTAAAAACATATCTTTTTTTAGAAGCAATAGTGTACTCTTGATGATGAAGGTTGATCATAGCTTCATGATTAAATGAATCACCAAACATATAAGAGACAACAAATTTAGTGAGCCCTCTACAAGATTCATGGGAGTGACCAATGTCAGCATGGAACCAACAAAATTGATTAGGGACATACCACTTAGGAGGATTGTTAGGATAAGTGAAAGGTTTAGAGGGTGGTAAAATTGTTTCATTTGCTACACCGAGAGTGGTGTGTGAGAAGTGAGGGAATGCTTGCTTTGACAACTTCTAGTTTGGTGTGTAAAGTATTGTTGGTGATAGCATTAGTAGATGTCTAAAAATATTTTGTAAGGAATTTAGGATTAGGTTTGAATGGATTCATGATAAATTCTTGACATTTAGCTTATTCAAGAGCTTCATTAAGTGTTTGGGGAGCAAAAGTTTGAACCTTTTATTAAAGAGGAGTCAAAGTAGTTATAAAGAGTTTGAAAATTTTATTATCAGTCATGTTATGGTTGACTTTATGAGTCAAATATTTCCATCTTTTGATAAAGCAATGAGTTGATTCAATGGGAGATTGCTTAGCATTGATGAAGTGGCTAAGATAATTTTTGGGAAGATCATTAAGTTAAAACTCTTTAACTAAATGATTGAACAAATATTTAAGTTACCAAATAGAATGTTACAGATGTTGGTTATACGATTCTAATATATCAGCAGTGAAGGTTTTAACTAATATTTTAATTTTGGTGAAGGTATTAGTTTGGATCCACTCTTTTTAAAGGTTTTAAAAGCTTTGATAAATGAGGGAGGGTCTTTAGTCCCATCATAATTGATAGTGGGAGATATATTACCAATATCAATAGACATAATGAAGGGAGATAAAGGCTCATTTTGAATAGTTTGAAGCATTTTGTTATTCATTATTGGTTAAGGAATAACATTACCTAAGGCATGTATTAGAGGTGGAGGAATGTAATTAGGATTAGCTTGAGGATGGATAGCCAGAGGTTGATTATCCATATTCATCAAATGATGTTAGAGTTGCATCATGTGTGAGTTGTTATAATTTTTCATGATGTTCATTTGTTTTATGACTTGTGCAAGTAGTTGAGTCATATCAATAGGTGGTTTGGTGTTTATAGGATCACTCCTCAAATTGTTAGTAGGGGGAGGGTTATTCGAATATGGATTACTAGTGGGATTATTTATTAAACTTTTGTTAATTTCTCCCACATTAGTTTGAAGGTTTTAAAGATGAGAAGTGTCTTGATAGGTATAGAAAGGGTTAGACCCATCAAATTCATCTTTAATTGTGATTTATACCATTTTACAAGTCATGGATGAAGGAGGGGAAGAGGTGCCCCAAGAGTGATGGTTCTATTAGGAGGAGAAGAGAGTGAGAAATGAACATCATGTATAATATCTAAATGGATTCATGTTGTCCAAGAATATTTTGATAGGGGACTTCATGATGACTTGAGAGAAATTAATAAAATGCTAAGGAGAGAAAAATAGATAACTAAGTTAGATAGACAGGGAAAGCAGTAAGAGAATAGAGTTGATTGGGTCAACCTAATATAGAAAACAAGATCAAAAGACTAAGAAAATAGGGATACAGAGTTGATAGGGTTGACCTAATTCTATAACTTGATATAAAATAGGCATAAAAAGATACGAAGTAAATAAGGTCAACCTAGTACTAAATCTTGAGAAGAAAAAAAGAATACTTTGTTGATAGGGTCGACTTAGTATTATAGGTAGGGGAACTAATAATCTATAAGAGACTATCAAATAAAATGACAGTGTATTAAAACAAAAACAAATTTTAAGTATTTTTGTATGCAAGAAGTGAAAATAAACACATAATCAATTAGGTTAATGAGGATGATCCAATTGAGGCACATAACACAAAAACTTACACCAATGCTAGCCAATGCAAGTTTTTAGAATACAACATACAATGAGATAAGAGCAACTAGTCAACTTGGAAAGTAAATGCTAATTAAGTGGTTATCCTAAATTTTATATTATTAGAGTATGATTTTAAGTGTGATAAGAATTTGGGTTGAAATTAAGGAACTAGAAATCATTCTATGGATGGTTTCAGGATGTTTAGGCTGAAAGTGATATATGTTGTTAATGGTACTAGCTTGGTATTGGGGCTTACCCCCTCACTTCACACACTAAATAAATTAGGGTTTTGTGTATTTTTACAATATATTATATTAACCACTTGTTTATACTTGGCTAGAAAACCAAGTTGGTTTCCCCCTTGGTGATGAAATCTAAGTAGATAGGTCTTGGGTAGACAATTATTTAAATGTGTTTTAAGATTATGTGATTTGGTAGTGTGTACATAAAAGAGAAAAATAGTGAAAATAAATGGTATATTTAAAACCCACCTAATTATACTATATGATCTATTCTAAGTATACAAGCAACAAAAAGTGAAAGTGTGAGCTAATTACTAACATATAAGTTTTAAATTCCAACTTTAAAACATAGTATAGTGTCAATTTGGATGATAGTGTATGTAGAGATTATATAACATAGTTTATAGTGTCGCTATTATATTTTTGAAGAAAAGGTTTGTTAAATAACTACATCAATAGTGTCAACCTAGTCTTCCAAATAGAAGACAAAATATAGAATTAGGTCAATAGAGTGGACCTAGTTTGTTGTATAGGGGAAGTTTTAACAACTAAAAACTATGAAAAATAGAACTATAGTGAATAAAATAAATTAAAGATAAAGAGAGAAAGGAACCTTGGTGGGTTGGAGGATGCATAAGAAAGTGAGATTGTTGTTGAAGTGCCTTGATTTCTACTTGAAAATTATGCTAATTATGTTGACTAGGTTGACCTAGTTTTGTAGTTCCTTATTTGCTAAAACCTATAAAAAATACTATGTTGGATGTGTTAACCTGGTATGTGTTGGCCAAATTTGGACCACATACCAATATATTCACATGGATTGATCAGATTATCATAGTTCTTATGGAAAGTGGACCAAAGTTTTAAAATAGGTAAAATATTAAAAAGAGGAAGATCCAAGAAAGTTCCATGGTGTATGAGCATTCAATAGCATGGACTAGGTTGTACAAAGCTTAAAAATCCATTAGCACTTTGAAAGAATGATCAAAAGATGAATTTGGAAAAGTTTAAGGCCAAAACTTCACTAAGACATCATACAAAAAATTGAATGGACCAACTAACTTGTGCATTTGATAAATGCACCTCAAAAGGCAACATAAGATGAAAGATTGTAGTGCCATGTATTTTTTAATAACAAGATCATCCTCTGAAAGTTTCATATCCACATGAGCTTTCTAGCTCAAGTTATAAGCAAGAAAAGTTGAACTTATAGAATGGGACATTATCACAAACATCAAAATAAATCTCCAATAAAAAACCATTTAAGTCTAAAAAGTAATGGTCGCATAAACTTCATTGACAGTCGTGCAAATATATTTGGCAGTCACATAGATGTCAAACTTAAGACATATTATGAAAGCCTTTGGAACTTAAATTTGATAGTCATGTAAACATAAAATATGGCCGTGTGAACATCAAAATATGGGTGCATGAACACCAAATTTAAGCTTGTGAAGTAGCCATTAAATTTCAAATAGTGGGTCCCAATAGATTTGATGATCAACACTGCTTTGTATATTATGATCTAATAGTGTGAGATGAGTTAAAAGGTTAAGGATCTGAAGAGGCCACCATGTGGCATAAGTGTATAGAGTAGTAGAATGATAACATATCTTAAGTGTAAATGTGGGAATGCAATGTGGTGCCAACATGGAGAGAGTTGACAAGTCAAGGGCAAGACTAATGTCTCTCACTTGATCATATTGATCAAGATCAATGGTGTGTGGATGAGTCAAAATGTCAACAATTCAAGTCATGGTCGATAGCCAATAAGCAGAGGGCAAGCCCAAGACATTTTGATGAAATTTGATAGGGCATTCTTAGACTCGAGTAAGGTAAAGATGAAAAACCTTATTTGAGATTGGTTTGGGCTAAACTAGATGGACTTTATAAGATATAACATCACCATAACAAATCTATACGGATAAATTAGGCCTTTTATACTTAATATATATAAAGGGTCGATAGTTTGAACAATGAAATGGGACCAAGAATTTCTAGTAAAGCTCCATGGAGGTAAAAAGGTCTTTTAGACCTAACATAGACCAAGGTGGTGATAATTTTTTGTCAAATCAAGAACATGCACTTGATGAACTTATTTTTTGATAAAAACTATAAGAAAACCAATAATTTGGATTGGTTTTCACCTATAGTGGACCCAGGTTCATTTTCCCATGTAGGGGTAGATAAATGAGATATGATGGGGGCTTCTAATCCTTCAACACAATCATAGATAAAAAAACCACCATTCAAAATGTGGCACTATCAGTTTTAATATTTGAGGATCTAATCCTCATGAACATGTCAATTGGACTTAAGGTTTCAAGGTGGTGATCTGGTAGTTAAAGAAATAGTTAAGAGCATTGATTCCACTCAAACAAACTTTGTCATCACACATAACAAACCCATGTCTCTAGTGGGATCTCTTAGCCAAAGAAAGGAGCTTAAGGACTATTGGGATAAAAGAAGGTCCATTTGTTGATCAAGACATGCATATAGAAAGTAATTAAGAAACTACCTCCTCACTTCTTGATATGGATGACTTTTTCCACTTTCCAATGCATTATTCCCATCTCTACTCTCTATCTCTTTATAATATATAAAGAGGATTTTGAGCCAAAAAATGGATCCTCTATATATCACTCTAATCCCTCTCTTGGGCATGACTAAACTCTAACAAGATGGAGCTTTTAACCTCTTAAAATGAATATGAGACTATTCTTTGGATTTCATTATTTTAGTATAATGTGTACATGTCAAATTTGCATATGTGGTAGAAGTCTCTCTGTTGACCATTTTTGGTCCAACAGGCCAAAATCAGTCTCCTTCCTTCCCTAATGTTTTGAGCTAGTTAATTTTTTGATTTTGCAGAAGTCTTGGAAATTTCTACGAACTCTGCAAGTTATTTCTATGGACTCTGCAGGCATTTTAATGGACTCTACAGGCATTTCTATGGACTTTACAGGCCTATTATATGGACTCTGTAGGCTGAGAACTATGGACTCTATAGGAAAGAGACAAGTTACCAACACTTAGGTGATAAAAGGACCTTTGCAAATTTTTTGAGAGGCAATTTTAGAGGCTAAACAGCCCTTGTAAAGGGCAGGAAAGCACTTGGAAAGAAGGCCGAAAGGGTAAGTTTTCCTTCAGAAAAATGAATAAGGCAAGTTGGAATTATTTTAGAATTGTTCAAGGCAAGAAAGGGATAATTTCCTTAGACAAAATGTCTAAAGGAATTCCTTCAGACATTTTGTCCAAATAAATCCTTTAGAAAAAATTCTACAGAAATAAACAAGACCAAGGCAAAAAATAAGAAGCGATTTCTTTCATACTTTTGTCCAAAGGAATTCCTTCAGACAAAAAGTCTGAAGAAATTCAGGAGAGGCCACAGGAAAAAAGCCTAAGAGAAAAACTCTAAAGGAAAGGAATGAGCGAGACAATTCTTACAGACTTTTTGTCCATAGGAAAAATGGCCAAAACAAAACCCTGATCGAAGAGAAGAAGTTGAAGGAAAGGAAAAGGCCAAAAAAATTCCAAGGGGTGACGGGCCTGAAGATGTCGAAATAAAGCACAATGAACTAGCCATTAGAAGTTCAAATGCCCAGTGACAGGTGCATAGACATCAAATTTAAGGTGGATAAATAGCCATTAATTTTTGAAAAGCTTAAGGATAAGTCGTGAGTGAACTTAGCGACCCACCAAGAAGATAGCCCTAAGGGCTGAAGGAGATAGAAAGAGACAAAGCCAGGAAGAGACAAAGTGCAAAAATAGACAAATAGTCCAAGTGGAAAAGAGAGGTGTCAATTCAAGGATTTACTCTTGTAGTTGAAATAGTGCTTGCCAAGTGGTCATCAAATGGTGCAAACAGTAAGTGACATGGCCTGTTTTCTCCACTTTGCATTTATAAGTAGACAAATTGCATGAATATCTAAAAGAATCAGTCTTGTTTACAAAAAAAGAGGTGTGGACCATGATTTCATATTAATGTTTGAATGCCAAAATCAAGACCAGTGATTACACAACATGGTTCTAGCAAGCCTCTTCTAGAAGGATGATATTAGCAACAATGACTTCCTCTTCTCGATGCTCTCAATGCACATGGGCTAGCTTGTAAAAAGACACCAAAGTCTTTTCCAAATGGGAACCTTTACTTCTCTCTATATATTGTAAACTTCTCATTTTGAGAAAGGGATCTCTTAGCCTAGAAGGCAAAACTCTGCCCAAAAAATCTCTTCGGATTGTAAGGTAGAACTTTGCTAGATTTTACCTTGAATCAAGACTTAGCAATTTTTTAACTCCATTTGAACTTGCACTCATGCATATGTCTATGTTTTCTTTTTTTGTTAATTCATTTCCATTTATTCTTTCAAAAAATGATTCCATCATGTCTAGTGCATTGTGAAGTTTCTTCTTCTGCAAGTCTGCCAGAAGTGTCTATAGTAGGAATATAGGTGCATGTGAATAGGCTACCATAATGTGTCTCATAAAACCTCTGATAGTTCTTCCTCCCTATATCTCTAGAGGACCCATAACTCACTAATGCAGAAGAGTTTCCCATATCAAATGAAGTGTATGCTAGTTTCTTCTTAGTGAAAAGTGTATGTTTGAGCTAAGTAGATCAACTTTTTTGGTGTATCACCTTTTAGTTTAGGTTTAGGTTATGTTTTTAGCATCCTTCTCCCTTTTCAACCCCCCCCCACTTTTTTCATTTATTTGTTATCAATAGGAAATATAGGACGTAAAAGATACATCAAAGGGAGATAGCCCTTATCTAGAGACTCTCCCCCCAGTTTTGTCAGGCCTATAGGCAAGAGGGGAGTTTCCATTGTTGTGTGTGGAAGGTAGGATCTCAACCTCATATCAAGGGTATAATCCACTATGTCAACAATTTTTGGCATGCTTGGTGGGACCAACTAGGACAAGTTTTGTCCAAAGAGTTGAAGAATTTTGGTGTGTTTTTCAACCAACTAGCCTTTGGAGGCTTTTTCATCAACACCAATGGCAATTCTGAGTTGAATCAACTGGTTAAGCAGTTCTAGTGCCATCAAGAAATCACATTTTTTGTATGTATAATTCCATCATCTAGCATCCTGGGCCTTGTATTCCTTCATATGACTTCGATCAAGCTCAAAATGTTCATGCAATCCCCTCAAGCAACTCTCCTAGTTACCTTACAACCATAAGGGAAGTAGCGCTCGAGTTTGAGAACTAGGTAATGGAGATTGATAGTTTGAATGAGCAGTATAGATATCAATAGGAGTTGATGTATAAAGAGTAATGTTTATTTAGGCAAGCTCAGGTCTTGCAATCCATGGAGGAGGAGGTAGCAAAATGGAAGAATCCATTCATGTAAGGCAATCAAATTTGTGTGCCCCCTATTATTCTAAAAAAATCCCCCTCTTGTGCACCAAATTCTTTCTATCAAATGGCACTTGCTCATTCTAGCTCATCTGATGCATCAATCGATCCTACTCTTAATCCCATGTGCCTAGCTTTCCAACATGCCTCTCTTCTAGTAGCTCTTCTTGTACATGAGCAGACCTTCCCAAATCTTCCCCAACCTCCTCAAGTCTTTCAACATGATCTCTAAATTCCAAGTTGGAAGAAGGAAAATCATGAACCAGCTCAGGACCTTGAGGAAGACAAAGTTGTTGCTTCTTCCTAAGGGAAAAGTTCCAATCCCAAGGTCATGAGCTGGAAGCAAATAATGGAATCATGGGGTTGGAAGGAGGAGGAGAAAGTTTTTGTTCAAAACCTTGAAGAAGATGAAGATGCTCTTATTCATCATGATGATGATTGTGACCTCTAAGAAAGGCTCTTTCAAGAAGATATAGCCAGGAGAATTATAGAGTTGGAATCTAGAGCGAGATTCCTCAGCCAATGTGTGATGGATGGTTCAGACCAAATAACAAATTCCATGTTTGAACACACCCCATCTACACACCCCCAAGAGAGATATCAGGCCACACCTGATATAGATGAAGTGTTAGCCAAATGGAAAGAGGATAATCATTTAATTCTAGCTCAAGGACTGCCTCTTCTTCCACATGGTTTTTCCACTTCATCTCTTCTCAAAGAGGAACCTATTTTGTAGGAGGTGAGTGAGGAGTATAAGATCCAATCTATAGCTTCCCATGAGGTTACCATGAGTGAAAATGAAGAGGAAATCATCATGGATACCCCCTTTGAAGACATCATCAATAATGGAGAAGACGTGGGTCATGCATACATGTAGATGTTCCAGCAATATGAAGAGGAACGTAAGCATGGTGACCTCTCTCCTCCCTTATTTGATGAACTTCCTTGTTGTTTTGATGAGGAGGATGGCTATGCCAAGGAGCTTGAGTTGGAGGAGGATCAGATGGATGTCTTTGAACAACCAGAGACTCTAATCCTTGAGCAAGAAAAGGAGAGGCTGGTCCATCTTGAGGCAAGCTTTAAAGAAGAGAACCTTAAACAAGAAGGTGATGTTCTGTGAGATGAGTAATCAGTTTGTGATTCCATTTTAGACATCACAATAGTCACCCTTCTTCAAGAAGACCATGAGGGAGTAGAGGATGAGTTTGATAGGATCATCAATGAAGTAGAAGGGAATGGGTCAAACCATGATGCACTATAAAGGAGCTATACATATCAAAGGGCTTATGGTGATGAGCCAACAACCATTGATTTCTTGGTGAAACACACCAACATGAAGGACTAGTATTCAACAAGCTTCCAAGGACAAGAAGAGTACATATATGTTGGAAGCATGTTTGACTTTGATCCACTCAAATGCAATCCAATCAAGGTGGTAGGCAAGAGGAGCAGGTCACCAAATCTCCATTTCATTTAGCCACTTGTCTAGCACCATAAGTTTCCTTGCCATAAAGGATACTTAATAAGTTTTCCCTTTGATCTAAGAGGGAAGCAAATATACTTGGTTAGCTATACATAGTAGTTTGCTTTCAATTTTCTTTCCCTATTTTTCCTAAGTTCTGTTTGCACAAGTAGTGTTTTTAGCCTTGTGTGTGTTTTCCTTTGTGTGTGGGGTAAAAGCTCATGATTGATTCTTGGATCTATCAGGGCTATTACTAAATTTTCAAGTTGCGTTCTAACTCCATTCCCAATGAATTTTAAGGCAACTAGTTTCTAAGCATAGCAAGCATGCTTCCCCTAGGAGTCACTAATTTGTCAACCATTTTTGGTCTAACAAGCCAAAATCAGTCTCCTTCCTTCCCTGATATTCTAAGTTAGTTCATTTTTTGATTTTTCACAAGTCTTGGAAATTTCTATGGACTCTGTAGGTTGTTTTTATGAACTCTACAAGCTTTTCTACAGACTCTGTAGGCATTTCTATAGACTCTATAGGCATTTTTATGGAATCTACAGGCTGAGAACTATAGACTCTATAGGAAAGAGACAAGTTCCCAACACTTAGGTGACAAAAGGACCTTTTCAACTTTTTTGAAAGGCAATTTTAGGGGCCAAACAACCCTTGCAAAAGGCAGGAAAGCACTTGGAAAGAAGGCCAAAAGGGTAAGTTTTCCTTTGGAAAAATGAATAAGGTAAGTTGGAATTATTTTGAAATTTTTCAAGGCAAGAAAGGGAGAATTTCTTTGAACAAAATGTATGAAGGAATTCCTTCAAACATTTTGTTCGAATAAATCCTTCAGAAAAAATTCTATGAAGATAAACAAGACCAAGGCCAAAAACAAGAAGTGATTTCTTTCAGACTTTTGTCCAAAGGAATTCCTTTGGACAAAAGGTTCAAAGAAATTTCAGAGAGGCCATGGGAAAAAATCCCAAGAGAAAAACTCCAAAGGAAAGGAACAAGCGAGACAATTCTTGCACACTTTTTGTCCATGAGAAAAATGTCCAAAACAAAAGCCTAACCAAAGAGAAGAAAGTGGAAGGAAGTGGAAAGGTCAATTCCAAGGGGTGATGGGCCCGAAGATGTCAAAATTGAGCATGGTGAACTAGCCGTTGGAAGTTCAAACACCCAGTGACGGGTGCACAGATGTCAAATTTAAGGCAGAGAAATAGTCATTGATTTTTGAAAAGCTTAAGGATAAGCTGTGAGTGAAATCAGTGACCCGCCAAGAAGATAGCCTTGAGGGCTGAAGGATCTAGAAAGAGACAAAGCCAGGAAGAGACAAAGTACAAAAATGGACAAATAGTCTAGGTGGCAAAGAGAGGTGTCAACTCAAGGATTTACTCCTATAATTGAAACAATGCTTGCCAAGTGGTCATCAAATGGCACAAATAGTAAGTGACACAACCTATTTTCTCCACTTTGCATTTATAAGTAGACAAACTGCATGAATATCTAAAAGAAGTAGTCTTGTTTACAAAAAAAGAGGCATGGCCTATGGTTTCACATTAATGTTTGAATGCCAAAATCAAGACCGGTGATTACACAACATGGTTCTAACAAACCTCTTATAGAAGGATGATATTAGCAATAGTGACTTCCTCTTCCTGATGCTCTCAATGCACATGGGCTAGCTTGTAAAAAGGCACCAAAGTATTTTCCAAAGGGGCACCTTTACTTCTTCTCTCTATATATTATAAACTTCTCATATTGAGAAAGGGATCTCTTAGCCTGGAAGGCAAAACTCTACCCAAAAAATCTCTCAGGCTTGTAAGGCAGAACTCTACCATATTTTACCTTGCATCAAGACTTAGCAATTTTTTACCTCCATTTGAACTTACACTCACGCATATGTCTATGTTTTCTTTTTGTGTTAAGTCATTTCCTTTTATGCTTTCACAAAATGATTCTAGCATGTCTAGTGCACTGTGAAGTTTCTTCTTCTACAGGTCTACCAAAAGTGTCTACAGCAGGAATATAGGTGCATGTGAATAGGCTACCATAGTGTGTCTGAGAACACCTCTGATAGTTCTTCCTCCCTATATCTCCAAAGGACCCCTATCTCACTGATGAGTTTCCCATATCAAATGAAGTGTATTCCAGCATCTTCTTGGTGAAAAGCATATGTTTGAGCTAAGTATATCAACTTTTTTGGTGTATCACCTTTTATTTTAGGTTTAGGCTCTATTTTTAGCATCCTTCTCCCTTTTCAACCCCCGCTTTTTTCATTTATTTGTTAGTAGTGGGAAATATAAGACCTAAAAGATACATCAAAGGGAGCTAGCCCTTATCTAGAGACTCTCCCCTTAGTTTTACCAAGCCCATAGGCAAGAGGGGAGTTTCCATTGTTGCGTGTGGAAGGCAGGAGCTCAGGCTCCTATCAAGGGTGCAATCCACTGCGTCAACACTCTCCATTATCATGTCATGATCTCACCTAGTTACTAGTTGATATTATTATGAAGGTCATGTTCAGTGTTCTATATCTTTTGATTAAATCCCATATCTGGATACCATGATTGGTTAGTGTCTTCATCAAACCTTTCCATAATTTCCCTTAGATTTTGATCATTTTATGATCCTCTTCATGAAATATTGATGTATGACAGCTATTTGGAATCCTAGATCTAGTATTTTCCTTGTTTCATTAGTTTTTAAGAGTTGAGTAGAGTGGATCAACCATAATTTGGGTGCATCATCATCTTTAGCTTAGGTTTCCATTTTAATTTTATCCCTCTCCCTTTTCCCTAGTCATTAATAGGTTTTAGTAGTGGGAATGAGCTAAAATGATGCATCAAAGGAGATATCCTCATTAAAAATCCTAGAGGTTTGACCTCATTATAGGATACCCATAACCAAGGGTTAGTCCCATATTGAGCTAGATTTGGAAGTAGGACTTGAACACTTCTTCTTCTAGCTAGGGTGTAATCTAGTCTCTAATAGTTCTAGCATGCCTAGTGATACCAAGGTCTAAAAGAGTGGGAAGGTCTTGGTGTGTCTTTCTTGTGATCAACTTTTGGAAGTAACAAAATTATCACCAATGGCAACTCTGAATCAAAAATTCTAGTTATGAATAGACCAGGTATGTCTCATTGGAATTCTTAGTTAGTTATTGCATCTCATTTGATATATGAGGTCAATATGAATAACTATGGTAAATATTCATATTATCCACCTCTTTATCAATAGCCCCAATTTTATCCTCATAATCCATATGACCCTTATTATCCTTATCAATAATCCTATCAAAGTTATGAGGAGCCTTGTCAAGTTTCTCATGATTCATATATGCAAGAGTATTGCCCTAATCCTTCCTATGAATAATAATCCCATCATAATACTGATTTTCATCAACCCTATGATGAGCTATCCATACCTACACTTAAGCTAACTTTAATAAGCCATGACAAGCATGCACTAGAATTATGCTTACACAAATGTTATGGCTAAGATGTCCTTACTCACTTGATTCATCATGTGAGAGAGTCATTATAGAAAATAAAAGGAGAATGGGCACTTATTGAGAGAGAAAATTGGAAAAATATCATAAGAGAGATTATGGGTGTAGGTGGTTGCATTTAAATCATTTAGGATAAGATAAAAGGCCTTTAATAGCATCAGGTGCAACCTTGTTAATCTTATGTGCCTTCCTAAACTTTCTTATGTACCACCCATTCCCCCCTAAGAAACCATTACAAGTGACCCTTTGAGTGTTTCAAGTTCTTCATGTGTTCCTTAGACCTTCCCTTATTAGAATTCTATCTAAGAAAGCTATCAAATAAAGAAGGAGATTATTGTGGAATAGCCTGATATTTAGATCTAAGACCCCATTCTTCCTCAAGAGACCCTCAAGATGTCATTCAAGGTTCCAAGTTGGAATCAAATGGTGAAGTCATAGGGTAGGCAAAGTGAGACAAGTCTAGATCTGAGAGCCCAAGATAAAGTAGGATCTGAACCTATGCAAACCTCTCCCATCCCTCCTCATGAATGTTCTTGTGTTCCTTATCTTCATGAAGCCACTTCCCACCTTAAAGATAAGATATTATAAGAGAGTATTAATAATTAGATTAGAGAGTTAGAGTTCAAGACAAGGAAAGAGGAGGAGAACTAGAATCATAATGTTAATGAAGGACCTTTATTTTTTCCATCTTGGAACCAAATCATGCAATCAAACAAATCCAAGGTCAATCAACCCTCATCCCTCCCTCTTCAAAAATTTATGTCATTTTCATCATGGAAATCCATCTGAAACAGTATGCAAAAGGAGGAGGACATGAATTTCAAAGATAAATAGTTGGACCAAAAAGGTGCCACCTATGTCTCATATCTCTTGGAGTCATCCTAAGAATATCACATGCCACTCCTTGAAGAGGTAAGCAGTGAAATCCATGTTGAACTCATTACTGATAATGATGGATTGTTAGAGTCAGAGGAGGATATCTTTATTAGAACATCACTTGGTGATAGCAAGCATGCATTAGTATTTCATAATGTCAAAGAGGATGATTTGCAAGAGCAAATGCAAGTTGGATATGAGATCCAATAGGAAGAAGTCTTAGATGTGAATCAAGTTGTTTCTCAAGAACCTATTAATCACACATCTATTATCCAAGATCAAGATTTTTTCAAGATATTGTGGTAGATGATATAGATCAAGTATAGTCTCATCTTTATTTGTAAGGTGGCCATGAAGACAACTCACATAGAGCCATTAATAAGATGGAGAGCATTCCTAAAGAAGAAGATCATTGGCAATAGTTATACCATGATTTCTTGAGTGAGATTAAAGAGCTTAAGATGGTAGACTTATATTATGAGATAGTGAAGTAGGTTGGATCTTCTGAGGATTCCATTAATTATTTAGAGCATGAAGAACACCAGGTTGATGACCTAATACATCAAGAAGAGAAGACTGAATAATTAATGTGTCTAGATGACAATGATGATAAAGATGATTGGCAGTTGTAAATGAAGCTCTTTCAAGAGTTTGAAGATCCCTGTCAAGTTTAGGATCAAGTACTCAAGAAGGTGGACAAAGATTTTTCAATGGAGGATAATGACCAAGATTAGGTAGAATATGCATAGCTCCTTGATGATCTTGAAGAACTTGAATCAAATAATAAGCCGAGTCTTATTGAGGACACCATGGCAACCAAGGAGGTATGCCTTATTGAACCACCATTGAAGGTCATAGTTGAGGATCCATATGAATAAATTGAGACTATTTAGATACACATAGCTGACCTATTTAGAGTTTCCTAGTTGTAATTAATCATCATACCAATGAAGTTAGTAGATACAACAAAAAAGGAGGCATCAAGACCAAGGGTCAAAAAGTCTCATGCCTCATTCAATTCCCCATCCCATGATGCAAGAAGGTTATCAAACATTATTTTTGATCTAAGAGGAAAGTTACACATAGTTTTAGGCTATATATATTATATTTGTTTTATTCAAATTCCTCCAAGTACTTTTCTGGCACATTTATTTATTGTCCCTATTTTGTTCTAGGTTAGTTTCCATTTCAATAAGTGCCTTGGGTACTTTATTTTATTTTGATCTTTTTTTTTTCAAGAGAGGTTATCACAAGATTAGTATCTAGTGTTAGATCTAGGTCAATATGCTAGATCCAAGTATAGACTCTATTCCCAATGTACTGGATAAGGCAACATGGTATGGGTTCTTTTACATAGATACGCATGAAATCCCTATGAGTCACTAAAGATATTGGCCAAATTTGGCCCACATACCAAGCTCTTTGTATGGATTGATTAGATGAGCAAAGTTCCTGTAGAAAGTGGACCAAAGGTTTGAAATAGGTAAAATAATGTAAAGAGGAGGATCCAAGCAAGTTTCATGGTGTTTGAGCATTCAAGATCATGGACCAAGTTTCACAAAGCTTAAAAATCCATCATCACTTTGAAAGGATGATCAAAGGATGAATTTAGCTAATATTAAGGCCAAACCATCACCAGGACATCATGCAAAAAATGAATGGACCAACTTGTGCATTTAATAAATACACCTTAAAAGGTATTGAAATCTAAAAGATTATAATTCCATGGAATTTTTCATGCCAAGATCATCTTCTGAAAGTTAAATATCTACGTGAGATTTCTATCTTCAGTTATAAGCATGCAAATTTGAACTTACAAAATAAGATGTTCATGCAAATGTCAAAATAAAGCTTTGATAAAAAACCATTTGAGTCCAAAAAGTGATAGTTGCATAACATCATTGATGCTTGTACAAATGTATTTAACATTTGTGTAGATGTCAAACTTAAGACATAGCAATAAAACCTTTAGAGCCTAAATTTTATGGTCACATAGATGTCAAATATAATCACATGGACATAAAATGATGGGTGCATACATGTTAATTTTGAGCTCATGAAGTAGCCATTATATTTCAAATAGTGGGTCCCAGTAGATCTGATGATTAGTACTAATTTATACATTATAACCTAATAGTTTGAGAGAGTCAAAAGGTGAAGGATCTCAAGAGGCCACCATATGGCATAAGCACGTAAAGCATAAGATTGACATCATATCTTGAGTGCAAATATAGGACTGCCAAGTGGTTTCAATTTGGACAGAGTTGAAAAGTCAAGGGTAGGATCAATGGCTCTCACTCAATGTACTGATCAAGATCAATGGTGCATAGATGATTCAAAATTTAAACATTATGATTCTTGGTCGACAACTAATAATTAAAGGTCAAACCTAAGACATTTTAATAATAGTCGATAGCGCATTCTTAGACTCAAGCAAGGTAAAGATGAAGAAACTTGGCTCAATCTCAGTCTGGGTTGAACCAAATGGACATTACAAGATCTAACATCATCATGAAAGCTCCATAGGGATAAAATAGGTCTTTCAAACTTAATATATATAAAGGATTGATGGTTGTAATAGTGAAATAGGACCAAGAATTACTAAAAGATCTCCATATAAGTAAAATGGGTATTTTAGACCTAATATAGACCAAGGGGGTGGTTGATTATTGTCAAATCAAGAATATGCACTTGATGATATTATTTTGTTGATTAAAACAATAGGAAAACTAATAATTTAGATTGGTTTTATCTATAGTGAACCTAGGTTTAGTTTCCCATACAAGGGTAGATAAATGAGATATGGTGGGGGATTCTTATCCTTTAACACAATCATATCTTGACAAACCACCATTCATGGTATGGCACTGTTAGTTTTAGGATTCAAGGATTTGATCCTCATGAACATGTCAAGTGGACTTAGGGTGTCAAGGTGGTAAGTTAGTAGTTGGAGAAGTAGGTAATATAATTGATTCCACTCAAACAAACTTTATCATCATACATAATAAACCCTTGTCTCTAGTGGGATCTCTCAGCCAATGAGAGGAGTTTAAGGACTATCAGGATAAAATGAGGTCCATTTATTAATCAAGGCATGCATATAAAAATCAATTAAGGAATTGTCACCTCACTTCTTGATCTGGATGACTTCTCTCTCTCTCTCTCTCTCTCTCTCTCTCTCTCTCTCTCTCTCTCTCTCTCTCTCTCTCTCTCTCTCTCTCTCTCTCTCTCTCTCTCTCTCTCTCTCTCTCTCTCTCTCTCTCTGCTATATATAGAGGCTTTTAAGATAAAAAATGGATCCTCTTTATATCACTCTAATCCCCCTCTCAAGCATGACTGAACTCTACCAAGATGGAACTTGTAACCTCTTAAAATGAATGTGAGACTATTATTTAGATTTTTTTATTTTGGTATAATTTATACATGTCAAATTTACATATGTGGTAGAAGTTTCTCCCTTATCAAGTCATGTTCTCACCTAGTTACAAGTTGATATTGTTATGCAGGTCATGTTTAGTGTTCTATATATTTTTATTGAATCCCACATGTGGATATCATGACTAGTTAGTGTTTTGCATTAGACCTCTCCTTCATTTCCCTCAACTTTCAATCATTTGGTGAACTTCTTCATGAAATATTGATGTATGAAAAATGTTTAAAATCCTAGATCTAGTCTTTTCCTTATTTCATTAGTGTTTAAGAGTCAAGTAGAGAGGATCATCTATAATTTAGGTGTATCACCATCTTTATCTTAGCTTTACCTTTTCATTTTATCCCTCTCCCCCTTTTCCCTCGTCATTAGTAAGTTTTAGTAGTGGGAATGAGCTAAAATGATGCATCAAAGGGCTAGCCTCATTAAAAACCCTATAGGTCTGACCTCATTATAGGATACCCATAGCCTAGGGTTAGTCCCATGTTGAGCTAGATTTGGAATTAGGACCTAAACACTTCTACTTCTAATTAGGGTAGAATCTAGTCTCTAACAATATGTTTTTTATAAGTCTAGAAGTGTTTTATGTCAACATAGTCAACCTAGTAGTTTGTCTAGAAGTCTAAAAGTGTACTATGTTGATAGAGTCAATATGGTAGTCTGTATGGAAGTTTAAAAGTGTATTGTGTTGATATATTCAATCTAGTAGCTTATTTAGAAGTGAAAACCTATACTATGTTGATCTATTCAACCTAGTAGCATGTACCTAATGAAAAACCTACATAAATAGAACATAGTCGTATTGATGTGATTGTGTGTTAAACCTACACACATAAGCTATAAACTATACTAGAATTATTGACCCAATATCACAAATATATAAAAATAATAAATAAAATGATAAAATAATGAAAACATGAAAGATAACTTGTAAGGGTTAGATTCATGTATAGTTCACTAAAATGTATGCAATCAAAAATGCATCATGTTTATAAATCAATCCTAACTCAGAGAAGGTAGATCATACTTACACTTTCAATTGGGGATACATTAGATAATTAGGAACATGACCAATATGGGGATCTATTAGAGCTAATTAGGGGATATCTTATCATAATAAACCATGCTAGGGAGGGTTCCAAAGACTCCAGTCAAGCACAATCATACAAAAACCCTAACTAATCCCTATGTTTTATATTCACTAAACTAATAACAAGTAAAGCAAATAAATCTAATCTAATGATCACGAAAGCTTCTGGAACAATATGAGGGTTAGTAAATAAACAAACATGCATAGGATAATCTCAATTAAGTTATGTATGAGTAAGACCCTAATACATAGAGAAGAGTAATATTATTTGAAGCCAATACTTGTTCTACTTCTATCTACTAAAGAGAGGAGCAAAATTAGAGAATACTTACCTAAGAGATGGACCCATTGAGACTCAATCTCTCCCTTATCTAAAGTGGCTTCACAAGAGGTTGTTTTGATTTGTAAGGATCACTAATAAAGGCCAAAACATCTAAAGACTTCTCCACAAGGCTATATTTTCCAAGTAAAAAACCTAAGCTAAGATTCCTCAAGTAAAATGGTGGAAGAACAAATTGTAAAAAAGCACAAGTGAATAATCACATTTGTGCATTTTTAAATAATGAATAAATGATCTTGTATATATAGGTAGATTTAACCCTAACCCTTACAAAATTTTCAACTAACAGCGTTGACCCAGTCGACCTAGTACAATAATGTAAGAAAAATTAGTAAGTCATGGGCTAGGTCAGCCAAGAGCTAACCTAAAGCCTAAATGATTTTACCCAAAATAGTATAGGGTCAACCCAGTTGACCTAGTATAGTAGACTATCAAAAGGGGATTAAGGTAAAGAAAAGAGGGATGGAAAGTGGGAAAATATTGCAAGAGTATGAAAAAGAGGATTAATAACTTATAGAGTGATTTTAGGAGTTGGTTGTATTGGTAATAAGTGACAATAATGGGCAACAATCCTAAGAAGAACCAATGGTCTACCTACCACTTTCCTAATGCACCCTTTAATGTGTGTACTTAGATAAATTGAGTCTCAATGGGTTCTTTTAAGATAAAAATCATTAGTATTTGATAAAAGTTTGAAAATATTATGTGTATATAGAGATTAGATGGGGATCCCTAGTGATGGGATCACACCATGATATTATGGATGGGGTGCTGGTGCCATATGACCCTACCACATTGGATGATCCCATGGTACCATCTACCCTAGTTCAAGTGAGCTAGTTTAGACTAATAAGAGAGGCCACAAGGTAGTTATAGACATGTGGAGATGGGATACAACCACTGGTAGGAGTGGGAGTAGGAGAGGCACAGGCATGGAAGGCCTTGGCTTAGTAGAGAGTCACACATTTAACTAACATTATTTAGCTAAGATAGGTACATGGCAAGGTGGATAACCTATAGGGATAAATAATGGGTTTGAGATCTTAAACATCCTCATTATAGTGTACTATTTAGAGGGGACTAACTAAGGCATCGATGGGAAACATGGCTAGGCCATGAGATAGACATGATAGAGCCTAGCCTTAGAGATGGAGTAATGTATGTTTTTATATCTTGTATAAAAAACAAATGATATATATATATATATATATCTTATTTTGATAGTTAGATGTTGATTTTATGTGTTGTATTATGGTTGTGATTGTGGATGCATGGATATATTTATATCTAGTGCATGTATTTTTGCTTTATTGTATATGCTATAATAAATATGTGTGTGATGTTTTACTTTCTATCATTATGTAAGACACATGCATGTTTAAAAATAAATAGGTGAAAATACTTGGAAAAGTATAATTAATAAAAATCAAATGCACTACACACTATTTCATGTTGGGAAATGTTTAATAACAAAAATATGACTAAGTATAATAAACCAAAGAGTGGTAAATAAGAGGGGGAAAATTTATTTTTAAACCATGAGAAAGAGTGGCACCAAATTTAAACAAGTAAAATCACACTAAATCACATTGGGAAGTATAAAAATAATGTAATAAAATAGAAAGAATGTGAAAGACTAATGGTATAAAAATAAATAAATTAAGTCAATCAATCATACTAAATCACGTTGGGAAGTATAAAAGAGAAACAAAATTGGAAAAAAATGGTCTTCAATCAATCACACTAATTCAAGTTGAGAAGTATGAAAAATTGAAGAAAAGTGGTTGGATTATTACATGAAATCATAAAATAAGAAGATAAAAGATGAAAGTGTTTCCTACTTTTTCTTGATTTTTCTTTGTAAAGGTGAAGTGAGATAACAAGAGATAAAAGGTATATACCTGGTAAACATTGCACTTGTTGATGACCAAATGAAGTAAGAACTCATTATTTGGCTAGGATGACATGAAAATCACACTTTATGAACATGGAATAATAAAAGGATAAATGGGATTGATGGTGAGACACCAATCCCAAGAAAGGAAGATGTTTCCTTAGATAGATGTCAACCCATGTTTGACATTCAAGTTTATAAGTAAATAAGGAATTACAAAAGATATATATGGAAATGATGGCTATAAATAATATCTTATTTTATAACAAGATTAATGTGATCAAAGTAATTGTTCCAGAATTATGTAGCTATATAAATATCTTCTTGGACTATAGTTATTTATTCATCCACATCTTCTTGATTAGGTAAGAAAACCATAACACAAAGAGATAATTAAAAATGCAATGTCACTTTGATCGATGAAGAAGGGTTGTGGTACAATAGGAAGATCAAAATGTTGTTAATTTCTTGTGCTAATCCTGATAAAGCCATCTACATGTAAAAGATAAACTATGGTCAGGTCTAGAGAGGTCATAATAGGGGTTGTGTGTAGGTTAAAAGGCTAAAAGACATCTGGCAGACTATAAATAAGGTAAAAATAACAAACTATTGTTTGAAGGTGATAGTAACCATCAATGGTCAAGGCGACTATCAGTGGTTGTCCTAACTAGTGACAGTTGGGTAATCGATGGTGATTGCTATAACCATCAATGGTTATAGTAACTGGCTATGGTTACTTGTTGAAGAATTCTTGTTGGAGGAGTATTTGATGGTGAAGGATTATATAATGGATAAAGGGTATTATGTGGGTATCTAGAGTGGGGAAGAAGACTTAGGCTAACTAATCAAGAGAAAATAAAGAGCAAAAAACACTAAAATAAAGTAAAATACCTTTGTCATGTCAAAGAGTTGATAGTTGAAGAGATTTGAGAAACATAATGGTACTTCAACCTTTGAGAATTATGTGGACAAAGCTTTGGGATGCTAGATGCCTATACAAAGAAAACAAGAAATTCTGGATGCACAAATTTAAGGATCCATAATTCTCCCAAGATCTTTGTATTTATAACACAAAACTGATAAGTAATGAGAAGGATGCTTAAGGGAAAGTTGCGAAGTTAGGAGGGGGTCAAGTTACCTATTTTCATTTAGTTTTAAAAGATGGCATTAAAGCAAGTTTCCATTTTGGAGGATGCTTATCATAGATAAAGTTAACATTGGTTTAAAGACTTAGGTAAGTTTTATGACCAAAACCATTGATGGTTAGGCTAACCATCAATGGTTACCTTAAGCAGTGATAGTCAAGGGGCTATGAATAAAAGGTCATGATTTACGTGTTTTGACATAGTGAGGATATAAATAAGTGCTAATAGGTTAGGTGGGGTCCATAGGTCAAGATGACATCAAAAACCATCATTACGTAGTTTTCAAGTGTATGCATTTTACCTTTGTTTGTTATGTAGCTTTAAATAAGCTAAAGAATAAAAATAGGTAGTTGGTCAAGGTTAAGGTCTAGTTACCCTGAGTGTAGAGGGGAAGAGGTGTTCCCCCTCAAACTAGGATCCCTTGAGGAGAAACCAAAAGTGGTTCATGGTTTGATAGATGGTAAATTGTGAGTCACGAGGTGGGTGACAAAAGGGTGGTCTTTTAAAATGTAGGGATGTGCACAAAATGTGACCAAGTGTGATAATTAAGATCACACAAAGATTAAAGTTGCCATGGTTAGTAAAAATAAGTTTAGGTTATAGGATAAAGGATAAGCTAACTAGTCCCCAACATTGGTCATATCTGATTGGCTTAGTTATATCAAATTTCCTAGATAGGGTTGGTGTTTCCATAGGTAGCCAGGGTAGGTAGTGTTCTTGAGAAAAAATCAAAATGGTAGGGTTGCACATAAGGTGGTGAAAATTCAAATATTCAACATGGAAAAATTGGTTGGTGTGGTAAAAAATACCAAAGCAAGGTGGGCACAAAACATGAAAATAGGTAAGTTTCAAAAGATACCAATGGTGAGGTGGACATGTGTAAGTGGTGGGTGGTTTGGTCAGTTGGGTAAGGAGTGACCGAGCTGACTCCTGATGTAGTAGCCAAGAGGACACTACTTACATAGTCACAAGGACATTATATCTAATCAAATACTTCAAGCTAAATGTAGTTATAGTTTTAGGGAGAGATGTCTCCCAAAGTAGGTAGAGGGTGGTTGAAATTGGTTTCCCTATGTAGATGTGGTCAAGGTAAGTTTAAGGTGATGGTAGGTGAAAGGGTGGGAAAGGGTAAAGGGGAAATGGGTAGGTTGGGGTTTAAATGGGGAGAAACTTAACCATCAATGGTTATGTAACCATCATCAATTAGGGTGACCAACAATAGTTGGGTGACCATCATTGATTAGAGTCAATTGGCAATGGTTAGATAACCATAAAAATTTAGATAACCATTAACAATTGGAATATAAAACCTTAAAATCATGGATAAAATGGTAAACAGTGGGAATTTAAACTCATTTTCAATTAGACCCAACTATAGTTTTATCATTTCTAAGTATGGTACACAAAAAGTGTACATGAGTGTGGTGAGATGTCAAGATGAGCTTGGTGTGTGGGAGCAAGAGTGTGATTGAGATGGATGTTGGAGGAGTAGAAGAATAAGTTGTGGGATATGGTTTGAGGTGGTGCCACCGATCATAGAATGAGGTAGATGTTGTAATTGAATTTGATTTAGATATGTAAATGGTAAAAATAGAAGTAAATAGGGGAAATAGTTGGGTTAGGAGGGTTTATGTTTTTAGAATGAGGTCAAGGCATTGAAGTTCACCATCTTTGGTCACCTAACAGTGATCATCGATGGTTAGGGATAACCAGCATCAGTCAACCTTGGAGGTAAATGGATCTAAAGAGACCATCAACATTTAAGAGGATCCATCATCGATTGAGTATATTTGGGATGGGGAAGGAGTTGGGATGGGGTGAGAGGGATGGTATAGGAGTTGGGTTAGGTTGGAGTTAGGATGGTTTAGTAGTTTTTATGG
Organism: Torreya grandis; assembly: GCA_037957365.1. Classification (NCBI taxonomy): domain Eukaryota; kingdom Viridiplantae; phylum Streptophyta; class Pinopsida; order Cupressales; family Taxaceae; genus Torreya; species Torreya grandis. Next base: position 517,704 of record JARHVA010001780.1, read on the forward strand.
GGTGAGTTAATATGGGGTAGGAAATGATTAGAGTATGTGTAAGATAGAATTGGTGAAGGTAAATATAGGTAATATAGGTAATAGGGATAATAAGGGCTTGAAGGTATAACATTGCATTAGTATAAAATGGCATGAAATAGTTGTTGTGTATATAGGGAGTAGTTAAAATAGGTTGATTATTAGATTCATGATATGGATTTTGTTGTTGTAGGCATGAGATCAGATCTAGCTATGGGATTGAGTTTCTAAGATGTTGGTCAAGGTGATGGATGCCATGTCTATAGAAGATTGGTGCCACATAGAAGTAGTGGGTTTTAGAGTAATGCACCACTACCAATGCTTGCCTAGGGATGCCTTGATGATAGTTTCCCTCATCAAAATATGGGATTTGGAAACTAACACATTTTGGTTATCGACTAGAGAGATGAGTATCCTACTAGAGGATATTTAGAGGATTACCTGACTACGATATGAGGGGATCCTATTTATCATTTAGAGAGTTATGAGATATATTACCTAATGGGTTAGTTATACAGAGTGGACAAAGGTCATGCATAGTTTCACATAGGAGGCTTTAGTATTAGGCATTTATATGAGAGAGCTCTAGATGAGAGACATCTCCTGATGATGATGTAGTTAGTGGTGACATGTTTTGCATTACTAAATTCAATAGGAGGGAGATATCCCTGTATATTGCTAGGGGTTTTGGTGGAGTTGATGTTTTTGAGGATAGTATTTAGATGGGGATAGGTATTGTTGGTTTGGATTTATAGGGAGATGTGGGGTTTTAGAGTTCATAGGCATTAAAACATTAGTGTGGGATTTGTTTTACACTGTTGGACATATGAGCACATACATGTGCTGAGACCATTAGGCCTACCTATAGATACATATCTACCAATAGACTATAGGGTGGAGTTTTTGAGGTGGAGGAGAGTAAGTGTGATCATAGGAGTAGGTGGTGGCATGAGGGATCTAGAGTTATTTTAGGGTGCATTGGAGAGTTTATCACCAAGATATGTAGTATGGAGGCCATATATGACTTGGCCTATATGGGATGATTATAGGTGGTATATATTCACACTATAGATTGGAGATGGGTATATGGTAGATGAGACAGTGAGATAGAGTGTATTCCCATAGAGAGAGTGTGATGATAGTTTGGACTCCATTAGGGTATTCCAATAGATTTTCCTCATTATAGGAGAGAGGATGCTAAGTACTTATTGCTAAATCCATAGCTTAAAGAGGTGGTATTAGTTGTGAGGAGCTGCCAAATAGGGTGAGAGATAATGCCAGTGTGATTACAGATTATCTAATGTGGTTTTAGATTAGATATGTGATAATAGATTTTGGTTGGGGGGATGGAGGCTAGGGGCTTATGGATGTTGACCTAGCAAGAGTATCAGCACTAGGTGACCCATAGGTAGTGGTAGTATTGGCATAGATAGATATGTTACAAGGGTGGATTGCCACTCTTCAGGAGTAAGTAGGTGGTGTGACTATAGAAAGAGATCAGGCCCAGGTCTAGGTTACTATTTATAGGGTCAAGTGGCCATGTTATAGGGGTAAGTTATGACATTGACCGGTGAGTGAGACCATGCTAGAATTTCACTTGGTTTAGTGACATAGGAGAGATATTCTCTATGATGTGTAGGTAGAGGGGTAATGGCACCACCAAGTTTTGTGACATAGGCTAGATATTTAGTATCCATTAAAGAGTTACATTATTATGAGGGCATTGTGCTATTACAATGTCCTAATGAGCCATGATAGGGAGAGTACCAAGTTAGATTAGTGGGTGGAGTAGTGATTACATCCCCAGGTCAGTGGGTGATGATAGTGGGTCAACTGACAGGGCCTCCATCTAGGAGAGGTATAGGTATAGGTGTTAGTGGTTTTGGTTTAGGTGCTCTTAGATATGAGTAAAGATTTTATGTGATGTATTTTGATACTGACCTATGTGTTGAGATACGAGATGTATTTATGAGTGAGGGATATGTACATGTGTTGACATTTGTGTGTGTGTGTGTGTGTGTGTGTGTGTGTGTGATTTTGTTCATTTTGAAGTGTTATGTATTTATGGATCTTTATATTTTTAAAAGGATTTAAGGTTAGTATTTATACATGATGACCTTTGATGTTAATCATTAGCTGGTATAACATATCTTAGGTTTGTGGTTTTGATTTATGTTAAGATGTTTGTATGTTATGATGTTGTTAATGTTGTTAATGTGATGAGGGTATTGATTATTATTTTACTAGTTTAATTATGAGGATAATTTTTTCAAAAATGTTTATTATGATGTGGATTATGATGGGGTGATGTTATGCCATATATTAGTGATGATCACATTATGTTATGCTATATTAATGTTATTGGCTATATCGTTTGTGAATAAAATTAAATGTTGAGGTGCATGATGAGTACAATTATAAGATAATGTTAATAAAAAGAAAAAATTCACTTGTTTTGGATAAGATAAGGACATATGGTGTCTATTTCTAGTGAGAACCTAATAATAAGAGTCCATAGATAGATTGACTTAGTGAACAAAACCCATCAAATGCTTCATAAGAGCATGTTTCATTAAGAAAATGTGTATCTTGACCACTTCATACCAAGTAAGCTTATAGTTCCTTAGGCACCATGAGGATGATAGGTAAGGTTGTAAATATGGGAGTGTAATCATTATCTTTCATAGGTGACCAAAGAACTCTTCATAAACAAGTCCATGCCTTTTACATTTTTGATTAAATGGGTAGACTGATCAATGTAAGAATCCTACTCATGCCATATATTAGAGCTTATTATGGCTTAAGTGAGATAAATAAGTAGACTGATTGATATGGGAAGTCTAGAAATGACCAATATAAAAGTTTTTTGTGGCTTACTTATTGATTTTGCCTGTTATTATTGATTTAAAGTTACTAAAGCTAACCAATGTGGGAAGCTTCTTCTAAATATTTTTTAGCCATCCTTCAAGGGAGTGGTCTAAGATTTTACTATGCATAGCCACCCTTCAAGGGATTAGTTTATTTTTTGAGTAACTTTTGATTTGAGGAGATAACTATCCTTTGAGGGTGTAGTTTATCATTTATTTGGATATATGGATATGTTTTAATACTAAAAGTAGACATGGACGAGTCTAGTGAGGTTCTAAAGGTCTACCTATGAAGGAGAAAGGCCTAGGTATAAAAGGTTAGTTGGAGGGAGTGGTTTTGAGAAATAATTTATCATGGGATTAGATATAATAAAAGATGAAAATTATCCATGAGAACCATGTTGTGGGTAGAGCTTTGGTACCCATACTTAGGATAGGGCTATAACTATGATGGAGAAGTTACACAATTCTATATAATCAATTGATCTCAAAAGGAATAGAAAGAGAATCAGGTGGAAAGGGTTAATGATCTAATGGAATGAGCTTAAGTTAGACATGAAATTGGATTTGATCCTTGTTTCTTACTTTTTCTTGATTTTTGTTTGTAAAGGAGAAGTGAGAGAACAAGAGATAAAGGGTATGTACCTAGTAAATATTACACTCATTGATGACTAGATGAAGTGAGAACTCCTTCTTTGGATAAGGAAGAATGTCCTTAAAATCACACTTTATGAAAATGGATTAATAAAAAGATAAATGGGCTGCCTGGTGAGACACTAGTCCTAAGAAAGGAAGATGCTTCCTTAGATGGAGGTCATCCCATGTTTGACATTCAAGTTTACAAGTAAATAAGGAATTAAAAATGATATGTATGGAAATGATGGCTATCAACAATATCTTATTCTATAAAAAGATTAATGTGATCAAAGTAATCATTATATAATTCTATAGCTATATAAATATATTCCTCGATTACAACTATTTATTCATCCACGTCTTCTTCATTAGTTAAGAAAACCATAGCATAAAGAGCTAATTCAAATGTAATATCAATTTAATCAATGAATAAGGGTTGTGGTATAATAGGAAGATCAAAAATTCTATTAATTTCATGTGATAATCTTGGTAAAGTCATCTACATGCAAAAGATACACTATGGTCAGGTCTAGAGAGGTCATAACAGGGGTTGTGTGTAGGTCAAAAGGCTAAAAGAGGTATAATGGGTTGCAAATAAGGTCAAAATAACAAACTATTATTTCAAGGTGATAGTGACCATCAATGGTCAAGGTGACTATTAGTGGTTTTCCTAACCAATGATGGTTAGGTAATCGATGGTGATTTCTATAACCATCAATAGGTATAGTAACCAACTACAGTACCTATTGAAGAATTCTTGCTAGAGGAGTATTTGATGGTGAAGGAGTATCTAATGGACAGAGGGTATTATGTGGGTATATATAGTGGGGAAGAAGACTCAAGTTGATTGATCAAGAGAAAATAAAGAGCAAAAAAGACTAAAATAAAGTAAAATGCCTTTGTTATGTTGAAGAGTTGATAGTTAAAGATATTTGAGTAGTGTAACGGTACTTTGGGCTTTAAGAATCATGTGAACATAAATTTGGGATGTTATATTCCTACACAAAGAAAACAAGAAAGATTGGATGCACAAATTTATGGATCCATAATTCTCCCAAGAGCCTTGTATTTATATCACAAAACTACTAAGGAAAAGGAAGCCTGAGGGAAAGTTGCTAAGTCAAGTTGTCTATTTTCATTTAGTTTTAAAAGCTGGAATTAAAGTAAGTTTCCATTCTAGAGGATGCTTATCATAGACAAATATGGCACTAATTTAAAGACTTAGGCAAGTTTTATGACCACAACCATTAATGGTTAGGCTAACCATTGATGGTTACCTTAATCGGTGATGGTCAAGGGGCTATGAACAAAAGGTCATGATTTAGGTGTTTTGACATAGTGAGGTTATAAATAGGTAATAATACGTTATGTGGGGTCCATAGGTCAAGACAAAATTGAAAACCATCGTTGCATAGTTTTCAAGTGGATACAAAAAGATTAATGAAGTAATCATAAAACATACTATTTCAAGATGGGAAGCATGTCAATGATGTGTAACTTATAATCAATCACATATTATCTTATATTTGACACATGTAATTTTTTTGTGGCTTGGATATTGGAAAATTTTGTGAGGAAGGTCAGGTATTATCCATGGTCTTACATTACAACTCATAAATGGAACACCAGTAATGTGGAATTAATGTTAAAAATTGGTAAAAGGGGATGTTTGGAATGTTAAAAGTGAAAATTTTGATAATTTATATGGAAGGATAGGTCTTATCCATAGTCTTATAATGTAACTCACAAATGAAATTCCTATAGGATTGATCAATGAAAAATACAATATTTCTCAAGGGGAAACATTGAGATTGTAGGGAATGAAAAAGGGAATGTAAAAAGCATAATTTAGGCATCTTATGAGAAGACCTTAGGAGACATGAGGCATATTAAGGACATGAAAAGAAACTAAGTGACTAGTGATCATCAATATACAAAGGATACCTGTTCACTATAAACACAAAGATGTGTAGGTAAATAATTATGCTACTAAGATAAACTCATTTAGGTACTTTTGAACAAGAAAATAAAAATGGACCTACCTTCCCACAACATGTTCCCTATTCCTTAGGACCCCTTATAGAGTTGTCAATCTACTACGAAGGTTGGATAATTGCATGAGAAAGTAAGTAGCACTAAAAGATTTTTATTATTCTCCTTTTCTAATCTACTAGCATATTACACCCTAGTGGACCTCAAATCTATAATGAGGCCAACTGTTGAGTTTGAGCTTCGATTAGAGAAAGGAGATGTTCTTAAAATCATGTCTTTTAGTGTGATTTGACTTTTTAGAATTTTAAATGTTGTTGTTTAGATCATTGTCTATTGTTAAATGCTTTGGATTTTGAACATTTTATGGATTTTATGATTCCTCATCCATACAAACTTAGAATGACCATCATGAAAGATAGAGTGATACACATGAATGAGATTTAGGCTTTGGCTAAAGGAAGCTAAGTATCTAAAGACAAGACTTACTAGAACACTTAGGCTTAACTATGAACCAACATGTTATCTCAATTCTCAACCATGTGTATGCTTAGTTTGTGAAAGGGAATAAAGGGGAATAAATGGATATCTAAATTGGACTAGTAAAAGGAGATTATAATGAGATGAATTATTTTCTAACTGATCACCTCATAAAGAAAGAATGACTAAAGGGATCAAGGTTTGTATAACAAAGTCATATAACAATTATTCATGTTTATAGAGATAAGATAACAAAAATCATGAAAAATAACAAGGGAACCATAATAAAATGAACTTTAGAAGAAAAAGAATACAATTATGAAAAATAATCCATAAGAGAACATAATGATATAAGAATTAAAATAAAGTGCAAAACCAAAGGCACCATGTAAGATAGATAAAAATTTTACACAATATCAAATGAGATAAAATAGATAAATGTAAATTTGGAGCACAATTCCAATCCAAATGAAAAATTAAGAACACCGTGTGTGTGCTCATAAGTAATAATATATTTTTTTACACACATTATCCATAACATTTGATAAGTCTCTATGAACTTCAACTTAGATTATAACTAAAGTTTCATCGGTCTTCAAGGAAAGTTGAGAAAATACTTCACATCAAATCTCCTCAACAGAAAAGGTAAGAATGCTTGAAGGATTGTGCCAGTAAAGGATATCATGTAAGGGATGCTTAGGATAATCCATGGGAGTGGTTTCTATAGGAGATGAAGGGATTAATAGTGGAGAAGGTACCATGGGTGAGGGTCTCATAGGTGGATAAGGATCTATAGGTGAGGGGAGGTCCATTGATGATGGATTCATGGGTGGAGGAATAGTAGGTAGAGAAGGGACCACAAGAGATAATGGAACCATAGGAGGTAGAGCTATTAGGGAAGAAAGGGGATCATTATTTTGGGAGTGAATTTTTGAAGGAAGGGTAGAAGGTACAAGAATGGTTAGGAGGTGATCCTTAAGATGTTTTTGGAAGATTTGGCAATGATCAATGTGATGTGTGCCACATTGGTACTAGAGACAATATACCTCTTTGTACTTAGGGAGATACTCAAGTAATACTTTGGGGGAAGTATAGCCTTAGCTGAGGGCTAAGGAGTAGTGGGATGCAAGGTGTTGATATATTATCACAACTTGAAATAGTGTGTGGATGAATGGATATTTATGCCATAGAATAAATATATATGCTTATGAGTAGTCTTGGTAGGTATATTCATAGGATAAGGGGAAGCAAAATCTAAATGAGCTTGGTATAGGGAACAATCTCTAGTCTAATGATTGACAACTTTATGAATGTCATAATAAGGTTGATCATCCCATTTGTGGGTAAAGGAACCAACTATAGTAAATGGAGAAAACCATCACCAAGAGAAGGTAGGGTTGGTAGAGAGACTGAATGAGGCTTGACTAAAGGATAAATAGGATCAGAAACAAGAAGAGACTCAACTAAAGTGGGAATAATATTTGAACTAGGCTCTACTAAGTGAGGGGTAGGGTACACAGAAGGATAAAATATATTTACAAGCATCTCATAGATAAGTATGCTAGAGGGGTTGTGGTATCTAGCAAATTGATAGGGACCAGTCATAACACAATCCATAATCATACTTCTATGAAGTTCTTCAAAAATTAGAGGTGTGTGCACCATCTCTACCCTATGAAAAAGAGGGAAAATATAATTTGAAATAAGAGAAGATATACTAAAAGATTGAAGCAAAGAGGAATGATAATGAATAACTTTAGAATCTCAGTCCTAAACTAGACCTCCTAAAACTAGATCATTTAATGTATATCCATCATCATAATTAGGTGTATGAATATCAATGTTGTAGGTAGGGATGACCTCGTCATCTGATGTGGTATGGTGAATGGAATACTAAGTCTTAGTTAATACAATAGGGATGTCATCACAAGGTGGTTGATGAGAATGAGGTTATAAAAAAGCAAGAAATTGAGAGATGAGATGAAGTGAAAGAATTGAGGTTTTAATTTTTAGATTAAACTCATCAAGCTTATCATCATCATAATCTATGAGTTAGGGTATTATTTCCAATGAGTTTAGGATGACCATCATAACCTTAGGTGGAATTGACAAGAAATTTAAATCATTGAGATTCATGAAATGGAACACTTGGCAAGGGTTCACGGGTAAGAACCTTGAATACACAATGGTCTTAGAATTGTTCAAAAATAATAGGGTTGGTGACACCTAGAATCCTATAAATGGATCTATTATGAGGAAATTTGGTACATTGGCAAGTAGAAGAGGCAACTACTCTCATGCAATGAGTCCATGGCCTATCAAAAAAAATGTTATAGGATAGAGGAAAGTTTAAGATCATCACCTTCATATGAATGGTGACAGATGGGATAGTAATGGGGAGATTCACATAACCTAAAGGAGGCATTTGCCTTTAGTCATAGCCTTGGCATGTGTTGCATGTTGATTTAAGATTACACTCAAAATATCTAAGGGTTTTGGTAAAATCAAGAAAATCAATGCAAGTCCCAAAACACTCATCAATTAAAGCATGTTTGACTTGGACATCACCATTTTGGACACTGATAAAAAGAGGAGGATCATCTGCATGAAGTAGAATCTCATCAAGGATCAAAGAAGTAATAGAAATTTTGAAGGAAAGAGAAGTGTCCATTGTCTCATCAACATGTATAGACATCTTTTTACATGGTTGTAAAATGCTATCTTCTATTCTGGATAAGTTGGATTCACGTCTTACTAGGGGAGGATGAGGGATGTTCATTTTGAACAAAAGTTACATAAGATGATTACAATGTTGTGGAGAGGTCTACATAAGTTTAATAAATGGGATTTTAGATGGGATATTAGTTCCATGATAGCATCCCACTCATCATAACCCATAAGAAGAATGATGAAAATAGGTGCATAGTGTTTAAGGAGGTCCTAAGAAGAAGGAACTAAAGTACATATGAATTTATGATGATAAGAGGTAGAAAGTTTAATTGGAGGATAATTTTGTTGATTATCTTGAGGAGATGGGGTAGTTGATGTAGATTTAGTTTGAGAAATGTTGATAGAATTTTGAGTATCATTGGTGATAGGTAAAGAGGTTGGAGGGATGGTAGAAATGGTATGATAAGTGTTATTCAAGGGAGTTACTAGAATTGGTTCATCAAAATAAATGAGATATTCTTTCCCTAACTCAATTAAGTGAGGTGGAGAAGAATCTTGGGTAACATGAAATGTGTAAGATAATTGAGGTGTGTGGATGGGTTGAAGATTAATGAAAGCAACCACCCTTAGGATGTTAGTCATATTGGCCATATTATATTTAAGAATTGGGTCAATGATACTATCAACATTATTTTTATAAGGGGTAGGCTTGTCTTATTTATCTTAGTGATTTGAAAGAGGATCTTTATAGATGGCCAAATGAGCTTTAGCCTAATTCAAAGCTTGAGATTTAGTTTGTGTTTCATGGGATTGGAATCAATGTCATAGAATTATTGGCATTGACAAATGATAAAATCATGGTAAAATTTGGGACCAAGAAGGAAATCCATACCAAAATTAAAAATCTACCTACAGGTTTCATGAGAATGAATCCAACTAGTGTGAAACCAACAAAATTTATTAGGATCATACTTAGATTTCATGGGTCAAGTGGGATCAAGTTCTCATGGTATATGCCTTGGTATACATTTTTATAATCCCACTAGGGATAAAGTTTTATAAACATTGATGTTTTTGGTTTAATATAAATGAGGATTAGTGATGTGGTTAGGAGGGGAAGCTTGTTTCGAAGTTTGATTGGGAATAACTTGAATAGTATGAATGAATATCATAAGATTCGATGACACCATCATTTGTAGCATGATGATTATTATTCTTAAGTAAAATACAAGTACCCATAGAAGGTTGGGATGGCTTGAATATATGCATAAGGAAATCTTGACACTTGGATTGGTCAATATCCTCCTCCAAAGTATATGGAGAGAGAGTCTAGACATGATATTACAACTTGGGAAAAAGAACATGGGTAAATAGATGAAATAGGTTGTCATCTACCATATTATGTTCACATTTATTATACAAGGTCTTCCATCATTTGATAAAATCTTGGGCAATTTCAGTCTCAATTTATTTATAATTGATAAAATGGGTCAAGGTAGTCTCAAGGAGATCACTAGTTTGGAACTTTTGGACTGGAGCATTAACTAAATCCCCCAAACTATTAATAGAATGAGATTTGAGTTGGTTATACCAATATAAAGAATCACCCATGAGATTATTTGATAATATCTTGGTAGTGGTAAAGGTTTTTAACTTGACCCAATATTTATATAGATTTCCAAATATTTTTAAGTGAAGAGTAGGACCAGTTGACCCATTGTAAGCATTAGTAGGGGTAATACCTCCTATATTGATATTATCAATTTATTATGTAAGAGGATCATTTTTAAGATGGTTGATTTTTTTTTAATAAGGAGAGTTTGAGGGATAATATTACCATGTGAATCTTGAAGAGTAGGAGGGGGAACATTTTAGTTATGTGTGCCCCATATCACCTATTGAGGGTGGGTTTGAAGATAGATAAGATGATTTTTATTTGCATTATTATTAGAATAAATTCATTTGATTAAGAGTTTTTAATAGGATTTTATGGATTTGATTTTTATTATTCACATTATGTGGAGCATTGGAATTGGTAAGAATGGCTTGGATACCACTATGGGTGTTAGTAGTAGCTTGAGAAGAACTGTTAGTAAGTGAGGCACTAGTGGCATAATTTGCTTGTGTGGAAAAAGATGGATGAGTAGAGGGATGAGAAAAATAAAAACTATAGGCATGATATCATGGGTATAAAATGATGCACTAGTGGAATAATTGAAAATATTGGGTTTTGGAAGAGGTCCACTAGATGTAGAACCTACCATGTTAGTAGAGATACTGGGCATGTGGGTAGAGGAAATCATAGAATAAGAATTCATGGTATGATAAGGAGTCAAAATAGAGGGAAAAGTTTGAGAAGAAAAGAATATAGTGTCTCCAAATCCATGTGAGAATGTGAGAGAAGGTGAATGTGGATCCTCAACTTGACCACTTATCATTATATGGTAAATAGTAGAAAGATCCTTTCCTTGATGTTGAGAAAACTCATTGATGAAGAAGAGAATTTATGGTGTACTCTTATTTGGGTTGATATTCAAGTGAGAAGAGAAGATTATGAAGTAAATAGGAATGAGGAGGGGTCCCATAGTTTGTAGTGTGAGTGTCTATATACACATTAATTTTATCTAGGATAGGATCCATAAAATACTTATGGGAGAACCTACTAGGGTTGGTAAGACTCATCATATTTGTTGAATTCAACTTAGTGTTGTTTTCAAACAAGAAGTTCATGATGAAGGAGAGAGATTAGGGAAGGCAATTTTGATGAAAAATCAAGGAGAGTCAAAATGAAAATAAGAGTCTAGAGTCAACTAGGTTGACCTAGTACTAAAAATAAGGTGTGAAAACTAAGCCAATAAGAATAGAGAATCAACTAGGTCAACCTAGTACTGTAACTTAGGGAAAAATGGTAGCTTGGTAAGGATATAAAGTTGACTAGGTTGACTTAGTTATATAACCTAATAGGTAAAAAGGAGTATGGGGTTGACTAGGTTGACTTAGTACTATAGTTAAGGAAAAGGATAGTATGTAAGAGACTATGTCGAATAAAATGACATCATATTAAAAATAAGGAAATTTTTTGCAATACACTTTAAATTAAGAAATTTAAGTAATCACACAATAAATTGGGTCAATTAGAATGATCCAATTAAGGCACACAACATGAAACCTTTCACCAACACTAGCCAATACAAGTTTTTGAAATACAACATATAATAAGCAAAGAGTAATAAGTCAACTAAAAATTAAATTCTAACCAAGTGGTCATCTTGAATGTTATTATATTATTATAAATTGTTAGTTTAAGTGTGGTAGGGAAGTTGACTGAAAGTAGATAACTATAAATCTATCTATGGATGGTTTCAAGACATTTAGGTTGAAAGGGATCTATGTTGGCAATGGTATTAGCTTGGTATTGGGGCCTACCCCCTCAATTAATAATCTTAAAATGATAAGGGTGTCAAGTGGTTTTTAAATATATACCATTAACCACATGTTTATACTTGGCTAGAAAACTAAGTCAGCTTCTCCTTTAGTGATGAAATCCAAGTAGGTAGGCCTTGAGAAGATAAATGTTTAAATGCATTTGAAATTATGTGATTTGGTAGTGTGTGAAATAAAGAGAAAAATAATGAAACTAAATGATCTATTTAAAAACCACCTATTTATACTATGTGATTTACTCTAAGCATGCAAACATCTAAAAGTGAAAGTGTCAGATAATTACTACTATATAGTTATTAATTCCCAATTTAAGCATAGTATAGAGTCAGTTCAGAAGATAGTGTATGTAAACATTATATAATAGAGTTGATAGGGTCACTACTATACTACATAAGCAAGAGTCTTTAATAATTAAGTTGACCAGGTTGACCTAGTCTCTAAAAAAAAGACAAAATGCAAAACTAGGTCAACCAGGTTGACCTAGTTTTGTTGTATGATTGCAGTTTTGAAGACTACAAACTTTGAAAAATAGAATTGTGAATATTAACTTAATTGAATGAGAGAAATAAAGGAACCTAGGTGGGTTGGAAGATGTTGATGACTATGAAATTTCTATTGAATTTCCTTGAATGATGTTTTAAAGTTCTACCAACTGTGTTTATTGGGTCAACCTAGTTTTGTAATTCCCTATTTACTAAGCCTATTAAGATGACTATATCAGCCTAGTCAACTTGGTTTTTTATTTGGAAATTGACTGTGATACTAAGTCAACCTAAATGACCTACTTTTCTATTTTGGATTTAAATAAGAGACTAATTTGACCTAAACAACTTAATTTAGTATCTAGAATTGAATAAGAATAATGTGTTGACCTGTTTGATCTAGTAACCTATAACTGATGGAGATCTACACAAAAATAATATAATCATTTTTTGTGACTATGTGATAAACTTGCTAACAAAATTTAAAAACTATACCAACTTGGTTAACCTAGTATCATAAATATAATAAATAAAATAATAGAAATGAAAAATGTGAAAGAAAACCTACAAGTGTTAGATTCACATTGGGTTCACCAAAATGTAATAAATAAGAAATACATTAGATCTTCAAATCAATACTAGCTCAGAGAAGATAGATCCTACTTACACTTACAATTAGAGATACATTAGATAATCAATAACATGACCAATATGGATCCACTAGACCAAATTAGGGGATCTCTTACCATGATAATATTACTAGGGAGGATTCTAAAGCCTCTAGTCAAGAAAAATCACACAATAACCCTAACTAAGTCCTATGTTTTCATATTCACTAAAACAATAACAAGTAAATCAAACAAATTCTAATCTACTACTCACCAAAGCTTGTGGCACAAAGTGGGGGTATTAAATAACAAAATTAAACATGCATAAGCGACATATACTCACATCAATGTATACAAAATTTTAATACATGTAAGAGAAGTGAAAATGCATATGTATTTACTCTTACAAAGGAGGAATGAAGTTAGGAATACTTACCTTTTAAGATTAACCTATCAATCTTCAATCTTTCCCTTGGCCAAGGTAATTTATAATAGGTTATTGTGGTATGTAAGGATGACAAGGATAAATCAGATCTAAGGTACACAACCTATCAATGCATCCAAAAAACTTATCCACAAGACAAGAACCATATCTAAAAATAAAGTATGAAACCCTAACCTTACTCCAAGTAGGATGGTGGATAAGTATATGTGCAATATATCTTACTTATTATTCTCTTTTCTAAATAATGGTGAAATGATTATGTATATATAGGCAAATTTAACCCTAAACCCTTCTTAAAGTTTTGGCCAATAGGGTCGACCCAGTAGAACTAATATCATTATTGAAAAAAAATCACTAGATCATGGGCTAGGTTGGCCAAGATCCGATTTAGACCCTAAATGAGTTTTGCCAATAAGAGTACAAGGTCGACCCAGTTGACATAGTCATTTAAAATATAAAAAGGGGTTTTAGGTTAGGAAAAGGGGTACAAAAAGTGGTAAATGACTAGAGGAGTGTGTAAAAGAGAAAAACAAGCTTAGGGGAATGGTTTTTAAGAGACAAGTGTGTAGATAATAAGTGGCAAAAGGGACAACAATCTTGTGAAGCACCAATGGTCTACCCAACCCTTTCCCAGTGCACCCCTTAGGGTGTGCACTCAGAGAGATTGAGACTCAATGGGATCTTGAAAGATAAAGAGCATTAGTAATTGATAAAAGTTTTAAAATATTATGTGTATATAGTATGTGGATTTATTTATTATAGTTGAGGAATATAAAGTAGAAATAACTACATGGTTAGAATTGGAGGACACTTGCATAACATGTTATGTTGATCACTTAGAGATATTAATTAATTTTATCTTCTCTTCTTCAAATCATCCCTCCACATGATAAAAACTTATTTTCTTCTACCCTCAAATAATTATAATAATTGGATGCATTATTTGGTGGGGTTAGCCGCTCTAAGCAATACATGTGTAAGTAATAATGAAAAGGGGGATGGAATGTATCCTCGTTTAGTTCATTAGGTCAATTATTTTGAGCACCCTTGCTCTCACTTTGAGGAGATGATCACCATGCTTCAAATTACACTTTAACCTTTGGTTATGGTTCTCATTTTCAACTTGTTGATGTACATAATCATATCCCAACATAGGCATAAGAAGTGGAAGCAGAAAATGACATATGAACATGCCTCTATTTGGTCTTATACATATTTTTTATATGTAATTATTCACATGTTTCAAGGATAAAACATGTTAAGGGGGATATAATGTAATATACCTATATCAATGTATATATTGTGTATTAGTGGTAGAATAGTAGTATAATGAATAGTAGTGAATAGTAAGGAATAGTAATAATAATACCACATTCATAAAAATGAAGAGTAGAATAGATTAGAATAGTATAAATAGAGGGGCATTAGCCATTGTAATATATCCAAGTGAATATATCAATCAAGAGTTAAATAATTTGATAAAGAGGTATCCCCCTCGATGGCAAGAAATTTTGGAGTTATTTATTCCTATCAAAAAAGAATATTGCATTTATATGTCAATATAGTTAGTATTTCAGTTATATGAGGGTAGAAGTTCTTAACATACATGCTTACAACTTGTAGAGGCATAAGATTAGTAGGTTTTAAGAATTATGGGAGAGATATAAGTCTTAGGTCATCAACAAAAGACCCATCAGACTAAGAGATAGGCTAAGGTGCATAAGAGAGTAGATGCAAGACTTACAGAAGTAGAAAAGGTTTAGAATTGAGAGGAATAACCAAGGTTTGAGTTTTTAAAGTGCATAAAACTAAGGTGATATATAATTCAAAAATAGTGTCTACAATTTTATAAAAGTTTTTAATGGTGATATCACAAGAGAATCATGATGTGATAGAATATTATAACAATATGAGTTAATGAAGGCTTTATATTTTACATTACTAAATTTAGCCTTTTGTTAATATTATAATTTGATTAATGTCAATATGTAGTGAATCCAAATAACACCTTGGAAAGTAACATAGAATGTGATTATGAACCTCACTATACATATCAAAATATATAAGAAAAACACATTCATTATTAGCATGATTTGAGTATGAAAATTTGACTTTATAAATGGTATTACATATGTAACTAGATAAGGTGTGCTTGATTTATAGGCCTTAGATATAATGATCCTAGTCATAAATAGTGAATAGTTCCAAAAGGGGCACTAACTATATAGAATTACACCATCCCATAAATACATTGTCTTGTGTTTGAGGTATATTAAGAGTAACTTCATAGATATAACTACCTACTAGTGCACTACAACAAAAAATGGCTAAGAGGCTTCCCATGGGTAAAAAATGGAAAAAATCCTATGCATTTTTTATATATCCTGAGGCATGTGGAAACTAAATTCTATAAATAGTGATATTAGTGTCTTGAGTATTGGATAAATATACCTCACACCATGTCTCAAGTAAAATTGAAGACTACTTTAACTAGATTGATAACTCCTATGATTTTTACAACTACTAGAACATAGTTCTAAAAAGTAAGAATTTAAGAAATTGAAAACCAACAAAAGAAAAGATTTTTGTGCATGAAAATAAAGAATGTGATATGAAACCCTTAGGTCAGAGATAAATCTTAAAGTAATGCTCAATAAAATCTAGTAAAGGATGATCATATTTCTCTTTAGTGTATGGGAATCAAGAATTCAGCTAAAACCCTAAAATAAAAATAAAAAAATTAATACTCTAAAAGTACATGGTCATCAATACATTTTAATCTATTTTTTATTTAACAAATAAATTTTATTTAATAGTTTTAATGCTTGAGAGATCTATTCATCTTGTAATATATGTCATTTAATCATAATTGACTAAAATTAAAATTAACAAGTGGCATGTGTTAAAAATAATAAGTACAACCAAATACATGATACTTATCTCTTTTTAAATTTTGATTGACTATAATTGATGTTGGATAGTGGAAATTAGGATAAGACTAGGCTATGATAGCTTAGGTTCAGGAACATAGTTTGAATATATTTTTGGACAGGTCTATGCTCCTTGGATAGCAGTGCAGGTTGGTCATATATGTTAATTTTATACTAATCTACATTGAATATGATGAATATATGACTACTCTACTACTTATATGTGTTTGATAAGAGGTATGAGATATTTGGCTTCTATTATTTCCACACATAAATCATTTTTTCCTTCTCTTTGCCTTAAACCCTAAGAGTACTAGTGAATGACAAAAAATTACAAAAAAAGAAGGGGAAATGTAATGGGTTGAGCTGACCCTAATCACCTCTTTTGATGGTTGAGAACTACATACATGTATAAATATTCTAAGGGGGGAATAAAGCCACACATAGTTCTTCCATCCAGCGTGATTGTGCAATTATGCTTGATTACATGTATGCAACTAGAAAGTTGGCTTAGATACTTAAAAATATATGATCTTGACTTGATTTGAGATGTTTTAGACTTGGCTAGTGATTAATCCTAGTGATTGATATTGAATTTTAGAGGAATATGGTATATTTTCATAATGTGTAGTAGTGTATAAGTGCTCAAAATATAGTGACTAGGAATAATAAATGGCATTTGATTTGTATTTATAGTGAAATTTTTGAATAATTCCATTTATTTGACCTTTTTAAACGTGTGGGAAGATCAAAGAAATATTTTGAATTTGTTAACTAGTTATTAATTAGTGAAGAGACAAGGCCACTCTAGGTGGATAGGTTTGTGGTAGTGGACCTATCTACCTAGTATGGACATGTTCTAGAAGATCAATTATAACTATTTTAAGGTTGGAAATAGTTTGAGAATGATATGAAATGGTTTAAGCATTGGATTTTAAATTCTTATGTAGAGGTTATACTAAATATATTATCAATGGCACATATAAATATATGGTTGAAAGGAATGATGAGTAAGAGTTATGTATTTGAGTGTAAGTCAAGTGGTTCAAGATGTGTCAAGTAAATGTGACTAGATTTAGGTGTTTATTGCTTGATGGATGATAAATATATAAATAAAATTAGATCTATTGTGTATAGATATATGACTTTATGGGTAATTTATCACACTACCAACATGTGAAACATACAAACTTGATTTTAAAGATGTTTTGAATTTATAAAATAACTATTGCTTGGCACATAGATAAGTTTGATGGAGGTAGACAATTTTGAAAAATACATAGTCATTTGTGTATGGCCAGAGGCATCTACAAAGATAAGAACAATGATATGATGATTAGGATACATTATTATTATGATAATAAATAGATTATGAACTAATTAGGGAATTCCTATAGGTGACTAATATTAAATCAGGAATGCCATGCCCATAAGAGGCAATCAAGTATGAGAGAAAGGTGAGCAAGATCCATATGTGTACACACATGTTAGGTAAGGTAAGGATAGGTCAAGATTGACATTTTCAAGTGTCTAATACTATATTTCAATGTCTACACATTAAATGTCTTTATGTCATCTCTTTCCTCCATGTTAAAAAATAAACTATTAAGACCCAGCTAGGTTCAATAAAGAAAAGTATGCAATTTTTAAAAGTAATTAGAATTATTTATGCACTATTAATCCACCAAATGAACTACCAACATAATATTAAACTTTACACACCAATCATATCTTTCATCAATTATTGAAATAAAACTAAATACATGTATAATTTACTAAATAAATCCACTGATTCAAGCATATAATCAATTATCATTTTAGGCCCCCAAATGGGATTTATGGTGTAAAAATTGTAAAAGTATACAAAAGTTCATAATTTAGAACTAAAAGGTGCTATTCACCAATAAATTAAAACTAGAGTATACCAGACCATCTATAATCCAAATATACATCCACTATTATAGTACAATATTATAAATAATGAATATACATGGTTTCTAACAACCAATTTTGTGTAAGCTAGATTAATATAATAATATAAAAATTACTACAATACAATATATATTCAAATGGAACCACTCATATGATCATTAAATTAGTCATGAGTATGTATCAAGATCAGTTCAGGTTTAGTTTTAGAGAGGGAGAACATCATCTAGGTGTTTTACCTTCAACCATTGAACGATGGCCCCTTACACACCTCCTTGTTGGAGTAGATTAATCTTATTTAGGGATTAATTATGTGTACACATAGGTTTAATTCCTCCTTGGGCCACCATCTGTGATGGACCACTTAGTATAGGATAGTGACGTCTCCACTTCTCTAGTCAAATAGCTCCTTAGCTTTTAGTGTAGGATAATGGGATATCCACTTGCCTCTTAGTGGAGGATAGTGGGATGACCACATATTATTAAATAAACCTTTTATCTCTCCTATTTATAGTGAATTCCTGAAGTGAAAATATAGAGAAGCAGAGATATTCTATATTTGTAATTTATTTTGGAGCAATAGATAAATAAATTGAGTGTGTTCATCTTGGCATAAAAGCCTTATTTTTTAAGGGGTTGGAATTATATATAGATCCTTAGATATGTGTTGAATCCTTAATCTCAACCTTAATATGGTATCAGAGAATTTGGAGATTTTTCGGATGTCATTTACCCCTAGCTTCTTACCCACCCTCTTCTAAAATTCTCCCTAATCGATCCTATGGCTCTTATATCCTTATTTTGTGTAGAGTTCATCTTGAAGATTTGGTTCTTTTTTGGTATCCCCAAGCTTTTGCATTTGGTATTATATCAACATTAATTTAATCTATTGGAGATTGATTTACTACTATATCTGATTTTTACCCATTAGAAATATGGTTTGTGCATTATTTGATTTATATTTGGTCATTGGTATTTTAGATCAAGCCTTATATTTTTTGAGAGGGTTTGAAAGTGTTTTTTAATCTAATATATTTGGCATATCGGTTCATATCAAATTCATATTATTTTGGCTTCAAAATTGATGGATTAATTTTAATTACTCATGTTTGAGGATATATATGCATTTGGTTTATTTTTATTATGTCAAATCTGAGAAGGTATCGACATTTGTTCAGTCTATCAAGCATTATGCACCTCTTCCCAAGATATTACTACCATTTAGTCACTCAACATGGGTTGGTCTCTTCCATATGGCTTAATCTACCCTCCAAACAACTTTTATCTACTTGTTATGATCATATCATGAGGCTCACCATTAGGACACAAGCTCCACATACATAAACATCAACTTATAACAAGTTGGAAGGTTATTTTCATGGTAGAACTAAGCTTTCCTTAATCCATCTATACCTCAAATTGATCAGTTTCTCTTCTCTTTACATGATGAATTTTTCCTTTTTGATTAGTTATTTTGAATGAGCCTCTAATCAAACTTTCACCGTAGCCCTCACCAATTCAATACTTTCATTGTGGTCGTAGACACCATCTCTAAATTTTCAATGTTACATCCCATTCTACTCTTTGAAGACTGCACTACTATTATCAAATAAAGTAAACTAATGATTAGTATTTTTTATGATTCTGATGATATATCTATACATCTATGTTATTTGGTTTAATAGTGGTTTTATTTTCTACATGGTATTATGATTAGAGGACATTTTAACATGTATCTAGATATACTATATTTTGGTGTATTAGAATTTTATGTGGACATGATTTAATTTATAGATTTAATTTATCTTAGAATAAATCAATTGATGTATATACATTCTAAGTATTTTATTATTTTATTACAAGCTCAGACTAACTATTATTTTATTTAACCAATATACTTGCAAGACTATCCCACCATCATAGAGTGTAATAGAGGGAGAGTGTCATAGGGGAGGAGGATGTAGATATCGATATTAGGGATTAAAAAAGTGAAATAAAACCCTCACACACACACCAACACTTTTTCCAATTGAGTTAAATTATTATTGATGAATATGCTATATGCTTGATTTTATTATCTATTATTATGGTTAATATTCCATGTTTTAAATTGAATATGGGTCAAATACTTGTTTTATTATGAAATAACCAGTTTGAAAATGGATGTTCTAGTTAATACTAGTTATTAACTCTACTAATGTCCATTAGTTATATGAACCTATGTGAAACCATTATGAGAATGGACCTATTTTTATGCATTATAAATCTAGAGTACAAGATGTTTATTTAAACCATGTATTTATATTTAATTATGGAAAGTTTGTTGGACTTAATTTTTACTAGTTTTTCATGGCCTAGGTGATATGGGGTAAAAGATACCAAAATATTTATTATTAGATGGAGTTTTAAAACATAGGGAAATTTAGCTTGTATGTTTATTTGGAAGGTTCTAGTGGTATCATTGCCATGTACTATTTGAACCAAAAGTTAGATAATTTAAAAATCTTTGGGGAGAAAATTAGATTTTATTATCATTAAGGTGTTGACCTCACCATTAGGTGTGAAGTTGAGTTCTAGGTTTTTTCATGTGGCCACCATGTAAAAATAGTGATATGGGACCTTGAGCTAACAATAAAATGAATGGATATACATTTATGAATTTGAGTCTTGTGATGGAGAACTCGTAAAGTTTCAGGAGAAAATCATGGGCATGTAGAATGTGGAAGATAAAAGGAAATAGAATAAGAAGAGGGAAAATGGAATAGTTAAGAAATACATGAAAGAAGGAAGCAAAACATTTTGAAGAGGAAAAAAGACTACCAATATATGTATTGGATGATGACCATTACTAGTGACTAGGAAAATAGAGTATTTCATTTTAAAAGTAAAATTTGTAAGTATTTGCTTGTATATATACATATACAAACTATATTTTCCATTTATAATAAATAATTTAAATACCATTCTTACCTGGGTTTAGTATTTAAAAATATATTCAAATACATATTTTGGTAATACTTTGAACATTTAGGAGCCTCTTACATAGTTTAATAGAAGAGAATGAAGTTTTAGATATCGTTTGGCTATATAATAGGTCACTCTTATAGACCTAGGGCTGGAACTCATTTTCATCCATAGGTCCATAAAAAGTGAGGAAAAATCCATTTGGACAGTTGATTCATCTATCAGAAATACACCCATTGCATTTATCTTACCTGAGTATGACTAGTTGGAAGATGGGAAATTGTATTATATTCTTATTATAGTAATATTGTTCATAGTACCTAAATTTTTTCTTTAATTTATATTTGGTGTTGAGATTAAACCAAGACAAAATATTTCATTGATTAAATAGTTTTGGATAAATTAGTTCTCAAAAATATATATTTTTTTAATTTAAAAACCACCAAAGACTTGAGGATTTGTA
Source organism: Torreya grandis (assembly GCA_037957365.1). Lineage (NCBI taxonomy): Eukaryota > Viridiplantae > Streptophyta > Pinopsida > Cupressales > Taxaceae > Torreya > Torreya grandis. The sequence continues at coordinate 539,629 of JARHVA010001780.1, forward strand.
TTTGGAATTATTGACTAGAAGTTATATGATTTTGCATAGGAAGTTATAGGTTCATAACTTGAGAAAAGGGCAAGTTGTCTACAACCATAATTTTTATTACTTAAGTTATAGGTGTATATTTTTTGTTGGAATTGTACAACTCTATGTTTTTATATATGAACTACTGAATATGAATGGTGAGTATGTTTTTGGTTGTTGGTGGTCTCATTAAACATTTACAAGTTATAGATTCTAATCTCTTATACAGCCTTACGTGTATATGTTTATGAGATACATGATGGATTGTATTTAAGTTATTGACTATATATATATATATATATATATATATATATATATATATATATATATATATATATATGGACACACACACACACACACAAACACATTTGAACTATGCACATGAAATAGTACAAGATAAAGTTGTATCTTGATAGTAATTATCAAATTAGTCAATAAGGTCTAGGGTTGGGTAGTTAGTAAATAAATGATTTAATGATGCAACCCAAAACTAGTAAATAATCCTTGATTATGTGTACATGATCCTTTTAGAGTTATGTTTGGTCCATTTTCATAGAATTAAGGAATGAAATATTTTAGAATTCAAATAAATAGAGTAATGTATTAATTTACTTAAAATTATTTAATATAGGCATTTGTCCTTTCTTATATTTGTATAGTAAGAATATAATATGGTTGATATAAATTATAATTCGTGATGTGTCAATAATAGTTGCATATTAGAAAAGTAAAATGATTTTCTAAAAAAGATGGATGTTTTAATAATCTTGCATTATATAGTCAAGTGAGATTTGACATGAAAGGTTAAGTGATTGTATGATATAATTTTTTTAATTGTATGTCTTTTAAACTATTTTATAATATTATACCATTTTATACTTTCTTATGATAATAGAGAATTAGTATGTGAGGTTCATGCCATGTAATACATATATCTATCATCTACTATCATAGGATAAATTAGGATTCATTATCAAAGAGTACATGTATGTGTATGGATTTGACTTAGATCCATGAGAGATATGAAATATATAATGAAAGACTTTGGCCAAAGTAATGTTATAGTTGAAAACATTATCATTCCAGTATACATTCTAGTTTACAGGTGTATGTGTGATATCATATTAGATAGAGGACTATTTTTTATGGTCTATGTGATGACTATATGTATTAGTGACTATAATACACATCAGGTTAATTGAATTATTTATATTTGCACTGCCATTATCTACTCATTTGCAAAGGGAAGGGCCATTCCCAATTGGGAGATGTGTGGGAGATTGATAGTCTGTAGTTGGAGGAAAATCATTCCCATAATGTTCACCCTCTCTTCAGTTGATCAACTATTCTAGGTGCATGCTCATAGATATTGTATTGATTATGAAGCTCAAATGTGCTATTATACTTCTTATCATGTGTTATTATAAAATTCATTGATAAATTTTAAAATTTATACATTCAGTATTATTGTTATTAAATATATTGGTGGTTGTACATTTGTACATGATTCATAATATTGAAAAAAATAGAGGATGTATATACATATTTAGCTGAAATGGATTATTTCAATATATTATTGTACCATTCACTGAACATATACACTATGATATGGATTTTATCTTGTACACTATTAAATATTATTTGAAAGCTAAATATATTATAACTTAACTAGTGGGTTAGTTTTATTTACTACACATAATATTTTAGATGTATTTAATTGTCAAACAGTAAATCATTATTTTAATTAATGAAGAAGATTATATGTAAATTATGTTAGATTTTTAAAAATAAAATTGTGTTTCTTTAGTAAAACCTAGTGGGGGTTGTAACAATGTGGTATTAGAGCATAGGTTCAAATTCCTAAACCTAATGATTCCACTAATGAAAAGTTATTTATCCTATTTCAGTAAGGATAATGGTTCAAGGAAGATAAAATGTTAAATAGACCACTAATGAGAAACCTCAAGCTGATCCTAATTAGCTAGTAGCTGAATAAGATACAAAACTTGATCAAATATCATTGTCATGAATGAAACAAGAGATAGATTAGTAGACGTAGATCAAGAAGTTCGTGGGAAGGGTGAGGAAAATGAACAAGAAGCACTAGAAGAATAACTGGTTAATCGAGAAGATCCTCAGGTTTAGGGGCATGCTGAGGAGCAACAAGTAATAGTATCTCAACTAGCTACATAACTTATGCGAGATATGAATAAAATGAATCTACCCAATTTCAATTTTATAATGTTAGGTGATAGACTTTTGTAATCTTGTTTAAATCTTAGTGGCTATCCCAATTATATTTTAATAAGAAGTTAATAGATTTTCAAAATATGAAACAAGGAGATATGTCAGTAAATGAACATTATAAATAATTCACAAAGGTTTTGAAGTATGTAACTCAATACTAAAAATATAAATGTTTTTAGATTAGGAAGTTCATTATGGGTTTAAAACCCCAAATTAGATGTGAAGTGGATGTTTATGAGCCATCCACTATGGACTAGGTCTTCAATAGAGTGATTAAGCAAGAGAAAAAATGAAATTGCTTGCTAAGGTTAGATAAAAATTCAAAAGGAAGTTTTGAAGCTCAAAAATTACTTTAAAAAAATTGGGAATGGAATGGGAATTATAAAAATAGGTTCAATAGTCAAAATGTGAGGTTCAATAACACTTTAGGGAATAATAAACCTAGAAATAGTTTCAAATAAATTTGAATGCTTAGATGATTTTGAGATTCAAACCCAAATCTAGGGATAAAAGAGAGAGTTGAAGTTAAGACAAATTTCATCTATTCAATTGAAAAAGGCTCAGTGAAAGGGATATCTAGTTTTCCTAGTTAAAGTTAATGAAATCAAAGAAACCAAGGAACCCTTTATTGAACACTACCCCTTTCTATAAGAGTTCTAGGATGTTTTTATAGAATAGTTACCTAGTTTACCTACAAAAAGAGAATTTTACTTCACTATTGATATTATTATAGGATCTAAGGCTTCCTATAGAATGACAACAATTGAATTGGTCGAGTTAAAATCTTAACTTTAGGAGATGTTGGCGAAAGGATTGATTTAGACAAGTGTTTCATCATGGGATTAACCTATGGTTTTACTAAATAAGAAGGATGGAACCATTCACATGTGCATATTATAAGATGTTAAACAAATAAACCATTAAAAATAGGTATCCCTTACCCTACATTTATGATATTTTTGATAAAATTTGAGGTGTGATAGTATTTTCCAAGATTAACATTCAATCTAGGTACCATTAGCTAAGGATTGGGAGGAATATATTCCAAAAACAACTTTTAAACTAGATGCAGATACTATGAATTAATAATGCTCCACTTTAGGCTAAAAAATACAGTTAAAACATTCATGAATCTCATGGATAGTGTGTTTAGAGATTACCTTGATAGTGTGTGCTTGTTTTTCTCAATGTCATCCTCATCTAATCTAAATGTGAAGAGGAACATATTGAGCATTTGTTTTTGGTTTTAAAATGGTTGGAAAAGCATAAGATTTATGGGAAAATGTCTAAGTGTGTCTTATTTCAAATAAGAGTACAATACCTAAGACATTATTTTTTCAAAAAGAATTTCAATGGAGCCAACTAAGATAAGAGCCATCATGGAATGGCCAACACCTAGGAATGTGCATGAGGTATGTGTATTTATGGGTTTAGTAGAATACTACAAGAAATTTGTGACAAATTTTTCTAAGATAAAAAATCTAATAACCTCTCTCCAATGAAAATAACAATGATTTATTAGGTCTGATAAGTGTAAAGACACCTTTCAAATCCTAAAAAAGATGCTTACTTCAACACTAATGTTATGAATTCTAGATCCAAATGGTCATTTTACAATAATAATTGATGCTTTAGGAGATGGTTTAGGAGGAGTTATTATGCATAATGGTTTAGTTTTAGCTTATGAATTAAATAAACTAAAGCCTTATGAGTAAAATTATTCCCCACATGATTTAGATTTAGCTTCCATAGTGCATCTTTTACAATTATGAAGGCATTACTTGTTGGGAAAACCTTTTGAGCTTAAAAATAGATAACTTGGCCTCAAATAGATATTTACCCAACCTAACCTTAATGATTATCAAAGATAATGGTTAAAATTATTATTAGATTATGACTTTGACATTAGCTACATTAAGGGAAAGGAAAATAAAGTTACATATGCCCTTAGTTGTAGAAGGTATATTATAGTTTTATTTACTATCAAGAGTACCTTCCAAGATTAGGTAGTGAAGTTATCACTAGGAGATGAATTCTATGAGTAGGTAAATAAAATTCTATTAGTGAATTCATAAAATCTTAAGTATAAAGGATTTTAATTTGAAAATAGTGGACTTTTAAGATACAATGGAAGGATCTATGAGCTTGATAGAGAAAAATTGAGGATTATCATGTTGAAGGAGTTGCATAACACTCCATATTCAAGACATACTAGTGTAACTAAGCTCTTATCAAAGCTTACCATTGCATTTTTGGAAAGGAATTAATAATGATGAAATGAATTTTATATCAAGATTCTTGGAATGTCAATGAGTCAAGGTTGAACATGTGCATATTGTTGGGTTGTTATACCCACATTCCATACCATAATGGAAATGTAAATTAATCAATATGGAAAATTTCCAAGGTTTACCTATGTAAAGGACCATCATGATATGATATTAGTGGTTGTTGATAAACTCACCAAAGTAACACACTTCGTTCCAAATAATTTGATAGATGATACACCAATGTTTATCAAAAGTTTTGTAAATGAAGTGTATAGTTTACATAGGTTTCCAAAAATGATCATTTCAGATAGGGACCCTAGGATGACTTCAAAGTTTTGGCAAACTCATAATGCAACATTAGGTACACAACTAAACTTTAGCATAACTTACTATCTAGAAACAAATGGGAAAACTGAAGGAGTGAATCATATCTTAGAGGATATTTTGAGGATGTATTACATGAACTAACAATAAAAATGATAATAATACCTACCATTAGCTGAATTTGCTTATAAAAATTCATTTCAATATGCATTAAAGATGATGCCTTTTGAAGCATTGTATAGTAGAAGGTGTAGAACACTAATCATCTAAGATAAATTACAAGATAGAGTGGTTTTTAGACCTGATATGCTCATTGAAATGGAAGAGTAGGTGAAACTATTAATACAAATATTAACTAAATCCAAGGATAGTCAAAAAATATCTACTGATCTATAAAAGATAGTAAGATAATAATTAGTTGGAGATAAGGTTCTTCTACAAGTCAAACCCAAAAAAGTGTCATTAAATATGGAAAATCAGCAAAATTATCACCAAGATATGTAAGACCCTTTGAGGTTATAGAAATGATAAATCCTAAAGTGTATATACTTTTTTTGCCACCATATTTAACACAAATGCATAATGTTTTTCATGTATCTTATCTTAAGAAATATATAGTTAATGATTCACATGTATAGACTAGAATACATTATAGGTTTTAGATCCAAGGGTGGTAATATTATAATCTTTTAGAATAATTGATACATGCAAGCTTAGCTTACATAACATGGAATTATCACAATCTAAGGGCTAGTGGATCTAATATTCTAAAGATAGTGCCACATGGGAAGATTATGAGGAATACTATAGAGTGTTTCCTAATCTATTTAAATATTTTTTTGTAGAACATTATTATTTTATTTTTAGAACTTATGTTTGAAATAAAAGTCATCAAGATAAAAACCTATTTTAGGGGGAAAGGGTGTTACATCCCATCTTAATCTTCAAAGACCACATTAGTATTAGGAAATAAAATAAATTAATGATTATTATTTCTTCTAATTTTGATGCTATATCTAGACATCTATGTTTTTTGGTTGAGGTTTTGTATTCTACATGGTATATAATGATTAGAGTAAATTTTACATGTGTCTAGATATACTATATTGTAGTGTATTAGAATATTATGTGGATATGATTTCATTTGAAAATTTGATTTATCTTACAAAAATTCCTTTGATGTTTATATATTCTAAGTATTTTATTATTTTGTTATAAACTTAAACTAACTACTATTTCATTTGATAGAGATGCTTGTAGAATTGTCCTACCCTCATAGAGTGGAATAGAGGGAGAGTATCATATGGGAGGAGGATGCAGATATTAAAATTATGGATAAAAGATTCCAAAAACCACAATAAATTTGAGGATTTATATTTGGAATTGTTGACTTGCAGTTATATGACTTTGTATAGGAAGTTTTAGGTTAATACCTTGAGAAAGGGGCAAATTGTCTATAACCATACTCTTTCTTACATAATTTTTAATTGCATATTTGTTGTTGGAGTTGTACAACGCTATGTATTTATATGTGAATTATTGAATATGAATGGTGACTATGTTTTTGGTTGTTGGTGGTCTCATTAAACATATACAAGTTGTTGATGAACTTTTGATTTATTATACAACCTTATGGGTATATGTATATGATCTACAAGATGGATTATATTTAAGTTGTTGATAATATATATATGGTATACATATGTTTCGCATCGATACTTAGCTAAGATTTTGGGTCATATTTGATAGAAGATACGTGCATAGTTGTAGATATACAACATAATTTATAGATACTCTTGTATGGGATTGAAATTTTAAATAAATTGGTTTTACATTCAATGGTGGTTTAGATTTAAATTGAATAGAGTGGTAGGGAATCATGATTTTTTTAGATACATTAAACTATACATATATGTACTCATATTTCTCTATAGAGAGGCTTGAGAAAATAATGTTTAATTAATTACATGTATATATATGAGATAATAATGTTTCCCATTGATGCTCAATTGAGATTTTGGGTCATATTTGATAGAAGATACATGCATAGATGTAGATATACAACATAATTTATAGATAATCTTGTATGGGGTTGGAATTTTAGATAAATTGGGTTTACATTCAATGGTGGTTTGAGTTCCTAAGTTATAACTCCCTATGTATATTCCTTCATTGATTTGACTTCCATATTCCACACCCATACTAGACACATCCATTTCCATTACCCATACCTCTTCCACTTCCATAGTAACCCCAACCCCTATAGTGGAGATAGAGAAGGAGAAATTCCTTGATGAAAATGTGGACCTTCAGTCCATAGATGGAGAAAAAATTGCATAAACATCTACTAATCAATCAATGATAATATTAGTACAGGATACAACACCTGTCACTATGCCCGTGAGTACAACATATTAGCTACATATTCCCAAGTGATAGTGTGTGCATAATAATATACCACCCCTAGTTGGTTACCATAGATAGTGAGGAATAAATGCAATAAGATGGTGTCCCCAAGTATATTAGATTTTGGTCTCTCATATACACACAAGAAATTCAAGACAACTCCTTGAACCTTTTCAAGAATATTATGTGACTTAGCAAGGGAAAGGTATGTAGAGATTGTATTACCCCCACCAAAAAAACAAAAATAATATCTAGTGGTAAGGGACGATAGGTATCAAAATTTCACCTTGGATGTCCTACGAGGGAGGGTTTGAACAACTATAGATATATAATATAATTTATAGATAATAGAATTTATAGATAATCTTGTATGGATTTGACATTTTAGATAAATTGGTGTTACATTCAATGGTGGTTTGGATTCAAATTCAATAAAGTAAAAGGGAATCTTGAAAATATTTAGATATAATAAAATATACCTATATGTACTCATATTTATCTATAAAGAGTCATGAGAAAATAATGCTTAATTAATTCTATCCTCGAGTATTGAAATGCTATGACATAATGTGTGTGTGTGTGTGTGTGTGTGTGTGTTTATATATGTATTTACACACACACACACACACACACACACACACACACACACACACACACACACACACACACACACACACACACATTTTTATGTGTGTGTGTGTGTGTGTCTATATATATATATATATATATATATATATATATATATTTGTGTGTATGTGTATATATGCATATATATCTATGTAGATACACAAATATATATGTAATTTTTAATTGTGCACATGTGGTAGTACAAGATAAAGTTGTATCTTGATAGTTATTATCAAAATTGTCAATGAAGGTTTAGGGTTGGTCAATTAATAAACAAGTGATTGAATGACCTAACTCAAAACTAGTAAATAATCCTTGGTTATGTGTACATGAGTCTTTTAGATTTCTATTTGATCTATTAATCAATTTGTATAGTGTTAAGGAATGAAAGATGTTAGAATTTGAATAAATAGAGAAATGTATTCATTTACTTGAAATTATTTAATAAAGGTATTTTGCCTTGATTGTATTTGGAGATTAATAATATAATATGGTTGATATAAATTGTAAATCTTTATGTGTTAATAAATGTTGTATATTAAAAAAGTAAAGTGATTTTGTATAGTCAAGTGAGATTTGTGATGAAAATATAAGTGATTGTATGTTTTAAATCTATTAATTGTACATCTTTTTAATTGTTTTATAATATTATACCAATACATACTTTCTTATGATAAATAATGATTGACATGTGAGGTTGATTCCATGTAATGCATATACATATCATCTGATATCATAGTATAGATTGAGATTCATTAGAAGAGACTAAGTGTGTGTGTGGATTTGACTCAGATCCATTAGAGATCTGAAATCTATCAAAAAAATTTAGCCAAAGTAATGTTATATCTGAAAACATTATCATTCTATTATACTTTCTAGTTTACATGTGTATGCATGATGTCATATTAGATAGAATATTTTTTTCCATGGTCTATGTGACTATTGTATGTATTAGTGACTATAACACATGGGTTTGGTTGAATTCTTGATATATACACTAGCATTATCTGCCCCTCCATGAAGGGAAGGTCCACTTTTAGTGGGGAGGTGTGTGGGAGACCAATGGTTTATGGTTGGAGGAAAAGTACCCCAGTGATACTCTCCCTCTCTTTAGCTAATCAACCATATAGATGCACAATCATGGATATTTTATTGATTATGAAGCTCAAATATAATATTGTACTTCCTATCATATGTTATTATGACATTTAATGATAAATTAAAATATTTTTACATTCAATATTATTTTTATTAAATACAATGGTGATTTTAAACTTGTATATGATTCATAATATTAAAAACAATAGAGGATGTATATACATGTTTAGTAGTAAGAATATATTATTTCAGTGTATTATTGTACCATTCACTCAACATGTGTTATGAGATGGATTTTATCTTTTGCACTATTAAATACTATTTGAAAGCTAAATATATTATAATTTAACTAGTGGATTAATTGTATTTGTTGCACATGCTATTTTACATGTATTTAGCTATAAAAAATCATTATGTTAATTAGTGAAGAAGCTTATGATATGTTAAGTATAAAAAAATTGTGTTTCTTTAGTAAAAGCTAGTGGTGTTATAACATTCAAAATACTCCCTCCAATACCTTATGACCTTGACTCATTGGCTATGCATTAGAATGACCCATTCAACACACTTCTCATTGTTGATTATTAGTTTACCATGGAATTATATTATATCAACCTCCATGTAATTCAATTTTATCCATCCCCAGAATCATATTATATCTCACTCGAGCTCCAAACCTTAGATGTTTCTTCAATGAGTGGATCAATTGAAACAATGAAGAGATAAGATAAAATGTAATCAAACTCGCTGCCCTAACCATAAAAGGTAAGATTTATTTTATTATTTTAGTTTAAAATTATTCTGAAGTAAAATTCAAATATAAGTTTTTGATTTATAATGTTTGAATCGATTCATAGCTTAATGGCTAGCTTGCTTTTATAAAACTCTTCTTCAAAGTGGTCGGGGGTTTGAACCTACTACAAAGTGACCCTTTTTAAAAAGGTGGTGGTACTCACTTTTATTAAACTTTGGGAAATATTTATTTGAATGGTGGTGGTTTAATTTTGAAAGTGGCTAAATATTTTAAAAGAGGAGGCCATTTATTTATAAAAGTAGTGTTAGTGGTATATTTTCTATTGTCAAGTCAACATTTTATAAAGTGAGGTGGGGATTATTATCAAGTGGGATGTTTTGTTAAAGTGGTGGTTTATTAAAAGAGGGGAACATTTATTATTTTGGAACCCACACTCTTTCACTCTCAATTTTTTAAGATGGAGGGTGAGGTCTAGTATGGCAAGTGGTCAAATCCCCTCGTAAAAACACTTCATTTATTTTTGTATGATTTGTACATAGACACATTATCGATAAATTAAGATGTGTATGCAATCAAAAATGCATCATGTATATAAATAAATCATAACTTGGAAAAGATAGATCATGGCATACACTTTTGATTGGGAACACATTTGTTAAGTGACAACATGACCAATATGGGGATCTGCTAAACCCGATTAGGTGATATCTTACCATAATACACCATGATAGGGAGGGTTCTAAAGCCTCTAGTCAAGAACAATCATGTAATAACCCTAAGGGGTTCTTTTGTTTAGATGTTTCACCTAAGCTAATAACAAGTGAATTAAAATCTAATCTAATTCTCACCAAAGCTTGTGGCACAACATGAGGGGTTAGTAAATAATCAAAACATGTATATAATAATCTCAATTAAGATATGTATGAGTAAGACCCTAATACATGGAATATGAAGATTAAAATTATTCAAACCCAATACTTATGCTACTTCTATCTACTAAAGAGAGGAGTAAAGTTAGAGAATACTTACCTAAATGATGAACCTATCAACACTCAATCTCTCCCTTAGCCAAAGAGGATTTACAAGAGGTTTTTGTGGTTTTTAAGGATCATTAAGAAAGTCCAAAGTATTCAAGCCTTATCCACAAGACTAGATTCTCCAAGTAGAAACCCTAAGTTTAAGACTCCTCAAGTAAACTGGTGGAAGAACAAATTATAAATAAGTGTGAGTGAATAGTAACTCTTCATTGCATGTTGAAATAATGATGAAATTATCTTATATATATATATATATATAGGTGGATTTGACCCTAAACCATTCTAAAAATCTTGGCTGATAGGGTCAACCAAAGGCCAAACTAGTTCCTAAGTGAAACTAACTCAAAACTATATAGAGCCAACCTAGTCAACCTAGCACAATTGACTAAAAAAAGGGACTTAAGGTAAGGAAAATAGGGATGGAAATTGGAAAAGACTATGGGAGTGGGTAAAAGAGGATTAATAGCTTAGGAAATGGTTTTAGGAGCTGGTTGGATTGATAATAATGTGGTAATAAGGGATAACAATCCTATGAAGCACCAATGGTCTACCCACCCCTTTCTTCGTACACCCCTTAGGGCATTCACTCAGAGAGATTGAGCCTTTATAGGTTCCTACAAGATGTAAAGTGTTAATATTTGATAAAAGTTGAAAATATTATATGTATACATATGCCCCACTCGAAGATCATCACGTGTCACTAAGGTGTAATAGGGGATGGTGATTTAAGAAAGAACATAAGAACACATAATGCTATGCTAAAAAAAAGTTACAATATTTTAAATTAAAAATATTTAAAATTAAATGATAAAAAAATAAATAACTAAAAATTAAATGTGATGCATACCTTGACTTACCTTTACTATTGAATGGTTTTCTATTGTGTTTTTAGTTTTTATTGTGTAGGGAACAGAGACTACTTTTGACAAACCCAATAATACAAAAATAAAGAGAAAAAAAAAATGTAGGAAAGCTATGTGGATAGGATGTACTTGAGAATTTAGCAAGCTAGGGTGTGTTGGGACCAACATACCCCACTCATTTTAAAACTGGGGACCTTTGAGAGACCTGTATATCCAAGTTTGAAATATCTAAACATTAAGGTCCCTTTTGAAAGAATTTGAAGATCATCCACTCATGAATGAAACACATTTTTGTATTTTGAAAACCTCTTATTCTGAGCTAACCTAGCCAATGGAGTTGTTTAAGTTATTGTAGGTCGCTTAGAAGGTTTAGGGTTTGGTGTTCACAAACCCTAGGTAGGCTTTAGTTTAAATTTAAATGTTGGTAGGAGCCAAGTTGATGAGAATGATTGATTAAATTGGTTAACAAAAGGGTTTATCATGTTTTTAAATAAAACCTAAGCCTTTATCCATTCCTTTCCCCTTTATTTTACCTTGGATATAAATTAACATGCTTTATGAAGTCCCTTTTTTAAGTCACCTAACTTAGACTAGGTTAATAATATTAAGGCCCTGATATCTCAACCTTAGTCTTAATATTTTTTTATATGTGTGTTATTAGGCCTAATGGTTATTCCTTATGTCCTTTATAGGATCTAATGGTGATCGCTCACTCACCAGATTTGATCGAATGGTGTGTATTAACTGAAAAGCTCCTGCTCAAGTAATGTACATCATAAAAAGATCAAATGACAATTGCTCACTCATTGGATTTGATCCAATGATGTGAAGCATAAGAAGAAAAGTCAAAAGGTACATAAATCCCCAAGGGGTGGATACATGGTGATTTACTAATCAAAAGAAGAAAATTAAAGGGACTCACTTAATAAATTGTTCAATTAATGATTGGGTTCACCATGAAGATCAATGGTGATCATTCACCCACTAGATTTTATCCAACAATATGAGAGGGCCTCTACTCAATAAAATGGCCCCATAAAGATCAAAAGTGATCACTCTCTCATTATATTTAATCTAATGGTATGAAGAACTCGATGACTTTTCAAAGCTCTATGAGCTCAACATGTGGCTAATACATGACCAAGATGGAAAATGATAAAGATACGCAGCATGGGAAACATTAATGGACCAAACGGAACATAGGAACTTAGATTCAAATCAATGGATCACAATAAACCCAAGATCTTGATTTGATAGAGTGAAATAAAGGAGGCTTTTAAAAGCCAACAACTAGTACCTAAATGGTAATTATGAAAATTGCTATGAAAAACCTAGAATGATGCCATATGGACTTAACGTAAGTATAAAAGGTCAAAATCAAAGATCTTATGAGCTAAAAAACATAAAAATCATGAAGAAAAGGGTCCCCATTAAATCTAAGGCACGTACAAAGTTAAGACCTAGATATTTCCTCCATTAAAGCTCAAAACCCTAAACCCTCGATAAAGAGGATTCAAGTTGACTCAATTAACTTCACCTAGTCAAGATAGCGTAATTATGCCTATGAGAGCAAGTACCTTAGTGAAATACTTGGAAATCCTATGGGGAAAATTCAATATCATCAATGGTGGAAAGCATACAATAATTGAAGATGGAGGCTAATTTATATCTAACCTATGATAATGAAGGGAGGGTTTTCAAGGATACAAAGCTAGACTTGGTAGCCCTAAATATCCATGGAGTCAGGAACTAGTCAAAATTATTCTTGTTTACGTAAGAATTGTAGCCCATATCTTAGGATGAAAATAGAAACACCACTACACATAAGAGATACAATGATATAGTTGCAATTCAAATGGTAGGCCTACACTATGCAATAACAAAACCAAAGGTAATACATTGTATCAATGTCCTTGCTCCTATTTTTGTGTATTATAGAATAGATGGGGAGTGGATTATTAAAGAGGGAAGCAAAAAAATGGTTGTGTGTATCACCCCCATGGCCTTTGAGACCTATTAAAAACTTCCCTTGCCTCATCTCAAACTCCCATCCATGAGAGATTGGACTAACACCCAAGACCTTGATTTAGTCCTTGTACCTTGGTTAATCCAGGGATCCCATGTTTTCAAGTCCCTTGATGGAAAAATTCCTATTTTCTAATTTAGGGAGGGCATTAGGATATCCATGAAATTATTAAATAGATCTCTTGGTGCCCCTTCAACTACTTATGTGAAGAAAGTCTGGGTATCTTATGTCCACTTTATGTTAAGAGAGAAATTGACCCCTCTTGTGGGAGACCTGATAAGCTTTTTCCTAGCCAAGAAATTCATGGCCATTAAAATAAGGACCTATAATAAATTTTATATAATTTCCTATCTCTTGGATTCCCTCCTAGCCTCTGTAATCTTCCCTAGCATAAGAAACTAGTCCCCTAATGGTAGGACCACCATCTCCTACCATTACTCTAAATTACATATATTCAAGTACAAGAACCAGATGTAGTTTATTTATGATGGTGTTTTATCAACCATTTATGAGGGGATCATAGGCATTCATATGCCAATAATACATCCTATCATCAAGAAGTAAATGGAAACCATGGGGAATGTGTGGTACTACCTAGATTGTACTATAAGGATAGAGGGGATCCCAACTCAGCCTTATAGATTACCAATTCATGTCCCCAACAAGCTTGAAGAATAGGATATTGCCTCTTAGATTATTCAAGGTATGGATAGGACATGTAAAGAAAATAAGAAATCTCAAGTCCATCCCTTCCCATTAGACATTAGCAAAGTCACAATCAGAGATTGGAACTCGTTAGAGGTCATGGTGGTACATAGGGATTCCTTTGATTTTCAATTAGATGACCGCAAAATGTGGGATGCTAATAACAAGGTAATCAACCACATCTAGGATAAGAAGGTCCCAAAGATTGAATATAGACATCATCTATGTGTAGGTGATGGCATCTACATCAGAGCCAAGAATTTTGAAGAAGTACTTTCCAAAATCGGAGGTCACAACATCCAATTAGAGCATAGGTTAGTCAGGGAAAATAAGCCTTTAGGAGAAATATGGTAACTACTCCCTTTACATTATCATTTATTACAAATTCCATCTAAGACTGCTCATCAAAATCCACCTATTGAAGGATAGTCATCTGAGCCTCAACAAGTGGAACTAGTAGGACAAGCCCAAGTTGAGTAGCCTAGGGATATCAAAGGAAAAGGCAAAGCTTTGGTTGAAGAACCAAAGATAGAGGATAGACCTAGATAAGGCCCTACACCTTCATGAATCTCACAAATACCTTCTCTAGTGGAATTCATTGGCATGGTTTCCTTTGAAGAAGGAGAAACATTGGATGGTTCCCTTGTTGACATAGTAGCTACATACAATTTTGATAGGGAGGAGGATCCCTCTAGTGAAACAGGTAAGGAGGTGATCCCACTGGATAGGGAGAAGTGGAAGGTAGAGTTGGCCTTGGTGTTTGTGATACCAAGGAAAAGGCCTAGGTTGATCTTCACTTACCCTACTAGTGAAGTCAATATTTTCAGTGATGAAAATCTAATTCATAGACCAGTCATCCTTAACTAGTTTGTTTATGAAAATATATAAAAGATCCCATCCCTCTGCCCTTCCTAGGTTTTTAAATAGATTGGATTGACTAAGAATGATAACATCAAGCCATGGATCAAAGATATAGTAAAAAAATAAGAAGAGAGAAGAATACAAATTCAACATATTCAATAGAAATAGAGAATTGGAACCTCAAGAGCCTTTAGAAGTATAGGTGTAGAGGTGCTTGGGCCTCAAAAATTCAAGTAACCAAAGGTTAAGGTGTAATTTAACCTAGACATAATAGCCTTGGAGAGGACCATAATGAGGGTATCCATGGTGGGCTAGGAAGATTTCACATTTCAGAAGGTGGAGCCATTCACAGGATTAACCCCTATTGGAGGATAATAACTTGGTGAAGCTCCCATCCATTAAGAGGATGTGGTAAGTTTAATTAAGGATGAATCTCAATAGGCGAGAGATAGTGTCCTAGGATTAGTACAAAAATTTAAGAACCTAAAGGAATAAAATGAGAATTTGCAGACTCAAGCTATTCTCTTAGTCCCAGACTCCATGATCAATATGTTGAATGGGTCATTTTATGACATGTTTATGGCATTGAAGTCCATGAAGTCAAGGTAGAAGACCCTTAAAGATCAAACTACCTTAGATAGGTAACTAGCTACTCAATAGCAAGCCTTTGAAGATAAAATCACTTAACTTCTTGATATACAGACGAAGAAGAAAATCCCAAACTTCAAGGCTATCAATATGGGGAATTTAAGTGCCATATTGTGGATTATTATAGACAAAATTTAGGTTTTGAATGTTTGGCATGTCAAAGTTGAGGAGCTCATAGAAAAAGAAAAGGAGCTCATTAGTAGAATTGAAAATCTCCTAGGCACCATGCTCGAGGATCCTGCATAAACTAGCACCCTGGGGATTATAACTAATGAAGAGTTCCATCATAGAGCCACCTTGGTGACTTAAGAAATCAAATGTAAGAGTCAAGGATAATTAAGAAGGGATATAAATATATTTTTGAACATGATCTTTAATGTAATGGAGATAATCAAAGAAGCCTTGGCTAGGAATGGTAAAGATTTAGATGAGTTGGCAAACCAAGAAGATGAGTGCATCACTATGTGAACCATGGATTTAGGCCTAGTAGATGAACAACATACAAAGCCGATAATCATCCTACTTTAGTAGGGACCTACCTCTAGCATCTTAATTATGGATTTCTAGTAGAGCAAATCATTCATTTTATAAATTCATATGCTAGTTTGTTAGCATGATTGCCTCTAGGTTAGTAGGATTATAAAATATAATTGTATTATAGTTGTAATATAGACAACTATCTTTTGTACACCTACAGTTTTAAAACTGACTGGTATATTATTTGGCTTCCTATAAAATATCATGTATTACCAATTATAAAATAAAGAGATTTCAAGATATTTCTATAATTTGAGTAATTAATATAAGAGATCAAAGAATTCTACAATAATTATCTAGTTTAGTGTGTTTTAATTCCTAAGTCTCTCAATTATTTTGAATATGAATGATATCAAGAAATGCTGAGCAAGATTATTAATTACAAGGTTGCTAACTTGTGTATGCTAGGTTAGTTGAAAGAATTGAATTTACTTCATTAATTTAATCTACAACACATATGTGCTTTAGCTATCTAATTGTAGTTTAAAACCTTAAAGAAAATTCAATTTTACTTGTATTATCTTTCCTCTTTTTGAATTAAGCCTAGTTTGTGGTGAAACATGAGATTAGGATGCATTACACTACATTCTGGTTAAGATCATGCTTGGAAAATATTGAAGTATTATCAATATGTTCATAATATAGATCAATAATCATTGTTTCTTTCTTACCCTACCTTCCCTTTTGCTTATTTTTAAAAAAATCACATTAGCTTAAGTGCATTATTCATAATCATTTCAATTCTAGTTAGTGGTCCAGATCTGGGTCAATTTATCCAAACTTTTCAAGAAAGGTACCAAGATGGCCCCCTACCATCAAAATTTATAAATATTATGGAACAGTTCATGTTTCTCTACTGTTATTTCCACCATATGCATCTTAATCACCAAATACCTACAACTCATGCCTTGAATCTTTTGATTATAAAATGAGAAGTGTTCTTTAAACACTATAAGGCACCTATAGTTCATTTAAAAGCATCAAATAGGGTGACAAGTGTTATGTTAGACCAAATGACCAAGTCAAAACAAGATTAAATTAGGTAACCAAAAATAAAAGGCTAATAAAGATAAAAAACTCAAATAAGTAAACCTTAAGTAAGAAAGGTAAACTCACCAAGTCAAAGCAAGGATACATTTCAAAAGATGGTAATTAAACATTGATGTAAAAGTAGTAACAATCCTTACTTAAATAAAGATGGATAAGCAAAAAACAAAATGCTAAAACAACATTGATAAGTGAGTATTAATAATATTTATCTCACTCAACAATGGAAAAAGATGCAAGGAAAACAACATTACCAAGTGAGAAGTAACAAGCCAACTTCATGCAACAATGAAAAAAGATACACAATTAGGTGATCATAACAGAAGGGTAGTATAATAAATGATAAATAGTAAAAGGAAGCAAAATAAGTCTAATAATGTTGTTCTATGGTATAAACAATTAATCCATGTGATCTAGGAATTTGACTCAAGAGGGGATGGTTAGTATGGTGTTAGTTCCAAAATGAAAACAAAATGAAAGAAACACACTAATAACATAACATCTCTAGGCCTAGACACTAGGGAGATATTAGTTAACAAAAAAATGACAAAAACAACTAAAAATTAAGGGTTAAAACACAAAAATTACTTCACCTTCCTTTGATGCTCCAAATGCTTTTGTAGTAGTGGCTTACTCAGTTTTGTGCTCATGAAGTCCTTGTCAATGGAAGCTTGGCTACCTCCATCTCTCCTTGGCACCTTTGGCTTCTAGCTTGGCTTGGCTTGGAATCAATTTGGTATGGTAACACTAATTTAATGAAGCTTTTAGAACCAATCCTTCATTATAACTTTGCATTCTCAAGTCTTAGAAATGATGTTCATGGCCTCTCTATTTATAGATTTTTGAGAATGTCTATAATCAATCTAAACTGTCCATCTCAAGATTGAGATGTGTGGTTGAGGATTAATTCAATTTTTTGAATTAAGTTTTTAATTATCCTCATCATGACATTAGAATAATGGGCAATTAGGATACATGGAGGGCATCATGGAAAGCATTGATGAGGCATGGAGGCCATGAATCTTGATATTTATGAAATTTATGGCCTAAAGATGTCTTCCCAAGAAATGAGGTCACCTAATGATGAAAATATTCCATATTCATTTCTAAAACAAATTATTCAATAAGTTTCCATGGAATTCTTAATTAGGCCTTGATTTGGATTAATTAGCTCTTAAGCATGTTTAAGCACTTTGTGCACAAATTACTCAAATTGATCATAATGCCTTGTTATTGGTCCAAAATTTGACTAGATATAAATTGGAAGGAAATATTAGATGTGTTGGATCCATATTCACATTTAGGATGTTACCAATAACAAATAATAAAGTCATGTGTCTTGTGTAAGATATTTGATAGGAAAGAGTATTCTAGAGCACCCAGGTGCAAAATTGGCATTTTGACTCAAAATGATCTGATCAAAGTTAACTAGCCCATAAATTTCATTACCCCATTTAGGGATACCCTAGCCAAAATCACCACTTAAATATGTCAATTTCACATCTTTTAGCATGTTTTAGTGTTTTTAAGCCAAATTATGCATTTTGGGTGGAAATTGGCCAAAAGCCTGATTGGAGGTTATCAGTTGCCAGATTTAGGTGTCCACAATCCATAGTTTCTCAAATATGTTTTGTTCTAAGGATAGATATAATTGAAACAAAATAGTAATAGAATTTTTTTAAGAGGTGAAGAAGAACAAATTAAAGAAGAAGGGAAAACAAATTTGGAATCACAATTGCCTATCAGAGGGGAAATGAAATGGGTGGAGGGGAGAATGAATGTGGAATGAAGGTAGAGGAACTCTTTATCAAAGTCAAGACACTCAAACTAGGTTTGTCAAAATAAGAGGAATTTATAACTTAAGGACTTTGAATAACTTCTCTTAGCCACACAAGTCTTAGGTCAACAAATGAAGTATATAGATCACCCTATGAAGGCTATATGCCTAAAAATAAAATGTACCTACCTTCCCACAATGTGTTCCCCATTCCTTAGGACCCCTTATAGATCCATCAATCTACTACAGAGATTGGGTACTTTCATGAGAAATTAGGTAGCACCATAGTGTTTTTTTAAATTTTCCTATTCCAATCTACTGGCCTACCTCACCCCAATAGACCTCGGATCTATGTGATGTCAACTGTGGAGTTTAATATTTGATTAGAGATAAGAGATGTGCTTAATCACATCTTTTGGTGTGATTTTGAATATTTAGATTTATATTTTTCCTTTTATAAATCATTTTCTTTTTCTTCAAATGATTTGGCTTTTAAATTTCTTGATGTATTTTTTAATTCCTCCTCCATATGGATTTGGAAAACCAAAGATGGGTGCTAAAGATGAATTTCATTTGAATACTTAGGACTTGGTTGCTAAGAGAGAGAACTTAAAAGATTATGGGGTCTAATATTCTCATAAATCTAGGTGAAATAAAAGTTTTATCTTAACTTTGACCTTATTTTATCCAATGTAGAGTGAAAGGAAAGGAAATCAAGAGCAATAACACATGTAATAATTTTAATTACTTCAAATCACAAAAAAAAAATGTGACAAAGGGTGAAAAAGGGATACAATTATATAAAATTTTGATTCCTTATCATAAGATTGAGGGAAATGGATGAAAACATGCTAACATAGATTATTTTTCAAATTCCATCTATCAAAAGAAGCAAAAATTAAAGTTGAGAACAAGGATCAATAATGTTTTCATATAAAAGGAATGATAAGATGGTAATATTATGAGGAAGGCTAGGTCCTATCCATGGTCTTACACTGTAACTCATAAAAGATAAACCCATGAGGGTGATAAAAAGCATGAAAAGTTAAATAGGACAAGAAATAGGGTATTTGTGAGGAAGGCTAGGTCTTATCCATGGTTTTACAATGCATTCTCACAAAATAAAAATACAAGAGATGTCAAAAAGTGTGTAAAAAGAGAATGAAAATAAATAAGACTATGGTACATCATGAATGATCTAAAACTCAGAAGTTTTGGTTGATAAATATTTCAGGAACACATAAATAACATGGTAACAATGAATTCTCTAAGAAGAGATGTTTTATTACTCAAGATCGCAATACAACTATATGCTTATCTCTGGGAAGAGATGTCTAATTTTCCATTTCAAGTTACATCTTCATTTATACACATTTTTAAAGTAGGGGGGATGTGGAAGGTCACCAATTTCTATGGATATTGAGTGGTTCAACTTCCATGATTCAAAACAATATAGAATTCAAGGAATTACTATTTTGAGAAACTTACTATTTTTAGACTACACTACTAAAATTGAAATTTGTGGAACTTTTATTGGGTTTTCTAGGGTAAAAATTAATTTATCAGATCTCAATTCCATATCACCATGTTCTCCTCATTCTTATCTTTCCAATGGTTCAAATTGTGAGTTAATTGGAGCTATGGTGCAAAAGTTATGGCTCTCAAAAGTTTTGTCATCAATTGGGGTAGAACTGTCACCTGAATTGTTGCCCGGATCAATGAAGAAGATCAAGTCTCATCTATGGTTTTAAAATGCAACTCATGAGAGAAAGGGGAAACCAAAATACCAAATAGGAAGGACTAAAGGTTTATGAAAAGGGAGAATTTTTGTAGAGGGAGAGACCCATGTAAGTAACTTGAAAAAAGTGTTAGATAGATGTAGATAGAAAGCATGAAAATAAGGAAAGTTTTAAGCAAAGTATTTCTTAAAGAATTATGCATTAGTGGGCTCTTTGAAAACATGGCCTTCATTTTTTTGAAGGTGGTAGGTGCTTAGTCCAAGTATATCTTTGAATAAATAGGGGCCTTACCATTTTTTTGCATATTCACCTTCTTTATCATGGGTGTAGTCTAATTTAAGGACAAGATCACCAACATTAAATGTGTGAACTTTAACACATTTATTATTTTGTTTGGTAATATGATCCTTGTATTGTAGTTATGTTTCAAAATATAAAGATGGTGTTCATCAAGGAGATCAAGGTTATGAAAGTGAGAATTACATAATTATTCATCAAGAATGATACCATAAAGAGATATACGAAGAGAGGGAATCTCAACTTCTAAGGGAAGAACTAATTTAGAACCATAGACTAGGGAAAATGATGTTTCCCTAGTGATAATATGTATGTTAGTTTGATACACCCAAAGATTAGTATAAAGGTGAGTATGCTAATATGTGCAGGTTTTATGAATTATCTTTTGAAGAATTTTGTTAGTAGCCTCAGCTTGACCATTGCATTACAAATGATAAGGTGTAAAAAAATTGTGATTGATATTTAATTTAGCACAAAGTTGTCTAACATCCTTGTTTTTGAAGTTACCACCATTATCTAAAATGATAGTATGGGGAACACCAAAGCATAAAATGATTTGATTAAGGATAAATTTGGTGATGGTGTTACTAATGATATTAACAAGAGGCATTTAATAGAAATGATGATAAAGACATGCCCATATTAAGAGTGAGGTAATTTTTTGATGAGATATAATCCCCACATGGAGAATGTACAAGGAGATTAGATAGTTTGAAGCTTGGATGGAGGTGAATGAATTAGATCATCATGAAATTATAAAGGAGTACACTTGTTTGCAAATTTGATTGCATCATTTTCAAGAGTAGGCCAAAAGTAAACCATACATAGGCATTTACATATTGTATCATGCTCACTATAGTGGCCACCATAAATGCCCCCATATGCTTATTCAAGAAGAGGAAAGACCTTATCTTACATGACACAATGGATTAAGGTACCTTCAACATTATGATAATAAAGGATGTTATGTTAAAATACATACTTGAAAATTTGCTTATGAATGCTTGTCTTTTCATGAGAATCTAAGTTAGGAGGATAAGTTTGATGTTCCAAGAATTTAATGATGTCTTTATACCATAGGCTTTGTGGAATGGTAACAGCCTTGATGTGGCAAATAAGTGAATCTAGTGGTTGATTTGAAGATGTAGATTTTCATATTTATATAAGAAAGGTGAGATCAAAAATAACTTGGTGTGGATGAAAGAGAGAAGCTAAAGAAGCCAAGGAATTATCAATAGAATTTTTATCTTGAGGGATAGGCTCAATAGTAAAAGAGATGAAATCCTTAGTGAGAGTGGTTGCAATTTGATGATATGTAATGATATTTTTTCTTTTGCATTGGTAATCACCATTGACTTGGTAGCAAATAAGCTGGGAATCACCTAAGGCATGAAAATATTGAATGTTCAAATCAAGAGCAGTTCTCATGCCTAATATTAAAGCTTCATATTTATCCATATTATTGGTGACATTAAAGGTGAAGTAAAAATCTAAAGGAATGATTTCACCAATAGGACTCTTGAGAATGCAACTTGCCTCGGCTCCTTGAAGGCATTTAGCACCATCAAAGTGAAGAATCCAAGTATCCTTATGCAAGTCAACATTAATTTTAGGAAGCTCCTCAATAACTAATTTAGGTTTAGTAGTATCAAATGGAATAGATGATTCAACAAGATTAATTTCCTCAAGATCAGTGGTAAATTTATGAAAGTAATCTTTGAGAGAGATAGCTTGATTAAGAGTTTTAATTTAAAGTATATTGTCATCTAGAAGATCATCTTGAAGGTGATTAGTACTTGGTATGAGAGATGCAACAATTTGATTAGCTATGACTTGTCCTTTAATAACTTTTTTGTGAAGATAAAATTCCATAAGGAGGACCATCTATTTGCTAATTCTATTTCTAGGAAGAAAAGCTTTGGAGAAAAAGTGATGAAGGGGGTCAGAAGGAATGATGACATAAGTGGTCTGGTAAAGTATGTAGTGCTAAAACTTTTTAGTTATGAAATAGATGGCAAGGTAATCAGGATCATCTTTGGTATAATGTGTATCATAGGTGATGAGGCCTTGGCTAATGTAATAAATGGCATACTCTCTTCTAATATCATCTTGTTGGGCAAGCATTGCCCCAACTGAAATGGGTGTGGAAGAAGTATATAAGATTAAAGGGTGATCATTAGAAGGAGGACAAAGTGTAGATGGGTGAATCAATGACTCTTTCATGTTATCAAAAGCTTTTTGACATGGATCCATCTATTCTAGAGTATTACCTTTCTTAAGAATAGAATTAATGGAGTGGATGTGATTAGCCATTTTGAATACAAATCATCTAATTGCCCCAAGTCTGCCTGAGTAAGTGTGAATGTCAAGAATGGATCGAGGAATGGGTATTTTCATGATAGCACTAATATTAGTAGGGTTGACATAGATGCTATGAAGAGAGACAAAGAATCTAAACAATTTTTTGGATGTGACACCAAAGACACATTTATAAGGATTGAGTCTAACCTAGTATTTAAGAAGATGGTCAAAGATGATAACAAGATCTAGTAGATGAGTCTTACAAATTTTATATTTAGTGATGAGGTCATCCACATAAGTTTTAATAATTTTGTGGATAAGATCATGGAAGATATGAATCATTTCTCATTGGTAAGTGGCTCTAACATTTTTGAGGCTGAAAGGCACTTTGACATTGCAAGAGGTGCCCTATTTTGTGGTTAAAGTGGTCTTATGTTGGTCCTCAGGGGCAATGTGAATCTGATTGTAACTTGAGAAGCCATCCATAAGAGAAAATTTTGTAACCAACCATGGAATAAACAATGGTATCTATCAAATTCAAAGTTAAGTTATATTTGGGACAAGCAAAGTTAAGATTACAAAAATCAATACAAATGTGAATGACCACAATGACCTTTTTTTGAATGGGAACAATGTTAGAAACCCATTTGAAATAGTCCACTAGTTTGATAAATTTGACATCTAATAATTTTATGATTTACTTGTGACATAAGGTGGAAACCTTAGGTGGAAATTTATTTTACTTTTGATGCATAGCTTTAGCATCAAGATAAGTAATGATGTTATGCACCATAATGCTAGGGTCAATACTAGGCATGTCCTCGTAGGACCAAGCAAATATTTCATGATATTTATCAAATAATAGGATAAAATTATCATGTGAGATAGGTGAGAGTTCATGAGAAACTATGATTATTCAAAGATAGGATGGAGTACCATATTCAATGCAAGTGGTTTCATCAATAAACATGACATTACCATCCTAGAAGTGATATGGTGCATTAGGTAAAGAATAAATTAGATTAACTTTAGGATCAATGCTAGTGATGAAGTTGTTGAAACAAGGGGATTTAGTTGTAAAATTCCCAAGTTTATGATGTTGTTGAGGAAGTTGAGGTTCTCAAGCATGAATTATTTCAAGAATAGCTTCATCACTAGGTAAAGTAGGAAGAGGACCATAATACTCAACATCTACTTCAAGATCTAAAATTTGATTACCATGGTGATCATACATAAAATGTATCTTATGAGCATTGGTTACCTTGGCATTGAGTGTAATCTTGGGATTATGAGAGGTAGATGGATCAGAAGTGATTGGAGTGTCATTAGATTTAGTGATAGTAGAAGGATTAGAGGTAATTATTGGATCTAAAGGTGTAAATGAGATGCAAAAATTACAAAAGATTTGGAAGGTGTAATTTATTCTACCACCCAAGGAGTATCAAGAAGTGGAGAATTGGTAGGAGGCACATAACCTTCGAGATCTAATTCATGATTCATAGAAATGGTATGAATATCCTGATTAAAATCATGAGTTTGAGCTAAGGTTTCCTAATAATACTAGACATCCAAGTCTCAAGATTGAGTTTGGACCATTATGCAATTATCATCATATGTTGGAGAAATTGTACATGCTTGAGAGTTAGGGGGAGTTTTAAAAGGTGAAATCCTAATATTATTGAATGTACGAGGAGAGATGATGAGAGGATCTTGAAATAATTTGGCCACTTAAAAATCATTACAAGTGAAATCATCTTTATGTAAAGAAGGATCCTAAGCATTGCATAGAGGGGAAATCAATGATCCCATCAGGAAGAGGAATACTATGATCCCAAGGTAATAAAGAAGGAGGAAGCCACTGTGAAATGTATGGATGTAACTTGGTGGTATTATAAATATGTTACAAGTCATTAAGTTCATCATCATCAAAATTTGCAAGAGTGATTTTTAAATTAGGATTAATGTTGATAAATTTTGGTAAAGGAGAATTATTGATCTTAATAATGGTCAGAATATGATATTGATATTTAGGATTAGGAAGTTGAATACTCCATGGGTTGGGATCAACCTCATGTTTATACCATTTGCCATTATGTAAGAATTTAATACATTTGTTATCATAATAAGTAATGCCCCTAATTCTATGAGTCCATGAGTGACTAAGGAGTATATTATAAGATAAAGGTAAGTAAAGAACCATAAGATTAATGGAAGCCAAATTCAACCTATTGGTATTTGATTTGTCTTATCAAAACCATAACAAGTAAGATAGGTTTGCTTGAGATGATCCTTGTTATAACCAAATTACTAGATAATCCACAAAGATGCCACATTAATAATAAAACCTTCAGCAACTAGAACTTTATGGATAATGGTTATTTTAATAAAGAGTGGTAGATCATTAGCATGAAAAAAAAATTCATAATTAATCATGTCCTCTTCAATAAAATTAATATAAGGCTTGGAAGAAGGACACATGGTTTCAATGGTATTTATGTTGGTAGGTTAAGTGTTGATAGAACGCGATTTTTCATTTATAGAGGATGGATCTTCAATTTTTTAGAGTTGTTACATAAGGAACTTAAGATGATAGGGTGAAGTAAAAACCAACTCCATAAGTGGAATCTTACAAGGCATAGAGTTAAGTTCTTCAAGAAAGTTTCAATGAGATTTAGAAGAATAACCAATGAAAGCTTTAGGAGGTAAAATATATTTTGAAAGAATAGATGTAGTTGGAGGTTAAGAGGGAGGAAGTGGTTCCTCATGGGTTTTTGAAGATAGATTAGTAGTGGTAGTATCCTTGAGAAGTTGTTCTTCTGAAGATAGTTTCTTAGGTTTGGTAATAGGATCTTTGTGAGCTAGCTTGTGATTATAATTAACCTTGGTAGTGTTAACATATTAAAAATTGTTATGATATTGATCATATTTGGCATCAATGACACAAACATCCTTGGTATTTGGTTGACTATTGGAAAAATATTTTTGGTTATTTGAGGTAGAAGATTTAGTAATATGTCATTTTTGAGAAGTAATGGTGTACTCTTAATTATGAAGGTTGATCATGGATTCATGATTAAATGAATCACCAAGCATATAGGAGATAAAATATTTAATTATCCCTCTACAAGATTCATGGGAATGACCAATGTTGGGATGGAACCAATAAAATTGATTAGGGTCATACCATTTAGGAGGATTTCTAGGATAAGTGAAAGGTTTAGAGGGTGGTAAAAGCTGTTTTATTTACTACACAAAAAGTGATGTGTGAAAAGATGAAGGGATGTCAAATTTGGTAACTCTAGGTTTAGTTTTTAGAGCATTACTAGTGGTATCATTGGTATATGTTTGAAAAGATCCTTTTAGGAATTTAGGATTAGGTTCAAATTGCTTCATGAAAAAGTCTTGATGTTTAGTTTGATCAAGATCTTCATTAAGTATTTAAGGAGAAAAGGTTTGAACCTTATATTAAAGAGGAGTCAAATCAATGATAAAGAGTTTGAATAAGTTATCATTAGTCATGTTATGATTGGCTTTATGGGCCAATGATTTCCATATTTTTATAAAGTCATGAGGTGATTCAGTGGGATATTGTTTAGAATTGATGAAATGGCTAAGATAATTTTTGGGAAGATCATTGTGAAACTCTTTAACTAAAAGATTAATCAAATATTCAAGATATAAAATGAAATGTTTTGGTAATTGGTTGTACCATTCTAATACATCACTAGTGAAGGTTCTGATTAATATTTTAGTTTTTTTACTAAGATTTTAGTTATGTCAAAGGTATTAGTTTAGATCCACTCTTTGTAAAGGTTGCCAAATGCTTTGAGAAATGAGGCAAGTTATTTAGTCCCATCATATTTGATAATTGGAGATATGTTACTAATATCAATGGAAACAATGAAGTGAATTAAAGACTCATTATTAATAGTTTAAAACATCTTGTTATTAATTATGGGTTGAGGAATAACATTTCCTGAGGCATCTCTAAGAGGTGGAGGAATGTAATTGGGATTAGCTTAAGGATGGATAGCCAGAGGTTGATTATCCATATTAATCAAATGATGTTAGAGTTTCATCATTTGGTTAGTGTTATATTTTTTCATGATGTTCATTTTCTAGATAACTTAGGAAAGAAGTTGAGTTGTATCAAGAGGTGGGTTGGTTTTAGTAAGAGTACTCCCTAAATTGGTATTATGGGGAGGATTATTAGAAGATGGATTATTAGTGGGATTATAGATTAAACTTGTGTCCATTGCTCCCACATTAATTTGAAGATGAGAAGTATCTTGGTAGGTTTATAAAATATCAAACCGATCAACTTCATCTTAAGGTATGATTTGCACCATGTTATAGGTCATGGATGAAGGAGAGGTAGAGGTACCCCAAGAGTGATGGTTCTCTTGGGAGGGAGAGATAGGGATAAATGAACATCCCATATAGTATCTTAATGGATTTAAACTATACAAGAATATTATGATAGGAAACTTCATGATGATTTGGAGAGAAATGAACAAAATGCTAAGAATGATAAATAAGAAAGGTAGAAAATAATACAGAGTCAACTAGGTTGACCTAATAGAGAAAATAGGATTTGAAGACTATATAGAGTTGACATGGTTGACCTAATAAAAAAAATAGGGTTTGGTAACTATATATATTTGACAGGGTCGACATAATATAGTAAGCAAGGGAAGAAAAAGATAGTCTATAAGAGATCATGTCAATGTGAACAATTGTGTGCTAAAATTATTATAATTTTGTAAGTACTTTTGGAAATAAATAAATAAAATGAAACACAAATCAATTAGATCAAATGAGGTTGATCTAATTGAAGCACACAACACAAAACTCTACACCAATGCTAGCTAATGCAATTTTTTGTAATATAACATACAATTGAGCAAAGAGCAAGCAGTCAACTTGGAAAGTAAAAACTAAGTGGTTAACCTAAATGTTGTTATATTATTAGAATATCATTTTAGATATGATAGGAAGTAGGCTATAAACAAGGAAATATAAAGCAATCTAAGGATGGTTTTAAAACATTTGGGATGAAAGGGATCTATATTGGCAATGTTACCATCTTGGTATTGGGGCCTATCCCCTCACTTCACACACTATAGTGATAAGAGTGTCAGGTGTTGAGCTAAAATATACCATTAACCATGTGTTTATACTTGTCAAAAAAACCAAGTTAGCTTCCCCCTTGGTGATGGAATCCAAGTAGGTAAGCCTTGGGTAGACAACTATTAAAATGTGTTTTAATATTTTATGATTTGGTAGTGTGTGCATAAAAGAGAAAATATTTAAACTAAATGGTATATTAAAAACCACCTAATTAGACTATGTTATGTACTCTAAGCATGCAAATAACAAGAAATGAAAGTGTGAGATAATTACTAGCATATAAGGGTTAATTCCAAATTTGAAATATATTATAGTGTCATTGTAGTCGATAATATATACAAACAATACTAAACAAGGTTGATAGTGTTTCCTCTATGCTACAAAAGCAAAGGTCTAAAAATGAACTACATTGATAGGGTCAACCTAGCTTTCCAAATAAAATACAAAACTACATTGATAGAGTCGACCTAGTTGACTATACAGGGGAAGTTTTAAAAACTATAAACTATGAAAAATAAAATTATAATAAATGATAAAAATGACAAATAAGGATATAAAGTAACCTTGGTATGTCAGAGGATGCAAAGAAAATAATATTGATGTTGAAGAACCTTGATTAATACTTGCAAATCCTGCTAACTATGTTGATTAGGTCGACCAAGCTTTGTACAAACCTATTGTTGATAACCTAAAAATGTAAAAGGTCAATTGGGTCAATCTAGTAGCCTAAACTAATATTTGAAAGTCTAAAAACATATACTATCTTGACTAGGTCAACCTAGTTGCCTGTACTTGAAGAAGAACCTACATAGGTACAATAGAGTCATATTGATGCAACTGTGTGTTAAACCTACACACATAAGTTATTATTGTTTTGATACAATTAACCCAAAATCATAAATATATGATAATAAAAATGATAAAATAATGAAATAAGTAAAACAAAAACTTGCAAGGGTTAGGTTCACATTGGGCTCACTAGAATGTATGTAATCAAAAATGCATCATGTCTATAAATCAATCCTAACTTGAAGAAGATAGATTATACCATACACTTCTGATTGGGGACACATTTGTTAAGCAGTAACATGACAAATATGGGGATCCACTAGACCTGATTAAGGGATCTCTTACTATAATATACCATGATAGGGAGGGTTTCAAAGCCTCTAGTCAAGCACAATCATGAAATAGCCTTAAAATGGTCATGTGTTTTGATATTTCACCTAAACTAATAAAAAGTAAAGTAAAATATAATCTAGTGTTCACCAAAACTTATGGCACAACATGAGGGGTTATTAAACAATAAAAACATGTATAGGAGAATCTCAATTAAGGTATGTATGAATGAGACCCTAATACATGGAATATGAAGAGTAATATTATTTGAAGCCAATACTTATGTTAATTGTATCTACTAAAGAAAGGAGTAAAGTTAGAGAATACTTACCTGAATGATGAACCCATTGAGACTCAATCTCTCCCTTGTACAAAGGGTCTTTTCAAGAGTTTGTTGTGGTTTATAAGGATCACTAAGGCCAAACCATCTAAGACTTATCCATAAGACTAGATTTTCCAAGTAGAAACCCTAAGTTAAGACTCCTCAAGTAGAATGGTGGAAGAGCATATTGTAAATAAGAAAGATTGAATAATAAATCTTGATTGCACCTTGAAATAATGATGAAATTTTCTTGTATATATAGGCAAATTTGACCCTAAACCCTTCTAAAAATATTGACCCATAAGGTCAACCCAGTTGACCTAGCATAATCTTGGATAATTATTTACTAGGTCATGAGCTAGGTCAGCCAAAGGTCAAACTAGTTCTTAAGTTAAAATTACCCAAAACTATATAGGTTCGACCCAATTGAGCTAGCACAATCGACTAACAAAAGGGACTTAAAATGAGTAAAAGAGGGATGGAAAGTGGAAAAGACTGGAGGAGTATGAAAAGGAGGAGTAATAGCTTAGGGAATGGTTTTAAGAGTTGGCTAGATTGGTAATAATGTGGTAATAAGGGATAACAATCCTACAAAACACCAATGGTCTACACACCCCTTTCCCGATGCATGCACTCAAAGAGATTAAGTCTTGATGGGTTCTTGCAAGATGTAAAGCATCAATATTTGATAAAAGTTGAAAATATTATGTGTATACATAATGTCCTATTTTTTGAGTGTACCTTATAGCTTTTCACCACTTTATTTTACTATTGGACATATTTTCAGTCGTACCCAACATCTAATTATTATTTCTTTTTAAAGTTAACTTTGAGACTTTAGCGCACTTGCTCTTTTGGAGTGAAAAAGAGATATTTTGTTGAAATACAAAACTTTATAATGGGTTTATTTTTTCTTTTCAATTTTTTTTTAAGAGGGAATTGTTTTATGGTGGGGGGTATTGATTTTCCTCCTTAGCATATTATTAAAATGGAGACCCCATTCTTTTAATCACTTAATACCTCCAACTACATCACATGGAGGATGAAGATGAAGATGAAGCTACATTTACTAATGAAAGGATTATGGACAATTGTTAGAAACTTTACTATTTTTAATGATGACAAAGAAATTGATTGGATTGATTTTTTATAGGATTAGGACCTTTACCTTATTATATTGAATGTTTTGGACAATAAGTAATCTCATATTGCACATGCCATGTCACCATAGAATCTTGGGATGCTATTGTAGCATTTTTTTATGGAGGTCACTTTACCTTCACCTATTCCTCTTCCTTATCCTTCTTCTCTTAGTGAGGATTATTTTGTTGGTGACATTATTTTTTTTCATCCACCATCTTCTCCTATTTGTGAGGATGTGATTCTTGATGGTGATTTGGATGTGGTGTTTTCTATTCCTCCTTCTTGTGTTAATGAGGATCTATTTTTTAGTGACATATATGATGTTAATCCATCACCTACTCCTCCTAGTGATGATTTTATTCTTAAAAATGATATTTTTTAAGAACCTTTGGCATCGTAACCTCCCCCTCCTACTATTGGTACTTGTCCTCTTTTCATTATTTTTGAGGACATGTTTTTGAGGATGAGATACCTCTACCATTTGTTTTGGTTGAGTAAGATGAGAAACCTCCACCATTTCTTGTGGAAGACTTTGACAAGGTACCTTCATCCACCACCTCTTCCTTTTTTTCCTACTATAGACTTAGTATTTGGTGGTGACATGGATGAGTTAACTCCACCTCCTCCACACATTATTGGTTCTCCTATTCAGCCTATGCCCAATGAGAATTTTTATTATCTATCATTAGTTTTTTTTTGTGATTATTCTATTCTTCCTAGAACATATTATCACATTTATGGCATGAATTATTTATGCAATGGTATTTTAGATCATTTAGTTATATTTTCTATAGCATTCAATAAACTAGTTTAGGACATTATTTTTCTTGAGGACTACCTTTCACTTTTGAAGGATCACATACAATAGTTATCACTTTTTCCTATGGGAAGAAAACAAGGGATTATATCACCACACATGAATGTTGTTTCTTAAATCCATGTAAGATATATAATTATGATCTTTTCTTGAGGTGAAGGAAGTTGTTAGCGGGGATTCCATATAGATTCCTTCATTTATTCTTTTTCTTTTGATTGTAAATGGGTACCTTAACAAGGTTATGTATAAGGGACCCATTTTTCCTCCTCTCTCCCTAACCATCATTTAAGTGAGGGTGTTAGAGTATATTAAGTTGGTTTAGGTCTTAATTATGTGTGTACATAGGTTTAATGCCTTCTTGGACCACCATCCATGATGGACCTCTTAGTAGAGGATAATGGCCTCTTCATGTCTTTAGTGGGATGAACCTTTACCTCTTAATGGAGGATAGTGGAATATCCACTTACCTCTTAGTGGAGGATACTAGAATGACCAATTATTATGAAATAAACCTCTTTTTTATCCTATTTATAGTGAACTCCTAAAATGAAAAGATAGAGGAGAAGTGGAGATATTCCATAATTGTAATTTGATTTGGAGCAATAGATAAATAACTTGAGTGTGTTTGTATTAGCATATAATCCTTATTTATTATGGTGATATCATTTTGGATAGATCTATGGATCTATGTTGCATCCTTTCTCTCAACCCTGATACTCTCCACTAGGAATGGCCCTTCCCTTCATGAAAGGTCATATAATCATGATGCAAGTAACCAAAACTATCTAAGAATCACATGTGAAAGTATTATTTCTATTACATACATCCATTCAAATAGACTCTAATAAAGCATCTATCTATTATGACCTCAAGTAAGCACATAAACTATAAATTACTATGGACTGATAATATATACAACTATGACATTACTTTGGCTAATGTATTGTACAGTATTTTTTATTTCAAAATTGGGTCATTATCCACATCATCCATTCTCTCTACTATAACATTATGATATCATTTCCTGTGTTTTTAACTGATGATGAGTGACTATAAATAAGTTATCTAACTTTCACTCATCATCCAATAACAAGGGGGAAGATTGAAAATAAACTAGTTTTAAATCATAAAGACTCTCAAATAGACCTATTGAGGATAATAAAATCATAATAATCATAATGTCAAATGGTATCAAACATGATGAATTTATCAATTATATTTTCACATAATAAATGCTATGAGATTTTATTCCTATGGTGTCATATGAGAGTAAAATTATCTTAACTAGTATTTAAGCAAATCAATCTTACTATAGATCTCATTTATATCTTTAATTAATTAGCATGTGTCAAGAAAAAATACCCATTTAAACATAATGAAATACCCACAATATTCTTGATATAAGCATGTCTCTATAAATTTATATAGAATAGTTAATAATACAAAATAACCATTCACATCATACTTAAATAAAAATAATACATCATCAAGATCACACTGCATTTCCCAATGTTAACTCTAAATTCCATTCTATTTTTGAGTTTTTACCACATGTTCATTACAACCTATAGGCATCTATGTATTTTATACATAAATATATTTTTTGAATAATAGACTTGAGTATCTCAATTGACCATATCTACTCAATATTTCAGTCTACTCTTATTCATCAAGATTACATAATTTACATTACTAGTTGGGGGAAATAGAATGGAATTATCAAGTTTAAAAGTGTTACCTCCTTATAATCCTATGGGTGGGAGTGAACTCACACCCTCAAGTTTGTAAGGAGTTTTTGACCTCCAAACAAATTTCCTAATAAATCCATCTATCCAAACTTCAAGATGAATTCAATAAATTCAATTATACATAAATAAAAAGCCTTAATTTTACCTCCATACATATAATTACAACCACATATATACTTTATTAAAAAACCTATCAATAAGTATGTTATATCCAAATACAAATATGTTCTATATATTATTATGAGTAGCTACAACCATAATAAATGTATTCATACCTATACATTTCAAATGTTGGATTTATATAAATATATAATGTATAAATTTCATTATAATACCTTCTTAAATAATAGTATAAGTGAGTCTTATAATATAATAACACTTCTAGAATTTATGTTATTTCAATGTATGATGTCAGGTAGATCTCAGTGTGAAAATTTATGCTACAACTAAGAAGGTAATAATTTCACATACTATGGTTTATAAAAGTATAAAAAATAATTTAATACACCCAATATGGTCAAGACAATATCACCATAACTCTACATAATAGTCATAATGCACATTTGTACCTATATATATTTATACATATTATAACAATTATAATACAACTATTTTGTATTTACTCAGGCCAATGTACCAAATCACTCCCTATTATTATAAATGTATTTAAACTTATATAATATGTATAATAAACATTATGGCAATTATTTCATGAGCAATATTTCAAAAATAAGGCACCCATTTATAAACTATTTCTTAACACTATTTCCAACCTCTTACCACAATCACCAAAAATTGCCTGAAAGCCCTAATGTTTTGGGTATAATGTAAATTGATTGAATTAGAGAAGAATTAATAAGGCCATTAAGGATTCATAGTAAAAAATAATATTATATTTTTTTTTGGTTAATAATCTATACTCAAATTTAAGGATAGGGTAACCTACATGATTCAAAATCCTATGAAACGGGTATCATATAATTACTATTAAAAATTCAAACTTCTCTAAATAGTGACAATCTTGTAAATAAATCCTAAGTATAAATAGAATTTTTTTTATATATTTCTAAACCCATTTAAAATATTTTACCATTAATTAAATATTATAAAGATTTTTTTGGGTACTTGCATGATAATGACAACACATGTATATTTGATACTAGAAAGTCATGCCACCAATCCTTCTTTGTAATCTTCTTTCTTTTTTATCTTTGTTACTTGTATGTGTACCTGCATCTCTATTTTACTTATTTTTTCATTCAAAAAACTTCAAAACCAACTCTTCATTTTACTCCATCTTTTTTTTCCATTATTCCACCATATAAAATTGCATAACGCCCTTGTTGTTTGCTCCAAAACCCTCCTCCAAGAAAAATCATGAGGTTAAGTTCTAAGAGAGAGAGGCAAATGGCAATAAGGGGCTTTCATACTCCTTTTTAGGATTGATATATGGATCAATCCAAGGCATAATTTTATATATGTGGCTCCATGATATAGCCTACTGGGAATAACTACCAAGAGGGGCAACCACTACCACCATAAGCTCAATATCCTAATTGAAAGGAATTTTTGATTACTAACTTGGCCTTGATTATGAACTAGTATTGTGTTTTTTGTTTCACCAATTTCTAAAGCAAGGGAAGGGTATTTTTGTCTCAAAAAACATAAAAGAGAGGGAAAGGGAAGGTATAAAACAGGATCTTTGATCATGATAATGTCAATGCTTCAAGAGCTAAAATATGGCAATCATAGTTATACTAATATGTTCTTGGTGCAAAAATTGTAAAAACATTTAACCCCTTAATGGGTAAGATTATAAGGACACAAATTTGAATGCCTAACTCACAAATTCTTCACTAAATATAAACACACCAAAAGGGTTGTTGTAAACTGCCACATGACTTTCTAATTGCCTTATAGTTACAAACACACAAAACAAAGAGTGTTCTGAAGAAAATGAGAAGAACTTACAAGTAAACTATATTAGCATAAACATAATCTAATTAATATATTCATTAAATAATAAAACATAATATCAATTCCTTATCATAATCATAAAATCTAAGTAAGAAACCATGGACAACATTCCTAGCAAGAAGACAAAGTAAAAATAAGAAAAATGATTTTGTGATGATTTTGGAAGGGTTTTTCTACATAAAAATGTTGACCTTTTCCCCATCACAGAGTTACCTATATATAAATAATCTCAGCTCATGGAGTATAATTAGATTCAAATTAATCTTATTATTAGGGTAATTTTTAGGAATTAAAAACTTTTAAACCATATTTAATATGATCATAAATCAGAGCTAAATTATGCAATAGCATGCATCACATAAACATTCTTCAAATCATAGTTATTAAGAAAGTATAAAATGGAGAGAACAAGATAAAGTCACACATAACATAGATATACCATGGTTCATCCAATATGGGCTACATCCACCAAGAAAGTCTTCAAACAAAATAGTAATCAAAAACAAGATTATAATGAACTCTCACAGAGATAGAAAATCTCATGTGGAAAGTGCTACACAAATAAATGTTTCACTTTTACCTACACCTACACCTACACAATATTGTATATCACAAGATGCTATACCACACCTTATAAATGAACACCTACAATTTGATTTTATCTCTCAAAAGCCACACTTGCAAATAAATGTAATATCCCCTTCAAACAGGGAATATAGAAACACAAAAGCTCTAAACAGAGATACAATTTTTGCCAAAATAATTTCCAAATAAATAAATAAATCACAATATAATCTCTCAATAACAAATCATAGATCTTATCACTTGTTCTTTCAAACAATTACACAATTGAATCTCTGTCATACAAATAAAATAATATGAAATATTCTATCTTAAAACCCTGGGCTTTTACAAATTTGGAAATTTAGCTTGAATCTGGACATCTCGGCCTGCTGTGTCGAACACACAGTCATCGGCGTCAGTTGATATACTACCGATGTTGGTCTCTATCGGTCCTTTTCTATCAACGTTTATCTTTAGTCGACTAATGTCGGTCACTGGGGATCTCTGTCTACTGAGGTCGGTATCTACATGGATCTATACAGACCTATACGGACTTCGTATGGCCACCAATAAAGCACAACCTGTCTATTTTCAACCCCTGATCTGAAGATATATGGCTATAACACAAAAGATCTCTATATGTATAATTTATTGAATAAAAAATAAATAAAGAAATACCTGGAAAGCTCTGTGACAACTTCTGTATGAAGTTACCTCTCAAATTTGTAAACCTCTATGATAACTTCTATATGAATCTATCTCTCAATTTGGCAATAAATCAGCTGATATCTCATAGCCTTTGAATCACACACAATGAAGAGTTGACGTTCTCCACTTTAATGGAATCCTAGAACCCTTGGCTCAGTCTTCACAAAAGAATTCTTTAATATCAAAAATCAATAATCAATGCATAATCAATAATGGCCTCCATGAGAAACCCTTATACCCTCAAAAAGATATGCTTACCCTAATTAGGGTTTCTTAAATTAGAATTAGGGTTTCTAATTAAAAATAGGCTAAATAATTAATATTTGATTAAATCAATCAAATATTAATATCTCCCTTAATACATGTCGGATCCTCGAACCGTTCAAAGCTGGTGAACTAGGGAGTGATTCTGCACATGACCATACCAAAATAAAGGCGCTCTACTACATGTCAAATATCCCTAAATAATAGGAGCTCAAGCCAAATGTGTTTGAAAAAGCCCAAATGAATGCCAACTGAAACAAATTCTGCTAATCTAAGCCAAACCAATCTCCATCATGACCCTCTATCCATCCTATCAGCCTATGAAGGTCGTATAATAGGCTAATCATCAAGTCTATCAATGTCCACTAAAAAGGGGACATGACAATCCACCCCTCCTAAAATTGCTTGTCCCCAAGCAATCTTAGAACAATGAACCACTCGATCCACCTAGATCCCAAATGTAGTTATGCTCTGCACTATTGTAAATCAATACAAGTACCTGCCATATCATCAAAAGTAGAACAAAGAGGGACCCATAATCAAACTGGCGAATGCAACTCACCCAAACTCTAAAAGCACAACTGCCATGGTCAAAAACACATGAGAAACAAACTCTCAGAGCGTCATAACCCAAGTAAAATGGACAACTCAAACTACCAATTCCATTTGCAAAAGATGGTGCCAATCCATCCCATAACTGACCCCTCTGTAAAGGTGGCACGGCCAACTATACCACACTATCATATGTATGAGAAGAATCAATCTAGAGACTTGACTCCACTGGTATGCCAAACTCATCAGGACCAAGTACTCCCAAGTCCTGAACATGTGTGTCAGCTCCAACAACATGTTCCTCAGCTACAACTATAGGAATGTACTCACCAACAACACTCAATGTACTATCCTCTGAACATACCTCCATACTCTGAATGCTAGCATCAGACTCATCCTCATCTAACTCTAAAGAAGCTACTATTGAACCTATCTCATCATCACAATCTCTAACTCCCTCATCCTCTACAACTAACTAAGAGTCCAAATCCCCATGACTAAGCTCATCCACATGTCTCTCAGAATCTTGGTGAGCCACCTTCATTGTCTCTACCTTAGGCTCTGAAGCCTCTACCTTTGACTCCTCAGAACTATCATGTTGTTTGAAATCTTTAGATTTTGAATCCTCATAATACTCCCATATTATACGATATGCCTTACCCTTAGGCCTCAAATGACAATTGTGATTGGCATCATATGGATCTTTACAGTATAAGCAAAGCATTCTCCTATTAACATTAGCACACCTATTATCTCTTATCTCATAAGAATCATGGGACATGTTGCTATCTTGTCCAACTAATCTATAGTGCTCCCTCCTTAGCTTAACAAAGCAATCAAAAGACACCTTCTTTCTAGCCTCAGGTGATAATAACTCCCACTCATCATTCACTATCATATATCGTGTGGATTTGTCTTTGAATGTAGGGTATGAAAGAATTTCATTCATCCTCCTCTAGATTTCATCCAACTATTTCAAACTTTGCTTCAGCTTCTCCATATCCTTGTCCCACTATTTTTGAGTATATGAAGTCATCATGAATACTTCACTGATTCAAGAAACTACCCAAACTACACAACAAGATGGCAGAACATTGGCTCTGATTTACCCAACAGGATGGCAGGAATTTGGCTCTGATACCACTGTAATATCCCTTATTTAGGGGCTCCTTTTTTTCATCAAAAGCTCTAATACCACTATAATATCCCCTTCAAATAGGGAATATAGAAACACAAAAGCTCTGAACAGAGATACAATTTTTGCCAAAATAATTTCCAAATAAATAAATAAATCACAATATAATCTCTCAATAGAAAATCATAGATCTTATCACTTGTTCTGCTAGATAATTACACAATTGAATCTCTATCATACAAATAAAATAATATGAAATATTCTATCTTAAAACCCTAGGCTTTTGCAAATCTAGAAATTTAGCTTGAATCTAGATGTCTCAGCCTGCTGTGTCAAACACACAGTCGCCGGTGTCGATCGATATACTACCGACATCAGTCTCTGTCAGTCCTTTTCTGTCAACATCGATCTTCAGTCAGTCGATGTCAGTCACTGGGGATCTCTGTCTATCGAGGTCGATATCTGTGTGGATCTGTACGGACTTGTACAAACTTTGTATGACCACCAATAAAGCACAACCTATCTATTTTCAACCCCTAATCTGAAGATATATGATTCTAACATAGAAGATCTCTATCTATATAATTTATTGAATAAAAACTAAATAAAGAAATACCTGGAAAGCTCTGTGACAACTTTTGTATGAAGTTACCTCTCAAATTTGTAAACCTCTATGATAACTTCTGTATGAAGCTATCTCTCAATTTGGCAATAAATCAACTGATATCTCATAGCCTCTGAATCACACACAATGAATAGTTGATGTTCTCCACTGCAATGGAATCTTGGAACCCTTGGCTCAGTCTTCACAAAAGAATTCTTCAATATCAAAAATCAATAATCAATGCATAATCAATAATGGCCTCCATGAGAAACCCTTATACCCTTAAAAAGATATGCTTGCCCTAATTAGGGTTTCTTAAATTAGAATTAGGGTTTCTAATTAAAAATAGGCTAAATAATTAATATTTGATTAAATCAATCAAATATTAATATCTCCCTCAATATATGTCAGATCCTCGAACCGTTCGAAGCTGGTGAACCAGGGAGTGATTCCGCACATGACCATACCAAAATAAAGGTGCTCTACTGCATATCAAATATCCCTAAATAATAGGAGCTCAAGCCAAATGTGTTCAAAAAATCCCAAATGAATGCCAACTAAAACAAATTCTACTAATCTAAGCCAAACCAATCTCCATCATGACCCTTTATCCATCCTATCAGCCTACAAAGGTCGTATAATAGGCTAATCATCAAGTCTATCAATGTCCACTAAAAAGGGGACATGACAATAAAAATCATCAACAACCTCTAAAAGGTTACACCACACCCTATATATATAACAAATGATGAAGAAATTAACCCCAAAAGGAGAAAATCACCATCCTTATCCAAAGAGGCCTTATCCACTTAATAAACATGCCACATGCCACCTAAGAAATGCTTATCCATAAGTTCCTTGATAATAAACATGCCATTCCTCTCCTCCAAGCAAGGTTTTCACAAATTCCAATGAGAAAGTCCATCCCATTCCCATAATACATCATAAAAAATATTAAATAGAACATTTAACAATTTTTTCCCATAATACATCATAAAAATTATTAAATAGAACATTTAATAATTTTATCCTCCTATGGAAATTAAATATATAACAATTAATTCCCTCAAACAAGGAAATCAATTCCACTTTCAATAAATATGGAAGTCAACATGAAAATTATTAAATAATCATCTAATAATATTCATATACATGAGGAGTAAATGTAAAATATGCTCCCCACATCCTTGGAGATATCTAAGCCCCCAAAATGTGCCATCATGGTCATGTGATAGACCCAAAAGGCTCCACACTCAACAATCTCCCAATTAGAGACCATTTCTCCTAAATAGAATCTATCACTGCTCCATAATCACTAAGACCATCCAAATCTGAACATGGTCTCAACTTGTCCAATTGGACCACCTTGGTCATCATATCCATAGGATTTTGGCTAGTATGAATCTTCTCTAGCTTCACCAAGTTCTCTTCCAAATCTATCTTGATGAAGTGATAATGTAACTAAATGTGTTTCATCCTTGAGTGGAAAGTAGAGTTCATTGCCAAATGAATAACACTCTAAATATCACTATGTAGTCTCCCAACTTCTTGTTCATACCCCAACTCTCAAAATGACTCCTATAACTAGATCATATCCTTACTATCCTCTATGGAAACAATATACTCTACCTCTATGGTTGACAAAGCCACAACCTTCTATATCCTAAAAATCCAACTAATCATTGTATCTCCTATAGTAAATATATAACCTATCATACTTATCCTTCTATCAATATCCCCTACCATATCTAAGTCCACATAACCACACAAAGTGGTATTTGATCCACCATAGCATAATGCAACATCAATGGTTCCTCTCAAATACTAAATAATCCATTTCACTACTTGCCAATGCTCATAACCTAGATCACTCATATAGCTGATCATAACTCCCACTACTTGGGCAATATCTATCCCAGTACAAACCATGGAATACATCAATCTACCAACTACCGATGAGTAAGGTACCTTAGATATCTTAAGATTTTTAGCTTTTATCTTGGGACACTACTCATTTGATAATCTAAAATGGCCTACCAAAGGAGTACTAATAGATTTAAAATCCAACATGCTAAACCTTTCCAAGACTTTCTTCACATACTCTTAATGGGATAAAACTAGCTTCCTCTCCTTCCTATCATGAGTAATCCTCATACCAAGTATTTGCCTTATATCACCCAAATCCTTCATAGAAAAGGAGTCACTAAGTTATTTTTTGAGCATATGAATGTGTTGTATGTTATTTCTTGTAACTAACATGTCATCCACATACAAGCATAGAATAATAAAGGAACCATCATAAAAATGTTTGATGTACATGTAATGGTCAAAATTACACCTTTGATATTCTTATTCCAACATGAAATAATCAAATTTATTATACCATTGTTATGGATCTTTTTTCAAGTCATACAAGCTCTTTTTTAGTTTGCACACATAGTTCTCCTTCCCTTTGACCTCATATCCCTATGGCTACTTCATATACAACTCTTCATCCAAATCACCATGAAGAAAAGAAGTTTTCACATCTAACTATTCTAAGTGCAAATCCTCAACTATAAATAAACCAATAACAATCCTAATAGAATTCATTTTTATAATAAGAGATAAAATCTCATCAAAATAAATACCTAATTTTTATGTGAACCCCTTGACCACCATCTTGAACTTATACCTTTTTTCCCTTCATCTTCTTCCTTTATTCTGAAGATCTACTTGTTTCACAATGTACTCTTACCCTTAGGTATCCTAGAAAAATCCCATATTTAGTTCTCCACAAGAGATCTATGATCCTCATCCATGACTTGCTCCCACTTCATCTTGGCATCTACCTACATTGCTTCCTCATAACACTCTGGTTCTCCATTGTCAGTGAGTAATAAATAATTCAAAGAAGGAGAAAAACATTCAGGTTCTCTTCTTACCCTAGAAGGCCTTATTACCATTGGAGTTTTGGGTCCTTGTGTAGAAGGTTCCTAAACCAATTCATTAGATACTTTTCCATCTGCAATTTCATCCAATACTATGTACTCTTTTTTTTCCTATTTATATTCCTTTTCCTACAATTGATCTTTATACATGACTTTTTCATTAAAGACCACATCTCTAAACTAAAATATTTTCTTATCTTTAATGCTCCATAAATAGAAACCAAAGTCATCCTCACCATATCCAACAAATGTACATTTCTCTTATTTAGCCTCTAACTTGGTCCTATCCTATTTCTTAATAAGATCAAAAGCCTCAAATCTAAAGACTCTAAAAAAAAAATCAGCATTCTTACCAAGCCAAGCTTGTTCAAGAATGCCTCCATCCAAAGGCATAGAAGGTCCTTTGTTAATCAAATAAACTATTCTGTTAACTTCTTTTACCCAAAAAGATAAAGGCAACCTTGCATGTAACCTCATACTCCTAGCATGTTCCATTATTGTTATGTTCATCCTTTCAGATACCCCATTCTATTATGGAGTTCCTGGAACCATTCTTTACCTATGGATTCCATTATTAGAATAACAATAAAAAAAATCATTACAACAATACTCACCTCCATTATTTGATCTGAGACATTTCAATTTGATACTTATTTCATTCTCAACCAAGGCTTTCCACTTCTTAAAAGTATCAAATACATCAAATTTCCTTTTAATATAATAAACACAAACTTTCCTAGTTTCATCATTAATAAAAGTGACATAATAATTGGAACCACCAATAGAAGATACTTGAGATGGTCCCCATACATCTGAATGTACCAAATCTAACTTATGTTCTTTTTTTGTGGGTCCAAATTTTAGGAACTTAGCCTACTTCTATTTTCTATACACATAATTCTCATAGAAGTCTAGATCTAGATCTTTCAATCTAGGTAAATTATCTTTTAAGATCTCCATACCCTTATGGATCATATGATAGAGCCTATAATGCCACACAGTTGCATTTCCATCTACAATAACTAAATCACAAGAATCAACACTACTAGTCAAATATAAAGTACCATTTTTCTTACCTCTTGAAATCACAAGAGCACTTTTGGTAAATCTCCAAGAATCTATAATAAACATTACCAAACAACCCTCACTACCTAATTACCCACTAAAACCAAATTCTATCTCAACATAGGCATGTGTCTAACATCCTTAAGTATCCATGTGTTCCCATTCTACATTTTAACCTAAAAAAAACCTTTCCTACTATCTCACATGGTTCATCATCACCAATATAAACATGTCCTAAATTCTCTTGAACATAATTAGTAAATAATGCCTATGTGGGGTGGCATGAAAAGAAACCCCTGAATTTAATACCTAAGACTCAGAAAAACTATCCATAAAAAGAATTAAGGCATCCTGACATGATTTACGTAATGTCACATTTACTTCATTAATTTCCTCCTTGTTGGCATTCTTATCCCAAAGTGACCGACAATCCTTCTTTGAGTGTCCACTCTTCCCACAATGCCAACATATCATCTTGGCTTCAGGTCTAGATTTAGATTTAATTTTTGACTTTCCATGGTTTCCTTTACTCTTATCCTTTTTCCTCCCTTTAGTATTAATAGACAAAGCATTACCTAAAGATGATTCAATCATGATTTTCCTTTGCATTTCCTATCTAAGGATCACACTTATAACATCCTCAAAATTTAAGCTTACCTTGATAGGAACTACATTACTCATAGCCATAACCAAACTATACCAATTATCAAGTAAAGAACATAAGATTAGTAAATCTATAACTTCATCATCAAACTTAATTTTAGTAGAAGT
Source organism: Torreya grandis (assembly GCA_037957365.1). Lineage (NCBI taxonomy): Eukaryota > Viridiplantae > Streptophyta > Pinopsida > Cupressales > Taxaceae > Torreya > Torreya grandis. The sequence continues at coordinate 584,060 of JARHVA010001780.1, forward strand.
GAGCATACTTATAACCTTATTAAAATCATTTAAATGACTAACAATTGAACCATTCTCAGACATTTTCATGCTAACTAATATTTTTATAATAAATTTTGTATTTGAGGTTGAGAGTTTCTCATACTTCCCAAGTTTATCCATGAGATCCTTTGTAGTTTTCTCATTAAAAATGTTAAATTCCATAGAAGATGCAAGGCATAATCATGTGACTCTCAATTCCTTCCTATCAAGTAATGGCCAATATGCATCACTCATACTTACAAGTTGTTCTACTTTCCCCTCCAAGGGGAGATGAAGCTCCTTCTAATATAGGTAATATTTAATTTGCATTTTTCATAAACCAGAATTATTACCATCAAACTTCTCCACTCTGAATCTAACTTATTCTCCCATAGGTCCCACTCAAGCTAATAACCTTTCTTGTGATTTACCACTTCAACAAAACACACAACCAAAGCTTTGATACTAGTTGTTAGGAACTAAAAACTTTTAAACCAAATTTAATATGATCAAAAATCATATCTAAATTATGAAATAGAATGCATCATGAAAAAAATCCTCAAATCATAGTTATTAAGAAATTATAAAATGGAGATAATAAGATAAAATCACACATAAGACAAATATACCATGGTTCACCCAAATGTGGGCTACATCCACCAAGAAAGTCCTCAAATAAAATAGTAATCTAAAACAAGATTACAATTAACTCTCATAAAGATAGAAAATCTCCTATAAAAAATGTTTCACAAATAAATGCTTCACTTTCACCTACTACTACATAATACTATTTATCATAAGATGTTATACCACACCCTGTAAATGAAAACTTGTACTTTTTAAAACACCTTCACTTTGACTCTATCTCTCAAAAGCCACACCTATAAATAAAAATCATCAAAAACCTCTAAAAGGTCACACCACACCCTTTATATATAACAAATGATGAAGAAATCAACCCAACAAGGAGAAACTCACCATCCTTATCCAAGGAGGCCTTATCCACCTAGGAAACACACCATATGCCACCTAAGAAATGCTTATTGACAAGATCCTTGAGAAGAAACACACCATTCCTCTCCTCCAAGCAAGGTTTACATAACTTCCAATGAGAAATTCCATCCCACTCCCATAATACATCATAAAAATTATTAAATAGAACATTTAATAATTTTCTCCTCCTATGCAAATGAACTATATAACAATTAATTCCCTAAAATAAGGAAATAAATCCAACTTCTAATAAACATGGAAGTCAACATGAAAATTATTAAATAAGCTTTTAATAATATTTAAACACATGAAGAGTAAATGTAAAATTTACTCCCCACATCCTTGGAGCTCTCTAAGCCCCCAAAATGTACCATCATGATCATGTGATAGGTCAAATCATAGAGTAAAATTAGATTAAAATTAATCTTATTATTGGGGCAATTACAAGAATTTAATTTTGACTAGGGAATAGTTGAGATCCTAATATATTTACTAACTTAGCCATGCTTCGTTAAGACCAACTTCATCTTTTAGCACCTCTATCCTAATCTTTCCTTTCACACCATACCTAGATTAATGATAGTAACACTTAGTTTGCATTCAATTTTAAGTCCATTTTGATGCATATATCAATTTTAACTTAATTCATGCATTCCCTAATCAATTTTTCATTTGAATTGCATTAAAGCATACCATTTATGTCAAGTCTGGGATAAATTTTGTTCCCTACATTCAAGTCTACATTTTACCTAATTATTTAGGTAATTGGAATAATGTTTTCTTGTACCTATGAACTTGATGGCTAGGTAGCCATCAATTTTTATTTCTTCATTGGTGAGTCAACTTATCATGCTCACATTGAATATCAAGTTTTATTTCTCTATTCCTTAGCCTTTATGTGATTGTTATCTCCTTTCTTGACCTAGGCGTCTCTATGTTTTTATAGCTTCATAGGGAGGTGACACTTGTCACTCCCTCAGCTCTTCTTTATGCTCTTCATGAATCTTTTATTATTATTGGATTTTAATGATCTCAGACCTAACATAATCATTCCATGTGGTATGATCATAGAGGTATCACTATAATTAGGTTCCTTGTAGTGACCATGATCTCTATATGATTGAGTCCGATGGCCATTGATCTGAGGGATTAGATGGTTAATGATTATCTAGGTCTTCCTAGATCCTCACTATGTTATCCAAATCTTAGGATTTTGAGATGTTTCTACATGGTGGTATAATGACCCTTTAGGACTTGAGGATATTATTGTTGATCTATTAGTGATTGGCTTCCATGAGCCATCAATATGGGAAATCAACAGTCGATGGCCCTAATATTTTAATATGTTTTATTATGCCTATCAAGTTTTGATATTTTGAGCATTTTTCATATTATTGAGCTTTGGCATTGATGTTTTCATTATTGTCAAAGGTTTTTGAGAAAGGTCTTCATGAAGTCATTAAAGAATGTAGCTATGAGAGAGGATATTGATCAGTGTTTGAGTGATTATAAGAGTGTAACACATGTTTTTTATATGTTATTATGACTACATGAGTGATGTGAAGGTTATCATGGAAGGTCCTTATTGTCAAAGTTATCAAGTACTTGAACCTTGTAAGTGACTTGAGAGGATATATACATAAAAAGCCTAATCTTGTGCATGAAGGGTCATGATGGCTTGGTAATATGAATTTACATATGCATGAAATGTTGTATGAGGTTTATTTGAATGCATATGAGGTGTTGATAGATTTGGAAAATTATTAAAAGGTTAGTTTTAAGGATTAATGTTGTTTGTAGGTCAAGATTTAGAGAATAAAGAGAGAGATGGTGGAAAAATGAGGTATGAGGTTCAAATTTCAAGATAAAAATGATAATTTGAGCATTTTTAGTGGTGTGATATATTTTCCTATGTGTGTTGACCAAGTCTAAGGTCAAACTTTGAAGGTTTAGGCTTGAAAAAGTGTTTTAAGGTCTCTCAAGTGCATAGGTTAAAGAGTTGTCTACCAGAGAAGGTTATTAAAGTTTTAGTTGGAATGTGTAACCTATACATGGGAACATAAGCTATTCATGATAGATGGAGAAGGGTCCTAGATCAAATTTATAGGAATTAGTTTTTGTAATGAGTGGCTAAACTTTAAGGATAATTGCTAATAGTAGAAGATGGTTTAAACCCTCAAAAAACCCTAATAGTGACCCAATATGAAATAAGATGATATAAAGTGATAAAAATGGATTATTATGGATATTTAAGTGATAAAAATGTATTAAACTCTCCCAAGAACCTCTAGGTGTGATTGGTTTGTCAGGTGTGTGAGTAGACCCTATAAGAAAGGGTTAGTTTATAGAGATTTACTATAGTAGTCAACATTGACCAAGTCAAAGTTCCTAAATGAATGGAGGAAAAAGTTTTATACTTTTGGTTTGTGTCCATGGTGTTTTATTGATAGGTTATATTCCTTAGGTGTGTTAAATTGATCATCCAAGTTGAGCAATCACTAACAAGCTTAATGGTGGAAATAGTGAGAAACCTAGGTAGTAGTGAAAATATGATTAGGGATATGTTATCATAGAATAGGGATGAAACAAAGTAAATGGAGACATTTTTAAATAATTTTAAGACATTTTAATTTTTTATATAAGTTTTGGAGATCATTGTATATATCAAAAAGTTGCTCACAAGTTGACTTGTCTAGCTCAATGAGGTCTGTATGTAATGAGGTCATGAGATTGGTCTGCAAAACCAATATTTACATTTGAAAATGTTATATTTATATCTAATAATGGTATAATTATCTCATTATATCATAAAAATTCATTAGGAGTCTTTATAAATGGTCATATAGGTGATTGAAGGTCATTGTCACCATGATTGTGCTTTAAGGTAAACTGGCAGTTCTTGGTAAGAAAATTGTAGTGATGAGTTTGAGACTTTATGCACTGAGTTGAAGAATATAATTTAAATGGTTTTGATATTTTTGAATTTTATTTCATATTCATTATTTTTATAAAGTTTTTTAGTTATTGGAAGTAGTGAATTTTTTGAAGTCAAAATGACTTGACTAGCTGTGTGATGTCTATGAGAGAGAAGGTTAACAAATTGGTCTACAAGACTAATAATTGCTAATAGAGATTTTAATATTTTTCTTTGAAATTTTAATAATGATTTTTTAGGATCATGTTATTGAGTGTGTTCTTTCAGGTGTCATAAGTTCAATTTTTCATGACTATTTTTTGAGGCTAGTTGGTAGTTCAAAATGAGAATTTTATAGAGAAGAGTTTGAGCTTGTATAGCCTAATTTGAAGTATGTCCTAAAGTTTTTGATGACCTGAAGGTCATTATTTTTATTAATATGTGATTTATTTCCATGTTTGTTTATCTAATTGGTGTTTTATCTTTAGTAGTTCAAGATAAACAATCTGGGTATGCACATGCCTAATTATGAATAGTACTAATGGCATGCTTCAAGTGGTGATTGGAGTTAAAGGATGTCATGGAAATAAGAGAAGATTATTAAGGTTATATTCCAGTTTCATATGAATTTTTACTTCTATTTATTAATTTTTAAAGTTCTCCAATAACATCAAAAGGTAACATGTGCTAATGAAGGCCTAATTGAATTAGGTCTCCTTAAGGGCTAAAAGAGGTTTTGGTCTTATATTATATGAATGACCTATTTAAATGTTTGATTCATGTATTAAATATTATTTCATGTAAAATATAAATGGGAAAGTGTGTATGTATGACCAAGAGGTGTATGAGAAAGAACATAGTTTAATAACAAGGCATAGTAGGCCTAATTGACTTGTTAGAGAATGAGGGAGTTAAAGCAAAGGATATAGTACTTTGAATAGATGAAGGAGGTATTATGGACCATTATAAGGGTGAAAATAAATTATCATGAATATATAATAGGGTTATTATTTATTAAAATCAAGTTTAGATGACCTAATCAAGTCAAAAAGAGGGCTAGTTGAGCAAAAAGGCCTAGAAGGTAGTTTGAGAAGATTAAGAGTGTGAAGAGATGAAGAGGTGGTCATCATCAATTGATTGAGGAAAAAGGTTATCTAAATTTTATCAATGCAATCAGGTGGTTGATTTAGTTTTTGAGTCATCTAGGGTGTTAGTACTTCCTTACAAGTGGGTTCTTTCTAAAGCCTAGTTGGGTTAGTACTTAGCTAGTTGGGGTTGGTGCTCCATTTAAAGTTGGTGCTTCACTAAATTTTATCTTTTGAATTATATGATTATATTCCATTTTTAGATATTAGTGGGTTTTCTTCCCCTTTAGGCTTTCCCACTCATATGTGTGTTTCTTATGTTATGCTCATATGAATGACTCTTTATGCATTGTTATATCTTTGTATTGATTTGATGGTTCAAGGAATGTTAGAGTACATGTGAAAGAAGGTTTTAAGAGATTGATTCCCCCCCACCTCTTAGTCATTTTGTTTCCAATAATTGGTATCAAAGCCTAGTCTTTTGAAATAATTCTAATAGCTTGAAGGTGATCCTAAGAAGCACAATATACCTTTTGATAAAAAAGAACATAACATGTATGATTAAGACATCTATTATGAAAATGAAGAAGGAGAAGCTGAATTAAACCTTGAATCTGATCTCATAAATACCCTTGATGATTTAAAACATAAAAATAAGACTATTAAATATCTCAAGAGTTAGTTAGAAGGTATCAACACAAGGTTTAGGTTAAAAGAAGTTGAGTATGACTAGTTAAAGATAGAGTTAGATTCCTTGAAGGTTCAACATGAGAAAATCATAGAAAATATGAACAAGTTTTAGAGAGAGCATGAGAAGTTAGAACAAGTCAATATTATCAACATGAAAATACCAATTAGACAACCTAATGTAATAAATGATAAGTCATCATGGGACCATGGGAAAAAGAGTAATCAATCAAGAAGTAAGTACATAAATATTATTTACTACATCTATCATAATATAGGACACATTGTAAGATTATTCTCTAATAGAGTTATAAGGACCTCAACATTAAAAAAGACATATGAATCTCCTAGAATGCATGAGAAGAATAAAATATTGGTATGGAAGCCAAATCAAGTGAGGATTGATTATATTAATCTCAAAATTCAAGATGAACTATTTACCGAGGAACATAAGACCAAAGAGGTTTTTATGTTAGTTTAGACTACCTTTCACATTCAAGATGAAGGCATGACATGTTATATAGATAGTGGTTTCTTAAGCCACATTATAGGAGACATAAATAAGTTCATATCATTGAAAAATAATACTTTAGGAATAATGAGGTTTGGAGACAACATAACTTCCAATATAGTTGGCAAGGGTGTCTTGAGTTTGGACAATGGGAAGACTAAGACACAAAATGTGTTGTATGTGGAAGGTTTGAAACATAACCTTCTTACTTTAAGTGACATTTGAAATCAGTGACACACAATAACCTTTTATGATAGAGGGTGTGAGATAAGGAGAGCCAAATCAAGAAGGCTAATTACCAATGCTAAGAGGACTAAGAACAATCTATTTGTCTTGAATGAGAACAATAAGGAGAGATGTTTCATGAGAAAGATAGATGAAATTTGGATATGTCAAAAAAGGTTAGGTCACCTAAAATTTGAAAATATGGTCAATATTAAAACTAAGAAGTCTATGAATAACATGCCTAATATCACCAAACCTAAAAACATACTTTGTAAGGCTTGTCAACATGGTAAGCAGACTAGAAGAAGGTTTAAGTCCAAGGAGTACTCTACTAAAAGACCCATGGATTTAATACACACTAATATCTATGGGCCTATAAGAATTTAAAGAATTAAAGTAGATATCTAATTCATGTTACTAATAAATGATTACATAATAAAGACTTGGGTTTCATTCTTTAAATAAAAGTCAAAAGGTCTTGACAAGTTCAAGGCATTCAAGGCTCTTATTGAGAATGAGAATAATGGGAATATAAAGTGCTTAAGATCTTATAGAAGAGGATATTTTTGGTCCAATAAGTTTGATTAATTTTTTGAGGTTCATGGAATAAGGAAACAAAACAATTATCAGTAGCTATGACACCTCAGTAGAATGGGGTAGTGAAAATGAAGAATAGAATAATGCAAGAGATGGATAAAACTATGCTAAATGAGTTTATATTATCTAATGGATATTGGAGAGAGGTAGTAATCATTGTAGTATACATTTTGAATAGAGGATATATAAGGAATAATGGAAACAAGACTCCTTATGAACTATGGAAGGGTAGACCTGCCAATATGGAACACTTTAGAGTGTTTGGGAGAAAATGTTTCATCAAAAGTGATGATGAAGACTTGAGAAAGTTTGAGTCCAGATCTTATGAAGGCATATTTTTAGGATACTCATCCATGAGATCATCCTATAGATTTTATAATAAGAGGCTAAAAAAGATAGTGGAAAGCACCGATGTGAAGATTGACGAGATAAAGAAATCACACTCATAGTCAAAGGACACTTTAGAGAATTTAGACGTCAATAATGAAGAGGAGACTATATAGGTTGATGAGGAAAAATAAGAAGTCAAAGAGAGATAAGACTCATAAGGACCCTTAAGATAGATTCAAAGAGATCACCTTTAATCCCATATAATTATCAATAAGAATGTAGGTATGCAAACAAGGAGAAGACTGGTAAGTAATCTAAATTAAGATAATATTGCTTTATTATCTAAGATTGAACCTAAGAATCTTATAGAAGAAAGTAAAGACAAATTATGGATAGATGTTATGAATGAGGAGTTAGGCTAAATAGAGAAGAATGAGACTTGGGAACCAGTTCCTAGGCCTAAAGACAAAAATGTTATTGGCAAAAAATGGGTGTTCATAAATAAGTTGAATGAAGATGGACAAGTCACTAGGAACAAGGCTAGATTGGTATGCAAGGGATATGCACTAGTTGAATGGGTAGAATTTGATGATACCTTTATACCAATAGAAATATTGGAGGCCATTAAATTATTTCTAGCATATTTAGGATTCAAAGGGTTAAAGGTGTACCAGATGGATGTCAAATTTGTCTTTTTGAATGGGAATTTGGAACAGGAAGTGTACATTGAGAAACCTAAGGGGTTCTCACTATCAAATGATAAAGACTATATTTAAAGATTAAAAAAGGCTCTCTATGGTCTAAATCAAGCTCCTAGAGATTGGTATTCTAGATTGGATAGGTATCTATTGGATCAAAGATTCAAAAGAGGAGTTATATATAGTAATATATACATCAAGATAGAAGATGGCCATCAGTTGATAGTATTTGTCTATGTAGATGACATCATATTTGGTGGAAACAATGAGAACATGAACAAGGCCTTTTTATAGGTGTTGAAGAAAGAGATTGAGATGTTCATGCTAGGATAACTATCATTATTTCTTGTATTACAAATCACTCAATCTAAAAAAGGTATATTCATCTCACAATACAAATATATAAGAGAGATATTGAAGAATATTGAGATGGAATATTGCAAGGTAGTTAGTACACCCATGGTCATAAGGTGTAGTTTGAGCAAGAAAGACGAGTCTTAAAAGGTTAATTAGACATCATATAGGCCAATTATTGGAAGTTTATTATACACCACTACCTCTAGACCTAAAATCATGCAAACAATAAGTCTTGTAGGAAGGTTTCAATTAGATCCAAAGGAGAATCATATGCAATCAGTCAAAAGGATACTCAGGTATCTCAATGGTAATATAGAGTATGGGTTGTGGTATTAATGGATCATGGAGTTAAATTTGATAGCCTATACAAATGTAAACTAGGCAAGAAGTCTAGATGATATGAAGAGTACTAGTGGAGGAGCTTTATTCTTAGGTGGGTACCTAGTTTCATGGATAATAAAGAAGTAATCATCAATAACATTATCCACTTATGAATCTAAGTACATTTTAGTAGCTTCATGTTGCACTCAGATACTATGGATGAGATAGACCCTAAAATACTATAAGGTGGAGTATGATGGTCCTATCCCTATCTATTATGACAACACAAGTGTTATAAGTGTCCCAAAGAATCTTGTAATACACTCAAAGACCAAGCACATTCCCACTAGGTATCATTTTTTAAGAGACCAGGTAAGTGAAAAAAAATTAGACTTGAATATATTTCTATATAGGATCAAATTATAGACATTTTGACCAAACCACTTCCAAAGGTAAAATTTGAACAACTAAGATATGAATTGAGTGTAATTACTACCCCTAGAAATCATTAAGAAAGACAAGTACTTAGGGGTAGATAATCATGCTCATTAGATCAAAGAATAGGTGAATTTATTCAAAGAAGGTATTCATGGAGATAGGGGAGCATGTTTGTGTTATGTCTCATAAAATCATAGTTCTATGTGTTGAGTATTTTGGTTTCAAGGAGTGTGATCCAAGGAGTTACAGACATCACTTTGTCATTTATGTCAAAGGGGAAGAAAGAATAAGATAGGGAGATAAGAATTATCAATTTGTAGTGTATTTTTTCATCAATGACAAAGGGGGAGATTGTTGACCATTGTTTTTTTTATTGAGCTTTAGCATTGATGTTGTCATTTATGTCAAAGGTTCTTGAGAAAGGTCTTAATGAGTTCATTGAATAATGTATCTATGAGAGAGGACATTGATCAGTGTTTCAGTGATATTGATAGTGTAAGACATGTTTGGTATATGTTCTTATGATTTCATAAGTGATGTGAAGGTCAACATAGAAGGTCCTTGTTGTCAAAGTTGTCAATTGCTTGAACCTAGTAAGTGACTTGAGAAGATATGTACATAGGATGCCTAGTCTTATGCATGAAGGGTCATGATGTCTTAGTAATATGAATGCACATAGGCATGAAATGTTGTATGAGGTTTATTGTTATGTATATGAGGTATTGAGATCTTTAGATAGTGGTCAGAAGGTCAATTTCAAGGACTAATGTAGTTTGTAGGTCAAGATATAGAGAGTAAAGAGAGAGAGATGGTGGCCAAATGAGGTATGAGATTCAGATTTCAAGATAAGAATCAGCATGTGAGCATTTTCAGTGGTTTGATAGATTTCCCCATGTGTGTTGACTAATTTTGAGGTTAAATTTTGAAGTTTTAGGCTTGAAAAAGTGTTTTAAGGTCTCTTGAGTGCACAAGTTAAAGAGATGTCTACCTGAGAAGGTTTTTCAAGTGTTTTTTGGAACATGTAACATCTTCATGGGAACTTGAGATATTAATGGAATATGGGGAAGGTTTTTATCTCAATGTTACAAGAATTAGTTTTTAGAATAATGGGTTAAGCTTTATGAATAATTGCTAATAGTGGAAGATGATTTAAACCCTCAAAGAACCCTAATAGTGACTTGACATGAAAGAAGTTATTCTAAAGTACTCAGAATGGATTGGTATGGCTATTTAAAATATTATATTTTTTATTAAAATCTCCCAAGAACCTCTAGGTGTGATTGGTTTTTTAGGTGTGTGAGTAGACCTTATAAAAAAGTGTTAGTTTCTTGGAAATTTGTTGTATTAATCATAAATGACCAATTAAAAGTTATTGAATGGATGGAGGAAAAAAATTAGAATTTTATTTTGTGTCCATGGTGGTTTATATATATTTTATCTTCCTTATGTGTGTTAAACCAGTCATCTAAGTTGACCAGTTACTAATAGACCTAATGGTAAAAATAGTGAAAAACATAGGCAGTAGTGAGAAGATGATTAGGGATGTGTTAGCATGGAATAAATATAAAACCAAGTGTATGGATACATTTTTTAACACTTTTAATACATGTTAATGTAGGATATAATTTTTGGAGATCAATGTATATAGAAAAATGTTGCTCACAAATTGACTTGTCTAGTTCAGTGAGGTCTATGTACAGTGAGGTCATGAGATTGGTCTACAAGACTAATATTTCAATTTAAAAATGTTATATTTATATCAAATAATGGTATAATGATCTAATAAGATCATAAAAATTCATCAAAAGTCTTTATACATGGTCATATAGGTGATTTAAGTTTATTGTCACTATGACTGTGCTTTAAGGCAAACTGACAGTTCTAGGCAAGCAAGTTTTAGTGATGAGTTTGAGACTCTATGCCCTAAGTTTAAGAATATAATGTACATGGTTTTTATATTTTGTACTTATATATCCTATAAATTCCTTTTATAAGGTTTGGTAGTCATTTAAAGTAGTGAAAATGCTGAAGCCAAAATGGCTTGACTGGCTGAGTGAGTTCTATGGGAGAGAAGGTCAATAAATTGATCTCCAAGACTAATAATTTCAAATATGGATTGTGATATTTTTTTTGGAGGTTTTTATGATTATTTTTTAGGATAATTTTCATGCATTAAAATTCCTTGAGTGTATTCTTTCAGGTGTCATTAGTTTATGTTTCCATGACTATGTTTTGAAGCTAGTTGGCAGTTCAAAGTGAGCATTTTGTAGAGAATATTTTGAGCATGTATACCATGAGTTGAAGCATATAGTAAATTTTTTTATGACTCGTAGATCATGAGGTTTCTTAATATGTGATTTATTTCCATGTATTTTTAGCTAATTGGTGTTTTCTCTTCAGTAGTTTAAGACAAACATTCTGGTTATACACAGGCCTAATTATGAACAGTACTAATGGCATGATTTAAGTGGTGATTAGAAATAAAGGATGTCATGGACCTAAGAGGAGATTAAAATGGGTCTATTTTAGTGTAATATTAATTTTTCCTATCCTGTATCAATTTTTAAAGTGCTCCAAGAAGATCAAAGGGCAATGTGTGCTAATGAAGGCCTAATTAAATTAGGTCTCCTTAAGGCCTAAAAGAGGTTTTGGTCCTACATGTTATGACCAACCTATTGAAATGTTTTTATTGATTTTTTTGGAATGTCCTCAGTCCTATTATATTTAATATATAAATGGTTAAGTTTGTATGGATTAATAATAGGTGTATGAAGAATAACATAGTATAAGAACAAGGTCCAATAGGCCTAATTGACTCCATGTGAAGTTGTTGCTTCAATAAATTTTATTTTTTGACTTATATTAATGCAGTACAGTTGCATATATTAGTGGGTTTTCTTCCCCTTGAGGGTTTCCCACTCATATGTGTGTTTCTTGTGTTATGCTTATGTGAATGACTCTTTATGAATTGTTATATCTTTGTGTTAATTTGATGGTTGAAAGAATGTTAGAGTACATATGAAAGAATATTTTAGGAGACTGATTCAACTCTCCTCCTCTCAATCATTGTGATTCCAACATGAGCTTCTACAATGTTTCCATGTGGTGGCTGTTGACAAAATTTGACTTTTGGTCAAATTTGGGCACCCTTAGGCAATTTTTTTTGATTTTAAACACTTTAATGGGTCCTAATATGTTTTCATGGGAGTTATACATTAGCTTTGGTTTTAGTTACATTAATTAATTTATCTTTTTAGGGGTCATTTTATGCCATTTTTAGAGTCATTAATGCATTTGGAATGTTTACCAATGTGAATAAGTGTCATAATTTCATTTAAAATGTACAAGGATTTAGTTGAGATGTCAGCTATGTCATTATTTTTTAGTTTCCCTAATTGAATTTGTAGAAATTAGTTGAAAAAGAAGAAAAATGGCACTTGTATAGATTATTGTGAAGTGTGCCACATGGGAATGATCATGGGGGGTCTCTCAATTATTATAAAACTCACATAAATTCTTGTTTTGATTTTTAATATTCATTTGATTACCAAAACCATTCTAAAATTTTTTTGCTCTTTTTTGCAGATTGGAGTGACCCTCAGGTTTTTGCTTAGTACAAGAAGCAAAATTAGTTTCAAATAAAATTATTTTGGGAGGTTTTTTTACACTCCAATACCTTAATTTTCATATAATTAACTTGAAAAATTATCAACTTTTCTTTATTAACAATCGCTAACAAATTGATTATGTAGATTTGATAGTTATTTGGTACACCCTTTAGGTTTGAGCCTTATTTAAGTAGATCCATATGAACCAATTTATGGGGTTAGATAAAAAGGATGTTTTATTCCTCCTTATATTGTATCCACTCTTTTTTTCATTATTCATGAAGTTTGGATGACCAAATTTGGTCTATCATGCAAGAGGGTATCACCATGTGTAGTTTCAATTGGAGTGCCTTGATTTTCTAAGTGTATCTCTTTTATAGTGACTTTTTCAATTATAAAATAATTTAACATAAGTTCCTAGGTCATATCACTGATTATTTATATTATTTGATCTCACCATGGCATTTCTTGGGTATCTTACAAGCTTATTTTCTTCCTTTTACTAGTTTCATTCTTAGTTTCAGTTTGAATTTCATGCACAAGCTTGGTAACCCTATAAATGAAGTGGAAATTAAGGTGTTTTGAATTTTAAAGAATTTTTATGTTGAATAATGACCCCTTTTTATGTTAAAGGAGGCATATAATTGACCATGCGCATGTCCCAAGCTATCTCAATCATGTAATGTCCTTGTCTATTGAACTCCATGAACATACAGGTGATTACCATGTAATGGAGGGTGTTTTTAAGTTTTTATCAAGGTTTTATTGATGTATTTTATATTTTTTAAATCTATTAATTTCACTTAAGGTGTTAGGTGACCTTAAAACAAGCATATCACTGCTCAATCTCACTCTCACTGCCTTGCAACTTAGATTTGCATCTACAAGACTCTTGCTGACATCATCCTTAAGTGTGAAAGGTTTGACATAGACTATAACTTATTTAGTAATGGATAAATGTGTATTATAGTGTTTAATTATATCATACAATTTCATATACATGCTTAAGTTTCATGGTGTGCATTTATACCTCACTATGGTGTGTCAAATACCCACCTACATGTGGTTGGGTAGAGAACTGAAGAGACCATTATGAGCATTGAAACATGATGGGAAAGCCTACTTGAAGTCATGGAATGTGATTTTTGCCTTTGTGGAATTTTTCAAAGGTGAATTTTGGCACAATAAAGTTGACAAATAATTTAAAAACTCAAGAGACTGTGTTTAGGCCTTTAGTCTCAAAAAAGGGAAAACAAAGGTTCTCGAGGTTTTGGTTGGTACCTTAAAAAAATATTACCAAAACTCTTAAGGAATTTGAATGATATTAATTTATTTAATATAAAATTTAATAGGCTTATTCCAAGGTTTAATGTAAAAAAATAAAGAGTGACATGTTTTTAAGGGTCTCAAAGTGGCTACCAAACACACTGAATTCCTTTAATTTGGTCTACAGGATGAAGCTCAAAGAGTGACCTTTCCTTACCAAATGGAAAATCAGGTCTATATACCATATTTGAATGGATAAAAATTATTTAATTGGTATTATAAACCTATTTTATCATTATATGGAGGTCATAGGGTATGTTTTAGACCTCCTTCACATGCCCCCTATCTGTACATAGGGTAAAAGCACCACCTACAAGCCTGTATAGATTGAGATAGGTAGGGGTTTAGGTAAGTGTCATTTGAGCATTGTAAATATCATATAAATGTATCACATGAATTTAATAATCCCCAAGTGAATCCAATGTTGTTTTAATATGAATTTGAACATTATTTCAAGCTTGAAGGAAATGGAAATAAGCTACAAGTAGGAGTCTCGGTCCTTAAGATTGACTCAGTCAGATAAATTTTAAATGCTTATAAGGTTATTTGAGGGTTATAATGATAAATTGGATTCATTAAAAAAATACTCCATGGTGAATATATATATCATATTCTCTAATTAAAAAATTGATGACACTTAACAAGCCTAACAGACAGAGGTGTCTTAGTCAAGCAAGTTTGACAGGTAATGGACTGAGATAATGGATTTAGAAAAGGTTTCAAGTCGCTTTTAGGTTGATAAAGTGGTAACATCAAGGAATAATGTATTTTATGGCTTAAATAATTTTATAAAACATCATATAAGACCTAATACATACCCATAACCACCTAAAAACACCTACAGGGGTTAGAACAAGGACTATTGTAGTCAAGGCAAGGTTTTGGATCTGAAGGGTCAAGATGGAGCATAGACTATATAAGAGGTGAAAATCAAGTTTAATTTATAATTATATGATTAAATATGACAAAATTTATGTCATATAATACATAATACCCTCCCAATATGCCCAAGCATCTTTTTCACTTGGCAAATGGCACACAGTTTGTATAAACAAGCTAGGAAACCCTTGGTTCAAGGGGTAAGGGTAAGGAATACACTAAAGTAAAAGGTTTTTGATGGTTTAAAAAGATAAATTATAAAAATTAAAGTATTATAACATTTATAAACAACATAATAGCATATAATGATCTTGGAAGGATCATCTATAAAGAGATTTGGGCAAAAGTGCAAGAAAACAGGGGTTTTTAGCCCCTTTTTAGATAGATTGAGTTTTTTAGGTGCATAAATGAGGGATTATGACCTATAAATTTGGTAAAAATACTAATTATTACCTTATAAAACTCCAAAAACTATCATTTTTCCATAAGGAATGGGGCTATGTCTCTCTTTTTTGTCTCACAGATCAGCCACTTAGGAAAATCAAAACTTTGGTCTACCAAGCAAAAGATGGAAAAATGAGTGAATGATCTAAGACAGGGAATTAGGATATTCAATAAAATTTTTTGATGCATATGGAAGGTGTAATAATTATTAAAAACACTCACACAAGATCCAATCCTTAGAGTGACCTAATTGTGCATGCATACAGTCCAATTTGGCATGGTTCCACTATGCCAAGTTGAAAAAAGAGAGGAAATTTGATGAAAGGAATATTGGATAGGTTGTGTTATTATTTTTAAGAAGTAATGGAGTGTTATAATTCACAAAAAAACATACTAATAATTTTATATCATCTCAAGTGACTCAGACTAGCAGGGAGTGTGTTAAACCCACTAGGCTTCCAAGAGATCTAGAATCATATTAAGGTCTATCTTCATTTACAATTCTTGGAATGATATGTGGCTGATTAAAAATGATAAAAATGTGAAAATAGATATGTTTGAGGTCTTGGAGTAAAAATAAACCCACAAGAGAGTAATTTCTAGTCTTGACATAATCTAAGCATGCAAAATGAGAAGAAAACAAGTTTGATGGGTACTTTCAAGAACTCATATCGTTTCTAAGGATATGCATGGGAACTAGAGGAATTTAGGGAAGTTAATAGGGTAACTTTGAATAAATATTATGGAATTTAGATCCAAGATTTATGAACAAATCTTAAGACCTAGAACTACCTAAAACTCTACTAAAACCCTGGTTATGACCCAATGAGGAAAATGAGATTGGAGAGCCACCATAATGACATTGTTTGGAAAGTAAACATATTGGATCATAGAGATGACTCACACATGCAAGGAGATGTATGGAACTCTATGGACAATATGAAAAATGTGGTTTTTCTCACCTTTTTTTTTGTTTTTTTCAAGGTTTATGATGTTTCAAAAGGTGAAATAAAGTTTGATGGTAAGTTAGGGACTTATTATAACTCCATATGGAAATTTTATCCTATGTAAAAGTTTATAAGTGTCCAAAATAAATATCTACTTTTAGCTAGTCAAAACTGGCATGATGCACACAAGGGTAAAAAGTGTGAAAACCTCAATTAGGTGTCATTTTAAGGTGAAATTGAGGGGTATAAGGCTATAGGTTATATTTTAAGGTGTCATTAACTCCCTCTCATGTATTTTAATGGTAAAATTAAGATGTTTTTTGAGGCCAAGTGTGAGGGGTGACTAAAATAAAGAGTTTTAAGACTACAAACAATGATTACTTCATTCCAAGAGTTTCCAAATGAGTAAGGTCAAAACCAATGCATTAAATTTCATGCCTAAATGCCTTTAATCTCATTTTAATAGTCATACCTATCCCTAGTTAGAGGTGGGATTTTCAAATAGGTGAAAATTATGAAGGCAATTTTATGTGTACAAATACAAAGTTTTATGCCACTTTTCTCAATTTTCATGGCTTGTATGGACAATATGACTTCCTAAAATTGCATGGATCATCTCATTTATCTTATTCATGTATTTTTAAATTATTTTATATAGTTTAAACATGTCCAAGTGAATTTTGGACTTCTTTTGCTTTGCTTCTATCTCAAAATCTATAAATATGCATTCATTTGGCTCTTTTTAGTAGCCTTCATTGGTTAATGGGGAAAATCTAGCCAAATTTGTACTTTAAATACTATTTACGAAATATAAAAGTGATTTTTTCACTCATATGATGTATTATTGAGTATTGATTACAATCTTGTTGGTCTTGCCTAGTGAAAGATCTTCTTTTCTAGCATGTTATTCTTGGTTGTACACCAAATATGCAAAAAGGTTATTATTATATTTCTTTGTTAGTATTATTTTATAAGTTAATAGGTGTATTATAAGTGGTTTATGATTTTATCCTTTCATTTAATCACCCATTACCCTCCTAAATATCAAATGCCTTCTTGAATCTAACATATGAAACATTGATGTGACAATACATCCTAAGTTGTGAGTTTTGTGTGAGAGAAACTTTGATTGTCTTTAAGTAGTATATATTAAATTAAATGAGAGGATATTAAAAATTTGTGCATCACATTTTTGGTTTTATTAGTTATTTTATTAACTTTTTTCATCCACAAGTTGATAGGTAAAGAAGAGCTTTAAAGAGTGCATCAAGGGAACTAGCCCTTCTAGAGATTCATCTCTCAATATTGTCACCCACATCAAGAGGAATGTCTCTATTATTCCACTTGGATGAGGAGAGATATTAATCTCCTCAAGGGTGTAAATCTAAGTGTCAATAGTTTTTGGCATGCTCAGTGGGACTCTAAGTCCTAGAATAATATCTAAGATTGGTGCTAGTCTTGGCATAGTTACAACTACAAGAGCATCTACATTCAGTACCTAATGACTCCATTAAAGTTTTCAAATATTTATTTGATGATAAATTCCTAATTTCCATGCCAAATTTGACCACTTGTTTTGTTGTTAAAGGTTTACCTTTTAAGTTTGTGCAATTACCCTTGTAGTATGCTAAAAGGTTTAGGTTTGTGAACACCCATCCTTATTCAAGAGAGTTTATGTGTAAGAAGTCCAAGTTCTTATTTATTTCAACTCCTACTACACTTGATTCACTTTCCAATATGTATAGGCCTTTCCCTTTCATGGCTTTTACTAGATCATCTCCATTAAACCTTCCCCAATATGACCAAATTCTAGGAGTAGCCTTAAGAGAGTTTCATCCTTTAGTGGAGAAGGTCCTATCACTCCTATTGAGTATATTAGGAATGTGGAAAATTTTTGTAACATTCATATCATTACTAAAGATAATTTTTATACTAGATTTGTATCATTATCTTTCAAATAGAAATCCTTAGATTGGTAGGGGACTTTACATCACAACTCCATTTCCACATGGGATGAGCTAGGAGACCTTTTATCTAATAAGAGGTTTGAAGAGAAAAGTGATCACCTATCACTAGATAAGAATCTAAACACTATCAATAGGGCACCAAGAGAATTTATTCAAGATTTTAACACTAGGTTTTAAAAGATATGGGATAGAATCCTAGCTCTTGTGAGGCCTACTCCAATCTATGCCTTTTTGTATTACTTAAGGGTATTGAATAATGACATTATCATGATGATTCAATCCATGGTTGGGAATATATTTCCTATTACCTATTACATATCCATCAATGTTGATAATTTCCTTGTCTAAGTATGAAAAATATCTCCCAGACCACCAATGCCAGTATTCCTTAATTTGCAACCTCCTAGCCAAGTTGTATTTCCCACTTTAGCTCCTTTGCCTAGTCAATAAAGGCTTGATATTGCTCTTAAAAATGAGATCCATTAAGTTAAAATTTTAATCCAAATGTCAATAATTATTTGGTTTCCATAAAAGGGAAAAAATCCCAATATTATAAACTATATCATTCTTACAATTAGTTTGGGCAAACCAATAGACCTCCTTTTCAAAGCAATATGCAAGGACAAGGTCAAATCACCTAAGTTAGGCCTTATAAAAGATAAAATCCCAATTATCCCTCTTATTTTAAATATCTTATCCCCATTCAAAATAAATTGGTTCAAGAACAACCATTTTATCCATACTCTAAGCAAAATCAAGAACAAGTTGCTTATGTAAATGAAATGCACAATCAAACCATGGCAATGAAAGGTAATCAATATTTCTAAGTTCCAAGTTTTGAAGGACCAATGCAAAATGGTGTGGAGAATGGTCAACCAAAATCTGACTCTACCCTCATAAATCATTTGGAGGGGGATTTTTGTGATATCAATCACTTGGGGAATCCAAGTAATATGAATGCTAGTGTTGCCTCTAACACTAGGTCCAAGAAAAGGACTATTAAAGAGCCAAAAGGAGAAACTCAAGGACCTATTTTTGTCCCCAATTCATCTCAAATGGTGAGTTGATCTAATTCATATCCTAAGGTGTAAGAAAATTAGATATTTCAAAACATAAGGCCAGCTCCTATGCCTCCACCTCCAAAAGCTACATCACAAGGTGTTAATGCTCCCAAAGAGCTTCTTAAGGTGAGTAATCCTTCCATCAATATTGTAGACTAGATGAAGAAATTGCATATGAAAATTTCATTGTGGGATTAATTTACAATACTGGGACAAAAAGATCTACTTAAAAAGGAATTTCAAGGAGTAAGTAAACAAGTTAGACAAGCTAGGAATGGGAATGTTGTCTTGGTAAATGGAACTCAACCCATTGATGAAAAATCAAATAAAGTTGATAGGAATCCTCATTTATATTTGTCTCTCATCATTTGTGATTGCTTAGTCCATAATTGTATCATATATAGTGGGAAAAAAACTTTAGTCATGCCTAAGGTAATGGTGGATAAATTAGGCCTCAAATATGAACCAATGGCAAAGGGAGTTCTACAATTGGATGGGTCACTTGCAAAGACCTTGGGAGTAGTCAAAGATTTTAATCTAATTTTACATGATTGTCCCAATTTTTATATCACTCATGATGTAGTTGTGGTAGACCTACCCCCATACTTTTCTCTTTGTTTGTCAATAGAATTTACAGCTGAAATTGGTGGATACTTGGTAGCCAATTGGTCTTACATGGTGTTTAGGAAAAAGTATGGAACTGAAGTGAAGATTGAATCAAAACCTATCCATAATAATCACTTGGAACCTTATATTCATAAAGTGGAAAATGTCAGTTATGCCATAATTAATGAGGATGAGCTTCACATAGATCAATCTCCAACATCTTCTCTAGGAGTTTCTGATTTGTATCTAGATGAGTGAGGAAATGAACATGATCCTTCCAAATTCATAGAATAAGCTAGTTTTTGGGTATATTTCATGCATGAACATGATTATTTCATACCAAATTTAGTAAAGACAAGTGAGAATTTGAATGGTTTATGGCAACTTTTCTTTGATGGGTCAAGAAGCAAGATTGGGATAGGTGGTGGAGCAATGTTGGTTTCACCATCCAAAGAAAGATACTACTCCACTTTCATATTTCAATTAACTTATACCTTCAATGTGGTAGAATATGAGGCCCTCATTCATGGCCTTGAATGGGCAGGGAAAAGAGGTTTCAAAGAATTGCAAGTGTTTGGTAATAGTGAGCTAGTTGTGAACCAAGTTAAAGGGAAAATTTTGACCAAGAACTCTTTGCTCAAGTCCTATAAGAATAGGGTTTGGGATCTTCTGGGAGATTTCAAGGCTTTCAACATTACATCTATTCCAAGAGAGGAAAACAAGCATGTTAATAGGTTGGCAGCTATTAGATCTCGATTTGATATTCCAAAAGGTATAAAAGAGGATAAGAACTAGCCTCATCTAAAGGTAATTGTAAGACCTTCCATACCAGATAATGTCACTAATTGGAAAGTGTTTGATAGTGACCAGTAAATATCTATTTTTATACATGAGGAGACTAAGTTTTCTCTTAAAAATTATTCCAAACTATAGCAGAAATATGGAGGTTAGATTGTCCAATTGAAGTCCAACAAGCTTCCTAAAGGCCTAGTTACTCTTGAAAGCATATTCAATAAGGATGACTAGATAAAGAAAGAGAAGCTAACCATGTCCACCAAGAAACATAACTATTAGAAGGTAAAAATATTTAAGGATAAGTTAATTTCACTTGGAAAGGTATGCACTAGTCAAGAAAAACATGCTTTCATTGAGTTATGCAAGGAGTTTAGTGATGTTTTTGCATGGGACTATAGTGACTTGAAGGGTTTTGATATAATCCTAGCTCAAAACACCATAAAGCTAGATGAAAATTCCAAGCATATTAAGAAAATACAAAGGCTAATAATTCCTAAGATTGAACCCATCATGAAGAAAGAGCTCGCTAAGTAGATTGAGTCTAGAATCATCTTTCCTATCAAGCATTCATCTTGGTTGGCCAGATTAATCCCTATTAGGAAGAAGAATGGGGAGATCAAGTTGTGTGTGGATTTTAGGGACTCAAATAGAGTATATTTGAGAGATCATTAGCCCCTCCCTTATATGGAGCAAATTTTACAATTTATGGAAGGTAGTGAGAGGTTTTTAGTCTTAGATGGGTATTTTGAGTACAATCAGATTTTTGTAAAGGAAAGTGACCAATATAAGACAACCTTTAATACTAATGGGGTACATATGCTTATAAGAAAATGCATTTTGGATTTTCTAATTTTAGAAATACATTTCAACATGTAAAGGACATGGATTTTCAAGGACTAATCAATGACATTGTGTTGTTGTATCTTGATGATGTAATAGTTTTCTCCAAGGATGCAAATGAGCACTTGAATCATCTAAGGCAGATTTTTGAAAGGTCTAGAGAGTTTGGGATATATCTAAAACAAAATAAATGTGTATTTTTTTCCATGAATGTAAAATCTTAGGGCACATTATCTCCAAAAAGGGCTTATCCATTGATCCTGAAAGGGTGAGTGTCATCTTGGAATTGTCTTTGCCTAAACACAAGAAAGGTTTACAAAGTTTATTTGGGAAAATTAATTTTATAAGGAGATTCATTCCTAGCTTTACTAACTTGGTTAATATTCTAACCTCCATGCTAAGGAAAGATTAAGCGTTCACTCAGACAAGAAGGAAGAAGGAAAGTTTTGAAGAGATCAAATAAAGCCATTGCCCAAGATCCTACTCTTTCAAATCCTAATTTGTTTAAAGTTTTCAATTTGTATACCTTTAGGAATGAAGAGATAATCTCTACCATGCTTACTCAGGCAACTTATGAAAATTTAGAGCAACCTCTTGCCTTCTTTAGTCAAGGTTTAGAAGGAAATGAGGTAAGATACACCTACGTTGAGAAGCAAGTACTTTCAATTATAAGGACTCTAAGGAAGTTTAGGAATATGTTGTTTAACAACAAGATTCATATTTTTTTACCTCATCATAATGTCAAGGATTTCCTTTTGAGCATATATTTGAATGAGAAGAGGGTAGGTTAGATCACAAAAGTGATGGAATATGATGTGTAAATCAAGACAACCAAGATAGTGAAAGGAAAAGGGTTATGTGAGCATCTTGATTTAGACTTGAAAGAGTAAAAAGAGGAAATTTTTGGCACTTCATGATGACCTTATGGCTTATTTACCTTCATCCATGAGGAATTAGACATAAGACTTGATTCATTTTCTTCAAATTGGTGAGTGTCCATAAGGTCTTGATAGAGATAGAAGAAGGTACTTTAGATTTAAATACATTCCTTATGTACTTGTTGATGGAGTGCTATTTAGGAAGGACTTTTTAGGTGTGTTATTGAGTGTAATTAAATTACTTATATATTTACATGGAATGATTTTATATTTTGTAGAATAAGAAAGTATGCTAGATTACATAGTGATTATTGACAGTGAAACAAAATACTAGATAATATAGCAAAGCCACTTCAAGGGGGAAACCTCCATAACAATGCACTATTAGTAGAATAATTCACACATGATGCTTAAAGACTAACCACTACCTCCTATATATAGTCTACTTAGCCAAGTTTATTTAATAGGCTGACCTATCTAAGAACATAGAGAAATGTAACAAGTAAATAAAAGAGGTATGTAAGCCTAAGTCAGCTACACATATCCCTAAACAAACCAATAGTTAAGGGTATAACAAGCCCTTCCCCTTCAAAACAACATTGTCCTTAATGTTGTGGTAACTCTAGATGCTACTGCACAAATTCTTCATCCTCCTACATGGCATCTTCACATGGTAGATTCTTCCATTTGATTAGGTATTTTGTAATTACTCTAAAACATAGTTGCTTGGGGCATCATTGAAGGATCACCTCATGATCAAGAATAACTTTACCTTCCTCATCTAATTATGGTAATTCTATTTGAATGGTAACTCTATGTCCAATGACTTTCTTCATGCATGAAACATGAAATACGGGATGTATGCGAGTGGATGAGGGAAAATCTGACTTATAGGCCATACTGCCAACTTTTTGCAAGATCTAATAAGTCCCATAATACTTAGGGGGTAGCTTGTTATCCTTTTTTTATTGATTCAATGACATCTATTTAAATAGTTTTAAGTGAACAAAGACCCAATCACCAATGTCAAAATTCCTCTCACTTCTATGTTGATTTGCTTATTGCTTCATGTGATTCTGGGCCATAGCTAAATTTTCATGCAAACTTGCAAGGACTTCCTATTGATGGTGAATATGTTCTTCAACTACATGAACCTGAAGATGGACCTTTAATGTGGAAGTGATGGATGGAGGGTGGTATCCATATAGTGCCACAAAAGGAGACATTTTAGAATAACTATGAACATAAGTATTATACCACCATTTAGTAAGTGGCATCCAATGAACCCATTTATCCTATTTATCAAAAACAAAACAATGGAGTTATCCTTCAAGACATTTTTTGAATACCTCAATTTATCCATCAGATTGAGGATGATAGGATGAACTATGAGCCAATTGAGTGCCTAAACATGTAAATAACTCAATCCAAAAATTACTAGTAAAAATGGGATCTCTATCACTGGAAATGATCTTAGGAGTCCCATGCAATTTTTGAACTGTATTGAGAAAAACAAAAGTTACTGTACTAGAAACAAATGGCTAGGACAATGAACAAAAATGAGCATACTTACTGAGATGATCTACAACAACCATGATAACATTTTAACCATCACATCTTCGTAACCCTATAATAAAATCCATAGATACCTCTTCCCAACACTGGCTAGGGATTGATAAAGGTTGTTAAAGACCTAGAGTTTTGATGGTTTTGCCTTTGTTTTGCTGACAGATCATACATTCAACCACACATTTTTGGGCATCCCCCTTGAGACCTTCCCAAAAAAAATCTTACTTGATCTTGTGATAGGTTTTCAAAAATCTTGAATGACCCCCAATTGGAGTTGCATGAAGTTCTTGAAGGATTTTTTGTTTAAGAATAGAATTCTTACATAGGTAAAATCTATTTTTGTACCAAAATGCATTACCTTTCCATGTGAATTTTTCAAATCCATATAAACCCTATTGAAGATTTTGAACCAAATCATGAGTAGTACTATCATGTTCCCATTATGATCATGCTTCCTCTAGCCAATCTACCTGTAAAATGGTTATAGCATATTATAATGCCTCGATTCATCTATCCTAGATAGTACATTTGCCACCACATTGTCCTTGCCCTTTTTTAGACTATTTAAAAATCATAGCCTAGCATCTTAATTACCCATTTTTGTTGTTCTTCAGATGAAAACCTTTGTTCTAAAAAATATTTAAGATTGTCATGATCAGTTTTTACCTAAATATGATGACCCATCAAATAAGGTCTCTATTATTTGACTACATGAAAAATGGCCATCATTTCCTTCTCATAGATGGGCTTGTGCTAATTTTTACCCTTGAGTTGGTGACTTTCAAATGCCAGTGGTCTACCTTCTTGCATGAGTATAGCACTCATACCATACCTAGATGAATCACATTCAACCACAAAAGTCTTAGAAAAATTAGGAGTGGCCAATACTAGAGTAGTGCACATAGCCAATTTTAATTGTTTAAATGCTTAGGTAGATGCATCAATCCATTGAAAGGAGTCTTTATTTAACAAAGAGGTAAGTGGGATTGCAATACTACCGTAATTTTTGGCAAATTTGTGGTAATAACTAGTAAGTCCTAAAAATCCTTGAAGTTACTTGAGTGTCTTAGGAATTGGCCAGTCTACCATTGCTTGGATTTTTTTAGGATCCACTTTCACTCCTTCATAATGTACCAAATGACCCAAATATTCAACGTCACTAGCCCCAAAAGTACATTTGGAAGGTTTGGCATACAATTGATTTTGCTCTAAAGTGGAGAGTACCTATTTCACATGTTACAAATGGTCTACCCAATTTTTACTATAAATGAGGATATCATCAAAGAATACCAAAACAAATTTCCTAAAAAATGGCTTAAAAATAATATTCATCAAACTCTGAAAAGTAGATGGTGCATTTTTTAGGCCAAAAGGCATAACCAAAAACTCATAATGGCCCTCATGAGTCATAAAAGTAGTTTTGGGTATGTCTTCATCATGGATCTTGATTTGATGATACCCAAAATGAAAATATAACTTGGTAAAATAAATATCACCATTCAATTCATCTAGAAAATCATAATGACAAGAATTGAAAACTTATCTTTGATAGTGTACTTGTTGAGTTCTCTGTAGTCGGGGCACATCCTCCAAGTGTCATATTTCTTTCTCACCATGACAACTGGTGATGAGTATTTTATTTGGCTATGGTGAATGATTCCTACATCTAACATCTCTTGTACCATATTTTCACTTTCACTTTTTGGGCATAGGGATACCTATATGGCTTGATGTTGGGTGGTGTGCTACCAGGAATAGGTGTGATATAATGATCATGTGTGTGGCTAGGTGGAAGTCCTTTTGACATGTCTCCAAAAAAAATATAATGAGCATAAATTATTTGTTGTATATCAAGAGGTGGAGATGGTTGAGTTGGTTGTACTTCCATAGAAAACAAGTAGGCTACAAATCCCTTAGCACCCTTATAGAGAATATTTGTCATTTGATGGGAGCTAACAAGTTGGGGATATTTAACTTCTAATCCTCTTAGCTCAAATGTCATTTCTTCCAAATGAAAATGCATGAATAACTCTTGAAAATTCATCTTAATAGTGCCCAAAGTGGTGAGCCACTAGACTCCTAGAATAATATCAGCTCCACCCATCGAAATAACAAACATAAGAGAATCCAATAAGTAGTCTCCCATGGCCAACTTAATACTATGAGATTTTATTGAATAGCTAATAGTATCACCATCTACAATCATAACCTAAAATTTTGGAGCTGGATAAATGAAATAGTTTAAATGAGTAGCCAACTTACTTGGATGAAGTTGTGTGTGCTCCCAGAATCAATCAAGATAGTGACCTTATGTTTCTTAAGGAAACCAATAACCTTAAGATTTTGGGGAGTACTAATACCTAATAAGGCATGGCATGAAGTAGTAGGCTGAGAGTCTTTAGATTTTTCCTCATGAACTTCTACATCCACATCA
This sequence comes from Torreya grandis, assembly GCA_037957365.1. Classification (NCBI taxonomy): domain Eukaryota; kingdom Viridiplantae; phylum Streptophyta; class Pinopsida; order Cupressales; family Taxaceae; genus Torreya; species Torreya grandis. The sequence continues at coordinate 610,570 of JARHVA010001780.1, forward strand.
TGTACTTCTACATCCTCTTCATCACCATTGTCACTTTTAATATAAAATAGCTTCTTCTCAGCACAATGATGGTCTTTGCTCCATTTTCTGTCACAACTATAACACAACCCTTTGGCTCACTTCTCCTCAATTTTTTATTATGTTAATCTGGTGGGCTATGGAAATGATGGTGCTAGAAAGTTGTGATCATGACTAGTAATGAAAGTTTTCCTTTTGACCATCTCTTTTTATTCTATCATGCATGCCTTAAGGATAGCTTTTGATACATATTATGGGATAGACATTAAAAATTCATATTGGATGTTGTCTTTGAGGCCACCCAAAAATATATTTTTCAAATTTATCTCAGTGATATTTTCCACCCTTAAAGAGAGATTTTGAAATTGATGAATATAATCCTTCACATGTCTTGTTTACCAAATCCTTAATAAAAATAGTCCATGTAATAGGAGCACCATTATTTTTCTTTTGAGCACATAAACATTGATACCAAATGAAATGCTCAGGTTTCATATACAAGGATGACACCATCACCCTCTAATAACTAGGGGTTTGATGCAGCTCAAATAAACTCTCAATTTGGTTAATCTAAGTAAGAGGATCCTTACCATAAAAATTATGCATGTCCACTTTTGGAAACATTGGTTTCATACCAGTATGGGAGTTGTTGAGAGGAGGATTTAAATGCTGAAATGGAGGATTGTTAGACTAAAACTAAGATGTGAAGGCATCCAATTACGTAGTGATATGATGCAATTAATTTTGAACTCCTTTAATCTCTCCATGCATCCCTAAAACATCAACTTGGACTGCAACAAAGTCATCATGCCTCACCAAGTTTTTTATGTCCTCTTGAAGCTGAGAAATCATCGAATCTAAAGTTCTAGATTCCATGTTGTCGATAGAAGGAGTCTTAGAAGTTTTTGGTGCCCATTTTCTTCCCCAAGTTGAAGGACCTACCATAAATAAACCCTATGAGGGTTTTGACCTCCCCAAAAAAGTATACCAATAGAATACACCATTGAGATCATCTTGCTGAGATGAATCCAATGATTGCAAGTGTGTAAGGGGAAAAAAATTCTAGACATTTTTTTAAATATTTTTTTCAAATAAGTGTTTCAAGTAATATTGTACTAATGAAAAAAATTAATTCTTCCCATATTTCAAGTTATGTTTTTTTTGCTTTCACTACTCCCAGAAGCCATGCCTCACCAGATCCAAAAAAACACTGCAAGAAATTTGCCAAATTGAAGGTCTAATACCACTTGTAATGAAATTACTTAGAAATTCACACAGAATGATTTTATATTTCATAGAATAAGAAAATATGAGAGATTACACAGTGATAATTGATAGTGAAATAGAATATTAGATAATATAGCAAAGTCATTTTAAGGGGGAAACCTCCACAACAATTTAGTAGTAGTAGAATACTTCACACTTGATGCTTAAGGACTAACCATTACCTCTTATATATAGTCTACTTAGCCAAGGTTATTCCATAGGCTAACATATCTAAGAACATGGAGAAATGTAACAAGTAAATAAAAGAGGTATGTAAGCCTAAGTCAACCGCACATATCCCTAGACACACCAATGGTTCATAACATTGAGGTGTATTGATTTAGATCATATTGACAAAGTAATATTTTAGTTTCATGATGGACTAATTGGTGGTCACTTTGATCCAAGAACCATAGTTGCTAAGATTATGATGGATAGATACTTTTGGCCTAGCTTGTTCAAGGACACCCATGCTTGGGTAAGGAAGTGTCCAAAATGTGATTTCTTTGATGTCAAATAAAAGCTTGTTTCCTTACCTCTTCAATCCAATTCAATTTGATGTACCCTTTATGCAATGGGGTTTGGATTTCATAGGCCTATTCAATCCACTTTCTAGTGCTAGTCACAAGTGGGTGTTGACTATTATAGATTACTTTACAATATGGGTGGAGGATATATCTCTCAAGGAGGCAAATGAAAGCTCAGTTATTGACTTATATGAAGGTATAGTAACAAGGTTTGGAGCTCCTTTAACAATAATTTTAGATAATGTATTGGTTTCTCTTGGAATAAGGACAAGGGAATGGGCTTTGAAGCATGAAATCTATCTTAGCACCTCTTTCAACTATTATCCCCAAATGAATGGACCACATACTCCAAAAACAATAATCTACTCAGGATCATAAAGAGGATAATGGAGGAGAACAAAAGGACTTGGCATTCCAAGTTGAAGATAACCCTTTGGGCTGATAGGATCACCCCAAAAAGAGTAATTAGTACTCACCATACATAATTATTTATGGAAGGAAAGATATACTACCTATTTCACTTGATTTACCAGCTTTTGACCTCACCTATCAACTACAATTTATGGAGAATGAGAGCATAGAAGTCAGGTTATGTGAGTTGATGGAGCTTGAAGAGATGAGAGATCAAGCTATGCAAACTATGATAACTCACCAAGAGTAAACAAAGAGATAATTTGAAAATAAATCCATGCCAAGAAGTTTCAAGGAGGGATACATTATCTTAAAATGGGATGAAGATAGAGATAAACCTAGAAAACACTCAAATTTTGATGCTTTGTGGAGTGGCCCATATGTGATCACATAATGTAAGCAACACAATGCCTTCCAAATTTCAAGGTTAGATGGAGAAGAGATTCATATCCTAGTCAATGGGATATATCTCAAACATTGTTACTAAGTTTCTCCTCTTTCCTTGTACATAGTTTCTTGTTTTCTTTGTGTTCCCTAAGTGCTTAGGCACAAGTGTGAGTTTTGTCTTGTGTCTTATCTTGTTTTATGTTTTGCTTGGTTTTGCTTTGTTGGTGTGTTGTGTTTTTTTGGTGTATATTTTGATAAATTCCTTGATATTTGTCTTCAAGAATATATTTAATCCATTGTCCCCTAATAGGATAGGGCTACTGGTCCTTAGTATAGAAGGCATACTACCCCTATGAGTCACTATTTTATTGACCAAATTACACTTTGGTCAAATTTGGTCACCCCTATGCAATTTTTTATTTTATTTTAAAAACTTTAAGGGGTCATAATATGTTTTAATGGGAGGTATAATTGTTACATGATGTCATTTAAGGTCACATTAGCTTTGGTTTTGGTTGCATTAATTAATTTATCCTTTTGGGGGTCATTTTATATCATTTTAAGAGTCATTAATACATTTGGCACATTTCCAAAGGTTCTTAAGTGTCATAATATCATGTAAAACATCAAAAAAATTATTTAATATGTCAATTATGTTATTTATGTCATAATTTTCTAGTTTCCCTAACTAAAGTTGCATTAATTAGTTAAAAAAGAAGAAAAGTGGAACTTATACAAATTATTGGGAAGTGTGACATGTGGTAATGATAATGGGGGGTCTCATAATTATTATAAAACTTAACACCATTCTTGGTTTGATCTGGAATAGTTGTTTGAATTCCAAAACCATTCTACACATTTTTTACTCTTCTTGGTAGACTAGAGTGACCCTCAGGTTTTTGCTCAGTACAGGAAGCACAAGTAGTTTCATAAAAAATAATTTTGGGAGTTATTTCAAAACTAAAATACATTAATTTTTATATAATTAACTTGAAAAATTATTAACTTTTATTTATGAACAATCGCCAACAAGTTGAGTGTACAGATTTGATAGCTGTTTGGTGTACCCTTTAGATTTTTGCCTTATTTGAGCATATCCATATGAACTAGTTACTATTGTTGGCTCCAGAGGATGTTTTATTCCTCCTCATATTGCCTCCATTATTTTTTTCATGATTCATGAAGTTTTTATGACCAGATTTGATCTATCATGCAAGGGGGTGTCACCATGTATAGTTTCAGTTGAAGTGCTTTGATTTTTTAGTGTATCTCTTCTTTAGGTGACTTTTTCAACTATAAAAGAGTGTCCCATAAGTCCTTGGGTCATGTCACTACTTTTTTCCATGCTTGGATCTCACCATGGCATTCTTTAGGTAGTTTACAAGCTTGTTTTCTTCCTTTTTCCAGTTTCATGCTTAGTTTTAGTTTGAATTTCATGCACAAGCTTGGTCACCCTTTACATGAAGTGGAAATGAAGGTGTTTTTACTTTTAAATAATTTTTATGTTGAATAAAGACCCATTTTCATGTTAAAATAGGCATACAATTGACCATGTGCTCATGTCCTAAGCTATCTCAGTCATGTAATGTCCTTGTCTATTAAACTTCATGAACATACAGGTGATTACCACATAATGAAGGGTGTTTTAAAGTTTTTCTCAACGTGTTATTGATGTATTTTATATTTTTTAATGATAAAAAATTCACTTAAGGTGTTAGGAGACCTTAAAACAAGCATATCACTACTTAATCTCACTCTCATTGCCTTGCAACTTAGATTTTCATCTATAAGACTCCTGCTGACATCATCCTTGAGTGTGAAAGGTTTGACATAGACTCTAAATTATTTAGGAATGGATAAAGTTGTATTATATTTTTGAATTAGAGCATACAAGTTCATATGCATGTTTAAGTTTCATGGTGTACATTTATATCTCACTGTGGTGTGTCAAATACCCACCTATAGGTGGGTGGGTAGAGAATTAAAGAGACCATTATGAGGATTGAAACATGATGGGAAAGCCTATTTGAAGTCATGAAATGTTATTTTTGACTTGAGGGACTTTTTTAAAGGGGAAGGTTGTCACAAGCAATTTGATGAACACTTTAAAAAATCAAGAGAGTGTGTTCAAGCCTTTAGTCTCAAAAAAGGGAAAATAGAGGTCTTAGGGGTTTTGGTTGGTGCCCTACAACAAGATTACCAGTAGTCTTAAGGAATTTGAATGATTAGAATTTCTTGCCTATAATATTTACTAGTATTATGCCAAGGGTGAAGTTATAAAAAGTAAGAGTGACATGTTTTTGAGGGTCTCAAAGTGGCTCCCAAACACATTGAATTCCCTTAATTTGGTCTACTGGATTGATCTCAATGAGTGACCTTTATTCACTAAATGGAAAATAATGTCTATATTTCATATGTGAATGGATAAAAATGGTTTAATGGGTATTATTAATCTATGATATCATTAGAGGGAGGTTAGAGTGTATGTTTTAGGCCTTTGCATGCCCCATATCTGTACATGATAAAATCACCACCTATAGGCCTGTATAGACTGAGATAGGCAAGGGATTAGGTGAGTGTCATTTGAGCATTGTAAATATGATATAAATGGATAATATGAATGTAATAATCCCAAAGTTACTCCAAGGTGTTTTGAAGAGGAAGTTAAACATTATTTCAAGCTTGAAGGGAATGGAAATAAGCTATAAGTAGGAGTCTAAGTCTTTAAGATTGACTCAGTCAGACAAAGTTTAAATGCTTATAAGGTTATTGGAGGGTTATAATGATAACTTGGATTCATAATAAATTCTTACATTATGATGATAGAACTCATAAGATCTAAATCAAACATTCATGACCCTCAATAAGCCTAATAGATAGAGGTGTCTCAGTCATGCAAGTTTTATTGGTAGTGGACTGAGACAATGGATTTAAAAGAGTTTTCAAGGTAATTTTAGGTTGAAAAGGTGTTAACATCAAGGAATAATTACTTTTAAGGCTTAAATAAGGTTTTAAAACATCATTTAAGACCTAATTCATACCCATAACCATCTACAAACACCTACAAGGGTCAGAATAAGGACTGTTGTAGTTAAGGTAGGGTTTTGGATTTGAAAGAGTAAGATGGAGCATAGAATATATAAGAGGTGAAATTAAAGTTTAATTGATCATTATATGATTCAATATGACCAAATGGATTTCATATCATACCTAAGACACTCCCAAGATGCACAATCAACTTTCTCACTTGGCAAATGGTACAAAGTCCATACAAACAAGCTAGGAAACACTTGGTTCAATGGGTAAGCATAAGGAATCCACTAAATTTAAAGGTTTTATATGGTTAAAAAATATCCATGATAATAAATTAAAATTTTATAACATGTGTAAACAACATAGGATCATATGATGAGCTTGGAATGATCATCTATAAAGAGATTTAGGCAAAAATATAGGAAAATAGGGTTTTTAGCCCCTTTTTTGGATAGATTAAGTTGGTTAGGTACCTAAATGAGGGAGTCTGACCTTGAAATTTGGTAAAAATCCTATTGAGGACCTTATAAAACTTTTAAAACTCTCATTTATCCATAATTAATAGGGATATATCTCTATATTTTGTCTTAGAAATCAACCACTTAGAAAAATCAAAACTTTGGTCTACCAAGAAAAAGATGGAAAAATGAGTGAATGATATAATATAGGGCCTTGGGATATTAAATAAATATTTGGTGATGTGTATTTAAGGTGTAATAATTCTTAAAAACACTCACACAAGCTCCAATCCCTCAGAGTGACCTAGTTGTTCATGCATACCGTCCAATTTGGCATGGTTCCACTAGGCCAAGTTGACAAAAGAGAGGAAAAGTGATGAAAGGAATATTGTAGAGGCTATGTTATGGTTTTTTAATAATTAATGTAGTGTGTGTTGGTAGTATTTTAATTGATGTTAAAGGTATAGTATTGGTTATAAAGGCCCCATTATATTTAATGGTGTTTTTAATATTCATATCTTGGCTAATGTGTGTTAATATTAATGAATATATTTTTGGTTGCATATAAGTCAAAAGAGGGCCCATGGAGAAGTCAAGGAGTCATGCGATAAATAAAAAAGAGTAATGGGATGCATTTTATCATGAAAATTCATCTTGAGGAATTCCAAGAGTCACCATGTGAAGATAAAAGAAGGTATGTCACTTTTTTCCATGAAGGGACACTTTGAGGAATATAAAAAGTCACCAAGATAAAGAAAAAAGAGAAAAGGATGAATTTGCTTATGAAGGGTCACCATTTGACTTTTCAAATGCAATGGTATAAATGGTCATGCAAGTTTGGCACCATTTTTCATGAGGATTGAAGGTCAAAAAGGGTGAATGCCAAAGGTCATTTGGAAAGCTATAAATAAAGGCTTTAGAAGCCATTTGTTATATGCAATAGAGTGCATGGTTTGTATTTGTTTTCAAAGAGAGAAAAGAAAGAGATATTATAGAGTTCTATCATTTTTTGAGTAAGCAACATTGTGAGATAGTTATGTTTTATACACAAGAGGGGTTGGTGCTCCTATGGGTTGGTGCTCACAAATCTTTATAAGGGGTTGGTGTTCCCGTGGGTTAGTGCTTAGAAATAGTTACTATGTTGGTGCTTGGAAAAGGGGTTGGCGCTCCTATAAATTAGTTCTTAAAAACTTTGTAATTTGATTTGGTACTCATTTATATACTTTAGATTGTTCTCTGTGGTTTTTCCCACTTTGGGTTTCCACGTAAAAATTTGGTGGCTCTCTCTCTCTTGTGTGGTGCATATTATTGTTTTAGTTTTATTGCATATCTTTAATGTGTGATTAAGTGGTTAAAGAAAAGAAATTAGATTAATTAAAAGATATATAATATATTGATTCACTCCCCCTCAATATATTTTATGCTTAAAAATTGGTATCAGATCAAGTTTCTTTGAAAAAAGTTTTAAAACTTGAAGGTAGATTGGGAAAGCACAATGGATGGATCACATGAAGGTTTTTCTACAAATAAGGAACCTTTGTTAAGCATAAGGATGGAGACTTATTTGATGGCCCTTGGATTCGATATTTGGTAAGCAATGGTAGAGGAATATGAAGAGCCACAAACACCTATAACTATAGTAGAAAAGAAGGAAAGTGAAAATAATGCTAAAGCTTTAAATTCTATTTTATGTGGTTTATGTGAATCAAAATTTATTAAAGTTATGAAATGTAAATCTACTCATGAAACTTGGGTAAAACTTGAGAATATTTACAAAGGTGATGGAAAGATTCAGCAAGCTAAGCTTCAAACTTTCAAAAGATAGTTTGAGAGTTTGAAGATGGAAGAGGAAGAAAATATAGCAAGTTATCTTTTATGGATTGATAAAATAGTTAATCAAATTCAAAGTCTTGGAGAAAAGTTAGAAGAATCAATTATGGTACAAAAAGTTTTGAGATTTCTACCATTGAGATATGATGCAAAAGTTTTGACAATTGAAGAGATGAAGAATTTAACTGACCTAAAGATGGTGAGCTGCATGGTATTATTATGACATATGAGATGCAGACCAAACAAAATAAACCCTCAAAGAGAGAAGTTGATTTCAAGACATCAAAGAAAGAGAAGGCTAAGATTCAAGAATCAAGTGACATTTCTAGCAATGATGAAGATGACAATGGATCTCTATGCATTCACAAGCTAAAAAAGGGCATAGGTAAATATCAAGGAAGATTACATTTTAAATATTTTAACTATGGAAAGATTGGACATTTTTTAGCTAAGTGCCCAGATAAGGGTAATGGTGAAAATTAAGAAGGAAAGTATACATTAAAAAAATAATTTCAAAAGAAAATTCAAAAATGGATTTGAGAAGAAGATTTTGTATTCTAAAGATCTTAGATTAGCTGAAGATAGTGGAGTCAGTGATTCAGAAGGAGAAGAGACTCTATTAATGGCCATACATGAAGATGCTTTCAAAATCAAAAGCATAGATGATCAAGAAGAAAAATAGGATGATGCTGAATTGAATCTAGAATTATAACTCATTTTTGCCTTAGAAGAGTTAAAAGCTCTTGAGAAGAATCAAATATTAAAGCTCCAGATCAAGAAAAATGAAAAAGAGTCAAAGGAAATAATTGAAAATCTTCAAGCACACTTTAAAGAAGCCAAGAAGAATGAAAAATATCTAACATAGTTTCAAAAATTAAGTGAAGAATGTGAAAGGTATGTTATTGAAATTGCTTCTTTAAAAGCAAATCTTGAGAAAACAAATAAATCAATCAATGATAGAGTAGTGAATGATTCAAAATTTGAAAATAGCACTAATATGTTGAATAAGATATTAGAAAGTCAAAGTCAATTTTAGATAAGATAGGTATCAGATTTAAAAAAAAGAAATGGGAGGCCACTACTTGTTGGGGATCAACCAACAATTTGATTACACTTATGAAAGCAATAAACCACGAAATTAAATCAGATAGATAAGTAACTAGAATGATAAATGGCAAAGAATAAGAGATACAAGAAACCACCTTAAAAACTTGTATTAAACTCTTTATAGAAGGAATACAATTGAAGAAACTTCTTTCTTCCACACCTCTCTTAGATGTATAGATCTCTCTCTAGATCTCTTTCCCTCAAGAGCTCTCTCTCTCAAGTACAATCAACTCCAACAACCTGGATTGATTCACCTATACAATTCTATATTATTCTTCAACATTCACATACATACCAGTAAGCTAAGAAGATCTAATCCTACATATAGAATTAGGAAACTTGAGCATGCATTTACAACCAACAGTTATGCCACTTAAACAAGGGCTCTAAAAATAGTCTTACTAATTATAGAGATGTGGACTTAAGACTATGACTTAATCTATCATGCAAACACTCAGTTTTGTCCATGAAAATAGCTCTCTAGATGCATAGGTAACCGACATCGGTTCCTGCCTGCTTGCCTGTGACCGACATCGGCTGATCCCTACCAACGTTGGCGTCTCTTCAACTGCTCCTAACCAACGTCGGTTGCTCCTGATTGACACCGGTGACTGTGTAAACCTGAAAACTACCAAATCTACTCCTTGGTGAAGCTTTTAGGCTCCACACCTTAACAATCTCCCACTTGGAGATAAATAGTTGCACCAGTACCTGTACAGCAACATCTTCTAACTCCTCCATCTTCAACTCAATCATGAAGACCAACAGAAGTTGAATGAAGATTCAACTTCTCCTTTGTAATTGGCTTGGTTAACATATCAATAGGATTCTTATCTGTATGGATCTTCTCCAGCTTCAACTCACCATCCTCTAATACATGTCTTATGAAGTGGTACCTAAGCTGTATATTCTTTGTTCTTAAATGAAAGGCTGAATTCTTAGCCAAATGAATTACACTCTGACTATCACTATACAATCTTCAACTCTCTTGCTCCTTTCCAAGCTCTTCCATGAACTGTGTCATCCATATCATCTCTTTGCTAGCCTCTGTGACTGCAATATACTCTATTTCTGTAGTTGACAAGGCAACAACCTTTTGCAACTTGATATCCAGCTAACCGCCATTCCACCAACAGTGAAAACATAACCTGTGGTGCTCCTCCTACCATCCAAATCACCTACCATATCTGAATCTACATAACCATGTAGAGAAGTATCTGAACCTCCATAGCACAAATGCCTACTATTGGTTCCTCTCAGATATCTAAGGATCCACTGAACTACTTTCTAGTGTTTCTTTCCTAAATTGGCCATATACTTACTTACAACTCCCACTACTTGGGCAATATCTGGTCTAGTACACACCATTGCATACATCAAACTCCCTACTACGGAAGAATATGGAAATCTACTCATGTACTCTACCTCATCATGTGAATTAGGGCATTGTTCTTTACTCAACTTAAAATGTCCAGCCAAAGGTGTGCTTACCAGTTTTGCATCCTGCATATTGAACCATTTCAACACCTTGTTCACATAATCCTCTTGAGACAAAATCAACCTGTGATTTTTCCTGTCTCTCTTAATGCTCATGCCAAGGATCTTCTTTGTTGCTCCCAAATCCTTCATGGCAAATGTGTGAGCTAATTTCACCTTAAGCTCAAAGATATCCTGCATGTGTGATCCTGCAACCAGCATATCATCTACATACAACAATAGAATAATATATCTACCATTATTCAATCTCTTAAAATACACACAATGGTCAGATTGACACCTACTGTAGCCATGCTCAGTCATAAACCTATCAAATCTCAAATACCACTATCTAGGAGCTTGATTGAGGCCATACAAGCTTTTCTTCAATTTGCACACTAACTTCTCCTTACCTTTGACCTCAAATCCTTTCGGCTGTTCCATATATATTTCCTCATCCAAATCTCCATGAAGAAATGTTGTCTTAACATCAAGCTACTCAAGATGCAAATCCTCAAGAGCAACTAAAGACAATATAGTCTGTATAGAAGTCATTTTAACAACAAGAGAAAAAATCTCACCAAAATCAATACCTGGCTTTTGTGCAAATCTTTTCACTACCAACCTGGCCTTACATCTCATCTGTCCATTCTCACCTTCCTTCAATCTATAGGTCCATCTGTTCTTCAGTGTCCTCTTACCAGCTAGTAGCTCAACCAAATCCCATGTTTGGTTCTCTTTCAAGGACTCTATCTCCTCAACCATGCCATGCTCCCACTGACTCTTGGACTCCACCTGTATTGCTTCTTCAAAACTCTCTAGTTTTCCACCATCAGTTAGCAATAAATAGAATAATGAAGGGGAATATCAAATTGGAGGTTTACTTACCCTTTTTGACCTCCTGATGGGAGTCTGAGACTCATCCACAAAATGCTGTCTGCCCAAATTCTCTGACAGTGACCGACCTCAGTCACTTCCAGGCCTATTACTGGCTAACATCAGTTCTGCCTGACCGACGTTGGTGCCTATTTTGCCAATGTCGATCTCTATATGACTGACATCGATTTATGTCCTATCGACATCGGTTCCTGCCCTGCCAATGTTGGTCTCTGTGTTCTCTTGCAAGTGATTATTTCTTTTTCCCACGAGCTCATTTTGGACCGTCACCTCGTCCAATTTTCCATTACTCTGTCCAGATTGATTCAGCTTCTTCAGCTGATCACTATACATCACTTTTTCATTGAAAATAACATCACAACTCCTAATTATCTTGTTAGTTCCTAGATTCCAAAACCTAAATCTAAAATCATCAAAGTCATAGCCAATAAATGTGCACCTCATAGACTTAGCATCCAGCTTCTTTCTATTTTCCTTATCAACGTGCACAATGGCTTCACAACTAAAAACTTTGAGGAATGAGAGATCTACCTTTTTACTTGTCCATGCCTCTTCTGGGATTCCACCATCTAGAGTTGTAGAGGGTCCTCTATTAATTAGGTACACTGCAGTGTCAACAGCTTCTACCCAAAACTCTAAGGGCAAACTAGCATGCAATCTCATACACCTTGCACACTCCATAATTGTTCTATTCATCCTTTCATCAATTCCATTCTGCTGAGGTGTCCTTGGAACTATCCTTTGCCTATAGATTCCATGCATATAACAATACCAGTTGAACTTATAGCTGCAGAACTCACCACCATTGTCAGATCTCAGGCACTTCAATCTTTTGCCTGTTTCATTCTCAACCATAGCTTTTCAAATCTTAAAAGTCTCAAATACATCAGATTTCTTCTTAATACAATAAATCCATACATTTTTTGTAGCATCATCTATGAATGAAACATAGTACTGTGATCCTCTAATAGAAGCAACTTGAGCCGGTTCCCACACGTCTGTGTGAACAAGCTGTGACTTATGCTTCTTCTTTGTTGACCTAGTCTTGAGAAAACTCCCTCTCTTTTGTTTCCCAAAAACACAGTGCTCATAAAAATCCAGATCTATGCTTTTCAAATTTGAAATCTTACCTTTAGACTTAAGAATTGACATTCCCTTCTCACTCATGTGGCCGAGCCTTGAGTGCCACAATTTTGCATCCACATCTGAAGTAGATAATACAAAAGGATAATTGTTAGTAACACAATTACATAAATAGAGAGTACCTACTCTCTTACCTCTGGCCATTACAAGTGCACCCTTGGTCACCTTCCAAGATTCAGCTGTGAGAGTTACTGTATAACCCTCATCCCCTAACTTTCTTGCAGAAATCAAATTCCTCTTCAAGCTAGGAACATGCATAACATCTCTCAACACCCATGTGTTGCCATTCTGTATTTTCAGCTGCACTTTACCTTTGCCAATAATTTTACAAGGCTCATCATCCCCTAAATACACTATTCCAAAATCTCCATGGATATAGTCACTAAAGTATTCTCTATTAGGGGTAGCATGAAAAGATGCACCAGAATCTAAAACCCAAGATTCTATATTATTATGCAAAGAGAATTTTAAAGCATCTTGTGCAATACCTGTAACCTTTGCTTCTTCTTTTCCTTTGTGCTGATTTTCCTCCTTAGGCTTTGACCAGCAATCTCTGCTTATGTGCCCCATCTTTCCACAATTCTAGCATTGTGGCTTCCTGCCATTTTTGGATTTGGATCTACCTCTCACCTTAGACTTAGACCTTGATCTCCCTTTCTTGCTCTTCTCTTTTTGCCTCCCCCTACTCTCAAAACTTAAAGCATTCCCTGATGTTTCCTCTGTGCTTTTCCTACGAGTTTCCTCATTCAAGATAACACTAACAACATCCTCTACTTTTAAAATATTTGAAGCAGATGCAGTATTACTAACTGCCATTACTAAGCTATGCCAGCTTTTAGGCAAAGAACATAGTATTAAAAGAGCTTTAATTTCATCATCAAACACAATATTGACTAAACTTAATTGATTTACAATTCCATGAAAATCATTCAGGTGATTAGATATAGATCCACCTTCTTGCATACACAAATTAAATAATTGCTTCATAAGATATACCTTATTAGAAGCTGAGGGTTTTTCATACAAATTTGCTAAAGTAGTCATCAACTCTACCATTGTTTTTTCCTGTGATAAATTAGATATCACAGTAGATGCTAGACTCAGTCTTATAGACCCCAGAGCCTTTCTATCAAGAACTTCCCATTCTTCATCATCCATGTCTGTGAGTTTCTTTGCAATCCCACCTAATGGTAAGTATAGATCTTTCTGATATAGATAATCCTCTATTTGCATTTTCTAATGTTGATAATTTTTGCCATTGAACTTCTCCATTCTCAGTTTACTTTCTTCTGCCATTGCTTCTCCCACTCAAACAAAAATTCCTGTAGAAACTCCTGTGAGTAACCTATAATCAATACACACTACACAGATCTGAACCACCTATTAGTGAATCTAAGCTCTGATACCACTTATGGATATCAAGCTCTGAACCTACAACCAAGGCTCTAATACCACTTGTTGGGGATCAACCAACAATTTGATTACACTTATGAAAGCAATAAACCACGGAATTAAATCAGATAGATAAGTAACTAGAATAATAAATAGCAAAGAATAAGAGATACAAGAAACTACCCTAAAAACTTGTATTAAACTCTTTACAGAAGGAATACAATTGAAGAAACTTTTTTCTTCCACACCTCTCTTAGATGTAAAGATCTCTCTCTAGATCTCTTTCCCTCAAGAGCTCTCTCTCTCTCAAGTACAATCAACTCCAACAACCTGGATTGATTCACCTATACAATTCTGTACTATTCTTCAACATTCACATACATACCAGTAAGCTAAGAAGATATAATCCTACATATAGAATTAGGAAACTTGAGCATACATTTACAACCAATAGTTATGCCACTTAAACAAGGGCTCTAAAAATAGTCTTACTAATAATAGAGACGCGGACTTAAGACTATGACTTAATCTATCATGCAAACACTCGGTTTTATCCACGAAAATAGCTCTCTGGACGAACAGGTAACCGACGCCAGTTCCTGCCTGCTTGCCTGTGACCTACGTCGGCCAATCCCTGCCAATGCTGATGTCTCTTCAACTGCTCCTGACTGACGTCGGTCACTCCTGACTAATGCTGGTGACTGTGTAAACCTGCAAACTACCAAATTTGCTCCTTGGTGAAGCTTTTAGGCTCCACACCTTAACACTACTTTCACAAAAAAGGTTAACATATAAAAATAAAAGAGCTATGTTGAAGCTCTTACAAAAGAGGAAATAAAAAAAAGAAGTTAAGAATACAGAGGACATCTCAAACAAAGAAGGCTAGAAGGAATAAAGCTACAAAAGGAAATTAGGTCAGAGATACACAAATAGGTCCTATTTTTATGGTTACTATTTTTATTATAATGGATATGGTTATAAGAAAATAGAATGTCAAAAAAGGGCTAATAATTTTAGAAATAAGGAGAAGGAAACTCATGCAGAGTCAATCAAAAGCCACAACTCTTTTGCTCCTCTGTCAGGGTTTAATGAAGAGGTCATAATATGTTAGAAAGTGTAAAAAATTTGGACACATAGCCCATTACTATATAAGCAAGTTTGAGTCAGTCAAGAAGGACCAAAGTTTCAATGCTCCATTCATCAAGAAGGAAGTTTAGATAGGTTCATGGCAAAAGAAACAACTTGAAAAATCTATGTCGGTACAGACAATTATGCATGTAAGAAATAAAGAAAATCCATGGTTCATTGATAGTGAATGTTTGAGGCACATGATAGGATACAAGAGCAAGTTCATAACTTTGAATAATATCAATGGTGGCATAATGAAATTTAGAGATAATACTACTGCCAGAATTGTCAAAAAAGGTACACTAAGTTTGGATAATGGTAGAACTAAAATTGAAAATGATTTGTATGTAGGTCTTAAACATAATATTTTGAGTGTAAGTCAAATGTGTGATTAAGGGCACACACTAAAATTTTATGTAGAAGGTTGTGAAATTAGGAGAAAATATTCAGATGTGTTGGTTGTAGATACTCAGAGAATAGGCAATAATTTATATATGTTATCAGACATCAAAGGTGAAAGATGTTGTTTGAGTCAGATTAAAGAAATTTGGATATGTCATAGGAGAATGGGACACATAAATTTTGATAATATTTTCAACATCATCAAGAAGAAAGTAGTCAAAAAAAATTTAAATATTACAAAGCCATCCAACATTCTTTGTGAACCTTGTCAGCATGGGAAGCAGGCTAGAAGGCGGTTAAAAACAAAAGAGTACTCAACCATTCAGATGTTGGATCTTGTTCACACTAATTTGTGTGGACCTATAAAAAATCAAAGTACTCAAGGTGAGAAATATTTCATGTTGCTTATTGATGATTTTTTACGTATGACTTGGGGAATATTTTTAAAGAAAAAATCAGAAGCTTTCATATATTTCAAAGCATTCAAAGAATTAGTAGAGAATGAAACTAATTTGAAGATTAAGTGTTTAAGATCAGATCAAGGAATAGAATTTATGTTAGATCAATTTATTGAATTTTGTGAAGACTATGGAATAAAGAGACATTATTCAGTAGACAAAATTTCATAACAAAATAAAGTAGTTGAATGAAGAAATAGAATAATTCAAGAGATATTGAGGATAATGCTAAATGAATCCAAGATACCAGATAAATATTAGAGAGATGTAGTTGCTAAAATAGTGCATATTTAGAATAGATAATTATTGAGATTCAATAGTGACAAGACTCCTTATGAGCTATGGAAAGATAAACCAGCAATAGTTGATTATTTTAGAGTTTTTGGTAATAGATGCTTCATAAAGAGAACCGATAAAAAACTAGGTAAGTTTGAATCTAGAGTAGATGAAGGTATATTTCTTGGTTATTCTTGAAAAATTAAAGCTTATAAATGTTATAAAAAAATAACTAAGAAAATAGTTGAAATTGAAAGTGTCAGGATAGAAGAAGATGGAACATAAAGAATCAGTGATTCAATAGACATTCCTAAAATAATTGAAGAGGAAGAATTTGAAGAATTAGATGAAGATGAGAAGGAGGAGAAAAAAGATATCAAAACCCCATCCAAATATGTCCAAATAAATTATAATGAAAGTGACATCATCAAGGACATAAATGAAGGAATTCACACCAGAAGAATGATGTTAAGTGAATCTGAGCAAGTTAATTTCTCTTTGTTATCCAAAATTCAGCCTAGAAGTTTTTCAAAAGCTAGACATGATAAGCATTGGGTTAAGGTAATGGATGAAGAATTAAATCAGATAGAAAAGAATGATACTTGAGAATTAGTGCCTAGACCAAAATATCACAATGTGATAGGAATAAAATGGGTTTATAGAAATAAGTTGAATGAAAATGGGAAAGTGACCAGGAATAAAGCAAGATTAGTATGTAAAGGATATGCTCATATTGAGGGAATAGATTTTGAAGAAACTTTTGCACCAGTGGAAAGGCTAGAGGATATTAGAATTTTTCTTGCATATGCATTGTTTAAAATTTTCAAAATGTTTCAAATGGATGTCAAATATGTCTTCTTAAATGGGAATATAGAAGAAGAGGTCTATATTTAACACCCTAAGGGATTTATTCTCTCAAATATTAGTAGCCATGTATGCAAATTGAAGAAAGTACTGTATGGATTGAAATAAGCTCCCAAAGCTTGGTATGTAAGACTTGATAAGTACCTATAGGATCAAGGTTTCAAGAGAGGATTTGTTGATAGTAATATCTACATCAAAATAAAATGTGAGCATCAATTGATTGTTGTGGTATATATTGATGACATCATTTTTGGAGGAAACATTGAAAAGATAACAAAATAATTTTTTGAAAATATGCAAAAAAAATTTGAGATGTCTATGCTTGGAGAATTGTCATTTTTCTTAGGGTTACAAATATTTTATTCAAATAAATAAATTTTCATATTTCAAAGTAAATATGCCAAGGAAATGTTGAAAAAATTGGTTTTGAGGATTGTGCACTAGTTGGCACATCAATGTGTATAGGAAATAAGGTGAGCAAGGATGAAGATTCACCTATTGTAGATCAATATTTATATAGATCTATAACTAGTAGTATTTTATATTTGACAACATCAAGGCTAGACATCATGCATGTAGTAGGCATGGTTGCAAGAAATTAGTCAACTCCAAAAGATAGTCATGTTCAGTTGGTGAAGAGAATATTTAGATATATCAAGGGGACATTGGATTATGGATTGTGGTATCCCATAGATAGAGATTTCAATTTGGTTGCTTATATATATTCAAATTGGGTAGGTTGCTTGGATGATAGAAAGAGTATAAGTGGAAGAGATTTCTTTCTCGATGATAGCTTAGTATCATAGCTAAGTAAAAAGTAGAATTCAATATCACTTTCTACAGATGAAGAAGAATATATTTCAATGGTATTGTATTGTACTCAAGTGCTTTAGATGAAGAAAACTTTAGAAGATTTCAAGGTAAAATATGATGAACCTATTTATATTTTTTGTGACAACATAAGTGCTATTAATATTTCAAAGAATCTAGTGATGCATTCAAGAACAAAACATATTCCCATTAGATATCACTTCTTGAGAGTGTAGGTTGTAGATCAAAAGCTAAGATGGAATATATCAGTACTATAGAGCAGATTGTAGATATTTTTACAAAGGCACTACCAAAAGACACATTTGAGTATCTATGGCAGAAGTTAGGAGTAATTTATTTTACTTCCTACCATTGAGGATTAGAATTAGTTAAGGGGGAGTTAAATGTTAGCTCCAAGATAGGCCCTTTATCATTAATTTCAAAGGGTGATAAAAATAAAATTAGGTACATGTATAGATACATGTGCAAAAATAGGTACAGGGAATAGGTACAAGTTACTACAGTAAGGGGGAGTTACTATATATTTTTTCAGATGGTAGTATGTACAAGATTATCATGTGTAATGCAAGTTTCAAGATGTGGTAGTTTTAGTTTGAGGTTACCATAAATGACAAAGGGGGAGATTATTGGAAATATTGTCATTGATGTCAAAGGTCTGGTATTGGTGATAAAGGCCTCATTATATTTAGTGGTGCTTTTAATATTCCTATCTTGGCTAATGTGTGTTAATATTTATTTAATATTAATGAATATATTTTTGGCTCCATATAAGTCAAAATAGGGCCCACAAAGAAGTCAAAGAGTCATGGGGTAAATACAAAAGAGGAATGGGATGCATTTTCTCATGAAGAGTCATCTTGAGGAATTCCAAGAGTCACCATGTGAAGATAAAAGAGGGTATGGCACAATTTTCCATGAAGGGACACTTTGAGAAATATCCATAATGTTTGGAAAAAAGAGGAATGTTGTGTGTATGCTCTTCCATTTGTCCCCTATTATGAAGAGTCACCATGTGACTCTTCAAATGTAAGGATACGAAGGGTCATGCAAGTTTGGCACCATTTTCCATGAGGATTGAAGGGTCACAAAAGATGAATTCTAAAGGTCATTTGGAAAGCTATAAATAAAGGCTTAAGAAGCCATTTTCTATATACAAGAGAGTGCATGGTTTATATTTGTTTTCAAAGAGAGAAAATTAGGATATATTATACAGTTTTATCATTTTTTGAGTAAGCAACATTGAGAGATAGTTGTGTTTTATACATAACAGGGGTTGGTGTTCCTATGGGTTAGTGCTCACAAATCTTTGCAAGGAGTTGGCACTTCTATGGGTTGGTGCTCACAAATATTTACAAGGGGTTGGTGCTCTTATGTGTTGGTTCTCACAAATAGTTTTTGCGTTGGTGCTTGGAAAAGGGGTTGGTGCTCCTACAAGTTGGTGCTTGCAAACTTTGTATTTTGAGTTGGTGCTCATTCATATACTTAAGATTGTTCTCTGTGGTTTTTCCCACTTTGGGTTTCTATGTAAAAATATGGTGTCTCTCTCTCTCTTGTGTGGTGCATATTATTGTTTTAATTTTATTTCCTATGTTGAATGTGTGATCAAGTGGTTAAATAAAAGAAATCAGATTAAGTAAAAGATATTTAATATATTGATTCACCCCCCTCTCAGTATATTTCATGCCTAAAAAAGAGAGAAAAAGTGATGAAATGAATATTGGAGAGGTTGTTTTATGTTTTTTTAATAATTAATGTAGTGTGATCATGTAGAAGAAACCATCTTAAGCATGTTATATTAGCTCAAGTGGCTCAAACTAGCAGGGAGTGTGCTAAACCCACTAGGCTTCAAAGAGACCTAGAATCATGTTGAGGTCCATCTTAATTTTTAATCCTTGAAATGATATTTGGATAATTTAGACATGGTAAAGATTTTAAAATGTACATTTTTGAGCTCTTTGAGTATAAATAAACCTACAAGAGATCAATTTCTATCCTTGACACAATCTAAGCATGTGAAATGAGAAGAAAACAAGTTTGATGGGTACTTTCAAGAACTCATATCTTTTATAATGATATACATGGGAATAAAATGGATTTATGGAATTTATTAGGGTCCCTTGGAATCAATATTGTGTAATTTATAGGTAGGTTCAATGTCCAATATTTATGAACAAAGCTTAAGACCTATAACTGCCTAAAAGCCTACTAAAACCCTGGTTATGACCCAATGAGGAAAATGAGCTTGGATATCCACCATCATGACATATTTTGGAAAGTAAACCTATGGATAATTGAGAGGACTCACTTAGGATCTCACACATGCAAGGATATGTATGGAACTATATGAAGAATATGCAGAATGTGGTTTTTCTCACCATATTTGGTGTTTTGCAGGGTCTCTGATGTTTTAGAAGGTGAAATCAAGTTTTGTGGGAATTTATGGACCTATTATAACTCCATATTTTAATTTTATCCAATTTAAAATTTTATAATTGTCTAAAATAAAGCTCTACTTTTAGCCAGTCAAAATTGGCATGATGCAAACAAGGGTGAAAAGTGTGGAAACCTCAATTAGGTGTCCTTTTAAGGTTAAATTGAGGGGTAAAACGATATGGATGATATTTTAAGGTGTCATTAACTCCATCTCATGGATGTTTTTTGGAAATTGAAGACTTTTTTGAAGCCAAGTGTGAGCGCTGACTGAAATAATGAGTTTTAAGACTATAGACAATGATTACTTCATTCCAAGAGTTTCTAAATGAGTAAGATATAAAATAATGCATGGAATTAAATTATTTAAGGCCTTTCATCTCATCAAAATAATCATACATATCCCTAGTTAGTTGTGTTATTTTCAAATAGGTGCAAATTATGAAGGTAGTTTTATGTGCACAAACAGGGAGTTTTATGCCACTTTTCTCAAATTTTATGGCTTGTATGGACAATTGGACCTCATGAAATTGTATGAATAATATAATATATATTATTAATGTATTTTTAACTTATTTTCTCAATTTTACACATGTTTAAGTGACCTTTGGACTTATTTTGCTTTACTTCTCTCTCAAAAGCTATGAATATGCATTCTTTTGGATCTTTTTAGCAGCCTCTATTGGTTAATGGGGAAAATCTATCCAAATTTGTACTTAAAATAATATTTAATAAATATTAAATTTATTTTTCCACTTATATTCTATACTATTGAGTATTTATTACAATCTTGTGGGTCTTGCCTAGTGAAAGATCTTCTTTTCTAGCATGTTACTCTTGGTTATACACCAAAAGTGCAAAAGGTTATTGTTATAGGTATTTATTAGTATTATTTTCTAATTGTATATGTGTCTTATAAGTGGTTTATGATTTTATCCCTTCATTTAATCATCCATTACCATCCTAAGTATCAAATACCTTCTTGAATCTAACATATGAAACATTGATGTGACAATACATCCTAAGTTGTGAGTTTTGTGTGAGAGAGACTTTATCTGTCTTTAAGTAGTAGATATTCAATAAAATGGGAGGATATTAAGAATTTATGAATCACCTTTTTAGTTTTATTTTATTTTTTCTTAACCTTTTTCATCCACAAGTTTATAAGTAAAGAAGAGCTTCAAAGAGTGCATCAAGGGAACTAGCCCTTCTAGAGATTCATCTCTCAACACTGTCACCCACAACAATATGGATGTCTTCATTATGCCACTTGGATGAGGAGAGATAGGTATATCCTTAGGGGTGAAAATCCAAGTGTAAATAGTGTCATCATGGGCCTTTGGGCCTTGTATCACCTTTGTCCTTGTTATTTGCTATGTAGACTAGCTCTCTAAGATCATGCCACATAACATGATCTCAAAATTTTAAATATATCCAACACTTAAAATATTTTTCTTTGATATACTAATTTTACTAAAGGCCACAATGATTCATGCCATTGATCTAGAGAATAGATGGTTAGAAGGAGGTCTTGGACTTTGAAGGCTTAATCAATTAGACAAATTCTTTTGGTTGTGAAGCACATGATACTACCACTTGTCAAGTCATCATTGAATATTCACCATCAGGCATAATTCAAACTTACACATTTCAATTAAAAAGGCTATGTATAAAACTATAAATACCTAAGGTGTAAAATATTGAATGAATAATTAATAAGAGAAAGATAAAGTAAGATTTTGCATTTAGACACATCATTTACATGATTGAGCCTATATCATGTGATATGTTTTTATTGATGGCATGTGGCATGATTTGATTGGTTTGAAACCCATTGTTGACAATCTATTGATGGGTAGACACCTATCAAATTTAGGCTCATGATAATTGCTAGTATCATTAGGATCTACATGGTAATCCCTCATTCACTTAGTTTATGTTTTTGGTCTCATAGGATGATGCCATATGGTATCATCATATCTCTTCAAGGTCTATTTTGATTGAACATGATCATGATATGTGGAATGATCTCAAGGATCCTAATCTACCTATTTTATGTGCTCCCTTTTGAGTCTTTAGCCCCCATGATTCATCAATCTAAGAGATTTAATGGCTAGTGAGGCTTTACAGGTCAGGTGATCCTCTACAAATGCTCTGAGTCATTGGATTCTATGATGGAAACATGTGTTATAATCTTATGAATTTGTATTATTTTCTATGATTAGGATTTGATTGAATGTGGTCCATCTAATGGAAGATCGAATAGTTGATAGTGAGTTAGGAGGTTTTTATATTGTTGCATTACTTTTATTAGGCCTAGGTTCCCATGGAGATGACATGCATTGAAATATAAAGAGGTAGATGGCCCAAAATTCTTATAAACATTACCAATTTTGAAAATAATTGATCACTTAGATAAACATCGATCACCCGATGGGAGATTAAAAAAACTTAGAAAGATTGTACATAGTGATACTGATCAACTTAGTTGATTCTTTGAGACTCCAGACTTTACAATTGAACATGATCTTGATAGGTGGAATATTTAGATTAGTTTTTTTATCAAAAGGGTTGAACCTACAAAAATACAATGCAAATCTCCAAGCAATTATCTAATAAGTTAGTTGTGAAATAAAAATCAAATACACACAAAGGAAAACTAAATTTACATATAGATGAATGCATATTTCAATTAGAACAAGGTGTTTGCATAGATTAAACATAGACCATGGAACATTTAGACATAGATGAAAAATATTTTAAACAAGACCAAAGGTAATTTTCACATGAATTAAACCATTTAAAATCATAATTAACCTAATTATTTCATGACATAGACCAAAGTTCAATGCAACAAATTATCTAAAAGGCTTGATTAAATCAATGGTGAAGCCTAAAGTTTAATGAAATAAATCATTTAGAATGCCCAATTAGACTTACATGTCGACTTCAACTAAGGTAAAGATAATCAATTGAAAATACATGATAATTAAATTTAAAATGTAAATGATCTACACAAGATTTTTGAAAAAATAAGGAGTAATTATAGGCTATTTTCAACATTTTAAGACCAATATTCTTAGTCAGAGTGAAAAAAGAATAAAAGGGGTAGATCTGATGAAGCATTCTATTGAGTTTGGACCTAAAATAAACATATAATGCTTATACACAAAATATCATACCAATGAAATCCCCAATCATTTAAATTATGTCACAAGTGAACTCAATAAATAAATACACCAGAAAAATATTTAAAACTAGAAAATAAATGAGAAACTACGCAAGAAAAGAGGAATGAAGCAATTATGTTGAATCAATAGGGTCCCCATCTAAATAAATTAGGGTAGGGTGTGTTGGACACAAAAAATAATGACTTTCATGGGGAAAATACTATTGCATTTAGAACCTATATTGCACTTTTCATTCTTGAATGTAATATAATCCACAAGTAGTCTCTTAGACATAGTTAAAAAAGATGAAAGCATGAAAATCTACAACAACAAGTGAGATACTAAGCTACATATATGCCAGAAGACCATCAGTGTGTGAAATGATATATTCTCTTTTAGTTTCATTTGAATTCATGTGAACAAGTTTAGATTAGATGAAGCATTAAAACTTCTAAAAGATGGAAAGTTTTATGTCTTGGGGTGGCATGTCATGGGTAGTGCTCTGCTTCTAGTTAGACATCTATATCCCTAAGATAAATGTCTTTGGTCCTAATCAAGGCCTTGTTCCATTTTTAGATAGGCTAAAAATCTTATGATGGAGATTACCTGAATCACCTTTTCAAGGAACTACATTGGATTTGGAATTTTAAAATTAGTTGTTCTTACATCTTTCTTTTTGAAAATGGATTTTATTATTCAATCTATTAAGGGTTACGAACCAAGCCATGGGTAAAAATATTTTTATAAAGCTCTAAGTACTTAGATAATCTTAGATAATTCAATGGATTTAGCTACTTTAAAATGTTTAATTAAGATTTTAGTGATAGCTTCTAACAGGAAAATGTAATTGTTCTAAAATCTAGTTATCATGTTATGAATCATTGTCCTTCAAAAAATTTAGAAGATGCAAGATAAATTGATGTATATGAATTATTTGAATGAAAATTATCTTCTATTCTCAAAATTCTAATTTTCACTTTCTAAACTTTTGCCCAACCATTGAGGTGAATGAAACACCTACGCAAGGAGAATTGCTTCATAGGAATTTTTTTACTATGTTGCTTACTCATGCTTTACTTTTATTGAGGTGCAGGCTATGAATTTCAATAAATGAAAGGTCAAGACAAATTATTAATATATAAAATTTTGAGCATAAGATACACCAAAAGGGACAAACTAAATAACAAGGAACACAATAAAACATATAACAAAAGTAAACACACAATAGAAGCAAACTAGACTAAAACTAAACTAAAAAATAGAAAAACCAACCTAGTGAAATCAAATGCATAAAGCAATAAACTATGTTAATGTGTATACTATACATTACCAGACTAATATGAGACTATTTTGAAAATGTAGTGAAGGTATGATTGAGAATTAGTGCTTCAAGAACTATTCATACACTGGAAATGAAAGATCATTCCCTTATAAATTCTGGAGGTGAAAGGCATTATCTCTTAACATCTCAGGTATTTGGTATGATCCAATCCAAAATGGATCAAACTTGGAATTTTAGCTTATTGGTGCATATAAATATATCATGGGGTTATTATAGTGTTGAAAAGACTTTCATTTCAATATTAAAATAATATTGTGTATGATTTGTTATTTGTGATATTACTGAGATCTGTGGTGGAGTAGCGGTCAAGATATTTGACTATTTCACAAAATGATTATGCGAGTGGTTGTTGGGATCAGCCTTGGTCCTAAATTTTTGTGAAATGTGGACATTATTTAAGCTAAATATAATGAATAATGATCATAATCTAAAGTCTAAACTCTTATCTAGTATGAATATCAACAATGATAAAGTAAACTATAGTGAATTGATCAAAAAATGAGAAAATAGGTAGGGTAAGGTAGAAAGAGAGATTTTTATGTTATTTAGTTAAAACATCTTGACAAAGATCTCATTTCATCAAATATATGCATCTTCAAACCAACATATGACATGAAATTACCAAATAGTAGAGAGCCTATCATATATCAGGAAAATATCTAAGGATATTTAAAAACATATAAATTAGAGATTAGATTCACTTTAAAGATTTACTTAAACAAGAAAATTGCATTTACACATCTTCTAGAAAAGCAATGATATTGAAATCAATCTAATAACTTCCAATCAACTTGGCATAAATCTCAAATTAACAACTTTGCATTAATACAAGTACATCTAGAATTCATAAAAGCAGTTCAAATCTAAACATCAAAACAAATATTTGAGTAAGTAGTCATGATAACAAACAAACAAAATGAGACAATATTCACAAAATTATCTTGTTTGTAGTACTTGATAAAAAATTTACAAAGTAGTTTTGCTCTCCAAAACTTCCTCCTCTATTCCAATGATAATACCCCCTTTTATAGGTTATAAGAACAACCTATGGGATATTTTGGTTAGTCATTATCAAATGGGAATCAAAAAAGTGTCAAGGATAGATGTCCTCTTACAAAAATTATTATACTAATGACACTTTCAAATGTGACTAATCCTATAATCCATATGTGTTACACATTGGACATGATTTTACAAAATAATATATTTTTTAAATTACTTACATGGTTTTTAGTACAAAACAATATACTAAGTCAGCCCAGTTGACTTTGAGATGCCCCTGTAGCTATATCCCTTTGATTTTATTCCAAAATATTCATAGATTTGTCATATTGTTCATCAATCAAATTGAGATTGATGATTAGCTCTATGAATAGATCCTCTATTTATCCTACTAAATTTATGAAGACTCCATATGTTTTTTAAAATCTTATTTAATGTTCTTATCATTACCAATATTTTCATTTGTTGTCAAAATCAAATTCAAAATATGCTTGTTGTCAGCCCCTAGAGTGCCCTTTATTCTACTCTTGACCTCTTTGATGAACTCTGTAGCTCTTTGTTGGAATTCTTCATCAATAATTAGGCTTGTTTTATTGGGGATGGTTGGATATTTAATCAAACCTCCTAGTATTTGTATCATTCTACCTTCTAATTGTTTGAAGTCCCCTAAAAGACTTTCAATGCCTTTTAACCACTTATTTATGTCCCTAATTTTCTCCATCAAGATTATCATATCCATATTTAAGTGTGATGGGATGACCATTTTAAATTTAGGGATATGGTTTTCCATTAGAATCTTGATCAGTGCTTTATCTTATTGTTGGAGCCTTGCCATTGATTGGCTTGGTTTAGAGCCATGGCATGTTGTTTACTTATCATGTCTTATTTGGACCTTATTGCCTTCAAAGAATTGAATGTCTCGTAGATAATTATTTCAAAGCTATTAACTATATATATAGGTACTGATAGAATATATTTTTCTTCTAATATTTTCTTCTCTTATTTTATCCCTTTGATGGAAGCCTATAGCCTTTCTAACTGGGATTGGGCTAGCTAAAAAACATCTTCAAACATGGGGTCTTCCCTTGGCCTCTGTTTCCTCTTTTGAGTTAGGTAAACCAAAGGCTGAACATTTTAGTGTAAAGACTCCTAACCTTCCTCTATGACAACTGACTCAGTCACTCTTTTTAGGATAGTAGTATTTTGATCATACCTAATCCCACTAATGATTGGCCCATATGCTTGATTGGAACCTTTGCTTATAACTAGTTTACTAATTGAGTTAGAGTAGCAAGCCTCCTTTCTTATTCATTTTGTAATGCTATTATCCAAGGCTTTAACTCCTATTATAGAGGGATGTATGTGGTCTTCACTATAGCCCATGGGTGATAGATAGTAGGAAGTTTCTCCATCATTGGTTCATATATGAACCATTCAGGTATAGTTGGTCAATATATTGGGTTCTCTTCACTAAATAAGTTGATATCCTTAAAAGGGGGAATGATAGCCATTTTTCCTTTCTTTGACTTTGAGACAATTGTAGTCTTAGCCTTCCCCTTGGGAGGATCAATGATCATTAAGTCTAATGACTCTTCCTTTTCCTTTTCCTTTTCCTTTTCTTGTTTGGCTTCTTCAACATTTTCCTCCTTTGCATCTATGTCTATTTCATAGGTCATGGAGAGAATTCTCAATGCATCTTCAAGATATTCTTGTGTATCCAAATCTATCATGCGAATTTCCTCCTATTGAGACAAATATTGATATATTATTCTAAAGATTTACAGGCTAAGGAAATTGAAATAACTTTTCCTAGTCTCCTTTCTTTAGTCCTATGCTCTTTTTGTATGTTAGTTGTGGGAAGCCTAGAAGGACCAACATCTACCAAATGATATTGTAAAGGACCAAGTTACCATCTATATTTCATATTTTGATATCTTTTCAATCTAGATTTAGGCTTTATATTATGTTTTTTTACCCTTATAAAAACTTCATAATAGGTGGCTACAATAGTATACACAAAGTTAAATTCATGAGGTTCATGTTCATAAGGCACAACTAGAATGCCTTTAATCTTCAAGTACTCCTTTACCCTACCATTGGGATCCCACTATCTAAGGTCATCTATCTCTAAATTGAAAGAAACCATGTGTCTAAATTGGCTCATAGGGATTTTCTTGTTAGGATCTATAATGACCTTATTACTAGTGTCTAACCATTTCACTAGGATATCCTCCATGGTATGTTTATGGACCCATGCATTAATGGAGGCGAGGTCTATTCAGGGACTAGGTAGTTTATAAAAATATTCGAAGGAAATAGAGGATATGTATTCTATTTTTATCAAACTAGGTTCATGGATAAGCATACCCTTAACAATTTTAGCACCTTTAAAAATAGGACTTAGGACTTAGATGTAGTGCAATACCTCTAGCTTAGTGGGAGAAAAATAAAGTCTTTTAAGATAAATTTCCATGATGTTATCATATAGTCTCTTCACTAGAAGTAACTTCTCCTCTTACTTGGTTGTTTATGGTCTAGAATAATCTTGAGCAATTATTATCTCCTATATTAATGAAAAAGCTATAAACTCTGTATCTTTGAAAACTCTTCCCTCAACATTTGATGACACATATAATTCAACCATTTTATTTGAAATATGTCCATAAGTTTCCATTGTTATGACTCTGATTAAATTTCCCACTTGTGAATGATAATTAAACACTTTTGGCTATCTAATTAGACTCTTTGAATTGCTTTGATTACCAAGCTCTCTTTTTTGGTTCAAAATAGTGAATGCATGAACAATTTTAGGGATTTTTTGTATGTCTATGGATTTTTAGAAGGTTTAACTAAGATTTAATGTCGCATATGTATGTAAATTATTTACTTTAGTAACCTAAATCATATTTTGATCTTGTATTTATACCATTTCATGCTTGGGTCCATAAAATCTTTTGATCTGACATGTTTGCCTATATGGCATTTCCTTACAATGTTCTTTATTTAATTTTTATATATGGACATTATTGCTTTGGACATGTGTCTTCATCTCATGCCCCATGGAACTTGATTAAATTTTATCCATCAATCTCCTCAAGAGTCCCTTGGCTTTGTATTTCAATGTTGGCCATTGATATTTAATATGGGCTTTCAAGATTATGACACTTGGTAGCTCTGTGTGCCTTTTGTGTACCCTATTGACATTCTCTATTCAATTAATACTCTTAAGCCATGTGGAGGCCTTACATGTAATATGAGATTATTGACTTATTAACTTAATTTTCATCATCAATCTCCATCTATATGGTTGAATGTGCACCATTGATCTTTGATCTACATGATCAAATACACGTTATTGATCCAGTAAACATATGATCAAATGTAGTTTGTTGATCTTTTACTAATTCACTATGATTGTGACATATGTCACCATCATGTTCAATCTCTAGATCCTTTGACATATTAACTTCATGCTCACTATTAGATCTCTATCTACATATTTGAATGCACATCGTTGATCTTTCTTGACTTATTGAATTGATTCTTCAATGTGAATTATTGATTAGAATTTGTACATAAGAATATGCATCATCAATCTTGATCCAAAAACTTTGACTTATTAAATTCAGGTGATCACTTGCATGTCATTGATTATTGATGTGATCGAGTGAGGTTTCATCACTTGGTATCCTTGTATTTAATTTGTACCTAAAACAATAAAATCCAAAAATAAATACTCAAGACATATAATGACTTAGCATAAATCTTAGTTTAAATTTTTAATGAATTAATAAACTCAATCAAAACTTAAGCTAAATTTAAACTAAGACTAAGATGGAACAAACTAACCCATCAAAAATATTAATCCATTTTAATAAGAACTTAGGCTAAAATAATTTATACTAAGGTTTTGAATATTATTTAAACTTGGATTCAACTAATCAATTAAGGACCAAATATGAACACAATGACTCAAATGGGACTATATTAGTTAACCAACTAAGGGTCAGATTAATATTGAAGTATAAACCCATGAAAATTTGTTCATTCTAATGAAGATCCATTTATATTTCAATATGGAAACACATGGGCCAAATGTTAGAAACATTAGATAGGATCAAATGAAGCTTGTGTGCTAACATGTCAATGTAAGCTAGATCAAACATGATATTCAACAATGCACTCTAATCAAGTTGAATGCTTAATTTATAGCATAATTTGTAAAATTTGAACAAGGGTCCTCATTTTTTATAAATGGGGGATGTTGACCTCAACAAATGGCAACTTCTGGGGAAAACATTATAGAATGTTATAATTCAAATACTTTTGGTTCAAAATAACAACCAGACTAATCATTCCACATGATCAAGTATCATTATTAAGATCAACTAATAATTAAAACAAGTCTTAAAAATATAGAATTAAGGTCAAATATCAAAACTCAGTCATGTTGTGTGTGTGCTTTGATTCATTTACTTATTTCCATCAAGATTCAAAGAATAACTTCTAGATCTCATGACCTTAATCATTAACATAGACTTGTAGTATATTTAGATATTCATTATGAATCATGATTTATAATAAGGGAAGGCTTGGGATTTACTTTGATGCTCTCCAAGCATCCATAGCCCTGATGGAGATACCTTTGGTTTCACTATATGACTTTCTCCACTACCAGTCAAACATCTATAGCCCTGGTGGAGGTTACCAAAATCATCTTTGCTCAGAAAAATTTTAGATTTTTGATAAGGATTTTATTTTTCTATTTTTCTATTTTTCAACTATATTTATCTTTCCAACAAAGGTTGGGAACTAGAATTAGCCAAGTGTTTAATATTTTTTTCAAATGATTAATTTTCAAGACAATCATCCTTGGTCATAGATTTCATCATAAGTAATAATGTTCTTTAAGTGCTAAGACGACTTTATTATAGTAATTCAAACTTTCACTCAAACACATGCATCCTTATTAAAATAAAACTTAGATCAAAATAAGGTTTAAAATTTTTAAGGAACAATTAGTATATATAGTAATCTTCATCAATTTCTCTAAAAAATAACATTAAGCTCAAAATTTATAAAATCCATGATCAACTAATGTTTAAGAGTCATCTCCACATTCTTGGTTTATGAAGTTATTTGTACCATTTAGATGGATTTGGAGATTGAATACATGTCTTGGAAAAGACCTATTGAAATCTAGAGAACAAAAAAAAAAGAAAGCAAACGCATAACAAGCAAATAGATATTCACAAAAACTATTTACAAACAAGGGACATGACTAAAACTAATCTAAACCTACCTACACTAATTCTAACTAATCTTAAAAATTAATGCATAAAGACCTGAGGTGGAAAAATAAATAAATAATGTTTGAGTTACTTCCCATTTATTGACAAAGTTAAGTCTACTCCCTACAAGTCTTTGAGCTTAAAGCTATTTCTCCTATTGTCTTAGAAATTTGGTAAGGCCTAATCCACAAAGGAGTGAAGTTCCCATGTTTTTATTTTGGCTCAAATGTTTTATCCCATATGAGAACTAAGTCTCCTTGTCAAACCATATTTTGACAGGGGCTTGATGTTTGCTAAAATTAGCAAATGCTTATTCTCTAACATCCTCCATTTAGATGATATCAAACAACCCATAATTGGCATAGTATTGATCCCCTTCCATATATTCTTGTATAAACTTGTAAGTTGGTAATTTGAGAGTAATTAGAAAGATTGGTTCTTGTCCATATACCAAGAGAAATGGTGATACTTTTAGAGCTTGTTTCACTCTGGTTCTATCTACCCATATAGCATACTTCAATAATTTATACCATGTTCTTGGTTGTTGAGCTATAGAATTCTTAATATATTTCATCAAATTCTTGTTTGTAGACTCTAAAACTCCATTACCCTGACGGTAATGATTAGATGAAAATTAAAGAGTTGTTTTATTATCATAGGTACACATAGTCATTTCTATAGATGTAAATGTTGATCCTTTATCACAGACCAATGATACGAGAATCCCAAACCTAGTGCAAATCTTCTCTTCTAAGAAATTGATAACATATTTAGTCTTACACTATGTTATTTCTATTTCCTCTATCCATCTTTTACAATAATCTATGGTAGTAAGAATATACTTGTGTCTAACTAAAAAATTAGGGTTGATAGCCCCTACAAAGTCTAAACCCCATTGAGTAAATGGTTTATCAATTAAAATTGGTCTCAAGAGCATAGCTGATTTAGGTTACTTTGTATTAAAGATTTGGAATTTATGACATTCTATGGCATGCATGTGATCATATTTGAAAATGGTTGGCCAATAATATCCCTCCCTTAGGATTTTGTAAGCTATTATTTTCCTAGAGGGGTGTTCACTCCCAAGTTTGTCATGAAAGGTACTATTATCACTTGTATTTGCATCCCTTTATGAGATGTCTCAGCTCTCTTCATCTAAGTGGTGCAATGGAAACATCTCACAAGCTGTGGGTAACCAATAGGTGAGATGAATCTCTAAAAGGGCTAGTTCCCTTGATGCACTCTTTGAAGTACTTTCCTAATTATCAACTTTGCATGAAAAGGGTTAAGAAGACAAATTAAAAAAGTTAAAATGTGATGAACCAATAATGATTTTCCTCCTATTGACTAAACTTATACTACTTAGATCAAATCAAATCTTCTTTCACACATAACTCACACTCAAGATAGATTTTTACATCAATGTTTCATATCCCTAGTTTAAGAGGTATGTTGATGCTTAGGAGGGATAATGAATTATATTTTGAAGAATAAATTCATAAACAAGTTCTAAAACTCTCATACACTAATAAGGAACACTAGTAAACACTTGCAACAATTACTCTTCTGCATACTTGGTGGACAATCAAAGACAACATGCTAAAAAAGACTATCTTTTACTAGAAAAGCTCAACGAGATTTTAAATTAGACTCAATTATGTCTCATGTAAGTATGTAAATTCACTTTTTTATTACTTAAAGATAAATTTAAATACAAAATTGGCTAGGGTTTCACCATTAAATAATGGAGGCTACTCAAAAGAGCCCAAAAATTCACTAATTATAGCATTTGAGAGAGGAACAAGGAAAGGGAAGTCCAAAGGTCACTTGGACACTTGTCATGATAAAATAATGAGTTAAATGTGCATAATAAGAGGGTTTGAAATTTACCATGCAATGTTAGAAAGTACAAGTGTCAATTCGAGGCCTAAAACTCTTGGAATGTGGCATGAAATTCCTTGTGTTGGCTCAAAAAATTGCCTTCATCATCTAGCTATATTAGAACATACCAAAAATAAATAGGTATAGTTATAATGATTTAAATTAGAGGGATGGATTAAAAACATGCTTCTCCATGCATTTTTTGCATTCGTAATCACCTAAATTACTCTAAAAGTGAGCCATCACTGTTTGTAGTAAAAAAACTCCTCTTTCACACACCTTGTACACTTAGATTCTAAAATGGATTTAGTTTCTAATTAAAATCCATAAAATGGAGTGG
Source organism: Torreya grandis (assembly GCA_037957365.1). Classification (NCBI taxonomy): domain Eukaryota; kingdom Viridiplantae; phylum Streptophyta; class Pinopsida; order Cupressales; family Taxaceae; genus Torreya; species Torreya grandis. The sequence continues at coordinate 643,930 of JARHVA010001780.1, forward strand.
ATGAAACTTTTTAACAATATCCATGGAATTAGAGACATTATTCACACTTTAAAAATACTTCCACTTGAATTTTTCACCCTTCTCACTATCATGTTCAGTATGCTAGTTTAGACTGGCTAAGATGAGAGCTCAAGTAGGAACACTCAGGAGTTTTTATGAAGCATTAAATAACCATAGTGAGTTAGTAAAAGTCTCTAGATTCTTCCCAAAGTTAATTTTATCTATTGAAACCTCCTATAATCTACATAATGTATAAAATAATTAATAAAAGTAATTTTATATCTTGTTTGTATAGATTTTATACAACTCATCTTAATGGTAGGGAGCCTGACTGAGTCTTATACATATTCCAATTATCATTTTGGCCAAAATATGCCATTTGGGTAGATCACCATATTCATTTCCATAATCGGGTCTTTATCTAGGGTTTAGTAGGGTTTTAGGTCCATTTTATCCTTAAGCTTTGTGTTGACCCAATTGTGTCCCTTCAAGCCAAAATGGACCACCTCTTTTAAAATAATATGTCTAAATCTATACCTTTGTCCAAGTCTAGTATGTAGGTTTCATGTCCAGTATGCAAGAAGTGTTCTTATATAAAGCTAAAGTCTTTTACATGTAAAAAACCCAAGTGTTTTCCTTTTGAAAGCTTTATTCTTTAATATTTTGCCTAAATCCTTTATAATGAATTCTTTTAGAGGGTTTGTTATGGTCCTTTACTAAGTATTCATTCTTTTGGGTTTTTTGTCTAAAACCTTTGCCAAATTCTTTCAGACTTTTTTTCCAAAGTAACTTTCTTGAAAGACTCTTTCAAGCTAAAAAGGACCTTTTCATATTTTTTGAAGGGTATGTTTTGTCGAGAAAGGTCCATTTCAAAAAGTCTGAAAGGTTCTTTTCAAAAATATTGAAAGAATCTTTCGAGATAAAAGTGGACACTTAAAAATCTTTTGAAAGGCATTTTAGAAACTCTAAAAGGTTTTTTTTTTAAATCTTGAAGGGCACTTCAATTTTTTAAAAAGGTACTTTGTAGTTTTTCTAAAGGACATGTGGACCATTCCAAAAAGCTTCAGGGTATTTTCAAAAGAAAGGGTTCATCCAAAAAGTGTCAAAGCATCCAAAACAACTTTTTTGAATGTTTGAAACAACTTTTTCAAAGGGCAATTCATAAGGAAAGGCTAATTTCAACTCTTTCAAAGGGTCATTTACATTTATTTTGAAGGGTATGTTCCTTTCAAAAGGGGTAAATAGAAAGTTTGAAGGGTTGTTTGGGAAAATTATCCACAAGAAAAGGTACAGATACAAGAATTCCAAAGAGGAGAGTCTTTTTCAAACTTCTCAAAGAGTCATTTGCACAAATCCAAAGAGTCATTTACAAAAAATCCAAAATAATTCTTTCAGAAAGATTGTTCAATGAATTCTTTTAGAGAAATTGCCTGATAGAAAAAACTCAAAGACCAATAGCTACAAACAAATTGTACAAAAGAAAGTAGGAGACAAAAAGTCCAAAAACAAGTGCCATGAACAAATTTTCCAAAAGAAATACCTGAAAGGTGACGACCCACAAAATGTCAATTTCAAGATGCAAGGAATAGCCATTGGAGTTTAAAAGGATTTTGGTGGGAACCTAAGAACAAATATGAAAATGACAAATGTCATGCATCTTAAGCTCTGATACATAAAAATAAAGAATAGTTAGGTCAATGGTCCAAGTTGTTGCACCATTACATAGCTCGATGAGCTAGTAAAGAATAGCTTGCATCAAAATGACATTCCAATAGATGGACCCATCTATAGAAAAATGCAAATTGGCATATCTTGATTTTGTTGGTGTAATTGTAATTAGAGTTTCTTACAAAATGTAGTGTAACTATTTCTATTTTCAAGATTGATAGATGTCCAAGTGACCCTTGAACTTCTTTGGCTTGATCTCTCTCTCAAGGCTATATATATGTATTCTCTTGGCTCATTTGAAGGAATCTCTCTGCCTGGTATGGTGAAGCCCTGTCAAGATTTTACCTTTAATCAATAAATACAAGTGTTTTACCTCATTCAATGAGTTAATTAAGTGTACATGTTTGGCATTAATCTTGTGATAATGTAATTTTTGTTTACCTTTACATGTTAATTCCATTAGTACCTTATGTATTGTGATTTCCTTCTTGCAAGTGAACAAGAAGTGTCTGAATAGATTGTAGATACAATAAACAACTAATTCAATAGGGTGTCTTGGAATGCCTATTTTTTAAGTCTTCCTAAATCTATGCCATCTCTTGGACCCCATGTTGAAACACTGATGTGAGAGAGTCTATATTGAGAGAAGTGTGTTTGTAACATATCCTTGTTTGAAGGGTATGTTTAGGGTATGAGTAGATCAAATATTTTAGTGCATCACCCCAGTAGAATAGGCTTAAATTCTATTTATTTTAACCTTATTCATTCCCGTGAGTTTTTAATATTAGGAAGAGAGCTTTAAAGGTGATCAAGGGGAGCTAGCCCCTAATATAGAGATTCATCTCAATGAATTATCACCCATAGTAAGAGAGATGATTTTATTTTACTGATTGGATGAGGAGAGCTAAGCATTTTCTCAAGGGTGTAAATCCAAGCATCAACAATTTTTGATATGCCTGATGGGACCATTTTTCCAAGGAGTTGAAGAATTCTTGGTGTGTTCTTTAACTAATCAGGTTTTGGAGGCATTTTAATCAACACCAATGGTGACTCTGAGTTAATCAGCTGGTCAAGTAGCCCTAGTGCATCAAAAAATCATATTTGATATGTATAATCCCATTATTGAGTAGTATGGATTTTATGTTCCTTCATATATTTTTGATCAAGATCATGTTGTTCATGCAATCACCTCAAGTATCCCTCCTAATTATCCTTCTCCTAGTGAATCCAAGAGTGATAGGGAGATAATATTGGATTTTCAAATGCAGATGTTGGAAATAGACAAGTTTAATGAGTGAAATAGATATCAGCAAGAGCTTATGTATAAGGAAGAATGATTGTTTAAGCAAGCTAAAGTCATGCAATCCATGGAGGAGAAGCTAGTAAGGTGGAGAAGCCAATTCACTCAAGGTATTCACCCTTTTATCCCTTATTCCATCCCCAAATAGCCTCTTATACAAAAGAAACCCTTCCCCTATACACCAAATCCTTTTTATCAAACAACACTTGCTCACCAAAATAAAATGAGTCCACTTTCTAACCCATTTAATGCATTAACTACTCATTTTTTTAATCCTTTGAAACTAGAAATCCAACACCAAAGGACATTAGAATGACCTTCTATGGAAACTATTTTTTCAATTCCTTAGATTGTGAGCCTTCCTTTGAAGATAATCAGCCTACATCTATTGGAAAACAACATGTCCATCCTTAAGCAACTCTTCCTATGTATGTAAAAACTCTTCTTGGTTCCCCTTAACCTCCTCAAGTCCTTCAGAATGATGTCAAGATTCCAATTTGGAGAAATGTCTATCATAAACTAGCTCAAGACCTTGAGAAAGATGAAGTTGCTACCTATCCTCAAGAAGAGAGCTCCCATCATAAGATCATGAGTAAGAATGAAATAGTGGAATCATGGGGTAAATAAGAAGAGAAGAGTATTGTTAAAGAGTATGAAGTGGAAAATGAATCTAATCTTCCTCATCATTATGATGCACATGATCTCTAAGAAAACTCTTCTAAGAGAATCTAGCTAAATAGATTGAATAATTAGAGTCAAGAATAAGGTTAGTTAATCAAGGTGTGAAAGATGGTTTAGACCCAATAAAAGATCCCATATCTAAACACACCCCATATACACCCATTAAAGAGAGTTATTAATCTATATCTGATGTAGATGAAGTGTTGATCAAGTGGAAGAAAGAGCATCAATTTATTTTAGCCCAAGGTTTACCTCCTCTTCCTCATGAGCCTCTCAAAGAAAACCTTCTCATTCCCAATCTGATTTTGAGCTCACTAGTGCTTACCTATTTTCAAAGTCCATTCCTAAGTTCTCTCCTTCATCCCATACTCCATTTTCATTCATTTAACCTTCAATTACCTTCCATACTCTAACTCCTACATTTTAGACTCATGAACCTATCCATTCACCCTTCATTTCATTCCATCCTAAAGAGGAACCTATTTTAAGGGAGGCAAGTGAGCAAGAGAAAATGCAATTATTGGTTGATCAAGAGACTACAAGAGTGAGAATGAAGATGAGATCATCATAATTACTCTATATGAACATCATCATGGTGATCATTATCATGAACATGAGGTGTAAGGCACTATCAAAGATGAACAATATAGTCAAATCATATCTTAAGAGGTGGCTATTCTAGGAGTTTTTCATGAAAATAATGTTGAAGAAGTGACTTCTGAATATGTCATGATTCAAGGAGAAGAATTAGGTCACACATACATGTAGATGTTCTAGGAATATGAATATGAGATTGAAAAACTTCACTTGTCAATGTTGGATGGAGAATGTGAGCATGGTGAGCTCTCTTTTCCTTTGTTTGATGAATGTTCTTATTGTTTTGATGAAGATAATAACCAAGCCATGAGACTTGAGTTGAATGAGGTTTAAGATAATGTTTTTGAGTAGATAGAGACTTGCATTTTTGAGCAAGAAGGAGAGAGCTCTAATTTTTTTGATAGGGGATTTGAAGGAGTTCTTTAGTGAGAAAATGATGATTTCTAGAATGAGCCAAAAAAAATTGTCTCAAGTCAAACATCACAATAGCCACCCTTATTCAAGAGAGCCATGATGAATCAAGAGATTAGTTTGATAAGATTATCAAAGAGATAAAAAAGAATGATTTGGTCAATGATGCATACCAAGAGGACCATGAACCAAATGATCCATATGATGATGAGATAGTAGCCATTGATCCATTGATAGAATACACTATCATGAAGGACTAGTATGAGACATGTTTCAAAGAGCAAGATGAGTACATTCATGTTGGAGACATGTTTGAAATTGATCCACTTGGATACATACTAATCAAGGTGGCAAGCAAGAAGGATGAGTCACCAAGTTCCTACTCTAGCCAACCACTTATTTGGCATCATAAATTTTCTTGCCATGGAAGAAACTTAAGAAGTTTTCCCTTTGATCTAGGAGGGGAAAGAGCATATCTGATTAGTTTTACCTAATTAGTTTTATTTATATTGTATCTCATCTTTTCCTAAGTGATAACTATCACATGTGTGTTTACTTTAGTTTTGTTTTGTGTCTCTTTTCCTTTGTGTGTTTGAGGTAGTCAATAGTTATCTTGTTAATCAAGTTCTAAATCATGGTCAAGGTTTCTAGTTTATTTAAATCCTTAATTAACACCATATCCAATGGACTATTTAGGCTATTAGTCTAGTCAGTATAGTAGGCATACTACCCCTGTGAGTCACCAATTTTTTGACCCAATTTTGGCCCTTCAAGCCAAATGGGACCACCCCTTTTAAAATAAAATATTTGAGTCTATACCTTTGTCTAAGTCTAGTATGCAAGTTTCATGTCCAGTATGCAAGAAGTGTTCTTATACAAAGCTAAAGTCTTTTTCATGTAAAAAACCCAAGTGTTTTCCTTCTAAAAGCTTTGTTATTTAGTCTTTTGGTTAAATCATTTGCAATGAATTATTTTAGAGGGTTTATTGTGGTCCTTTGATAAGTGTTCATTCTTTTAGGTTTTTTGTCTGTGGGTTTTTTGTCTAAAACCTTTACCGAATTCTTTCAGACTTTTTGTCTGAAGTAACTTTCCCAAAGGACTCTTTCAAGTTGAAAAGGACCTTTTCATATTTTCTAAAGGGTATGTTTTTTTGGGAAAGGTCCATTTTAATAAGTCCAAAAGGTTATTTTCAAAAATATTGAAAAACTCTTTCAAGATGAAAGTGGACACTTACATATCTTTTGAAAGGCATTTTAGAAAGTCTGAAAGGTTTTTTTCAAAAATCCCAAAGTGTAATTCAATTTTTTTGAAAGGTACTTTGTAATTTTTTTGAAGGACAAGTGGACCATTCCAAAAATCTAAAGGATATTTTAAAAAGAAAGGGTTCATCCAAAAAGTGTCGAAGGGTCCAAAATAACTTTTTTGAAGGTCAATTCATAATGAAAGGATACTTTCAACTCTTTCGAAGGGTCATTTGCATTTCTTCTAAAGGGTATGTTCCTTTAAAAAGGGCTAAATAAAAAGTTTAAAGGGTTTTTTCGGAAAATTATCGACAGAAAAAGGTATAGATACAAAAGGTCTAAATAAGAGAGTCCTTTTCAAACTTCCTAAAGATTCATTTGCATAAAGCCAAAGGGCCATTTATATAAAACCTAAAAGAATTCTTTTAGAAAGATTATTTAAGGAGTTATTTTAGAGAAATCACCTAATATAAAAACCTAAAGACCAATATCTATGGACAAATTATCTAAAAGCAAGTAGGAGACAAAAATTCTAAAAATAAGTGCCACAAAAAAATTGCTCGAAGGAAATACCTAAAAGGTGATGTCTCATAGAAAGTAAATTTCAAGCTACAAGAAATAGCTGTTGGAGTTTAAAATTAGTTTAGAGGGAACCTAAGAACAATTATTAAAATCATAAATGGCATGAATCTTGATCTCTGATATATAACAAGTGAGAATAGGTAGGTTGATGGTTCAAGTTGTTACACCGTTACATAGCTCAATGAGCTAGTAAAGAATAGCTTGCATCGAAATGACATTCCAACAGATGGACCCATCTATATCAAAATGTATATTGACATATCTTAATTTTATTAGTGTAACTATAAAGGGAATTTCTTATAGAATGTAGTGTAACTATTTCTATTTTCAAGATTGATAGATGTCCAGGTGACCCTTGAACTTCCTTGGCTTGATCTCTCTCTCAAGGCTATATATATATATATATGTATTCCCTTGGATCATTTGAAGGAATATCTCTACCTGGTATAGTGAATACCTACCAAGATTTTACCTTAAATCAATAAAGATAAGTGTTTTACCTCATTCAATGAGTGCATTAAGCATACATGTTTGGCATTAATCTTGTGCTAGTGTAATTTTTATTTACCTTCACATGTTAATTCCATTAGTACCTCCTGTATTGTTATTTACTTATTTTAGGTCAATAAGAAGTGTCTAGAGAGATTGTAGATATAGTGAATATCTAATTCAATAGAGTGTCTTATAACACCTATTACTTAAGTCTTCCTAAATCTATGCCATCTCCTGGACCCCATGTTGAAACACTGATGTGAAAGCATCGATATTGAGAGAAGTTTATTTTTAACCTATCTTTGTTTCAAGGGTATTTCAAGGTATGATTATAGAAAATCTTTTGGTTCATCACCCCAATAGAATAGGTATAAACTCTAATTATTTTAGCTCTTTTCATTCCCTTGAGTTGTTAATAGTAGGAAGAGAGCTTTAAATGTGTATCAAGGGGAGATATCCCCTAATCTAGAGATTCATCTCAACAAATTTTCACCCATATCAAGAGATATGATTCCATTTTTTTGCTTAGATGAGGAGAGCTGAGCATTTTCTCAAGGGTGTAAATACAAGCATCAACACTTTATTCATAAAGACCTAATATTTTAACTACTAAAAAAATCAACAAACATGATGTTAAGGACCATTTATATCCTTTCCAAACTCCTTATATCCCCTTGCAAAGTGTCAAGGGAGATATGAGCACTCCAAGTTACCTTATCGAGCTTGTTTCTCTATTCCTTGTAGGCTTGGACTATCTCTAAGACAAAAAAATTGATTTTTCATGGTTTCCTTTGTAATTTTGGCGTTTTTACACACCTTAAATGACCTCAAAAACATTCCATAATCCATTTGAATTCTCCTCCAAGGTTGGAAGTGAATTTGACCTTCTATTTTGCTTCTAGGCCTTACCATGCTTGACAGGCCTGATAATAACTCTTGTAAGTTTGGACCACTTGTTGATTTACATACTTATGTGAGGTTTTTATAATGTTTTTTTTTTTATTTCATTCATCTTCCCAAGTCACCCTACAACCCTCCAAGCATTCCTTCTCATCTCTTCTTCTCATTTACCAACTAGGCCTAGTGGGAACTTACTTAGTTGAGTTGTGTGTAGGAGAATTTTGACCATTTTAAGAATTATGAGATTTTATGAGTGTTTAATATCACCCATTAACCTTACATAAACTCAAAATATGTTTATTTATTTTCCAATGGCCTCCTATGAAGTTTTTTACCCAATTTGGCTTCATCTACTTATCTTGCCAAAACTCTAATTTTCCTGATTGACTGACCTTTGAGATAAAATAGTGAGGTATATCCCCATTATTAAAGGAAAATTTAATGTTTTATAGGTTATATTAGGTAATAATTAAACTCTTTACCAAATTTATAGGTCATATTCACCCATTTGGGCACCTAACCAACTCAATTTGTCCACAAAAGACCTCCAAAAAGGATTGTATTCTGCATTTTTCACTTTCACCTAAGAATGACTTCTCAAGAATAAATCCCATGTTACTAGATTCCATAAACATTTCATAAATATTAAATTCATTCTCAATAAGCTTAAAACTCACCAAAACACCTCTTCTCCCTTAGATTCTTCATCCTTACCCATTGATCAACATGAGTCTCTTAGTGTAACTATACAGACTACCACCCTTAGACTAGCATGAAGATTAGATGATAAACTTGAAATAAGTATTGGATCATGTGAAAATATCTTATTAACATATCATGAATTATTTATAATATATTTTCAAGCCTTATTTCTCTTCTTTAGCATTTTCATCTCCTTACCTTCATCAAGATTAGGCACTCAACTGTAGGTACTCATATGACCTTAAAAAGTCTATATGTAAACTTATTTTATATTATAAAGATATTTTGGAGACAATAATTGTAATAATTAAGCTTATATAGGTATTTTTCATAATTTCAACTCTCCCTATACCCTTTACATGCACCTTGAGCTCACAAAATTGAGTTCTAACACTTGACTATATTTTATGTCTTGGAAAGGGACTTCTAGGTGACCATGCTTGTTTGAGCTTGATTATAGTGTCTAAAAACTTCCATATATTCCATTTGGACCATTTTTAACTTTTTTGTATTCATTTTTTCAACTTATAGGGTAGATCATCACCTAAAACCTTGTTTAGCTTACTGTCTGCTTACTCAGCTATAGGTGAGCATTTTCTTATGAAGGGACACTTGTAGGTGTATAGGAGACTTGAAATATAGTGTTATAACCTCCTTATATGATCCTTTAGTTCACAAATACTCCTTTAAAATATTTGGAAACACTCAACCATGGTGGCATAGTCTAGGCTATCAACTTGCAAAACAAGGCTGCTCAAAGACTCAAAATCTTGTAGATGTTATTAATTGAGTTTAGTGTTAAATGGGAAAATTTGAGCCCTAAAAATTATACCTTAAATTATTTATCTTCCCTAAATATTTTCCATATCTCTTTTATTTTATATAGGTTACAAGGTTTGGTCATCAATATGCATCAAAAGTCTTTGTAACCTTGTTGTATGCTCTTCATAAATGTCCCATGCCTTTGTTTTCTCATTTTAGGGATCAGGTCCCTAAACATTGTCATTGCTTCTTCCAAAATGGTTTACATATCCATTTTCCCATTTGACACATCAAATATGTTTTTCATGATCAACCCATATTCTAGGATTGAAATAAGGCTTTACCATGATCTAACCTTTTATACTAGTACCTTCATGGCTCTATGATGTCACTTGTAGGTGAACATGAGTTGTATGCAGGTAGTGAACAATGAAATGACCCTTGTACCAAGGAAAATACATTAATAATCAAATTATCTCTTTATTAAACTATCTACATGAAACATCATGATGTCTTATATCTTGGGACAAGTTCATACATCTCACTTTTGATGTCTTCACTTCGTGTAGGCATTTGTAGGTGCACATTTATGTCATATGGTTGTGTGTGTGACTGAGGTATTAACATAATCCATTATTATTCCATGTTAATGTTCTTACTTGATGTTACTACTATGAGAGTATGTTAAATATCATGGTATTCTCATCACACCTCCATGAATTATGCTAAACAAGCTCCATACACGTAATTCCCTATGATTGCAAGTGAGAATAAGCAAGGAGTTGATTGTGTGTAGCAAGAATAAAAATTGATCAAATCATGGTGTGATGAAACCAATCATGTAAGGATGAAAATATTATGGAATTGTGATATATGAAACATCATATTCTATTTACATGAGACTTCTACAGAGAACCAACATTCTACAAACAAGGAAAACTTTGAGTGAGACCTCACATGGTGACACCTTCCTATAACATGAGATGACTTGATAATAAAAACACCATGAAATATTAAAACAATAATAAATATAATTTTATAATATATACAACATCATTTTAAGTCAACATCACCAAATAGATTGTACAAACCTATCCAAAATAGAGCAAAACCAATAGGTTACAATAAACAATGATTAAAAAACATAGTTAACTTATTAGAGATGGTTCATAAAGAATGATTTAGCCAATATTTAAATTCTTATTATGTAAATTAATCTATCTAATCATACTATCACCCCCCTAAGGTGTTTGGTCTTGAACCTCTTCTACTAGCCATACCAAGCATGAACCTACTAATTATTTTTATGTGTCTAGAAGGGTGAAGAAGGATAAGAATGGTTTTGGAAATTTTTAAACATTTAAATCATTTAAATAATTTAAATGAGTTTGTTTAATATTAATATACTTTCCATGACCTTATCCCATGTGTCACCCTCCTTCATGAGTCGTATAAGTGCCAAACTCCTCCTTTTTTAGTTGATTCTTGATCTTTAGTTAGATAAACTACAAGTTTATAATGTAACTAAAATTATTAATAGGTAATATAACTTATTCAACATTTTAAATGAAATTAGGACACTTGGACACCTTTAAAACCATGCCACTTACATTTATGACCCCTAAATGCCTACTAAATGACTCAAAATGTCATATAAACTAATTAGACCATGACTAAGGATAAAAAGGCATCAAATTATATAAAATTGACTATAAAATACCTTATGAAAAAATATTATACCCCTAAACATCTAAAAATCAAGTTTTTACCTATAAGGGTCCCAATTAACCTACAGGGTTAAATTTGGTCAACAAATTAATGACTTATAGGGGTAGTATGCCTGTTATACTAAAGATAAATAGACTTATCCTATCCATGGGATAAGGGAGTCAATTAATTATTTAATAAAAATATAAATGAATTGCCTACAATAGACACAAAATAACCACAACACACCAAACAACACAAAACAAAGCAAGACACCAACAAGACTCACACATGTGCATAAGCACTTAGGGAAAACAAGAAAAATAGAATCTATATACAATGAGAGAGGAAAACCTTAGTATAAATGTTTAAGATACATCCCATTTATTGGGATATGAATCTCCTCTCCATCTAACATTGAGAGTTGGAAAGTATTGTGTTACTTGCATTGAGTGATGACATGAGGTCCACTCCACAAAGCATCAAACTTTGTGTTTTGTCTAGGACTAGCCCTATATTCATCCCACTTAAAAAAAATGTCTCCTTATTATAAAGTCCTTGGCATGGATTTCTTATCAAAATATCACTTTGTTTGATCTTGATGAGCCCTTATAGTTTGCATAGTTTGATCCCTTGTTTCTTTAAGCTCCATCAACTCACATAATCTGACCTCCATGTTTTCATTTTCCATAAAATATAGTTGGTAAATGATATCCAAAGATGGTAACTCAATATAAATAGGAAATATATCCTCTCTTCCATAAACAAGTGTATATGGTGAGTTTATAATGGCTCTCTTGGGGGTAATTCTATCAACCCAAAGAGTTGTATACAATTTGGAATGCCATGTTCTTTGGTTTTCCTCCATTATCCTATTGATAATCCTAATTATATTATTATTAGTGGACTTATCTATTCCATTCCCTTGTGGATAGTATTTGGAGGAAGTACTAATATAAATACCATGTTTCAAAGCCTAGTCACTTGTATTCATTCCAAGGAAAGCCAATGCATTACCTAAAACTATTGTTGAAGGAGCCCCAAATATTGTTACTATGCCTTCATTTAAGTCTAAAAATAAACTTTTATTTAATTCATTGAGATATATATCCTCCAACCATCTTGTAATATGTGGAATCTAACACCCACTTATGACTAGCACTAGAAGATGGGTTGATTAGGCCTATGAAATATGGAACCCATTACATAAAAGCTTGGTATAATTGTATTGTATGAATAGGTAAGGCTAAAATATTTTAATTCCCATAAAATATAACACATTTCTAAAATTTCCTTACCCAATCATGAGTATATCTAAACAAACTAGGCCAAAAATAGCCAGTCTCATTATCTTGGTAGTTGTACCTCTTGGAGTAAAGTGACCACCTATTGATCTATCATGAAACTCAAACAATATATTCTCAACCTAATCTAATTCAACACATCTAAATAGTATAATTGATAAATCTTTCCTAAATAATTCTCCATCAACAAGTACATAAGGGATAGATTATAATTTGAAGTACCTTATTTTAGATCTATATAGACCTTGTGGACACTCACTAGTTTGAAGAAAATGGATCATTTATTGTATCCAAATCCTCCTTGATGAGGATGAAGTTGTCATAGAATAATCTTAAAGGATTAAAAAAACTTCCTTTTTTTCTTTAAAATCTGAAACAAGGTGCTCACATAATCATTTTCCTTTCACTAGTTTAATTGTCTTGATTTCTACATCATACTGCATTACTTTTGTAATCCAACCAATGATTTTTTAATTCAAATATATACTCAAAATTAATTATTTGACATTAGGATGAGGTACCAATATATTAATAGTTTTTTTTAGATAAAATTTTCCTAAACTTTTTTAGGATTATAACAACTGAAATTACTTGCTTCTCTACATAAGTGTACCTTACCTTATAACCTTCTAATCCTTGACTAAATAAGGCAATAGGATTCTACAAGTTTTCTTCATTTGATTGAATGATAATGGAAGATATTACTTCTTATTTTTAAAATTATACAATTTTAAATCCTTTAAGAAATTAGGACTTACATGAGTTGGAGCTTGAGCAATAGCTTGTTTGATATCTTTAAAACTCTCCTTCATTCTCCTTGTGCAAGTAAACACTTCATATTTATTTAGCATATAGGTTAGAGGATTCACTAAATTATAAAAATTAGGAATAAACCTCCTTATGAAATTTATTTTTCCAATGAAACTTTACAAACCTTTCTTGTGTTTGGGTAAGGTCAATGTCAATATTTCACTCACCCTTTCAAGATCTATGGATAGACATTTATTTGAAACAATGTGTCCTAAAATTTTACCTTCATGGAAAAAAACACACACTTATTTGGATTAATATAGATTAAAAACTCTCTACATCTCTCAATAATCTACCTAAGATGATTCAAATGATCCTTTGCATCCTTAGATAAGACCATGATATCATCAAATACACCATCACTATATCATTTATTAGACCTTGAAAAGCCATATCCATTACAAATTGAAATGTTTCCCCATCATTAGACAAACAAAAATGTATTTTCATATAATAATATGTGCCCCATTTAGTGGTAAAGGTTGTCTTGTATTGATCTCTTTCATTTACCAAATCTGATTATACCCTAAATATCCCTCAAGGAGTGAGAACCTTTCACTACCTACCACAACCTACAAAATTTGCTCCATGAAAGGAAGAGGATAATGGTACTAAATGTAAACTATATTCAAATATATAAATTTAACACATAATCTAATCTCCCCATTCTTATTTCTTACCAAGACTAGGTTTTCCAACTAAAATAAATGCTTAATAGGGAAAATGATCTTAGACTCAATCAATTTTGTAAGCTTCTTCCTCATAAGAGGCTTAATCTTAGATTAATTGGCCTTTAATTTTTATTGATAGGCTTAGCATTCTCATATATATATATGGTATATTTAGATAAGTTTGTATCAAATCCTTTTAAATCACTATATTCCTAGGCAAAGACATTAGAAAATTCCTTGCATAATTCAATGAAACCATATCTTTCTTCTCTAGTACATACATTTCAAAGAGAAGCAACTTATCTTTGAATATTTGTACTTTCTCATAGTTTTATTTATTATTATACATACTTTCCTTTTCCTTATTCAATTTATCATCATCATTGAAGATACTTTCAAGTGTGACTAAGCCCTTAGGGAGCTTATTTATCTTCAATTGTGCAATATGCCCTCCATATTGCTGCTCTAGTTTGGACTATTTTTTGAGGAAAACTCAACCTCCTCTTAAATAAAGAGAGATATTTGATGGTCACTATAAAATACTTTAGAATTAGTGACAATATCAAGTATAGAGGGCCTTAAAATCACTTTGAGATGAGGTTGGTTCCTATCCTCTCTTATCCCCTTTGGAGCATCAAACTAAGCTCCAATTGTTTCCAACCTATTAGCATGTTTTTTATCTTCTCTTAGTATATATTGAATGTTAAAATATTTTAAATATTCTACAATATCCCACATTTTATGATTATATGACTTAATCAAAGAGTTCTTAGTCATATTTTGACCTCTCACTTGATTCATGATCAACTCATTATCACCATAAACTTGTAACTCTTTCACACCTCTTTTTCTAGCCCACTCAAGACCATGAATGAGGGCCTCATTTTATACCAAATTACAAGCACAAATAAAGTGAAATCTGAAAGTAGAGTAATACCTTTCCTTGGATGGAAAAACTAACATTGCTCCAACACCTAACCCAACCTTGATTCTTGATCCATCAAAGAATAGCTGTCATAAAACATCCATAGTTTCATTTGGCTTCACCAAATTTGGCATGAAAGAGTATTATTAATTAAGAAAATACACTATAAGACCATCTTCCTCTATGAATTTTTAAGTATCATGTTCATAGTGTTCATCTCCCCATTCATCTAGATATAAATCAAAAACTCCTTCAAGAGAACAAGTTGGATATTGATCCATGTGGAGTTACTCCTCATCAAGAATAACATAATTGAAATTTAAAAATTTAGGAATGTAGGGATCTAAATTATTATGATGAATACATTATGATTCAATCTTTACCTTTGTACCATACTTTGTCCTAAAAACCATATCTGACCAATTTGCTACCAAGTATCCACCTATATTGGTTGTAAATTCTCTTGACAAACAAAGAGCAAAGTATTTGGGTAAATATAAAACAACCACATCATGAGGGATGGAGAAATTAATACAAGCATGTAAAATCAAATTTAGATCTTTGACTACTCCAAAGGTCTTTACTGGTGATCCAACTGATTGTAGAACTCCTTTAACCATTGGTTCATACTTGAGGCCTAGTTTATCTGTTATTGACTTAGACATAATAAAAGTGATATCCTGACTATCTATGATACTATTGTGAACTAAACAATCAATAATGATAAAGGATAGATAAAAAAGGAATCTTATCATTTTTCTTTATTTTTATATCAATGGGTTGAGTTCCATTCACCAAAATAACATTTTCAGTCCTTGTTGGTCCAATTGGTTTACTTAGTCCAAACCAACTCCTTTTGAAGAATATCCTTTTATCTCATAATTTCCAATGAGTCCCATAATTAAATATTTATGTGTAACTTATTCATTTGATCCAAAACATTGATATAAAGATTTTTCATGTTGAATAGATCTTTAGAATCACTAGTACCTTGTGGTGTAGCATGTAAAGTTGGATGTGTAAGAGCCAGTCTTGAATTCTGAGATTTATAAATTTCTTACACCTTAGGAGATTAATTAGACCAACCTACCATTGGGGGTGATAGATTAGTCAAAAAAGGTCATTGATTTGTCCCTTATGTCTCTTCTTGAACCCTTTTCTTAGATATAGTGTTAGAGGATACACTAATATTCACATTATTTGAACTTCCCAAATGATTTATGGCATAAAATTCTCCATCTAAATGATTAATAAGAGTAAAATTAGATTATTTTTGTCCATTTCCATTCAATTTTTCATTGGAACCTCAAAATTAGGAACTTTATGTACTTGAATACCTTGTATTGTCATGTCTTGACTAGGCATTTCATTGGCATATGCAACTTGGCCTTGATTTTGGTCATTTGAAGGGTATCATGGTTATTCTTGAACAAAATTATTTTGAGTAAGAAAAATATCTCTAGAATATGATAGGGCATTACAATTGCAACTTTGGTATTTTATAGCTTGAGTTATTTGACATTGTCCTTGAGCATTACCTTCAAAATGAGGTTTACTTATTTGTCCAAACTAATTATAAGAATGATAAGGCCTATAATTTTAAGCGTGTTATATTTTGAGAGTAATCAATTAATTAGTAACAATTTGAAGCAAAATCTTGACTTCATGAATCTCATTAGTAGGGGTAAGGGAAAACTTCTCTCAACTATTAAGCAAAAGATCCAAAGTAGGTAATGCAATTTGACTAGGGGGATGCAAATTAGGAAATAATGGTATTGGTGGTCTAAGATAAAACTTCCCTAATTGAACAATAAAATTCTCAACATTAATAGATATCTCATAGGTATCAGGGAGTGTATTCCCACCTATGGATTGGATCATCATGGCTACATCACTATTCAATTCTTTTAGGTAATATAAGAAGGCATAATTTGGAGTACGTCTCACAAGGGATGGGATCCTATCCCATGTCTTTTGAAATCTAGATTTAAAATCTTGCATGAACTCTTGAGGATCCCTCTTGATAGTAGTCAGTTACTCATCTAGTGACAAATGATCACTCTTCTCTTCAAACCTCTTAGACAATAGATTTCCTAGTTCATCCAATAAAATAATGGAATTATGAGGTAGATTTTCATACCAATCTAAACCTTTCCCTTTGATATACAATGCCAATAGCCTAATGGCTACATTATCTTGAGTGATATTATGGATGTTGTAGAAGTTTCCCATGTTTATAATGTGTTCAATGGGAGTAATAGGACATCTCCAGTAAAAGTTGGAACACTTTTAAGGGTTGTTCTAGAAATTTGGTCATATTGGGAAATATTTAAAGGAAATGATCTAGTGAAGGCTACAAAAGGAATGTTTCTATCCATATTAGAAATCAAATTGTGACTATTAGGGGTTGAAAAATGTATAAATTTGGAATTTTCAAAAACCAACTCCCTTGAATAAGGATGAGTATTCATAAATCTAAACCTTTTGACAAAATAACAAGGCAATTGCACAAACTCAAAAGGTATACCTTTATAAGTAGACCTAGTGGTTACCTTTGGCATGAAAATTAAGGAATTATTAGTAACCAAAGAGTTGGAAACTTATTGGAGTCACCAAGTACTGAATATAGATGTTCTTATAATTGTAAATATGCTAAGACTAGCACCAATCTTAGACAATATTCTAGGACTTAGAGTCCCACTGAGCATGCTAAAAATTGTTGTCACTTGGATTTTCACCCCTTGAGTAGATGTCTTATTTTTCCTCATACAAGTGTCATAATGGAAACATCTCACAAGCTTTGGGTAACTAATAGGTGAGATGAATCTCTAGAAGGATAGTTCCCTTGATGCACTCTTTGAAGTACTTTCCTACTTATCAACTTTGCATGAAAAGGGTTAAGAAGATAAACTCAAAAATATAAAATATTATGAAACAATAATGAGTTTCCACATATTTACTAAACTTATACTACGTAGAGAAACTCAAATCTTCTTTCACACATAACTCATAACTCAAGATACATTGTTACATCAATGTTTCATAAGCTAGGTTCAAGAGGTATATTGGTGCTTAGGAGGGATAATGAATGATAATTTGGAGAATATATTCATAAAACACTTCTATAAATCTCATACACTAATAAGTAACACTATTAAAGACATGCAATAATTAATCTTATGCATACTTGGTGGATAATCAAAGATAACATGCTAGAAAAGACTATCTTTTACTAGACAAGATCAATAAAATTTACAACCAGAATAAATTATACAACATGTAAGTAGGAAAATTCACTTTTATATTTCTTCAAGAGATATTCAAATACAAAATTGGATAGGGTTTCACTATTAACCAATGGAGGCTACTCAAAAGAGCCCAAAAATTCACTACTTATAGCATTTGAGAGAGGAATGAGGAAAGGGAAGTCCAAAGGTCACTTGTAAACTTATCATGTTGATATAATGGGTTAAATGTGAATTATAAGAGGGTGTGAAAATGACCATGCAAGGTAATAAAGTACAAGTGTCAATTAAAGGCTTGAAACTCTTAGAATGTGGCATGAAATTCCTTGTGTTGGCTTAAAAAATTGCCTTCATTATCTAGCTCCATTGGAACATCCCAAAAATTAATAGGTATATATTTAATTATTTTAATGAGAGGGAGGGGTTTCATACATGATTATCCATTCATTATATGCATTCCTAATCACCTATATTCCTCTAAAAGTGATTCATCACTACTTACAGTCAAAGAAACTCCTCTTTCACACACCTTATACACTTGGCTTCCAAAATGGATTAAATTTCTCATGAAAATACATAAAATGGAGTGGATGACACATTTAAATAATCTCCATGGCCTTAGAGGAATCGAGCACACCTTGAAAAGACCTCCACTTGAATTTTTCACCCTTCTCACTATCATGTTCACTATGCCAGTTCAGACAGATTGAGATGAGAGCTCTAGTAGACACACTTATGATCTTTTATGAATAATCAAATGGCCATAATGACATATTAAAACTATCTATATTCCTCCCAAAGTTTATTTCATCTCTTGAAACCCTATCCATATAGATTATGTACAACTCATCTTGATGGCAGGGATCCTAAATAAGTCTTATACATCTTATAATCATCATTTTGGTAAAACTATGCCATTTTCATATCTCACCATCTTCATTTCCTTCATCAGGTCTTTATCTAGGGTTTAGTAGGGTTTTAGGTCCATTTTATCCTTAAGATTTTTTCATAAATCCCTGACATTGGAACTACCAAAAAATTCCAAAAACATGATGTTAATCACCCCTTATAACCTCAAAAAACTCCTTGTATCCCCATGTAAAGTTATAATGGATATATGAGCACTCCAAGTTACCTTATCAAGCATATTTCTCCATTCCCTATAGGCTTGGACTATCTTTGAGCCAAAAAATGGATTTCTCATGATTTACCATAAAATTTAGGGGTTTATACATTATTTTAATGACCTCAAAAAATTTCCAAAATCCATTGGAATTTTCTTCCAAGGTTGGAAGTGAAGTTGACCTTCCATTTGGCTTTTAGGCCTCACTATGCTTAATAGGTTTGACTATAACTCTTGTAAGTCTGGACCACTTGTTAGGTTCCTTCCCTTTGTGAGGTGTTTCTCATGTTTCTTGGATGTAATTTATCTTCCCAAGTCACCCTAAAACCCTCCAATTATTCCTTCTCATCTCTTATTCTCATTTACCAACTAGACCTAGTGGGAGTTTGCTTGGTTGAGCTATGTGTAGGAGACTTTTGACCATTTTCAGAAGTCTAAGATTATATGAGTATTTCCTATCACCCATTCACCTTCCATCCACCTCAAAATATATTTATTTATGTCCCTATGTACTCCTATCAAGTTTATTACCTAATTTGGCTTCATTTGCTTGTCTTGCCAAAACTTTGATTTTCTTGACTAGCTAACCTCGAAGACAAAATAGTGAGGTATCCCCCCTAATTTAAGGAAAAGTGAAGAATTGATAGGTTGTATTAGGTAATAATTAAAACCTTAATGAGGTATACCCACCATAATTTAAGTAAAATTGAAGGTTTTATATGTTTTATTAGATCTTAATGAAACTCTATACCAAAGGGCTAAGTTAGATTCACCCATTTAGGCACCTAACCAACTCAATTTATCCAAAAAAGACCTCTAAAAAGGAATGTATTATAAATTTTTCACTTTCACTTGAAAATGAATTTTAAATACTAAATCCCATGTGTTTGTGTTCCATAAACATTTTCTCCATCTTTAATTTATGCTCATGAAGCTTAACACTCATCAAAACCATTCTTCTCCCTTAGATTCTTCATCCTTACCCATTGAGCAACATGAGTCTCTCAGTGCAACTATACAGACTATCACCCTTGGACTAGCATGAATAGTATATGATAAACTTTAAATAAGTCTTGTAGTATGTGAAAACACCTTCTTAACATATCATGAATCATTTCCAAGTTGTTTTCAAACCTTCTTTCTCTTCTTTAGCATTTTCATCTCCTTACTTTCATCAAGACTAGGAACATAGTTGTAGTTGCTCATAAGACCTTAAAAATTCTATGTGTAAGTTTATTTTACTTTATAAAGAGATTGTGAATACCATCATGGTCCTAATGAAGGTGATATAGGTTTGTTTCATCATTTCAACTCTCCCTATACCCTTCACATGCACCTTGAGCTCACAAAATTGAGTTCTAACCCTTGATTATATTTTGTGTCTTAAAGAGGGAATTATATGTGACCATGCTTGTTTGGGATTGAGGATAGTGTCTAAAATATTACCTAAATTTAATTTTAACCATTTGGTACTTTATTAGATCCATTTTTTCACCTTGTAGGCTAGATCATCACCCAAACACCCTATTTAGCTTATTGTCTACTTACTCAGCTATAGGTGAGCAGTTTATTGTGAAGGGACACCTATAGGTGTATATGAGACTTTAATAAAATGTTATAATCTCATTATATTATCCCTTAGGTAATAAATACTCCTTTAAAATATTTGGAAACCCTTAACCATGGTGGCAAAGTCTATGCTATCAACTTGGAAAATAAGGTTGCTCAAAGACTCAAAATCATGTAGATGTTATTGATTGAGTTTAGTGTCTAAATAGGCAAATTTGATCCCTCAAAATTCCACTTTACATTATTTGTATTCCTTCAATAGCTTGCATATATCTTTTCTTATAAATACTCTATAAGTTGTGGTCATCAAGATGCATCAAAAGTCTTTATAACCTTGTTGTATGCTCTTCACCAAATGGCCCAAACCTCTATTTTCTCATTTTAGGAATCAAGGCCCTGAACATTGTCATTGATTCTTCAAAAATGGTTTATATCTCCATTTTCCATTTTATACCTCAAATAGGTTTGTCATGATCAACCCATATTATAGGATTTAAATAAGGCTTTACCATGTTCTAACCTTCCATACCAGTACCTTCATGGCTCTATGATGTCACGTGTAGGTGAACATGAGCTATATGCAGGTAATGAATAATGAAATGACCCATTTACCAAGGAAACTACCTTCATACTAAATTTATATCTTCATAAAATTATCTACATGAAACATTATGATGTTTTAGATCCTAGGATAAGTTCATACATCACACTTTTGATGTCTTCACTTCTTGTAGGTACCTATAGGTACATATTTTGGTCATATGGTTGTGTGTGTGATTGAGGTATTAGCATAGTCCCTTATTGTTCAAATTGAAGTTTATTATTTGATTTTAATTATATGATATTATTTTCAACATAATGATATTCTCATCACACCTACATGAATCATGCTAAATAGGCTCCATGCACATGATTCCTTATGACTGTAAGAGAGAATAAGCAAGGAGTTAACTGTGAGTATCAAGATTGAAAATTGATCAAAGCATGGTGTGATGAAACCAATCATGGAAGGAGGGAAATATTATGGGATTTATACATTTGAAACATCATATTCTATCTACATGAGACCTTTGTAGAGAACCAACATTCTGTAAATAAGGAAAACTTTGATTGACACCTCACATGGTGACACCTTCATAAAACATGAGATTAATTTCTCATAAAAACACCATAAAACATTAAAATAAGAATGAATATCATTTTATAAGAGATCCAACATCATTTGGAGTTAACATCACCAATTAGATTCTACAGACCTGTCTAAAATAGAGCAAAACCTATAGGGTAGAGGAAATGGTGAGCATAAAAACATAGTCAATTTTTTTAAAATGGTTCATAAATCATGATTAAACAATATTTGAAATATTTTTATGTAAATGAATCTCTCTGAGTCTACTATCACACCTCAAAGGTGTTTGGTTTGAATCCTCTTTTATTGGTCGTACCAAGCATGAACCTATAGACCATTTCTATGTGTCTAGAAGGGAGAAGAAGGAGTAGAATGTTTTTGGAAATTTTCAAACACTTTAAAAGAATTTAAAGTTATAATATGAGTCTAAGGAAGATGAATAGATATTCCATGACCTTCTCCCATGTGTCACCCTCCCTCATGAGTTGTACAAGTGCCAAACTCCTCCTTTTTTATTTGATTCTTGATCTTAAATTAGATAACCTACAAGTTTTAGATAAAAATAGAATTAATAACATGTAATATGACTTATTGGATGTTTTAAATGAAATTAGGGCACTTGGGTACCTTGAAAACCATGCCACTTGCATTTATGACCCCTAAATGCCTACTAAATGACTGAAAATGTCATATAAACTAATTATACCATGATTAAGGCTAAAAAAGCATCAAATTACATCAAATGGACTATAAAATACGCTATGAAATAATATTATACCCCTAAAACATGTAAAAATCAAGTTTTTACCTATAGGGGTCCTAGTTTGATTTGTAGGGTCAAATTTGGTCAATAGGTACTTAATATTTCAGTTGATTCTTCCTTTGAAACACATATCAAATACACTACATATTTATTCCTATAAATTATCCCATCCTTGATCAATAAGTGAGTTGTTTTGAGCCTCAAATCTCTTCTCTATTCTCTGCTCAATCTTGTAGGACAAGAATAATTAATTAGGAAATTAATGATTACATCATACCAATATTTTGGTTGAAACTATTGTTGGTCAACCTATATGATACTCAATATAAGATTAGTGTTAAAAATCAATTAAATTAATCCTTAAATCCTCACCAATTTATCATTTTTAATTTCAAGATCATATTCCTAGAGTATGGATATTTATCTCCCTCTTCTTTCTCATAATAACATGAGTTTGGTAGCAAGATTTGGAAATATAGCATGCACTTTATTCCTAAGAATATAATGTCTAAATTTTTTAACTACCTTAACCAAAACAAATGCTTATTTATCAATTAGGGAATAATTTAAATCAACATTTGTGAAGTTATTACTCATAAATGCAATTGGATGGTCACAATTATCAATTTTTTTAGTTAATACAATTGTTATAGTATGCTAAGATGAAAAAGAGTAAAGATAAAAAACTTTTGTAAAGTCAGGACTTATCAAGACAGGTGCATGTCCTATTAATTCCTTGATATCTTGAAGGATTTATTCATTCCATTCAATGTTTGTATCCTTCTTTAGCATGTCATTAAGTGGTTTCACAATCTCTATAAAACCATAAATGAATTTCCTTATGAATTTTAATCTTCCCAAAGAAATAATTTAGCTCTTGTCTACTATTTGGGGGTTCTATTCTAGATATAGAATTGACTCTATCTAGATCTATAGAAATTCCATCTCTAGTTATCACATGTCCTAGCAATTTCCCTTTAGTTACACAAAATATTATTTTCTTAGGGTTAAGGGAAATTCCATACCTTTGATAGAGTTCAAATACTTATTATAAATGCATTATGTGATCTTCCCTATTCTTAGAAAACATATTCAGATCATCCATATATATAATGATATATTTACCAATGAGACCTTGAAAGGTATTGTCTATATCTCTCTAAAAGGTATCTCCTACATTTATGGCTCCAAAAAACATCATCTTGTAAGCAAAAGTGCCCTATTTTTTTGGGAATGTAGTATTCATTATATCTTCCTTGTTAACAAGTACCTAATTGTAACCTAAAAAACCATCTATGAAATACATCATGGCATAACCACTAATAATTTAATTCACCTAGTCAAGGGATAGCAAAGGATGATTATCCTTTTTAGAAGATTTTTTTCAAGTTCCTAAAATCTATGAATAATATAATCTCTATATTTTTACTCCTAATTGGTACTAGATTAGCTTCCTAAGTAGAATGTCTAATTGGAAAAACTATTTTTTCATCTAAGAATTTCTTAACCTATTTATAAATCAATGGTTCCAAAATAGGATTAACCAGTCTTTACTTCGGCTTGAATGGTTTACAGGCTTATTTCAAGGTAATGGTATGGGTGATAAATTGAGGATGAAAGATCTTCAAGTCTTCATAAGACCATGCAATAACATCCTTATACCTGGTAAGTAAATTTTTAGCATTTCTAGACTCTACATTTGTACATGTTGTACCAAGGTTTACTAGTTGAGGTTGACCTTGAATTATTATGTCAACTACATTATAACCCTTCCCATTTACTTTGGGAACTTTAGCAATTCTAGGTAGTTTATCTTTATCAAATAGTATTTCAAAGTAAATCATGCCTTTGGGAATCTTATTATCATTTAGTTATATTATATTGTCATCAATTCTATCATCATCAAGAAAGTTCTCATTGACCTCATCTATAATATGAGACTCAAACACTCCTAATGTGTTCATGAATTCAATGATTTGTTGGTCATCACTAAACACTTGTAGATTATTAACATTATTAGGTATAGGGGCACATGGGACTAACTAAATGTTAAGCCTTTGGGAATCTTGATTTGGCATTAAGTTAACTGTAGTTAAAGCTAGTTCATCACCATACTAGTTTCCTTCTTTATGGATTAAAACAATATTGAAAGCATCAAAATACTCAATCAAGTCCCATAATTTAAACTTGTATTTATTCAAATAAGATACTTTGCATTGATACTTACTTTTAACTTGATTGAATACTAGTTTAGAATCACCATATACTAGTAGTTCTTTAACCTTGTTTTTAATAGCAAATTGTAATCCTAAGATCAATGTTTCATACTCTTCCAAATTATTGGTTCAAGGAAACTAAATTTTGTAAAAATAATTATATTCTTTCCCAATGAGATTGATTAAAACTACTCCTACTCTAGACCTAGATTTGCATTTAACACCATCAACATATAATTTCCAAAGTCTAGGCAGAGAATGAGAGTCTTGAGAATTACATACCTGAGGAGTGTCAAGGGTGTAAACCCCTAAATAAAAATTAACCACATAAACCTTTTCATTGGCTATATTATATTTAGTGATCATATGCTTCATATTTAGTTCCATTTCAATCTAAATTTGATTAGCAACTTCCCTCCATTGTAGCCACATGTGAGAGCAATCAATTGGCATGTATCCATTAAAATCTTTGGTCCAATCTCTACTAGGAAGCATACCATAAGCATATGTAATGTTAACCACTTGAATATCAATAAATTATTTCACTCTTGGTTTCAAATCAAGCTGCATATGTGCATTTAACAATTCACCAATCACTTTAACTCTAGATTTGTCTAATTGAGTCATTACTCTATCAAACTTAATAGGAGTTAAACTAAGCTTTTCATAAATACTTGATGGTATAATATTTTTAGAGGAACCTAAATCTAATAGATAATTATGTAAGTTTTTACCAAAAACTCTAATTATTAGTTAAAAAAAGGTGGAACCTCTATTTTATTCTTATACATTACTACATTTGCATTTGTAGGTTTATGTGATTTACTAGGATTTTTAGTTAAATATTATAGAAATAAGTCTCTATATTTATTTATCCAAGTCAATTCATGCAATGTGATATTATCTTTAATTTTATTCATATCCTCTACTATGTTATACCCACCCCTAGTAGAAGAACTAGATAAATCAACATTATTTTTAGTGTTACTTTCCTTTGGAGGTTCTATATTATTATCTACTTTGGGATCAAGAGGAGTATCAATGTTGTTTGGTGGAGTAGAACTTGTCATTTGTTTATTTTTTTCTTTATTCCTCCATGGATAGGTATTCTTCAGATACTATTGAAAAACATGAATCTCATCTAGAGTATCTTTAATTTCATTCTCATCTTGAAATGAAAAATCAAAGGCTTCCACCATAAGAGTTATTTTTTAAGATTTAGATGTCTTTGAAGAGATAGATAACCATGTAGTATTATATTTATTAGTAAAAACTTCAAATTTAACCAATTCATCTTGAAATACTTCAAAAGCATTACAAAATTCTATACAGTGTAATTCACCATGTTTTGCAATGATATGAACCCTATAATAATTAGTTAAAGTTACATCATAAGTATTTTAGGTATGTTATTATTTGTAGATGAATCATTATTATTATTTTTTCTATTTTCAAACCTATTCATAGGTATTTTAAAATTTTGATAAGAATAGTTTCTGCTAGAATTATCCCCAATATTACCTACATGTTTTTGTAAGTAAAGAAAATTAGTGCTTAGTTTTTGAACCATTTTTAATATGGATCCATTTAATTCTTAGGTGACTCTAAATTATGTAATTTAGTACTATTAATTTATATTGTCACCATATCTCATTGATCTTGTGGATGGGATCCAGTTTTAGAGTTGTTTACCAATCCTAGGTTTTAACCAGGATGAACATGACACAAAGGCAGTTGGTTTAAAACTATATTTTGATTCAAATAAAAAATGCTTTGATTAGCATTTGGGATGATATTAAAAATAATAAAATTAGGATTGATATTAGTAATATCATATTATAATTGACCTTGGGGTTGAATTTGATCACTAATTTTCATAGCTTCAACATAGGTCAAAGTTAATGTATTTATGGACCCAATAGATCTTTTCATAAATACAAAATTCATTAGATCTAAAAAATCCTTATAAATATCTAAATATAAAGCTCATCAAGATTATAGGGAGTTATAGTTATGATAAATGTATTTTTAATTCTAGCATTGAAAGCTTTAATGGTTTCATTTGAATCTCTCTTCATCATAGTAAACTATTGATATAGAACACAAAGACTGATGATCTTTCCAAACTGATTAATAAAATAATTGTTGAAATCATTCCAGTTGACAATATAATTTTCAAGAAGATTAAGAAACCAATCATATGTTTCATCTCTAAAGATAAAAGGAAATAACTTGTAGGCCGCATCTTCATGAATAACATTTAATAATCTTAAGGCAACTTTAAAAGACTTGATGTGTTCTTCAATGGTAACAATGCTTGTAGGACTAAATGAAGGTAAATATTTATCTATACTTATTGATAACTCATGTACTTGACTAAGAACATTGATATAATATAAATATAACCAAGTAATACCTTGATGAGACTTGAATATAGTAGACAAAATAGATGAATTAGGCTGAGATTTAGAAACTCTATGTTTACCTTTATCCACTCTTGTCTTCCTATGAATTTCCAAGGAAATAAGAGGTATCCTTGTCTCAAACCTTGACCTAATTCTTATTTTTGGTAGTTTCAACTTGTAAAATCTAATTCTTATTCAAAATATGATGTAGATACCTTATCTTTGGAAAGAATAGTTCAATTCTTACAAATAAGTAGATTTGTATGTTTAGATTTATAAGTTCAAGTAAACTTTACACAAAATCATACAAATTTTTTAAATAACAACTATATTTAACTATATTAGCTTAAAGATACATCCAAACCTATGAATATCAATCATCTTTGAACACAATTACTATCACTAACCTCAAACATGTCAGATTTATAAAGTTTAATCAACCTTTGCAAAAATTTCACATAAATCTTCAAAGAATAACTATCTTTACCTAAACAAGCCTAAATATTGGTCTAAAATAATGAATATTAGTGATTTTTACAAATTTAAGCTAAAAAAACATAAATCTACATAGGATCAACTAATCTTTGAATAAAATTCACTAAAATCAGCTCAAAATACTTTAGATTCATAAATTTTAGCTCATGCCCTCCTTATAGATCCAATTCTCCTACTTGTTGATGTGTGTAAATGTATCACAAGGTTATAATAGTGTTGAAAACACTTCTCATTTTAATATTAAAAGGATCTTTTGCATGATTTTTTGGTTTTGATCTTCCTTAGATCTGTGGTGGAGTAGCGTTTGAGTTATTTGACTATTTTATAAAATGATTATGCAAGTGGTTGTTGGGAACAACCTTGGTCCTAAAGTGTTGTGAAAGGTGAACATTATTTTAGCTAAATCTAATGAATATTGATTAGAATCTAAATTCTAAAACTCTAATCTAATATGAATATTACAATGAGAAAGTAAACTATAGTGATTTGATCAAAAAATGAGAAAATAGGTAGGATAAGGCAGAAAAAGAGATATTTTTTTCTATAGTTTAGACATCTTGACAAAGATCTCATTTCATCAAAGATATGCATCTTCAAACTAGCATATGACATGAAATTACCAAATAGTACAGATCCTATCATATACTAGGCAAATGTCTAAGGATATTTGAAAGCATGTAAATTTGGATCATATTCAGTTTAAATATTTACTTAAACAAGAAAATTGCATTTGCACATCTTCCAAAAAATAAGTGATATTAAAATAAATCTAATAAATTTCAATCAATCTAGCATAAATCTCAGATTAACAACTCTATATTAATATATGCACATCTAGAATTCATAACAGGAGGTCAAATCTAAACATCAGAACAAATATTTGAGAAATTAGCCATGATAATGCATAAAAAAATAAAATGAGACACTCTTCATAGAATTTTCTTGCTTGTATTACTTACTCCAAAATTTAGAAAATAGTTTTGCTCTCCAAAAATTCCTCCTCCATTCCAATGATAATACCCCATTTTATAATTTGGAAGAGTAACTTATAGGATATTTTGGTTAATCATTATCAAATGGAAATCAGACAAGTGTCAAGGATAGATGGCCTCTTACAAATATTCTCATACCAATGACACTTTCAAATGTGACTAATCATATAAGCCATGTGTGTTACACATTGCACATGATTTTGAAAAATAGTATATTCTTTTAAATGACTTACATGGTTATTGATACAAAATAATGTACTAAGTCAACCCAGTTGAATTTGAGATGCCCTACAGCTATAACCCATTACTTTTGTTGCAAAATATTCATAGATTTGTCATATTATTCATCAATCAACTTTATATTGATGATTGACTCTATGAATAGCTCCTTTATTTGTCATGCTAAATTTTTAAAGACTCCATCATTATTTCCAAGGCTTATTTAATACTCCTAGCATTACTAATCTTTTCATTTGCTTTAAGATAAATTTCAAGATACACTTGTTGTTAGCCCTTGTAGTGCCCTTGCTTCCACTCTTGACCTCTTGGATGAACTCTATAGCTCTTTGATAGAATTATTCATTAGTTATTAGGCATGTTTGATTTGGGATGGTTGTATCTTTAATCAAACCTCCTAGTATTTGTATCATTCTACCTTCTAGTTGTTTGAAGTCCCTTGAAAGAATTTCAATGCCTTTTGACCACTTATTCATGTCCCTAATTTTATCTATCAAGATTATCATAGCCATATTTAAGTGTGATGGGCTGACCATTTAAATTCAGCGATATGAATTTCTATTAAAATCTTGATTAGTGCCTTTATCTTCTTGTCTGACCCTTACCACTAATTGGTTCAGCTTAGTTCCATGGCATGTTATTTACTTATCATGTCTAATTTGGACCTTATTGCCTTCAAATAATTAAATGTCTCATAGATAATTATTTCAAATCTATTAAAATATCTATAGGTACTGATAGAATAGATTGTTCTTCCAATATTTTTTTTCTCTTATTTTATCCCTTTAATGGCAATGTGTAACTTTTCTAACTAGGACTAGGATAGATCTAGAACATCTTATTCAAACATGGGGTCTTCCCCTAGTCTTTATTCCCTATTCTGAGTTAGGTGAACCAAAGTCTCAACCTTTTGGTGTAGAACCTCCTAACCTTCCTCTATGAAAACTATCTTAGTGACTCTTTGTAGGCCAGTAGTAGTTGGATCATACCTAATTCCCACTAAAGACTAGCCCCTGTGCTTGATTGGAACCTCTACTCATAACTGGTCTATTTATTGAGTTAGGGTGGTAAATGTCCTTTATTTTTCATTTTGCAATACTATTATCCAAAGCTTTAATTCCTATTGTAGAGGGATGTTTATGGTCTTCACTATATCCCATGGGTGATAGATAGTAGGAATCTTCTCCATCCTTGGTTCATATATAAACCATTCATGTATAGATTGTCCATATATTTGGTTATCTTTATTGAATAATTTGATATCCTTCAAATGGGGAATGATAGCCATTTTTTCTTTCTTTGCCTTTGAGATAATTACAATCTCAGCCTTCCTCTTGGAAGAATCAATTATCATTAAGTCTAATGACTCTTCCTTTTCCTTTTCATATTTGTCTTCCTCAACATTTTCCTCCTTTGCATCTATGTTTGTTTCATAGGTCATGGAGAGAACTTTCAATGCATTTTCAAGAGATATGGATCCAAAGTTATCATGTGAATTTCCTCAAATTGAATCAAATCTTGTTCTACTATTCTAGAAGATTCAAGGGTTAAGGAGCTTGAAATAACTTCTTCTAGTCTCCTTTCTTCAGGCCTATGTTCTATTTGTATGTCAACTATGGGAATCCTATAAGGACCAACATCTACCAAATGATATAGTCTAAGACCAAGTTGTCTTCTATATTCCATATTATAATCGCTCTATAATCTAGATTCAGGATTTATATTATGTTCTTTTAGCCTTATAGTAACGTCATAATAGGTGGCTACCTTAGAGTACACAAAACAAATGCACTAGGTTCATGTTCATAAGGCACATCCAGAATGCCTTTTCTCTTTAAGTGATCTTTTATCCTATGATTTGGATCCCACTATCTATGGTCATCTATATCTAGTTTTAAATAAAGCTTGTGTTTTAAAGCTACTTGAATTTGGTCTCATTGTTTGAAAGTGGTTCTGCCAATAGTCATGGGAAAACCATGGAGAAGTCCTTTCCTCTTGGTCTTGTAGATCCCATCTATGCCATTGAATAGTTGGTATGCTACTTCTTATTCTGCTAACTTATCTAGCACGTGTACTAGAAATTTAAGGGGGCATTTTGGGTTTCCTCTATCTTGATAATGTTGTAATTAGGGTATAAGTAGATACCTCCCATTGTCTCAATGGACTTCTTGACTAAAGGAGTTATCCTCATCATGAGGAGACCATTGATGGCTTGGCTCAAAATAAGATAAACACAGTCATAGATGAATTAGATATGGTCCCTATATTTATAAATATACAAATTTGAATAATATTGGGGCATGATTTGAGTGCCATTAGGGGACCACTCTCTTTGATGAGGGGTTTTGGTTGTGGCACACAGGGCATCTATAAAATATGACATTATGAAGAACTCATTTCTCTTCTTTGTTTTAATACCATAGATCTACCTATTTAAGGAAATGTTAATGATTTATCCTAAAAGAAGTACTACCACTTCTTTAATAATTAAATATAAAATAGGTACCCATATATGTTCCACATATACAATATGTGCAAATCCATATAATTTTTTCAATATGGTCATAAACATTCTGACTCCTGATCTGAATTGGCTCATAAGGATTTTCTTGTTAGGATATACAATGACCTTGTTACTAGCTTCTAACCATTTCACTAGGATATCCTCCATGTTATTTTTTTGAGCCCATGCATTAATGTAGGTGAGGTTTATTTAGGGACTAAGTAGTTTATAATAGGATTTAAAGGGAATAGGGGATATATATTCTATTTTTATAAAACTAGGTTCATGGAAAAGCATACCCTTATCAATTTTAGCATCTTTAAAAATAGGACTAAGGACATTGATGTAGTGCAATACCTCTAGCCTAGTGGTAGCATAATAAAGTCTTGTAAGATGAATTTCCATGATGTCATCATACAGTCTCTTCATCAAAAGCATCTTCTTCTCTTCTTTAGTTCTTTATGGTCCAGAACAAGTTTGAGGTGTTATTATCTCCTTATTTAATGAAAAATATATGAACTTTATATCTTTGAAAACTCTACCATATATGCCTGATGACAAATATAATTTAACCATTTTATTTTAAATATGTCCATAAGTTACCATTTCTATGAATCTAATTAAATTTCCCACTTGTGAATGACAAACACTTTTGGCTATTTAATTAGATTCTTTAAATAGATTTGATTACTAGGCTCTCTTTTTTGGTTTGAAACACTAAATACATGAATAGTTTTAGGGATTTTTCATACATTTGATGGTTTTTGGAGGGTTTAAATAAGATTTAATAGTAGCATATGTATTTAAAGTATTTACTTTGGTAACCCAAATCATATTTTAATCTCATATTTATACCTTTGCATGCTTGTGTCCATAAAATCTTTTGATCTGACATGTTTCCTTATATGGCATCTCATTTCCATGTCATTTATTTAATTTTAAAATATGACCGTTATTTCTTTGGATAGGTGTCTTCATCTTATTCCCAATGGAACTTGATTAAATTCACTCTATCAATCTCCTTAAGCGTCTCTTGGCCTTATCTTTCAATGTTGGCTATTGATTTTTAATCTGGGCTTTTGAGATTATGACACTTGGTAGCTCTGTGTGCTTTTTGTGTACCCTACTAACATTCTCCATTTAGTTAATGCTCTTACACCACATGGTGTCCTTGTATGCAATATGGGTTTATTGGCTTGATTTACATCATTGATATCCATCTGTATGGTTGAATGTGTACCATTGATATTTGATTTACATGATCAAATGAACATTATTGATATGTTAAACATATGTTCAAATGTAAGCCATTGATCTACTATAAATTCAATATGATTTTGACACATGTCACCATCATGTTAAATCTCCAGATCCTTTGACATATTGACTTCATGCTCATTGTTAGATCTCTATCTGCATAGTTGAATGCACATCATTGATCTTTCTTGACTTATTGACTTGATTCTTCAATGCGAACCATTAATTAGAATTTTTATGTAAGAATATGCATCATTGATCTTGATCCAAGAATTTTGACTTATTAACTTTGGGTGATCACCCGTATGCCATTGATTCTTAGTAGCCTTACATTTAATTTTTACCTATGAATAGTAAAATCAAAGAATAAATGCTCAAGATATATAATGACTTAACATAAATCTTAGTTTAAATTTTTAATGAATTAATAAACTCGATCAAAACTTAAGCTAAAATTAAACTAAGACTAAGATGGAACAAAGTGACCCATCAAAAATATGAATCCATATTAATACAAACTTAGGCTAAAGTAATTTAGACTAAGGTTTTGAATGTTATTTAAACTTGGATTCAACTGATCAATTAAGGACCAAATGTGAACATAATGACTCAAATGGGACCATATTAGTTAACTAACTAAGGGTCAAATTAACATTGAAGCATAAACCCATGAACATTTGTTCATTTTAATGAAGATCCATTGATCTTAGAAGATGAAAACACATGGGCCAAATGTTAGGAACATTAGATAATATCAAATGAAGCTTATGTGTTAACATGTCAATGCAAGATAGATCAAAACATGATATTCAATAATGCACTCTAATCAAGTTGAATGCCTAATTTATAGCATAATTTGCAAAATTTGAACAAGGGTCCTCATTTTTTAGAAATGGGGGATGTTGACCTCAACACAGCCTTCCTTTTCATGGGATTTATCCCATAGCAGCTCTAGATTAGAAATCCTAAAATATTTCACTTTATCCTTCTTATCAAACCATTTTTTGATAGATCCTTTATGCTTTCTAAAATTTAGTAAGGATTCCTCTTGAACATCTTCTAGATAGACAATGTCTAATTATCTTGAATTTACCTTTTCATTACCTTCCATGTACTATTGCATGAAATTATATGTGGGAGTCACAAATATAATTAGGAAGAGAGGTTCCAAATTATAAAATAGAAATAATAGTGAAACTTTTAAAGCATGTTGATATATGGTGTGATCAGCCTAGAGAGCATACTTCAATAATGAATGTTATTCCCTTGGTTTTTGCTCTATTGACTTCTTGATTGCATTTATTAGTTTTTTGTTAATTAACTTAGCCAACCCATTACATTATATATAGTAGTTATATTGGTATCTAAAAATTATCCCATGTTCATAATCCCATTTAGTAAGCTTTGTCGATTGGCATGTAGGGCTATTATCACATACTAGGGAAATTGGCATACCAAACTAGGTAGTTATGTTTTCTTCCAAGAACTTGATCACTTCACTAGTTATGCTATTATTATTTTTTGATACCTCACCCCACCTTGTAAAATTATATGTGTTAGTGAGGATAAATTTATGGCCTACTGAGGAGTTGGGATTTGTGACTTATACGAAATCCAATCCCTATTATGTAAAAGATATTTCCTCCACAATAGGTTGTAAAGGAATTACATCATGAAAGTCTCTCTTGGTAAATGTTTCACATTGATGGCATGATCAAATATGAGCATGAACATCCTTGAATATTTGAGTTCAATAGTATATAGATCATAGTATCTTATCCACAATAATATTTGATGTAGGATGACCACTACCTAACTTTTCATGAAAATTAGCCATAACATCTTTGGATTCTAATTCTAATAAACATCTGAGATAAATACCTTTATAATTTTTTTAGTACAAAATCCATTTATTCATCATATATTGATATATTTTAAATCTAAGATCCATTTCTACATTGAGTTCAATCCAGGAGTAGATTTTTAGTAAAGAAGATAATGAGTGACTAGGGTATACCAATCTTAGCAAGGTAGTTGTGTTTGGTCAACTTAGTATACTATGATTTAGAGATCAATCATAGTGATTAATTGAGTGAGACCCTATCCTCTAACCAAATTGGTAGGGTTGATTTCCAAATCATATTATTTGAGTTTAGCCATACATCTACCTCTACGCTCACCTAATTCATTTTGATCCAACATGAGCTTGATAGTTGTGTCTAGAATAATTGCATGCACTATATTTATGAGGATGTAGTGTGTAAATTTTTTATTACCTTAAACAAAGTGTATGCATGCTTATCTAATGTAGAATACTTGAGTACTATGTTTTTTAGTTTCATGCTTATAAAGGTAATTAACGCTCCTCTTTGTATAGCCTCTATGTTATAACTACAATAATGGTGTGTTTAGACACAAAAGGATAAAGATAAAAGTCTTTGGCATAATTTGGACTAATTAGCATAGGTGTCTACATTATTATGTCTTTGATGTCGTGGAAGGCCTATTTGAGTTCAAAATTTTACCCTACTTTTACATCCCATTTGAGTAAAGCATTTAAAGGTTTAATGATCTCAACAAATCTAGAAATAAATTTATGGATAAAGTTAATTTTCCAAAAGAAGGATTTTAATTATTTCTTGATATTAGGTAGAGCAAATCTGGAAATTACATCAATAAATTTAGGGTCTATAAAAATATCTTATTTTGTGATGATGTATCCAAAAATCTCACCTTCGATGATACCAAACACATTCTTCTTTAGGTTTAAGGAAATGACTTACCTTTTACATTATTCAAAAAAAATCTACAAGTGGCACATGTGATTAGACCTGCATTTAGAAAATGGTGTTAATATTGATTATGATCAAAGTTTATGTACAAAGAAATCTGAATACATAGAAAATAAATTGAACACAATAATATTCTATTACTCTCTTTCAATTCTTCTTCAACTGATTATAAATGACATTTTACAAAGCTATATAGGAAATATATTTCCTATACTCAGGATAGTAATATCCCTACAATCTCTCACATGAATATCTCCAAACTATATATGAAATATATTGTTACAATAATATATTCATATAACTAAAAATCTATCTAATAAAAATCTTCCTTATACTATTTTTATTATTCATAACAATAATATACCACAAAAACCTAGTTATGTAATATTGTTTTAACTAATAATATTTATGTTATTAAAAATTTATAATTTGAATACACCCTAACATTTGACCCTTGTGAAAATTATTAACCCCTATTCTACACCCCCTTAATGTGAACATGGGGAAGACATCAATCCCATATATACACCTATACTCATGATTCAGTCATTTGCATAGGACATTCACAAACCTTACTGATGGGTTTTACATATAGTTTACCAACAACCAAAATGAGATGGTTTTCAAGAGGATTACCAACACCCACAAAAAATGGTTTTACAAGTGGCTTACCATAAAACACATCATGACTACAGTACAGTTACTATCTTTCTTCACTATCACATATTTAGAGTAGTTATAGAGAAATTTTTGGTTCACTTATTACACATGTAAATAGGTATCATCATCTATTCTTATTCACACGAAACTTAAATCAAACACACAAATGAAAATAAAATGCACTAAAGTAGACATGGCCCCATCACTAGTGGCTAATGAGAGGCTTTGAAGCCTACTACCTCCATTTCATCTGACTTCTAATAAGTGAAGTTGCTTACTCAGTCAATGAAGTCAACATGTGCTCTAATAATTTTTGTAGGTTCACTATAATTTTATTCCATATAATTTGGAACCCTTCTAATCCAATTGTCACATACAAGTGATAATGCATACATGAGACAATTTTTCTATTTTTACAATTTTTGAAAATGATGACTCGCTAAAATGATGTTTGATAAAATGACTCAAATTTTTGATTTTTAACATTTTATGACTAAAAGACTAATGACTCAATGCACTTTGACGTAAAAATGACTTTTAACCTAAATATATTTTTGACAATATTTGACATACAATGACTTTTATAAAATCTATTGACTAAATAATGACCATAAAATTAGATTTTATAATGACTATAACTAGATAAATGATAACTATAACTGATAATGGCTCTCTACTAGTGAACACTAACACTATAAAAATAATAGATCAAACTATATGATCAATTTGTGACACTTGAAAACAAAAAATCTAAGAAAAATGAATATCACTTAATATCAAACACATAATAATAGCCTAAAAACTAAATATTCCTTAATCAAATGAATCAATGTTGGCAATATATAGACCATAAATGTATTGAATAATATATAACTATATTGAAATTTAGGGTCAATGTGAGAATCAAAATATATCCAGTTAGTATATAGTAATCACTGGTAAATTTGGGGTGGCATCGAAAGATTAGGCCTGATAAAATTATGAGTCTGAGTCTACAAATGAGGTCATACTAAGAGTGATCTACATGGATAACTGACTATTTACTACTACTTGTTGGGTGATTATAGAGTTGATTTAATATTCACTGACTTTCACTAAATATTCTACTATAGCCTTCATAACAAAGAATCTAGTAGACAATCTAATCCAGATGACTTGGGCATGAGTGTAGTTCAAAAACTAGACCCTTCTTTTCATGTTCCACCTTGTCAAAATTAATTTAAAATAAGAGAAAAATGTAAACTTCTTTTTTTAGATTCTAATTAACTCATTCCTAGCTAAAAAATAATCCCATGTTTAAATATAGCTAATTTATGGACAAGGCAAGTGCAAGGAAATGACAAGGTCCAAGATTGATGTAAAAAATATAGATATTACCATTATTATTACCATCAATGATTTACCAAGTCTTAATGTGCTCATATCTACACATGTTTGGGTAGAGTACATTTGCATGAGGATGACATAGGTTAGATGATCACTTGGGTCAATGTTAAGCTATATTAAATGGAGAACTCAAGAATACAATTAGATAGCATGAAGTCCATGAGTAATAATATAGCATGGGACATAGATCAGATATTGTTCCTCACTGAAGATTGAAATACCTCCTAATAGAGTCAAGGGAAATTAGATTGCAACACCATATATATATATATATATATATATATATATATATATATATTTTAATGATGTTTATTCTATTTCATGTTAGTTATATGAATATGATCAGACCATAAAGCAGACTACACATATGAGATTTATAAAGATGAATTAGCCTAGATGTATAGGATACAAATAGTGGTATTCAAATAGATGAAGCAAAAAAACAAACAACCTCAAGCTGAGTTAAAATTATTTAAATACCAAACACACTACACTATTAATTCTTATCACAATCTTATTTTCTCATCATTCGGGGCATTCAAGAACTATTACGGTTCTCTCCCTGTATAATCTCTTAGGTCTTCATGATGGATCTAAAAATACCCACTCTAATACCATATATTGATTTTGATCAAAGTGTATGTATATAGAAATCTGAATACATAGAAAATAAATTAAACATAATAATATTCTATTACTCTCATTCAATTCTTCTTCAAATGATTAAAAATGACATTTACAAATCTATATAGGAAATATATTTCCTATACTCAGGATAGTAAGATCCCTACAATCTCTCGCATGAATATCTCCAAACTATATATGAAATATATTGTTACAAAAATATATTCATATAACTAACATTCTAACTAATAAAACTCCCCTGTATAATATTGTTATTATTTATAACAATAATATACTAGACAAACCTATTTACATAATATTGTTTTAACTAATAATATTTATGTTATCAAAAAAATAATAATGTGAACACACCTTAATAATTAAAACATCCATGTAGATTACAATGTAATTTCCTATTAACCCTTCAAAAATAAATTCCATGGCCCTTTGAAAGGTTTCCCCTACATTTATCAAATTGAATGGCATTCATTTGTAAGTAAAAGTGTCTTATTTCATGGTGAATGTAATCTTGGCTCTATATTTTGAATCTACCTGAACCTAATTATACCATGAGAATATATCCAAAAAAGACATCATATGGGATCCACTTACCATTTAGATTACCCTATCAAGGGAAGGCAATGGATAATTGTCTTTGTTTGAGGCTCTGTTTAGATTTTGATTGTATATAAATATTATAATATCTCCATTTTTATTTTGAATAAGCACCAAATTTCCTACCCAAGTGGAGTGGTGAACTAGAAAGATTATCCCAGCTAATAGAATATTTTGACCTTCTTTATGTATAAGCAGTTCTAGAATTGGGTTCACATGCCTTTATCTCTACCTAAATGGTTTATGATTTAGCTTAAGAGGAATGGTGTGGGTTATTATCTTTGGGTTGAAGAATTTGAGATATACATAGGCCTTGAAAAAGATGTATTTATATATCATCCTTAATTTTCAAAGTTTTTTTACCTTGATGTTTATCCAATAAGGACCAATATTAACATTTTTGGGCTTTCCTAGGGATCTAAGGTTAATGGTTTGGCATTTTTATGCTCATATTTTGGATTTTCAAGCGGGTGCATAGGGATGCCAAAATTAAAAGTCCTTTAAAGGGAGATCATCCATTTTGGAATTTGATTTCCATTTATCTCCATAACATCATCATAGTCAAATTGTTGTTCGCTAGGATTGTCCGTTTTTGTTTCATCAATTATTTGAGCCTCAAACACCCTTTTATTATGAAATAACTCTATGATATATTGGTCATATTTAAAGACCTATAAATTTTCTACATTGTCTGAGACAAGAGGATAAGGGACTAAGTAAATATAAAATTCATGTAGTTATATGTCATCTAGAGGTGTCATCTTCCTAACAAAGGCTACCAATGAACCAACAATTTGGTTTTCATCTTAGGGGATGGTAATAATGTTAAAAGTGATGAACATTTTAATTAAATTCCACACCCTATGTTGGTATTTTTTGAGGTAAGACAATTTACATTGAAATTTTCTCTTAACTTGGTTCACAACCAATTTAGAGTCACTAATCACTCTTAGCTCTTTAGCCTTATGCTTCAATATAAATTACATCCCAAGGATTAATGATTCATATTCTACAAGATTATTAGTTTAGGGGAATTGAAACCTATAATAATATAGATACCTATTTACTTATAGGTTTATCGGTATAAATCCTACCCCATTACATTTTTTAGAGTGGGCCTCATCAATGTATAGGGACCACAAGCCTAGCAGATTAGGGTCATTGATAGTTGTGTCCTTAACAAGCTTTGTATACAACATAAAAACTCTAAGTCAAAGGATACTAGGTTCACTTTCTCATTAACTATGTTATAATTAATTATCATGTGCTTCATCATGGGTTCCCTATCTACTATGATCTGATTGATTACACCCCTCCAAGGCAACCACATTGGAATAAATTTATATGTGTGTGTGTGTGTGTGTGTGTGTGTGTGTGTGTGTGTGTGTGTGTGTGTGTGTGTGTGTGTGTGTGTGTGTGTGTGTGTGTGTGTGTGTGTGTATTTATTCAAGGATTTTGACCAATACCAACTAAGGAACATATCATAGGGTTAGAAAATATCCACAACCTAAATATTTATGAATTTTTGAATCTTAAGCTATGATTCAAACTATATATACACATTGAGTAGCTCACCAAATACCTTAACCTTAGACTTGTCTATCTAAACCATGATTTTGTCTAATTTGATAGGGACTAATCCTAGATTTTTCACAAACTAATATGGGCATCACATTGGCTAAAACTCTTGAGTTTACTAATAAATTATGTAGGTTTTTACCAAATAATCTCATAGTTAAAAAAAAGGGTTGAACTTTAGTATTATTATGAATGAGCATGTTGGTGTGGGTAGTTTTTCTCTTTGGCTGAGTTAGTTTTTCATTAAGTGATTTTAGTAAAATATCACATTGCTCCATGTTTTGAATAATCTCATGTAGTGTAATGTTAGATTTAATCTTCTTCATGTTTTATACTACGTTTTACCCAACTTTTATTTGGATTAGCTAATTTTCCACATGGGCTTTAGATTCACTAGGCTTTGGAGGTTATGG
The DNA here is from genome assembly GCA_037957365.1 of Torreya grandis. Taxonomy (NCBI): domain Eukaryota; kingdom Viridiplantae; phylum Streptophyta; class Pinopsida; order Cupressales; family Taxaceae; genus Torreya; species Torreya grandis. Next base: position 684,685 of record JARHVA010001780.1, read on the forward strand.
GTCAATCTTAGCCTTAAGATCATGTAGAGTTACACCATTTTTGGGAGGAGTTAAGGTTGTGAGGGATTGATATTTCATCTTATTCATAAGGGTGTAATTACTTTGTACTAAGGGTTCTATCAATGTTGGATGCCTCTCTAGGTGATTGGTAAATACCTCATATTCTTCCATTTCTCTTTGAAATATGTTAAAGGCACTGCATAAATGAATGCAATCTATCTCCCCATGATGTGTTGTGTTATGCACATGACACTAATTTAGGAGGGGTATTTCACATATGTTTATCTCATGAAATTTTATTGGGTGAGGGTTATAAATGGTTATTAGGATGATTTTAGGTTTTATTTTGTCTTTGATAAGTGAAATTCATGTCAGAACTCTCTGCACCAAACTAGCCCATTTATCTTTGCAAGCCCAAGAAGCCATTACTCAAACTTTGCACCATAAATTGGATAGCATCCAAATCATTATTAGTAGACTCCTATGGTATGTTTTAGATGTTATCCATAGTAGGAGGTAGTAAAATTTATTTGTGGACTTGAAGTACTATTTCATTTCCTATCAGATTAAAGAAACCTAGGTGTTGATTAGGTGTGACATGCCTCAAGGGAAGCTGGTTAGTTATGGGTAGTGGTTGAGACATGGGTAGGTTTTGGTTTGCATTAAGAACATGATTCAATGTTGTAATGTTTAATAAAACATTAGGAATGGGATCCATCATCTAACCTTTTGGTTTGAGCTATCAATCAACTTCTATAACTTCAATATAAGCTAAAGGAAAGTCTACCACCAAGGAATCCCTTTTTAAAAACATGGAAATCCATGGGTCAAGTGCATTCTTATACATTTATAAGTCTAACTAAGCATTAGTTCTATAAAGAGTTATGACTTGGCTATAAAGTTTTTGAAAACAAACATTAAATTTCCTAATAGGCTCATTGGGATCCCTTTCAATGCAATCAAATTGCAAGTAAAGTACACTAGGATCTATGACTTATCTGAATTAAAAAATGAAAGTATTATTGAATTGATCCCAACTTGTGATAGACCTCTTAGGTATATTTAGAAACTAGTCATAAGATGAATCCATAACTGTGAAGGGGAGAAATTTGTAGGAAACATCTTCATGCTCAACATTCAAGAGTCTAAGAATAATTTTGTAAGATGTTATGTGTTGGTAGTCCTTCCTACATTAGGTGTGAATTTTGGTAAATAACTCTCTAGATTCCTAGGTAAATTATTGGCAAATTTAGGAACATTTATAGCACACCCAACAAACTAAGCCATAGGGCCAGCCATGGTTAAGGGTTGATTTAGATTAAATTGAGAAGATGAGTTGATGTAGGTAACAATTGATCTAAGCCTACCTCTACCAGTTTGTGATCTCCTATGATTTTTTAATGGTGAAATGATATATCTCCTAGAAATAGATTGGAACCTGGTCATTCACATTATAGGATCAAATGTGATAAAAAATTTAATAGTTTAAAAGGTCAGAAAACAACAATTTTCAATCTAAAAGAAGGCCCTCTTTCTAGTGCTTGTTGGTTTTTTAGATTGTACCCTAGCTAAGAAGGGGATTGTTTAGGTCCTCTGCTCAAATCTAGTCCAACATGGAACTGACCCTAGGTAGTAGGTCACCTATCATAGGGTTAGACCTTTGGAAAAGGCCAAATTTCTTTTGAATCTATCACCTAAACTAAATTATGATTGGGAAAAAGGAGAGAGAAATAGGTAACAATGCATAAAAACATGTAAAGGAGGTGATACACCAGTAATGTGATTATTCATCCACTCTATCTAAACTTTTAAAAACACTAATGAGATCAGATCTACAACTCCAAATGGCTTTTTATACATTAGTATTTCATGCAAAGGTTCCAAAAATGATTAAAAACTAAGGGAAGTGATGGAGAACCTTGATTCAAGGCACTAACTAGTCAATGTATCCACTTTCTAGCTTTAATTAAATGACATTTGACACTAAACATGACCTGTAAAACAATATAATCTAGTAGCTAGGTAAGATCAAGATTTGATAAAGGAGAGATTTATACCACATATGCAAATCAATTTGACATTGATACACTATACCATAATAATAAAACATAAAAAAGAGTCATTTATTTATCTCAAGAGGTTATAAAGATCAAATATGGGTAGAGTCTAGTCATGCCCAAGAGAGGGATTACCAAACTATTTTCAAGGCTAAGAATCATGTATTTATATAAAAGAGAAAGAGAGAGTTATGCATCAAAAAAGGTTGAATCACTTTTAATGGATTAGAATTCTTAAGGTGTTGAGACATGGTCTTATTAAGAAGGCATAATTTCAAAGGATTTACAAAAGAATTTAATGTTCCATGATCCTTATCTGGCCACTAAGTTATCATCTCAAGACTCCATGCCACCTTTACTTGATCTGTTATGAGAACAAATCCTTTATGATTTGAAATTGATAGAGATTCTTGGTATGTTTTGAATGGTCAGATGTACCTTTTTGTCAAGACTATAATTGAGCATAGTTCTCTCTATAGATTGAAAACCAATCATATTTTTGGTTTTCTTGTAGTTCAACACCTGGTCTTATTTCAAAAACAAAATGTTGACCTTTGACTTAAGTAGGTCTAAAAGACCTATTATATCTATATAGAGCTCAAATGGTGATGCTTGATCTTAAAATGTGACCCTAGTTCAATCTTGGATTGCCATTGAGCTTGAATTTTATGCCTTCACTTAACGTGGGTCTAAAATAGCTTCTTCAACTTTCATTGAAAATATCTTGGGCTCAATTTATCTCATTGGTTATCAATCTATGACTTGGTTTGTTGTCTCTTTAAACCTATTCACTCCATTGATCTACCTATGCATGGATGCCTTCAAACCATTGATCTTCTATCAACTGAATGCATGTGTGCCACTTATCATGCATGTATTTACTGATCAAGATCCTCTAACCTCTTTAACCTTTGCTGACTCTATCGATCTCAAAATATGAATGTACACACACCATTAATCTTCTAGGGACCCACTGACACTATCAAGATACCTCATTCCATTAGATCAAAGTGTATGATTGAATTTGATCCCTTGATCTTGGACCTATTTGAAACCCTAATGGCTATTTTATTATGCTTAAATTTGACATTCACATGAATGTTATTTGACATCCACACAAATGTATTTGATGTCCCACATACCATCAATTTTAAACTCATATGGATTTTTACATTGTCTTTAATTTGACTCTCATGTGAATGTCTCCCATTGATTCATCAACTTTGAAGATTCACATCTTGAAGTGCATGAATCATGGAGGCACCAAATTTTTAATAAATGTTCTTGACGTCAAAAACAACAAACCTGTTTGATCTATAGGTCTTGGGAACCTTCTAGGTGAAGATATTAAATTCATAAGTTGACTGGTCTATTCATTCTCACATGATGTCTTAATGATGGTTTAATTTTTTTGACCAAGTATGGTAAACTTAGCAAAATATAACTAAGGAGCCAACTTTGAACATGCATAACTTCTACCACACTTATGTGGATGATCTAAAACTTAGTGTGTAGCAACTAGGGACCAAGATAAACAAATTCATACAATCATTTTCTTTTAAAACTAAGCCATGTGTGAAATATGGCCTTGTCAAACAACTTACTTAGCTTTATTTGAGCTTCTTCAAAAATTGCTATGGAAACTTAGCAGATTTTGCTTGAGAGGCCAACTTTGGGTCTTCATATCTTTTGATGTGCTTTGGAATATGACCAAAAACTTGGTGCATATGTTCTTGGGACTAATTTAAATAAACCCATATGACCAATTCTACCTAGCTCATCCACACATGAAAATTATGATGTTATCAAAGTGCCTACTCAAGATTTATACCACTAGACTCAAGATGTCTAGATGAACACAAAGTTGAACCAGGTGAATGCTATGCACTTACATACTTATTCTAGGCACTCTTGGTATCCCATAGGTTCTCTAAAACCCATCCTATAATTTATAAATTTAAATTTTACACTTTAAGTTAAAGTGTTTTAAAAGCTTCGCAAGTAATATGATATTCCTCTTTTACCATTGGATCCTTCTCTCAATCAGGAACATTGCTTAGTCTTTGAAATCTATGTATGTAGGCCAAAAATAGACAACATATTTGGTGACTTAGCTATAAATCATGTCTTTTATGCTTGAACTCATACCATGTACATGGATTTTAAATCATAATAGATAACACATCTATTCCATGACTACAAAAAACTTCTTGATTTGCAAAGACAATGGACTCCACCAAAATAGGTAAGGAAACAAAATAAAGTAGGAAACTAACCTAAAAAAGTAAACATGCAAACAAAACACTTATCTAAAACAAAATATAAACAAAATAACCTAATTAACCATGATAAAACATGGTCCACCTGGATCAAAAGGGAAATTCATGAACTCATTCATTACAAAAGATGGTACAAATTGCAAAGTATGGGTTTTATTAAATATGAAATTTAAATAGGCACTCTTTTTGATAATTATTTCTCTTAACATCTCTTGAAATGAACCATCAACATTAAAACTAGTCACCAATAAAGATAAATTCATCTTTCACTTCTAGATCCTTTTTATGTTGCTTGTCAACTACAACCTTGTCAAGTGACATATCATATATGCCTTCTCCTTAAGTGACCTTATCTTTATTATGAAATACTACAAGCTCATCAATCTCTTCAAGGATTTCTGAATAGTCAACCCAAGCTATATCATGATCTTTAATAGGTGATTATTGATCAAATTTCTCATAAACATGTTCTTTAATGGGAAATATATCTTCACAAAAATCTTCAATCTCTTATAGAGATTCAAGATATAGCTTCCAATCATTATTTTGTTCCTCACTATGATCAAACTAAATAAGATCAGATTGAATGGTATCTTGATCTTCCTCAAGTAGATATATCTCAATATAATTTATGACTTCAACTTACATCAATTCCTCATGGAATTCTTGCATATCAAGATCAACCTTTTCCTGCATACTTGAGATAACTCTTCAATATAAGCTATAATCTTAGTTTCAATTTTTAAAAGTTAAGTATCAATAAATAACTCTTCATCATACACACTTGAATCATCTTCTTCACATTCTCAAAGATCTTGACTTGTAGCTGTAACTTATTCCTTTATTTCCCATAGAACATGTTCCTCTTGAAGAAGGGAGATGGTGAGGGTAGTGAAATTCATTTGATTGAGAGATATTATAAAGCATAGAATGTTGATCAAGATAAATTTTTGGGATCTTGAGGGAAATGAAATTATTTATGGAATCTTGAAGAGGATGGAAAGATAAACTTTTGAGAACCTCTACATTCTTCTCTTTCCACTTGTCCATTACTTCATCAAGGTTTGAAACCTTTTTGTCCTCATGGATAACTTAATCTTGAGGGGTAAGTGATGAATAAATTATACTATAAGAAGGTTTAGACTCTTTAATATGCTCTTAAATTAGCATATGAATAGCTTCTTTAATATGTTCTTGACTCTAACTAGGGATCTTGATTGGCACACACTGATTATGGTCAAGAACTTCATGAGAATAAGGAATACAAGAAGATTGGTAAGGAACACAAAGGGATCCTTGAAATAACTAGTTAAACTCACCTTTATATCTCTCTTAAGCCTCCATCTTTTTTAGTACAAAAATACACAATTCATTCCTCTCCTTTGGATAATTGGATACATTTAGAAATAACCCATTCACTTCCTCATACTGAGAATTTGAACAAACTTTTCTTGTGTATGCTAGTAGTTTGAGCTTTACTTCATCCATTATCTCTTGGAGACAAGGATACTCATGTGAAACATCATATCCATATGGGAAAATTGAAATCTAGTCTTGAGATTGATATGGTTCATAAGGAAGGTAAGAGTCATGCTCTTAATAATAAATATCATGGGAAATTTGATAAGGCTCATCATGGCTTTGATAAAATTCTTGGTAACACTGATTAGACTTATAAAAAGGCTCATATGGATCATTATAGGGATGGTATGATCCATCATAAGGCTGATAATGAGGTATTACATAGGGATTTACTTTATACAGAGCCATGAAAACAACATAAGGATAGTATAATGAAAATGAACTTGTATGGAAATTATCTAGACTGTTAAAAGTAATTGCTTGAGCTTAAAATAACCAAATTCTTCATGAAGAACACTTCTACAACTGAAATTCCACCAAGAACATATCCAATGGGTCCCATTGGGTGTGCCAAAATTTTTTGTGTTCTATATTGCACCCTAGCTAAGAAGGGGGTTGTTCAGGTCCTCTACTCAAATCTATTCCAACATGGGATTGACCCTAGGTTGTGGGTCACCTATCATAGGGTCAAACCTTTGGAGAAGGCTAGGTTCCTTCTATATATATATCACCTAAACTAAATTATAATTGGGAAAAGGGAGATAAAAATAGGTAATAATGCATAAAAACATGTAAAGGAGGTGATACACTAGTAATGTGATTGTTCATCCACTCTATATAAACTTCTAAAAACACTAATGAGATCATATCTACAATTCTAAATGGTTTTTTATGCATTAGTATTTCATGAAAAGGTTTACCAAATGATTTAAACCTAAGGGAAGTGATGGAGAGGCCTAATTCAAGATAATAACTAGTCAATGTATCCACTTGATATATTTAATTATATGACATTTGACACTAAACATGACCTGTAAAATAATATAATCTAGTAGCTAGGTGAGATTAATATTTGATAAGGGAGATATTTCTACCACATATGAAAATTAATTTAACATTGACACACTGTACCAAAATAATTAAATCTAAAAAAATCCTTTATTTATCTCAAGAGGTTACAAAGATCAAATCTAGGTAGAGTCTAGTCATGCCCAAAAGAGGGATTACCAAACTATTTTCAAGGCTAAGAAGCTTATATTTATAGAAAAGAGAAAGATATAGAGTTTTACATCAAAAAAGTCCCAACCACTTTTGATGGATTAACATTATAAATGATGATAAGACATGGTCTTATGAATAAGGAACAATTTCAAAGTCTTTGTAAAATTATTTAATGCTCTATGATCCTTATCTGACCACCAAGTTATCATCTCAAGACTCCATGCCACCTTTAATTGATCTATCATGAGAACAAATCCTTTATGCCTTGAAATTGATAGAGATGTTTGGTATATTTTGAATGGTTGGATGTACCTTTTTTTGAGGCTATAACTAAACATAGGTCTCTTTATAGATTGAAAACCAATCATATTATTGGTTTTCATATAGTTCAATACCTGGTCTTATTTCAAAAAAAATGTTGACCTTTGACTAAAATAGGTCTAAAATACCTATCCTATCTCTATGGATCTCAAATGGTGATGCTTAATCATGAAATGTGACCCTAGTTCAATCTTAGATTACCTTTGAACTCAGATTATATGCCTTTGCTTTGCTTGGGTCCAAAATAGCTTCTTCAACTTTAATCAAAAATATCTTGGGCTCAATTTCTCTCATTGGTTATCAATATATGACTTGGCCTATTAACTCTTTAACCCTGTTCACTCTATTAATTTTCTTGTGCATGGATGCCCATAAATTATTGATATTCTACCAATTAAAAGCACTTATGCCACTTGTCATGCATGCATTTTCTAATCAAGATCCTCTGACCTCTTTGACCTCCACTCACTCTATCGATCTTATTATATCAAAGCATGTGCTCCATTGATATTTTGAGGATCCACTAGCACTGTCAAGCTACCTCTCTCTATCAAATCAAAGTGTACGATTGAATAAGAACCCTTGATCTTGGACCTATTTGAAACCCCAATGGATACTTTATGGTACTTAAATTTGAAATTCACATGAAAATAATTTTAAGTCTACATGGATGTATTTGATTTACCATAGACCATCAATTTTAAACTCATATGTATTTTTATAGTGGCTTTAATTTGAATCTCATGTGAACATATCCCATTATTTGATCAACTTTGAATATTCATATCTTGAAGCACAAGAATCATGGAGGCACCAAATTTTTAGGAGATGTTCTTCGGGCCAAAAATAATGAACCCATTTGATCTATTGATCCCAAGAGCCTTCTATGTGAAGATATTAAATACACAAGTTAACTAGTCCATTCATTCCCGTATGACGTCCTGACGATGGTTTAATTCATTTGGCTAAGTATGGGAAACTTACTAAAATATGATTAAGGAGATAACTTTGAATATGCATAACTTCTACCATACTTAAGCAAATGATCTAAAACTTATCACATAATAACTAGGGACCAATTTGAACAAACCCATATGATCATTTTCTCTTGAAACCAACCCATGTGCAAGATATGGCCTCATAAATATTCCCACTTAGATTTATTTGAGCTTCTTTGAAAATGGATAAGTATAAAAACTTAGTGGATTTTGCCTGAGATGCCAACTTTGGGTCTTCATATATTTTGATATGCTTTGGTGGATGACCAAAAACTTGGTGCATATGTTCTTGTAACTAATGTGAACAAACCCATATGACCAATTCTCCGTAATGCATCCACATGTGGTAATTATGATGTCATCAAAGTGCCTACTTAAAATTTATATAACTAGACTCAAGATTTCTAGATGAACAAAATGAAGACACGGATGAATTTTATGCACTTCCATACTTATTCCAGGCACTCTTGACATCACATAGGGTCTCTTCAACCCATCATGTCCTTTATAAGTTGACAATTTAGACTTTAAGTGTTTCAAAAGCTTTGTAAATAATATGATCTTCCTCTTTTACCATTGGATCCTTCTCTCAATCAAGAACATTGTTCCATCCTTGAAAGCTCTGTATGTAGGCCAAAAATGGCCAATAGTGCCAGTTATTGTTTACTCCAAAAAATTTCTTTAAGAACACTTATGAGGTTAAGTTATAATAGAGATAAAGGTAGAGGACAATAAGGGACTTTAATCCTCCATTTTAAGATTAATATATGGATAAATCCAAGGTACAATTGTAGGTATATGGATCCATAACATATCTTGATGGGAATAGCTTCCAAGAGAGGAGACCGCTACCACCAAAAGCTCAATATCCTAATTGAATGTATTTTTTCTAACTTAGCCTTGATTCTGAACTACTATTGTGTTTTTTATTTCACCAATTTTTAAAACAAGGGAAGGGTATTTCAATCACAAAACAAACATAAAAGAGATGGAAATGTAAGGTATAAAAGAGAATCTTTTATCATAAAAATACCAATGGTTCAAGAGCTAAAATATACCATTCACAGTTATACCATTGTGTGCCTAGTTTAGTAATTACAAAAATGTTTATCCACTTAGTGGAAAAGATTATAAGGATAAAAAATTGAATGACTAACTCAAAAATTATTTAATAAATATAAACACACTAAAAAGGATATAACAAACTTCACATAAGACTTTCAAATTTCCCTACAGCTGCAAACACATAAAGCAAAGAAAGTTCTAAAGTAAATGAAAAGAATTTACAAACAAACTAGATTAATGTAAGCACAATCTAATTAATACATTCATTAATTAGAAATAAAATAACATAAATTCCTTAGAATAAACATAAACTCTAATAAAAAAACCATGGACAACATTCCCAGGCAAGAATATAAAGTGAAAACAAGAAAAATGATTTTATTGTGATTTTGATAGAATTTGTCTACATAAAAATGATTACCTTTTCCCCATCACACATGCCTATTTATAGACAATCTCAGCTCATGGAGTAAAATTATATTAAAATTCATCCCACTATTAGGGAAGCTACAAGAATTTAATCTGATTAGGGAATGCAATTGAGATCTTGATATATTTTCTATCTTAGCCGTGATTCATTAATACCGAATTCATCTTTTAGCTCCTCTAGCTAATATTTCCTTCTATGACATACCTAAATTAATGATAATACCACTTGGTTTACATTCAATTTTGAGTCCATTTAGATGCATATATCAATTTAAACTTGACTTTTATGTTCCCTAATAATTTTTTTATTTGAACTACATTGAAGCCCAAAGTTTATGTCAAGTTTGGGTAGGATTTTGTTCCCTACCTTCATGTCTACATTTTGATTGATTATTTAGGCAGATGGAATAGTGTTTTATTGCACTTGATGGGCCTAATGGTTATGGGGACATTTATTTTTATTTTTTCATTAGTGATTTGACTTGTCATGTTGGCCTTGACTATCAAGTTCTATTTATCTTCTCCTTGACCTTTTTGCCATTACTATATCCTTGTTTGACCTAGTATTCTCTATGTTTTTATAGATTCATAGGGATTTGAAAATTATCACTCCCTCAACACTTTTTTATCCTTTCTATGAATTTTTGCTTAATCTTGGCTATTGGTGAGCTCAAACCTAACATGATCATGTCACATGGCATGATCACAAAGCTTTCAGTATAGTTGGGTTCCTTGCAGTGACCATGCTCGCTATATGATTGGGTCTCATGAGCCATTGATCTAAGGGATTATAAGGTCAATAATTAACTATTAATTCCTAGATCCTCACTATGTTATTCAAATTTTAGGCTTCTACAATGTTTCCATGTGGTGGTATAGTGGCCCTTCAGGGCTTAGGGCAAATCAGCTTCTATGAGCCATCAATCTAGGAGATTAACGATTAATAGCCTTAAAATTTTACTATGTTTTAATATTACTTATGATTTTTGACTTCCATAATGCTTCCATGTGGTGGCATCATGGGCCTTAGGCCTTAGAGCTCATTTTTCCTTATTGTTTACTCCCTGAACTAGCTCTTCAAGATTGTCCCAGGTGGAATGATCTTAGAATTTTGAATATCTCCAACACATACAATATTTTTCTTCAATATCCTACTTTTATCAAAGGCCATGTAAAATTAGGTTGTTGATCTAGATATTAGATATCCTAAAGGAGATCTTAGACTCTGAAGGCTTAGTCAATTGGGTGTATTCTTTTGGCTACAAAACATAGGACACTACCACTTACCAAGTCATCATTAAATCTTCATTGTGGGGCATATTTCAAACCTACACATTTCAATGAAAAAGGCTAAGTATAAAAACAAAAAATATAAGGCACAAAGAATTAAATTAGTAATTAATATATTAAAGATAAATTAAGATTTTACATTTAGACATGTCATTCACATGATTGAACCTATGTCATGTGGTATTTTTTTATTGGTGACATGTGGCATGATTTAATTCATTTGAGACCCAAGATTAATGTTCTAATAATAGATAGATGAACATCAAATTTAGGCTCATGACACTTACATCACTAGGATCCACATGTTGGTCCCTCATTAACTTAGTATGTGCTCTTGGTCTCACAAGATGATGCCATGTGGTATCATCCTAACTCTTCAAGGTTTGATCTCATCAAACATGATCATGCCATGTGAAATAATTGTGGGCATCTTGGGCTAATTATTGTTTTATTCCCTTTTGATCTAAGGGAACCTATGAGTCATTCATCTAAGAGATCAAATGACTAGTAGGGCTTTGAGGGTCTGGTGATCCTTTGTGAATACTTTGAGTCCTCAACTTCTATGATGGTGACACATGTAATCTCAGGAAGTCAAGGAGATCCTCAAATTAGAATATTTTTTGTGATCAGGATTTTATTGAATATGGGCCATATTATGAAATATTCAATGGTTAAGGATGAGTTGAGAAGTTTTTTAGATTTCTACATTACTTTGATTAGGCCCAATTATCATAGATGTGACACATTGTAATATCTTGAAGTGAAAGGCCCAAAAGATTTAGAAACTTTATTGAATGTTGAAAATAGTTTATTACTTACATAAATGAGGATTGTCTGATGAGAGATTAGATGGCTTATAATGATTATGCATAGCACTATTGATGGACTTAACTAATTCTTTGAGACTCCAAACTTCATGATTGAACATGATCTTGAGAGGTGGCATCTTTGCATTAGATATTGGCTCAAAAGGGTTGAACCTAAAAAAAGACAAGGCAAATATCCAAGTAGTTGACTAATAAGTTAGTAAATAAATGAAAATCAAATACACACAAAGGAAAACCAACTTTTCACATAGATGAATGCATATTTCAATTAGATCAAGTAATTTGCATAGATTAAACATAGACATGGACCATTTAAACATAAATGAAATGATTTTGAACATATATTTAAGCAATGCCAAAGGAAATTTTCATGTTAATTAAACCATTTATAAGCATAATTATCTTGATTATTTCATAACATAGGCCAAAGTTTAAGGCAATGGATTATTTAAAACACCCAGTTAAATCAATGGTTAAGCCTAAGGTTTAATGCAATAAATAATTTAGAATGCTTAATTATACTTAAACATAGACTTCAACCAAGTTAAATACTAACTTAATTTGAAAATCCATATTTAATGATTTTAAAGAATAAATTCTTCACACAAGACTTTCAAATGAATGAAGAGTAATTATAGGCTATTTTCAACATTTTTAGAATAATTTTATTAGTCAAAGTAAAATCTAAACAAAATGGGTAGATTTGATGAAGCATTATATTGAGGTTAAACTTGAAATAAATGTAGAACATGTATACATAAAAAATCATACCAATGAAATCCACAACTACTTAAATTATGTTAGAAGTGGACTCAATGAGAAAATAGACCAAACAAAGATTTAAAGATTGAAAACAAATGAATAACTAAGAAAGAAGAGATGAATAAAGAAATTATGCTAAATCAATAGGGTCCAAATATAAATAAATGAGGGTGGGGCATGTTAGCCATAACATCACCTAAAATGGGCTAGAATAGTAGTCAATTGGAATGAGTTTGTGGTTTTACCCCAAAAATTATGCTATAAACATCCACTTAAGCTTCATTGACTTGCACATAAATATGAAACCCTAATCATTATTTTACCTTTTTACTCCAAGGATATTGTAGAGAGGATTACAAATCAAGTTAGTCAAGTATTAGTCCATAAATAATGAAACATGCATAATGAACTAACTAACTAAGCCTATCTATTCCTAAGAAAATTACAAAGGATAGAAAGAAACAAATGAAAGAAAGCAACACCATATTACCTTCCTAAATGGATTCACCATACCCATGTCACTCAAAAGCATGTTATCCCTTGATGAAGCATCCTTGTCTTTGTTAACAATGGTGGTAAGCTCCTCCAATGCTTCAAAAACACTCCATAAAATCTAGGCTCATGATTCCAAATCACTAAACTAGCCTATTAATGAAGCTTGCAAGAAAAATCTATGATAAAATGCAAAACCTTGTGGAATAAATTTAACATTATAACTTTGCAATATTCAAACTTAAAATTCATGTCCATGGCCTCTCTTTTTATAGATTTTTTAGATTATTCAGGATCAACCATGACCGTCCATCTCAAGATTGAGATGTGTGGCCATGGATAATCCTAATATTTAAAATTAAATCCATAATTATTTTCATCATGACCTTGAAAGAAGGGGCATTGAAGAGGCATGGGAGGCATTAAATAGGTATGGGTGACCCATAATCTTGATATTTGTGGCATTTATGGCCTAGGGATGTATTCCCAAGAAATGATGTCACTTGATGATGTAGTTAATAGGAATCAATTTTAAAAAAGAAATATTCAACAACTCTCATGGAAAATCCACTTAAGCTCCTGATTTGGATTAATTAGCCTTAAACAAGGTTAATCAACATTTGTGCAATTATTTGAAAATTGGTCCTCTATAAATCAAAATGGTCAGAAAGTCATATTACTGAGTTGTAATTTGACTCAATAAGAATTAGAAGGTGACGTTAGATGAACCAAAACCATATTTCCATTTAGGATGTTTTAAACACAAAATAACAAAGGTATGTGGTGTGTACCAATAAATTTAAGAGAAAAGAGTGATCCAAAGCACAAAAGGTGAAATCATCATTTTGACTAAAAATGAATTGATCAAAGTTAGTTGACCCATAAATTACTTTGCTCTATTTAGGGATAATTTTACCTAAATTGGCACTTTGAAGTGATAAATTCAAACCATATATGTCATTTTATGGATTTTGACCTAAAATGTGCATTTCAGTATAATTCGAGTAAGATTGACAACTTCAACACAAATGGTGTTAGGAATTGGATGTCTACATTTTCCCCCTAATTGAGAAGGTGTAGAGAGACATTCAGGTGAAGCAACATCTTTTTAAAGAAAATATTTGTCAAAAATAAATTAGAGCAGACCCATGATTCCCCCTCAAGAGGACATACTAGGATAAAAGAGAAGGATGAACTCTCAAAAAGAGAGAGAAAGTGAGAGATTAAACCATAGAATAGATCACATCCAAATGAGATAATGCTTGCACACATTATTACCATCAATGATCAAAATATAATGAGAGGTATAATAGGCCCTAGAGATGGGGGGAATGGGAAAGATAAAATCCATAAATGTAAGGGACACACTATAAATGTACCCAATTTGAGAGTATAAGTTACGTGTTTATAGCATTGATCAATCCTAAGATGAGTTGCACACTAAAATATTTCCATCATGGGATTTAATATGGAGAGCTTGGAATTAGAGGAAAAGGGAGAATGTTCTACATTAGGAAGGGAAGAACCACTAAAATAGGGTCTCTAAAGAGAAGATAATAAGTACTCTAGTAGAGTAGATTTGATTATGATAAAATAGTTTTACCCCAATAGGGAAAATTTTGATCATTGATAAAGAATAAAGAATAAAGAATGATTTTTTCCTTGTAGAGCTGATTTGATTTAGACATGGTTTATATGTTGTGCCCTAGCATGGGCAATTGGCAGCAAAAATAGCTCAAAGATATAACCAAAAAGATAGGTTAAAGCAAGCAAGCACAAATGTACATGCAATGGTGTAATGGCTTAGAAAACCATATGAAACCAAGCATATGAGAATGCACAAAGTGATGAGAGAGGTTAAAAGAAGAATGGAGATAGCTGAGCTGACCTCAATAAAAATTGAGCACTACCTACATAGTTCCATGGAATCATGTTCTAACATGAACTTTAGGCCAATGTAGTTCACCCAAGTTTGGGAGAGAATGGAATGAGGAATGATGAAAAATGACCAAGAATTGATTAGACTCATAATTTATGTAAAGAGATGCACATCTAAGCATAGACTTGAGTACTAAAATGCATGTTTACCTAGAAGACTAATTCCATATCATGAGCCTAGGTTTTTCAAAGTGTTCTTGAAAATAATTCATCAGAGTTGATGTTGATGTTAGGACGTTGATACCTAAGCACAAAGTGCTTGATATAGCAAAATGAATTAGGCATTATAAGTATGAATAAATTAGAATGACATAAGATTCTAATTGGACTAAACTAGTTCAAATGTGAATATCTATAACTAAGGATAATGGTAAAATAATGACCAAAACTAGAGTTACATGGATTTACATTTAAACAAAAAAACAAAGACAAAGAAAAAGATAAACATAAATGAACCTAACTTGAAATCAATATATGATCTTTCAAGACTTAAGTAGGAACAAAAATGTTTAAAAACAAAAGGCAAGGACATCTTAATGACATGAGACCAAGATATGAATAATCAAGATCCATGTGGACCATTAAGGCATTCTTAAACATAAAAAAAGAAAAATCAAATAGAAAAACAAGACACCAACAACAATCAAATAAAAAAAAGGTCCAACAACAACATAATAACATAGGATCAATATATAAACAATCAAGATCCATGTGAATCATCAAGATGGTCTAAAACACAAAAGAAAAGAGAAAAATCAAATAGAAAAAAATAAGACACCAACAACAATCAAATAAACAAAAATGGTTCAAGAACAACGTAATAACATAGAATCAAGTTATAAATAATCAAGATCCATGTGAATTATCAAGATGTTTTGAAACACAAAAGAGATAAGTAAAAATAATAAAGGAAACACAAGACCAAGAATGGAGATAAGAAGTAATAAAAAGAGAAAAGGAGAAGAAATAAAAGGAGAGGTGTGAAAGCACAAAAAAACATCAATAAAACATAAAAAAAAACACCAAGAAAACTCAAATAAACACACACACACACACACATAAAAACCAAGTTAGTGTAGTTTAAAGACAAATGTTCATGCATGCATGGTAGAGGCATTACTTTCTACCACAACATAACAAAGAATAATGGCACGAAAATTGTTCCCTAATTAAAGAGGAATAATGATAGAAGAAATGGGGGAAGAGAAGAAAAGGAAGGGGTTAGTTGAGCTAACTCCAAATGTATAAGACAAGTGGATGCTACCTACATAGTTCCATGGATGCATATTCCAACATGAACTTCAAGCCAGATGTAGTTCTCCCAAGAAATGGGATAGAATTAAAATGATGATCAGACTAGCATGATTAATGTTATATAAGAAATGGAAGATATGACAAATAAATGAGAATGGTCTGGTAAACAAGAATCTCATGAGATGAGAAAGAATGATCTTGTAAAATGGAAAGTGTGTGGGATAAGATGAAATAAACTAGTGTTTTTATGCCTGAAAAATGGCAAGAGCATTCAAACTTAACAGTTGCTCACAAAATGATGAGAGTGTGGGATGGTGGAATGGGAATGTACAAATTTATAGAAGCATGCGACAATGTTTTTGTTCTTTTGTGGGTCATGCTCTAATGTTTTTGGTATTTTTAGAGTATTTTTAATGTTTTTGGTGTTTTTGGGATAAAATATGCACAAGGTGGGACCATCTAGTTGAGGAGATGCACATCCTGAGAGTAGAGGTTCCAATAATATAGCTAAGTTGGCTATAATGGCCTATGCTTGAAAATTGGTGAGAGTGAAGTTTTTGATTAAATAAGAAAGAGTAGCAAATACTAGAACTGAGAAGATGCATCTATTCACTTATCTAAAGCTGCACAAGACTATCCTAGTTGAACTAATTTATAGAACTGTTGATGAAGATGTTCATAATGTTCATGAGACATAGTTGAGATCATAATTGGTCAAGGGACAGAAAGTGTTCAAGCTTATAACATGCCTTAGACATAACAAATATGTGCTTCTCAAAGAGAGAAATCTAGAATGGGATGAATAATGTGTTTATAATGCCAAGGATTCAAAGCCTTTACTATCAATAATCATGAAAAGTGGACCAGGGTAGTATAAATGTGTTTAAGGTAAGATAAAAGGGTGGGATAAAATTATGACAGCATAAGTTACCCCCAAGTCAAGGGTCTTATAGACAATGGTTCAAATCTATTCATTCATAGAACCTCTTAAGGTGTATGATGTTCATGGGCTCTAAAAGTTCTTCACCATTATTATAACCAATTAGTATGCTCTTGATCCATAGTTTGTTGTGACAATATATGGTCCTAACTAATTAGTTGCCTTTCTTTTTGGGTTCAACATTCATGTTCTTTTTGTTTTATTTCAAAACTAGGTCACCAATCTCAAATTCTTGAGGGAGAATGCATTTGTTTTAGCTTCTCTGCAATCTATTTTGATAGGCCTACAAGTTTTCTAGGGAAGCCAAATGCTTACCATCAAGAAGTTATAGTCCTTGTAGTCATGAGTCTCTATAGTCTTCATCATCTTTAATGTGCTCCAATGATATTCTTAATGATAGGATCTCAATCTTGATTGGGATGATAGCTTTGATGCCAAAAACAAGGGAGTATGGAGTAGCTCTATTTGGGGTGTGATGATTGGTTCTATAAGCCCAAA
Organism: Torreya grandis; assembly: GCA_037957365.1. Taxonomy (NCBI): domain Eukaryota; kingdom Viridiplantae; phylum Streptophyta; class Pinopsida; order Cupressales; family Taxaceae; genus Torreya; species Torreya grandis. The sequence goes on from JARHVA010001780.1 coordinate 702,418, forward strand.
AGATAGGAAAGAGTTGTAAGTGCCAATTATGGCTAACATCATTGAAAATCTTCTTTAAGATGAATAGAATGGTTTTATTTGATGCCTTAGCTTATCTATTTCCTTACAGGTTATATGGACTAGATTTTTTGTGTTTGATCTTGAATTTTGCACAAAGAGATTTCACATCTTGGTTCACAAAGGATCCATCGTTATTGGATATAATATGGGATGAGATGCCATATAGATATATGATATTGTAATGAATTAATTTGGCTATTTATTTCCTAGTAACATAAGTGAGAAGAATGGGCTCATACTACTTGGTAAAGCACTCAGTTGTAGTCAAAATGTGCTTATGACCATCTGAATATGTTGGGTTAATTTTCCCAATGAGATCGAGACCCCATGTTGATAATGGTCATGGTGTTGTAATCAGCTACAATGGTAAGGAAGGTACATGTATCAAATTATCATGATGTTGACAAGGAACACACTTATTTACACAATTACAAGCATATATCTCTATTTTGGGCCAATAATAGCCTATTATGAGAAGTTTCTTTGCTAGGACTACACCATTGGTATGGGCCTCACACATTCTTTCATGAACCTCCTTTAGTGTTAGCTTGGAATCTCCCAAAGATAAATAATTAAGAAGCATTCCATCATAGCCTTTTCAATAAAGCATGTTTCCAAGGAGGATATAACATGTTAAACAATGAAGTAATATTTTTTGTTGGTTGTTTGAAAGGTTGGTGAGAAATACATGGCTATGGAAATAGTTATAAAAATCTTGGTACCATGGTAGCTTAGGTGAGGGATTAAGATCAGCAATGGTTTATATCCTCTCTAAATTTGATAGAATATGTTCCAGCTGAAAAATATTTTCAATTAGGAACTGATACTGTTTAGCATTGTCATGCATTTGAATCATGAAACCAATTGTTTCCATGGCATCAGTAGATCTGTTGTTTACTCATTGAACTTGCTCAAACTATAGAGATTTAAAATGTGTTTTAATGCCATCAACAATTTGCTTGTAAGGAATAATCTTATCATCTCTTGTTTGATACTGATCAGTTGTCTAATTTATGATTAGTTACGAATCTCCATAGACCTTTAAGCTTTGAATGTCCCATTGTATGGCAATATGGAGCCCTATAACTAATGCCTCATATTCGGCCATATTATTAGTACACTAAAATTATATATAGAATACTTTGGGGATGAAATACCCTTGTGGCATGATCAATAATATGCCTACTCTAGACCCTCAAGATATGAAGGATACATCAAAATAGAGAGTCCAGTATTCAATTTCTTATGATGCATGTTCTATCATCATGATAGAATCATTTGGAAGGTCAAATTTGAGAGGTTGAGTGGTCGTAATAGGAGCTTCTACAAGTTGGTCTATAAAAACCTATACTTTAATTGCCTTTTGATTTTGGTACTCAATGTCAAACTCACTAAGGAGAATAATCCATTTAACCATGTATCCTCAAAGAGCTACTTTAGATAAGAGGAAATTGAGAGGATCTACCTTGGTGATAATGATAGTTTTTTTTATTTAGCATATAATTTCATAATTTTTGAGTGGTGAACACCATAGCTAAGCATGCCTTCCCAATAGGCATATAATTATGTTCATAGGCTACTAATGTGTAGCTAAAATAATAAACAACATGTTCCTTACCATGATCATCATGTTGAGCCAAAAGTGCCCTCAGTGCATGTTTCATGGCTAATATATAAAGTAGTAGTGGCTTTCTTTGTGTTAGAGTTTGTAAGACTAGTGGATTGGTCAAGTATGTTTTAATCTTTTCAAATACTATCTGACAATTTTCATCCCGTTGGAATGTTACCCCTTTATTTAAGAGATGGGTAAATGGGTGGCACTTATTTGCCAATTGAGAAATGAACTTGCATATAGACTAGACCTTTCCTTGTAGACCTCACAACTATTTAAGATTATTTGGTGGAAGCATTTCTATAATAGTGATGACCTCTTTAGGGTTGACTTCAATCCTTCATTTTGATACAATGAACCCTATAAATTTTCTTAATGTGACTCAAAAGGCACATTTCTTAAGATTTAAGCAAATTTATATGCACGAAGCCTCTCAAATATTCTTCATAAATTGTCAGGGTGTCCATCTCTTGTTCTTTATTTTTCTAGTATATCATCAACATAGTCCTTGACAATGTCATGCATCATGTCATGGAAGATGAAAGTTATTGTATGTTGATATGTGGATCCAACATTATTCAAACCAATAGGCATGACTTGGTAGTAGAATGTCCCCCATAGAGTGGTGAATGTATTCTTATGATGACCTTCAAGGGCTATTTTGATTTGATTGTAACCAAAAAATCCATCCATTAAGGATAGCATCTCATACCCAGCAGTTGAGTCAGTAATCATGTCAATGTTGGGCAGAGGAAAATCATCTTTAGGGTGTGCTTTGTTGATATCATGAAAATTATTATGAACACGTAAGCTTGGGGCCTTTTTACTCACTAGCACTATGTTATAAATCTATTTAGATTAGTCTAGTGGTCTGATAAAATTATCTCCTAACAACTTTTCTAACTCAGCCTTAACCAAAAGGGTAATGTGTGGATGCATCTTTCTCAACTTTTGCTTGACTAGTTTAGCATCAGAGTGAGTAACAAGATGATGCACAATTAAATATGGGTCCAAGATTGGCATGTCAAATTATTCCCATGCAAATATGTCTATATAATCTTTAATAATGGATATAATATGTTCACATTCTACTTCAATAAGGGAAGCTCTAAGATAAAGAATTTGAGAATGGGTTCCCAAATTCTCTTCTATTATGCTCTCCATAAGGAGTGTGGATCCATCTTCTAGAATTGTAGGCAATGTATGTTCATGATCATCTTCTTCTACTATAACTTCTTTTTGTTCCTCCCAAAGATCTGGATAATATGAAGAATCAAAATCTACCTTCTAGGTAAAGGCCAATTGGAAAAACCCTCTGGAAACTCAAGAGCAAGATGCTCAAATATTTGATGTTATTTTGAATAGATTCTTGTACTAGCTATGGAACTTGGGCTAGATTGACTTTTTACATCCTGAGGGGATGAGCAACTTTCCTACTTGGGAGTGCCTGAAATAGGTTTTCACTCAAAGGCTTGTCTTTTTCTTTACTTTTTCCCTGATCAACAAGTGCCTCTAAGACATTTTCACTTGAATATCTCGATGTTTGTTCTTTATTATGACCAATAAATTTTTCTCTCTCTAAAGTAGGTAGAAGAATTCAATGAAAAATAAAAATCTTTCTTATGATCACCAATGGGGAATGCATCTCATAGGCCCATGTATTCTATAATTGATTCTTCATTTTGAAACTCATCGAGGTATATGACTAAATTTTGTTGATCCTAATCTATGAATTCAAGATGGCAAAGTCATAGGTTATAGTGAGGGTTTGCTTTAGGATGGGAAGCACCAATGGTAAAGATATAATGTCTTGCTTTAGGAAGGAAAGCACCACTAGGACAGGTTTTTGCTTCAGGATGAGAAGCTCCAATAGGATGGAATTTTTCTTCAAGATGGGAAGATCTAGTAAGTGTTATGGTCAATATGGAATTTGAATCAAATAAACCTGAGTCAACAAGCTCATCAAAAAGGATATAATGGGATGTTTTGTCACTATTAGGAGCCTTATTACTAATCACTTTAGAAGATTCACTATCAAATGTTATGAGGTCATCCTCTAGTGGTTTAAATCTGAGAGCATGATTCCAATTGACAACTCCAAATGATAAGGGTTCTAAAATTCCTTGCACTTATGGGCCAAGGCTTTTTAGTGTATAATCAAGATGATCTATTATCCTATTAGGGATAGGATACTTTGGATTCTAAAAATAATCAATAAGGCCTTTAGAATATAACCAATCTCCCTCATTAAAATCCTCTTGATCTTTCTTTGGTAAAATTGTAGGTACAAAAACCACAGGAGGTTTTGTTTGATTCTTCTTTGGTTTCCAAATTTGATAAAGTTTTTTAGGAGTCTAGGAAGTTTTAGGCTTGCCAAATGTTTTAGGGGATTTTGGTAAGTTTGTAAAATAGAGGATGTCCTTTAGATGGTATGTGGAAATGCCTACGTCTTTAATAATAACTTGTTTGGCTAGAGCTAAAAGAAATAGATCAATCAAAGTGGAGGCTAGATCTCTATGGTCTATATAATTAGATGGATATGGATGAGAAATGATGGCTTTGTTATTATTTGCAATGAATTCAAAACCTAGGCAATAGTTATAATTATGAAACTCTACTTCAAGATGTTTGTAGTATTGGTATGGTTACTGATCAGTGGGAATAGTAACCTTGATCCCATCATGGGGAAATTTAAGGCATTGATGAAGAGTAGATGGAACTACCTGTACTTCATGGATCTAAGGATGACCAAGAAGTATGTTATAAGGAATCTCAAAATATATAATATGGAATAATATGTGATGATAAATAGACCCAACCATGACTGGTAACCAAATTGTACTAGATGACTCCTCGGTGTTGTTGTAAGCCTTAATTGTAATAGTTTCTGGATGAATGGCTTTATCCATGTAACCTAATCATTGCACCAATTTAAGAGAGATGATGTTTAACCCTAAACCATTATCTATAATAACCTACTTGATCTTATGATTTGCAATGATTATCTCAATGTATAGTGGGTTATTATGGTTTGAGCTAAGGGTGGACATGTCCTTTTGATCAAATGTGATTTGCTAAAATGAAGATAGATGCCCAACTAGGTTCTAGAACTGATCAAGTTTTATATCATTAGGCAAAATAGACGCTTTCAAAAGTTTATTGAAGATGGTTTTATGGACATTAGATGTCTACAAAAGTTTTAATATGGAAATTTGTGCAAGGGTTTTATCTAAATTATCCATTAGACTATAAGGCCTTTGAATTATGGATTGAACTAGTTTAGTCTTTATTGGGATAGTATTTGGCTTTGAAACCTTTGGCATAATGTTCTCATTGGATTTATGGAGAGAAGTGGGTAAAGGGCCTTGGATGGTAACTTGTGGGTGTCTAGTTGCAATTACACAACCTAGAGGTGGCAAGGATTTATTATAATTAGAAGAGGGAGACAAAGGCCCTTGGATGGTGACTCGTGGGTGACTAACTATATTAATATAATTTTGGGTTAGTGAGGAGATTTTATAATTAGAAGAATAATACTATTGTTTAGGATTAGTAACCCATGTAAATAGAGTAGCAACATGATGATGTAAACTTGACATGGTATTACTAGGGGGAGAGGGTGCTAACCCTATAATGATGGGTCTTATGTTACAAGGAACATGAGATTGTCCACATAGCTTCACAATAATAGTGGTAATGTGGGTTACAAAATGTGTCCCATAGTGTAATTATAGTCATAAGGTACATTGTTATAAGCCACATTATTAGTGTGGGCATTATGATCTTGATTATGCTCATTACGATTATAACCATATTGTTAGTTTTGATTGTACCTCTATCCTTGATTGTGACCATTTTGATTATTTATTGGTGGTGGTGGATCATGTCGAAGAAAGGGGTCTTTGTAGATTCCCATATCCTAATTTGTGTCTTGATTAGGGGTGAACTTAATTTTTAGTTCACCACTTTCAATAAAGTCCTCAATAATATGTCATAATTGAATGCAATGATATGCACCATGACCAGAAACATGATGAAAGTTACACCATTCATTCTCTTTGTACCAAGCTAATTTTGGTTGATCTTAAGGAAATGGCCTTCATATTGGCCATATAATTAAATTAGCTACAATGAGCTTTTGTAACACTATTATAATCGATTCTCCTAACTTGCTAAAGACTCTAAAATTGTTATGAAATCTTCATGGAAGTTGTCTCTATAAAGTAGGTACTGGATTTGAGGGAATTAATTTTATATTTGAAGGAGGCATAGCCTATACTATTTATACATGTTTTGTTTCTATCACCCCGTTTCCAACCATGTTATTATTTTTTCTAAAGCCCTTAGGCTTATCCTACATAAATATTTGAGCTGGTGATTTATTCTGATTAGACACTTGTCCTTGCACAAAAATCATAATAACGCCTTTAGAAATAAGAGCCTTCTCAATCTACACTCCTTTATCAATAATTTTTTCAAATGAGTTATCACAAGTTAACTGTAGATTATGCATAACTTTAAGATACAAATTCAACCAACTATTTTTCTAGAAAATTATGTTGAAAGTGGCCTACCAATGCTCTCCACCTTTGTAGATATGCAAAAAAAACTTTCACCATCACACTACTTGGCTTTGCATAAGTCAACAATGATCACTTTATGTTCTATGTTATATAATAAATGGTTAACAAACTTTTTTGATAAGTCATTCCAATCCATAATTGATCCCTTGGGTAATTTAAGTATCCAATCAAGATCTTATCATTATAAAATTTGTAGAAATAGTTATAGTATGTACTTGCTACTATAAGCAACCTCCTGACATAAGACAAAGAATGCTTATATGTGTTCTCATATATCTCCTTTCCCTTTGTATTTATCAAATTTGGGTGCCTCAAAATGAGGTCAAAAGGGGTTTTGTATAATAGATAAGTCAAATGGATATGGGCATATCTCATCGAATTTGTATTTTTTGACTCTATTATTTGTCTCCAATCTTTGGACAATTTCCTTCATAAAATTCCATTCTTGCATGTTTGGTGCATTTGTGGATTGGATAAAATGTTGTTGGGGTGGAATGTGCCCCTAGTTTCATTGTTGTTATGGTAGAATGTGCCCCTAGTTTTGTTGTTGTTGGGGTGGAATGTGCCACTAGTTTTGTTATTGTTGGGGTAGAATGCACCCCTAGTTTTATTGTTATTAGGGTGGAATTTGTCTCTAGTTTTGTATGGATCTATAGGGATCATATAATTTTTGATCCATGATTTGTTTATGATTTGTTTCTTGAGTTGAGAACATAGGCCATTGATTCTTGGATTGTAAAACATTCCTTGAATTTGGTTATTTTGCATTTTGTTGATTTTGGAAATTTCTATGTTTATTCACCAATCTTTGGGTTGGTTGAAAAGAATTAGCCAAATTTTCTTGAGGGATTTCCTCAATAGAAATTAAATGTTTAGGTTTATGATTTTTTAAAGTAACAAGAGGTTCTTGATGATTGAAGAACATATGTTCCATGTCAAATAGAACACTTTGTAAGGTCTCTTGTGACTTTAACTGTTCATTTAGATTACCTTGATCCACTATGTTAATGTCCTCATCCAATACTTGTTGTGTACTTTCAACCACATTTCCTTGTTCTTTTGAAGCATTATTGTTAATTGAAGTGGAAACTAGGGAGTTAGTTAATTCTGTGACAAGTTGATCTGCATATCATTGACTTATTATCTTGATCTTAGATAGAAGATCTAGATTTGTGGGTTTTAACTCTATTTGTATTTCTTTTCCTTTGTTAGAGGAAGAAGGTATGTCCATTTATGCAAAATCTTGCTCTTATTGTCATTGTTTTCTTTCTCTAACTAAGGTATGCAATTATTTTATAGGAAAGTCAGAAGGTAGTCTAGCACCTAATTCTATCAATCTAAGAAGGGATTCATCTTGATATTTTGGGGTTGATATCCATTGTAATCGTCTTCAGATCTTATTTTTGTAGGGATATAATAAAAAACAACGGGGTTATCTTTACCATCATAAAATTGCCCATCTTCATAACTAAGGCCATAAGAGGCCCCATTACGAGTGAACCTTTGATTCATGTCTAAAAAGAGCTACTGTGTGTTTAACTAATCTTTAGACCAATGCTTGAAAGCTAAACAAAGTATGATTTATTTCTCTTTTAAATAAATAACCAAGGTACCAATGAGACTATAAGGGAGGGTGGTTTGAAACCATGCACAATTTAAATGATTTAGTTCATGAGTTTACTCAACCTTTGGTAAAGTTAAAATCGTATAAATCAAAAGAGAGTAAGGTAACTCAAAGATCCAAGGTGAAAACTAGTACACCAAAGTCTAGATCTTTGTGATACACCCACATTGTAAAACCTAGCTTCAACTTTGACAAGCTGACCTTAGAAATTTAGAGGAAAGCTCTCTAGATTACAAAGAAAACAAAATGAACTAAGCAACTCAAGATGTAAAAACATACACAAATCACTAAGTATAAATCTAGGACCAAATAGGTAGGACAAAGTCACCACATGATTCTAGTAGGATAAAATATGTTCTAGAACTCAAAGTGTGAGTGATACACAAGATGGCTTGAGTCCACCAAGATGATAATGTGATTTTGAGTCTTAATAAATGACCTTCAATCCAAATGGAAAATTGAACCCAAGTGAAAACAAGCTTAGTGCATAAATGGTGAACCCACTTTGACACACCAACCCTTAGAACTCAAAAAAGTCCAATTTTTAATGTGGATTATAAATGAAGGATTTAAATAAATTGGTTAAAAGATCTAGATTCAATTGGGTAGCATGACTGCACTAAAGTCGATGACATGACACAAAGCTTTTGTCAGTAATTTGAATAAGGAAAAGATGAATTTTCCATTTTGATAGCATAACGCCTCCCTTGCTCAAGAAAATTGAGGACAATGTGTTTTTGTTAAGTTCATTGAGTTAACAAGTAGTTTTAGACACAAATTAAGACAAAGTAAGCTAAAGACAAAAAACAAATGTCTTAAGTCTAAACTGATAAGGTATGGCAAAGTGGGGTCTACTAAACTAGCAAGGTTTAGATCATTCTAGGGGAATCAATTACATAATGACTTTCACATCAAATGATGCAAAATACAAGCACAAAAATTGGGTGACCATGGCATTAGATAGTTTTAAAAAGGTCTAGTCCTTTTTACAGCCACTACATCCTGCTATTTGCTTAGTGTAGTGTGATGTCCAAATGCAGATATGTACCATGTGAAACTCCAAAGGAGTAAAATGAAGTCAGTGCCAAGAGGTGAAATCCCAGGTTAAAGCATCCCTAAAAAAAACATGGGAGGTAATGACGTCCCCTTTGCAAGCCAAATTTGCATGAAAATAAATAAATCATAAAATAGAAAGACTTTAGGTTAATTTTTAAGGTCACCCAAACTTTGATGAGTTTTTGGGGAGTGCTTTAGATGACATTCTTTCTAATCCTTAGACTAGGCTATTTGCAATAAGAATGGCGCTTTTGATTCCAAGGGTTCCCTAAAGGGGACAAATAGAAGAGAATACACACAACATTCCTCTTTTTTCCAAATAAAACCTAAGTAAAAAACTATTGTAAATAAGAATTGACAAGTGTGTTAAATTTTAAGCCCAAATGAAATATTTGTTGGTGTTCATTTAACCCCTTGGTCTTAGTTGCAAACTTTGAAAACATTCACCAAAACATCTAATTTCTTTGTTAAATTCCAAAACAAAGTTCCTAATTGATTTTTAAGCATGCAAAATGTGATTTAAACATGTTTTTATCAAATTTCAATCTTGGTCCTACAATAAAAATGTTAGCATGTCATTTAGATTTGAAGCCCTTTTTAGCTTGAAACAATGAACTTTGAAAAAATAGCTCTCAGGTCTATGTTTTAAGAAAAACATAGTGACCAACATCAGTTATTATAACCAACTATGGTTACTTTAGCTAACTAAGATCTAACTAATGTCATTTTTGCTAATCGACGTCGATTAATCTAGGTAACCAATGTTGGTGTTACTTACCGACATCAGTTACTGTGTAAAATCATGGTAAACGAAAGTGGAAAAATAAAGTTAGAAAATCAATATGCACAAGTTTTAAGGGTCCAAATGGCTATTTTAGAGTTGAAAAGTGATATTCTTTAGGTGTGAGATGCATCTTGTCCCACCAAACGTGCCAAGATGTCAAGAGGGTTACAAACCAAGTTATTCAAGCATTAGTCCATAAATAATGAAACATGTATAAAGAACTAACTAACCAAGCCTATCTATCCCTATGGGAATTACAAAGGATAGCAAGAAACTAATGAAAGAAAGAAACATCATATTACTTTCTCAAATGGATTCACCATACCCATGTGGCTCAAAAACATGTTCTCCCTTGATCAAGCATCCTTGTCTTTGTTAACAATGGTGGTAAGCTCCTCCAATGCTTCAAGAACACTCCATAAAACCTAGGCTCATGATTCCAAATCACCAAACTAGCCTATCAATGAAGCTTGTAAGAAAAATCTATGATCAAATTCAAAACCTTGTAGAATCAATTTAACATTATAACTTTGCAATATTCAAACTTAAAATTCATGTCCATGGCCTCTCTATTTATAGATTTTTGAGATTGGTCAGGATCAACCATGACCATCCATCTCAATATTGAGATGCGTGGCCATGGATAATCCTAATATTTGTAATTGAATCCATAATTATCTTCATCATGACCTTGGAAGAAGGGGAATTAAAGAGGCATGGGAGGCATTAACTAGGCATGGGTGACCTATAAGCCTAATATTTGTAGCATTTATGGCCTAGGGATGTCTTCCCAAGAAATGATGTCACCTAATGATGCAATTTATAGGAATCAATTTTCAAAAATAAATATTCAACAACTCTCATGGAAAATCCACTTAAGCTCTTGATTTGGATTAGTTAGCCTTAAACAAGGTTAATCAACATTTGTGCAATTATTTGAAAATTGGCCCTTAATTAATCAAAATGGTTAGAAAGTCATATTGTTGGGTTGTAAATTGACTCAAGAAGAATTATAAAGTGACATTAGATGCTCCAAAACCATATTTCCATTTAGGATGTTTCCAACATAAAATAACAAAGAAAAGTGGCATGTACCAATTAATTTAGGAGAAAAGAGCGATCCAAAGCACAAAAGGCAAAATCATCATTTTGACTTGAAATGAATTGATCAAAGTTAGCTGACCCATAAATTTCATTACTCTATTTATGGATACTTTGACCTAAATTGGCACTTGTAAGTGACAATTTTGAACTATTTATAACATTTTATGGATTTTAACCTAAAAAGTGCATTTGAGTGCAATTCGAGTAAGATTGATAATTTGAACACAAATGGTGTTAGGAATTAGTTGTCTACAGATATTAACACATCTATTTAATGTAAAATAAATCAAACCAAACCTTAGTTACCACCAAAAAGTGGTTTAAATAATATATTATCACCAAATATGCCACCAACTAAGTTGGTAATTAATTAAAATACATTAGGATCTAATAAGATTTATAAGTATTAGGAAAATAGTGTTATGCATATATTTATGATATTGGGGTTTTGTAAATAAATGGCATAGTGGAAGTGTTATAGCATATAATTTCACCCTTGTGGTATATTTTTTTAGACTCTCTCACTCCCAACTACAATATTGGAGTAACCTCAGTTTATGAGTATCCTATAATGAGGTTGAACCTTCAGAGAAGGCCAACTTCCTCTTCGTAAATCACCTAAACTAATATTTATACTTGAAAAAGGGATAAAAAGGAGGTATGATATGAGTAGTAAGACTAAATAGGTGATACACTAGATTAAATGACACTCAAATAATCTTGAAATAAAAACTAATATCATAAGAAAATCTTTGCTCACACAATCTCATAAGCTCGCTGATTTACATAAGTATTTCTTAAACTAGTCTCACTAAGCAATAGATGGAGTGAAGAGGGGTTCTAAAAATCACACTAAGCATCCATTAATGGTATACAAATCTCAAAATAAACCTGATAATAGCTTAAAACACCTAAAAAGAGGAAACAAAGAAGGACAATGAACATGGAAGAACACTTCATAAAGCCATCATACACAAGCTTACTAAACACAAGTTAAAGGCAAGAGATAGATGAAATAATAATCTTTATTGCTTCAAATTTAGTTATTAAAAAATTTTATAGGGTTTTTCCTTGTCATATGAGAATATATTTATAAAATGGGGGAGAAATAAGAGATATAGGAGAAAAGGGAAGAGAGAGAAGAGAAGCAAGCACTTAGAAATCAATAAATGAGACACAACCACCTTTCATGGAGTCTCAACCACATTTGGATCAATTATCACTATCTCTTCTCAAAAAATTAACCTTCATTAGTCCAAAATGTCTTCAAGCCTTCTCATTGGCTTAGAATGACAATTTAAGATGAAAACATTTGATGATGATGATGATGTCATATACCACTCACATGAGAAAAGTATTCAAAGACTTGGAAAACACATTGAATATTCCAGTTGCTCTTCCAACCTCCAAACTCTCCATCTTGGACTTGCAATTATAAAATATGCTTAGCATATGCTTAGTTTACTTGGAATTTTATTATTAATTAACCATGGAGGTTATCTTTTAGATTTTTATTTTTGATGTTTTTATTTTATTCTCAACTCATCTTTACTTCTCCAACCTTTAATAAGCTCCATGAAACCTATAAATTTCATAGACTCCATTGATGGAGGTCTTAATCTTGAGCCACCTTCAATGAGTTACTCTAAAACTTTCTCCCAAGGCCATTTGGCACCATAAAGGACCACCTGTATAATTGTAGAAGGCTTATATACATCTATAACATGCATATGAGGGAGAAAAAAAGTTTCATGTCACTTTTAGGACCTAAAACAATGGTAGAAATCACCATTAAACCTGCAACATTTCATAAATTATCAAAAAACTTGAGTTTTCAAACCTTTATCTCAACAAGGCACCCTATAAACCCTTGTAAATGTATACAAGTGCCATAAAATGATTATTTAGGTCCCATTATGCCTCTTTCATGCATTTATACCATTTCTCTCTTTGAAGACCTACAAAAATAAGCATTTTTGGGCCATTTTGGGCACCCTAAGCACCCAAACATGCAAAATTATTCTAAAAACTAAATTTTGAATTATTTTTATGTATTCCTCTACATGTTACAAGTGGTATCCAATTATTTCAAGGCCATTTCATGGACCTATGAGTCCAAAAATCCAAAATTGGTCAAAAAGCTCCTTCGACAGCTCAAGTAGGCTCACCTTCTTAATCATTGTTAATAAAATGTAAACCTATATTAAATAATTTATTTACATTTATATTTATTACATACACCCCTTTAACATCCCTAAAAATTTTGGGTTCCCATGCGGAAGTTATGAAAATACACATACAAAGAAATTTGCTTGTAAGGTTTGCAAGCATTTTGGACATGCCTATACTCTTAGTGATTGTTCATAAATCTCAGGCCCTTAGCCAACCTCAATCCATAATTAATTTCAATTAAATATGAGTACTCAAAACATAGTAAAATAATTTGTCCAAACTCTTCACATGGTGAAAGATACAAGCATTTGTATAGGGGTTAAAATTGGGTGTCTTAGGCGTGAAAAGCTTGAATTGCTTCAAAGGACCAATTTTAACTTGCCATTTATATTTTTTTATTTAAATCAAATTAATGTAACCTTAAACATCTCATAATACCTCTTCATTAAGTCACATTGTATTAAAAGGTCTAAGAGTGTCTTTTAATGGTGACTATTATTAGACGTGGAGGGGATTATGTCAAAACAGTGGGCACATCCACTTGTAAAATGACCTTAAAATATTATTAATAGGTATATTAAGTCATTATTACCAATAATACCAATTTTTATGATTTTATTATGGATACCTTAGATTGTAGATGAATTTTCTCAAACTTTACCCTATGTTACCTGCTTGCTTCCTTCATTCCTAAACTTACCCTCAAGGAATTTTTTGATTCAAACCTTGAATTTGATCACTTATATGGATAAAATTAGTTTTATAACACCATATTTCACCATTTTAATACCTCTCCAAGGCTTAAACTTCTCATTAGCACTCAATATTGATAAAAGCTTCATTTGATCTTCAATGGTTGCTTGTTGACTGCAAGAGGTATGTGTAGGAACATAGAGTATTTTAACATTTTTTATGAAATTTAGGATGGAATGGGATTATTTTATAGGTAATTTATACAATTATTACCAAATTTAATGCTTTCACTTGACCTGTAGATTTCCCAAAATGACCAATTCCTCTAAGACAGGCTCCAATCTTGACCATGATTAGACATGGGGTTGAATGTGCCAAAATATTGAATGGTTCACCTTATAAAAAAACATAAAAAAGATTTTATATATGTAAATCAGGTCATTATTATTATCTCCACAAATTTTCATGATTAGATCATGCATATTTTGGCATGTAGACCTCTTTTACTAAAATCTAACTTGAGTTGCCTTCTTGGTCAAGTTTCAAGACTGAGTTTTCTTCCTTTTTGCCTTGGTTTGTGCTAGAAAAAGTTTAATATTATTTTTAATTATCATTAAAATCCTCCTTTAAAATATTCCACCCTTAATTTTTCAACATTCAACCTTATGCAACTCATGCATGGCCATAGTTCCTCAAGGAAAATCTATGGTAACTATGTGTTTTCACTTCTGTAGGTGTTATTCAATGAGGTCAAAAAGGTGTATAATAGCTATTTTACCATGATTTTTTGTATATATACTCCTTAAACCATTTAAAAATTCCTTTAAATGCTCGTTTTATCCATTTGACACCTCAAACAAGCTCTTTAGGCTTCCACACAACCCAAATCCATACAAACTTGTACCTTCATCTTTGAGAGCATGCCATTACTTTAAATAGCTTGATCAAGGTGTTGGATATGTCAAATTATAAATTTGAATTTATTAATATCTCACAAACCTCACTTGGCTTTAATGGATGGTCTTAGCTTTTCCACCTTGGGGCATATGATTGTGTTATGGAAGATGCCATATATGGTTGTAGGTGATGTTCTAAGGTGCATGACTATAGTTTGTATTGTGAATCTCACAACATCTTCTTTAAAAAATTATCTAATCCATAATTTACTTATGAATATTTCATATTATTTGAAACTATTCAATGGGAACCACTATGTTCTCAATTTCTTGGCCTTGAAGATAAGTTTTTATCTATATGTGAGTGTAGGCAATGTTTAAAAGGTTGTAATTGAATATAGACCATTTGTTTGAAGTCCTATATCATCAATATAGACCTCATTCCATACCCAAAATTTCTTATGTAATATTCACACCATGATACTCCACCATGGAGCACCTTGTTTTAACCACTTTTTTCCCTCTTGAAGATAGGCCTACTTTCCTAAGTTCCTGTAGGTGTGTTTTTTGGGATTGAGAGTCTAACTGAGTTTGATTCTTATTGTCCCCTCCAAGGTCATACTTATTAATTTATTCCTTTTTAATACCATGTACTCCTTCACACCATACTACCATGACATAATTTATGAATATATACCTCTGCTTCAAACCACTTAATGTCAACCCTATGCTAGATGAAGGAAAACCTGATTATGATGGTTCTAGAAGTACATTTGTGTTGAAACTAACTATGTTAAAGTCTTTGAGAGTCCTTAACCATCATGATTTTATATATTTCATACTTGGAGAGTTTTAAAATGAATCCCATATTGGTTTTTCATATGGTGTCTTGTTTGATCTTTGAGAGCCTCTTAAATAAGGATTCTATCCTCTTGCCAGTGTATAAGCTTGGATGCTCCAAGGTGATGCCTTTAATGTAGGTATGATTGGGGGTATGAAAGATCTTGCCTTCATGATTTTATGGGTTAATTTTTTTCACTTTAACTTTCACCTAATGATGATGTGACAAGTCTCTCCTCATTCAAGTGGCATAATGGAACCACCTTAGGGTTGTAGGTGACCCAACTTTCAGGTGGATCTCTAGATTTAGGGCTAGTTCCCCTTGATATACCAATTTGATCAATAATACTACTAAAACTTGGGGGATGAAAAGGTATAATAATATCTGAAATTAAATCTAATCTATGGGAGGTGATACACCAAATAAGTTGTCTACTCACACCATCTAACATGCACTTGGAACCAAGAAGAAGTCTGCACATACACATCATCCAATGACAATCTTCCCTTTCACATCAATGTTTCAAGCATGGGTTCTTAAAGAGAGCCTAGGTTATGAGTAATTATACAATAGGCATTCTAAGTAACACTATCTTATAGACTAATAACTATACCTTTAATCCAATTAGACACTTCTTACTGACTTGCAAAAGGGAGATTCTAAAACACACAAGGCACTAAGAAGAGTAACATGTGAAGGTAGGCCAAACTACACCTGAACAAGACCAACAACCATTGTATGCACTTATTAAAATATTTAATGAGGTAAAAAATATATCTTTATTATATCAAGGCAAAAATTTGGTAGGGATTCACCATACCAAGGTGGAGAGATTTGTATAATAGCCCAAAAGGCTAAATTTATAGAAATTGTGAGAGGAGAGAGAGAAAGGGAAACTCAAGAGTAATTAATAACTTGTAAAATGAGTATAAGGATTTATTATATTCATATAATCATGTATTAGATATTTATTTAATGTAATCAAGGACAAATGTGCCTCAAACTTGTTCAATTCCTCCACATGTGATGTAGGTGCTTGTGTGCTTGCATAAGAAACTGCCCTCATGATTTACCTTCACAAAACTACTTCATCACTACATAGGGTTAGTTCTGATGATGTATATAAGTTTGAGGGGTTTACTAAAAATTAATCACATTCATTCTATTATTCTTTGATCATCCATCTTATTTAGGCCATGCACAATCATTTTTGGCAGTTTAAAATGACTAATTTCCATGCACTTCTCACACTTGGCACCCAAAATCTTTATAATTCTACAATATGATCCATGTAAAATGAGGTATGAAACTTTTTAAGAGTTCCAATATCATAATTTTCATGAAAAAAAGCTCAAACAGCTTCCCAATTGAAGACTCACTAGTTTTTACTAAGTGTGCACTATCTACCCACTATACTAGCTAAAATGAGAAAGGTAGCAGATAGACTTAGGAGTTTAGATACTTCATCAAGTGGCCATGGATACTTATAAAAATTATCACTCTACCTCCAAAAATTTATTATACCTTTTGAAACTTTCTCACACCTAAAAAACACACTAAAATTTCAAATAAATCCATGTTTTGACCCCATCCATAGATGTCTATACAACAAATTAGCATTGAAGGGAGCCTGAGAGAGTCTTCTACAATTTTGAAATTTTCATGGCCTTACCATCCAATTTGGATACTCCATTTACTTCATCTCTCCAATTATGTCCTTAGGAGGGTTTGTAATGGTTTTAGAGAGGTGTCTAGTCTTAACCTTCATTCATAAAAGTTGCACATTTAAGTCCTAAAATAATGCCACTGAGGGCATCTTAGAGACCCTCCCTAACATCCCCAAGCATCTTGAGTCCCCATGTAAAGCATCATGGGAGTTACCAGCATCTCAAGAGGTCCATTCATGATCTTCATATATATATTTTTAGGGTTTAAATGCATCTCAAGTACAAAAATGGTATTTTGGTGGATTTCCTACAAATTAAAGGTTGAATACATCTATCCACATTTTAGTCACATGTTTCAACTAGAGTCAAATCCTGATTAGCCCCAAAAGTGATAGGACTCTTCTTTAGGTGTTAGGTCTAGATTAGGTATACTAGGAATACTTGTATATTTGGACTCAACATGCCCCTCTAATGTCTTGTAATCACCCATTATACCTATGCTAGTATGAATTAACCAAGTGGTAAGCTTTGATAAGGTTGAAGATGCATATGACCTTTAATTTAGCTTCTAGGCCTAAGGGTTTCCCTCATGAATGGTTGTACCTTATTGGTATTCCATACTCTTATACTACCCTTTCATGTTTTTATATATGTAATACAACAAATCACACCCTATGAAAAGGTTTCCACACCTTCTAGTCCACCATCTTAGCACATATTCCAAAAATGTAGTCTTGGGTACAAGGCAAAGTGATCTATCTCTGAAATAAAATAGGGGAATGTTCCCATTATTTTTCATCAACACCAATAGTTTAAGGTTATTTTATAGGTCACCATGATGCTCTGTAGCAAATTTGGGCACCTAACTCCAAGATTTAGACCTTCAAACTGCTCAATCTCTTCAAGCAGACTTGTCAACAATGGACTATATGCAGGGTTTGAGACATTAATTATGTTTTATCTATTTGAGAATTTTTATTTGATTTAAATCATTGGATAGATAATTTAAAAGGTATAAACATCACCCTTGAATTTTTAGACTTTCTTTTCACTCCAACCTTCCATGCTAATGCACCTCCTTCTCCAAAATTACCTCTGCCTATAATGGATTGGGACTTGCTTTTGGGAACCCTATTGTAGGTGAAAATGAGGTTGCTTGAATTTGTTTGAGGTGTGGGATAATCCTTTAGTTTTTTATAAGATCCTAACATGTATGTCTAATCACCATCTCTTCTTTAAGAGCTTCTAAGACACTATTTTCTTCTTTGCACAACCCTGTCTAGGTTAAGGTGCATATGACACTGCTTGTAGCCTAGCCTATAGGTTATCATGGATTGAATTAGGTCTAATGAAGATTATAAAGGATTATTTTAATTTTACAACCTATTATATGTGCTTAATCCCACCATATTCACCTTTATTGTCTTTGAAAGCCCTCCTAGACACCTTTACTCCTCACTGTCTGGGACTAAGATAGAGTTTTAAGTCTATTATAGGTTGTCATGGCAGTGTTTGGAATTTATTTGATGATGATTTAAATATCCATGAAGTTAATAGAGTCATAAAACAACCTTATACATTTTACTCATCTTTCATACTCAAGACAAAGTCAAAACATCAACCGCTTACCTCATTGTTTGATACCCCTATTGTAGGTGTTGATTTTGGGATCTATACGGACAAGGTATGAGTGAATGAGGATAAAGAAAGATGGATTAACCTCCCTAATGATATTTTGGGCTTTATATTATTCCCTACCCATAATTAAGACTATCCAAACACAAAACATGGCTTGAGAGTGAACATGGGTAGAAAGGTCTCTTGAATCACTTTCCTATAGACAACACTGAGCAAATCAGTATTTTAGGAGCACTTTTGGACTTTGAGAAACTCTATCCTCCTATGGCATCTGATATTATAACATGGGAAGGGTATTACCTATACCAAGGCCTAAAATATGTACAAACTTTGGGTCCTCAAAATTTATTGCCATCATGGTATGATATAATTATAAAACCCTCTGGCCCTCTATTTTTCTTCTTTAGGGACATCAGCCTTGAAAGATTAGTCTAACCTTCCATTCATTATGTTTACACTTCTCTTACAAATTTAACACCATAAAGAGGTATATTTGGACCTTTATATAGCAAGTAACCTCAAATGGAGTTGATCAACTATTTAAACACCTCTAGAAGGCACATTTATATTATATGGTACCACATGTAGATGGTGATTCTCAGCAAGTTTGATCTTATAAGGGGCAATGCATGATTCTTGCTTCAAGTCCTCTACCTTTAATATCAAATGAAATCTCATAGTTTAAACAATTTAAAACAACACTCCATGCCTTCATTCTCATGTGGAAAAAACTTCCTTCAAGGCACATGTAGGTACATAAAGAGAAGGCAGTTTGTAAACCAACCAAGCCTAGAAGAAGCTTCTTTGACATTTGATTATATTTATGCTATAATGGTGATGGATAAAATATGGAGAGATTTTATGATCATGGAAAACAATCCAAATTGTCAAAACAAAGAAACATACTCAAAAACTAACTTAAACAGGGAGCCCTTTTAGATGTGAATGCATAAAAAGCTACCTAGAGTCTAATTGATGATTCATAAATAATAAGGCATAAAATTGAGAAATATTTATATTAAAATGAATTATACTCATATTAATTTCAACCCCCAAGAGAATTCCTCTTAAATCCAACTGTACGACCCACACCAAGCATTTGAAAATGGCCTTTCTTAGCTTGCAAGGACAAGAAAGAAGAAATAAAATTTGAAATTTAATATTATTATGAAACCTATACAAACCAAAATGGAAAAGAGTTTATGGAGGTTAATAGGCACATAAATCACTTTTTTACTTGAAGATGAGCTCATCAAGTTCGTACAAGTGCCAAAAAGGGCCTAAAATCAAGGAAAACTCCCCATTTTCTACATATAACTACTTCTTGGACTGAAATCTAATTGATCCTGACATATTGTGACCTCTTCCACATTATTATCAAGCTTTGTGACAAATTTTTTGCCTTGAAAGTCCATATATGTCATTTAATGAGCTAGAAATATGGCAAAATGACATTTTTTGCACACAAGACATGGAAAATGACAATTTTATGACTTGTGAACACCTTTAAACATCTCAAAGACCACAATAGGACATTTATAACAAAATTTTAGATTTCAACCATGCTTAACCATGGTTTACCAACTTTGACTTTGGTTGACTAAGCAATTACAAGGGAGATGAGCTTAGACCAAGGCTAGACCATAGATAAGTAATGTGTTTAGCCTAAAATGAGACCCCTATCAGATATATGGAAACTTATAAAAGTTTATAAATGTAGAGGTTGACCCAATTTGGCTAAGATTCAAATTTGGTCAACACTTTTAGTAATTCTTAGGGGTAACATGCTTACCTATATTAAAGACCAGTAGCCATATCCCATCCATTAGGCAAAGTCATATATACTTTAAAACAATAGGACAAGACCTTGACTTGACTAAAAAACAATTAAATTACCTCAAAATGCACAAAATAAAGACAACACACAATAATACCAAATCAAACACATAAAGCAAAGTCACACTTGTGCTACTAATCACTTAAGGAAAACAAGACACAACAAAAATGAAACTAATTATATACTTTCAACTTAAACATACCTCCCTTCCTAGATCAAAATGGAAGTACCTTGAATCTCCTTCCTCACTATATGAATGAGGATTCTATGCATACTTCCTTTTGGATGTGGTGCTAGAAGACTCATGTTTCCTTTTTACTCTTTGGCTTGGCATGTCATCTAATGGAGTCACCTCCCACAAGTCTCCAAGGTAGATGGAGTCCTCTTGAACCTGAAAACATGCCTCATAATATTATCCTTTTAACTCATGATGGATTTGCATATCTATGAATGGGATATCTTGTTTCAAACATATGTCTTCTTGAGGTATCCCATTATACTTCTCATTTGTTACAACCTCTTCAAAGTCTTCAAGAAGTGTTGTGTCATAATTTTGTAATAGTGTTTCTTGCTCAAAATCTTCCTTGATGTTGGTGGGAGTAACTTCATAGGTGGTTCTAGGATCAACTTTTAAACCATTCTCAAAAGGCTCAAGATCATCATAGATTATTCCATCATGAGCTAGACTCTCTTGATGATGATGTTCCTTAATATATGCCTACTTTTCAACATCTTAGGCTTGTCTCATTACGAGTTTTGACTTCTAACATTCTTCATACTCTTTAAACATTTACATATAGGTCTACCATATGTCTTCCTTTTGAGACAGAACATCTAACTTAACATGGCTTATAGTCATCTCTAAAGGACTTTTAGGCCCCTTTAGGCCTTCAACTTCATTTCATATGTCCTCAAATCTTTACCACAAGTCATCATCCTTTGACTAGTCAACATTATGAAGAGGAATAACAAGAGAGGTTCCTTCCTTTTCTCCTTTGGGTTCTATAAGAACCTCTTATAAGACCTCTTCTTCAACACAAGGAGGATCCTTTTCCTTATCATCATAATATGATGTCTCCTCACTAGCATTTAGCTCCTCTGCATCTTCAATCCAATCTAAAATCTCAAAATCATACTCTTTCTTAGTAGTGCTAATATTAGGCATCTCAAAACTAGGAATATTAGCCCAATAAGGCTCCCAAAGAGCAATGCAATCCTCAACATTAGAGGGGCAAAATAGATCAGCTAGAGGAGGTGGAAATATGGGTTCAATGGTTTCTTGAGGAGGGGTGGAATGGAGTTGAGTAGTTTTAAGTTTCTCTCCACTTCTAACTTCTCCACTTAAACATCTCTTATTCTTCTCTTCACAAGCTACCACTACCTCTTTCCATCTTGGGAAGCTATGGATAGATGATTCTTCATGAGGCTGAGATACAAATGAAGGGGTGAATGATAGGATTAGGAAACTTGGGGTTTCTTTGGGCTTGATATCTTGATTACAACTTGGAAAATTAGGCTTAGAGAGTTAATTTTTTACTATCATGATGGATTACCTTAAAATTTGATTGGCTAATTCAATCTCCCTGTCAACATGAGTCTCAAAACTCAATATTCCTTTCTCTAAATAAGTCTACCTACTCAAGAATGATATCTTCCTTCATTTTTCTGCTTTCTTGGATGAACCTCTAAGAAGGGAAACTTTAGGGAATGCATGAAGGACTTGGGGTATTTTGAAACATGGTTGGATTAGTATCTTGGAAAGGAATAGTTGGCACACTTGAAGGTTAATGTGGGATATATTGGGGCTGCCAAAACTGAGGTAGTTCATGAGCTCTCAACCTTTATTCTATGTGTAAAATTAGGCCACAAACATCAAGCTCTAGACACCTAAAATTGGCCATTGATAACCACCAATCAGGGTTTTGGCCAGTTTTTACCCAAAATGCATAATTTGGCCTAAAAACACAAACATTCTAAATGATGTGAAACTAAAATATTCAAGTCTCAATTTTGGTTAGGGTATCACTAAATGGGGTGATGTAATTTATGAGCTAGCTAACTTTGATCATATCATTTTGAGTCAAAATTCTAATTTTACACCCACATGCTCTAGACTACTCTTTCCTATCAAATCTTTTGCATAAGATGTGTGCCTTTGTTATTTGTTGTTGGTAACATTCTATATGGGAATATAGTTCCAACGCATCTGGCAGTGCTTTCCAATTCTAATTTAGTCAAATTTAGGACCAATAACAAGGCATTTTGATTAATTTAGGTAATTTGTGCATAAAGTGCTTAATCATGCTTAAGAGCTAATTAACCCAAATCAAGTCTTAATTAAGAATTCCATGGAAAATTTTTGAATACTTATTTTTGGAAATGAATATTGAATATCTACATCATTAAGTGGCCTCATTTCTTGGGAAGACATCCCTAGGCCATGAATGCTACAAATATCAAGATTCATGCCCTCCATGCCTCATCAATGCCTTCCATGATGCCCTTTATGCCTCTTAATTACCCCTTCTTCCAATGTCATGATGAGGATAATTAAAAACTTAATTACAAAAATTAAATTAATCCTCAACCACACATCTCAATCTTGAGATGGATGGTTGAGTTTGATTCTGATCAAATCTAAAAATCTATAAATAGGAGGCCTCATAGCATCATTTGTAAGCTATTTTGGTGTAAAGTTATAATGCACAAATATCTTTAAGGAGTCATTGCAACTACGTGTTACCATGACAAATTGTTTCCAATCCAAGCCAAGCCATAAGCTAAAGGTGCCAAGGAGAGATGGAGGTAGCCAAGCTTCCATTGCTAAGGACTTCATGAGCACAAACTGAGCAAGTCACTACTACAAAGGCATTTAGAGCATCCAAGGAAGGTGAAGGAACTCTTGTATTTGATACCTTGCTTTTTAGTTGTGCTTGTCATTTGCTTTTGTTAACTAAGCTCTCCTTAGTGTCTAGGCCTAGAGATGTTATGTTATTAGTGTGTTTATTTCATTTTGTTTTCATTTTGGAACTAACACCATACTAACCATCTTCTCTTGAGTCAAATTCCTAGATCACATAATGGCATGCCCAGTGGGACAAGACACATCTCACACCTAAAGGAGATCCTTTTTCAACTTTAAAATATTTATTTGAGCTCTTAAAACTCTTGTAAATTTATTTTTTAACTTTATTTTTCCATTTTTGGCTACCACAATTTTTATTCAGTAATCGATGTTAGTAGAAATACCAACATCAGTTACCTATTTAACTAATGTCAGTTAGCAAAACTGACATCAGTTAGATTTTAGTTAGCTAGAGTAACTAACATTGATGGTAATAATCAACATCGGTCACTATGTTTTTCCAAAAACATAGACCTGAGAGCTATTTTTCCAAAGTTTATTGTTTCAACCTCAAAAGAGCTTTAAAGTTAAAGGACATGCTAACAATTTTGCTATAGGACCAAGATTTATATTTATTCAAAACATGTTTAAATCACCTTTGCATGCTTAAAAATCAATTAGGAACCTTGTTTTGGGTGTTTAACAAAGAATTTAGATGTTTTTGGTTAATGTTTTTTTTAAGTTTTCAACTAAGACCAAGGGGTCAAATGAACACCACCAAATCTTTCATGTGGGCTTAAAATTGTACACACTTGTCATTTTTGTCTTCAATAGTTTTTTATCTAATTTTTGTTTGGCAAGAAGAGGGATTTTTCATGTATTCTCTTCCATTTGTCCCATTTAGAGAACCCTTGGAATCAAAAATGTCATTCTTATTACAAATAGCCTAATCCAAGGCTTAGATAGAAAGTTGTCTAAAGCACTCCCCAAAAACTCATCAAAGTTTGGGTGACCTTTAAAATGACCCTAAAGTCTTTTTATTTTCATGATTTCTTTATTTTTATGCATCTTGGCTTGTGATGGGGACTTCATCACCTCCCATAAGTTCTTTAGGGAAGCTTTGACCTAGGGTTTCATCTCCTAGCATTGACTTTATTTGGCTCCTTTGGAGTTGCACATGGGACATAGTGGCACTTTGGACATTGTACTACATAGAGTGAAAATTAGGATGTAGTGGTTTAAAAAAGGACTAGACCTTTTTACAACAAGCCAAGTGATACAAACCCAAAATCTGTGCTTTTATTTTGCATTGTTTGACAAGAAAATCATTATGTAATTGATTCCCTTAGATCATTCAAAAACTTGTTATATCTTAGACAAATCCCCACTTACCATAGAATTATTATTGGTTCAAGGTGAACCTCAAGGTCCATGGCATAGTACTCTCATTTGAGAGAAGGGGGGGGTGTAAAAACCCTACTATATAATGCACATTTACTTTTGGATGAACACTTAAAAACCTCTCAAATGATGTATATTGATGTATTCCAACAACACCAAGTAACCATGTCAGTTTAGGATCTAAGGGTGATTAATTAGTTGATCTTGTCCTAGTTTAAAGTCTTGTGTGGAGTCAAAAACTTGGTGTAAAAAAAAAATCCAAACCAAACACATAGTCCAAATTTTCCTTTGAATAAAGAGGTGTTATGCTACCCATGTGAGATCATCCATTTAACTTGCACAAAGTTCATCAAAATATTGAGAGTCATATCATCCACTTTGGTATAGTTATGCTACCCAATTGAGTGTAGACCTTTACCAAAGTTTTTTAAGTCATTCACTATAATTTAAATTCAAAATTACACCTTTAGAAGTTTATAGGGTTGATGTGTTAATTGGGTTCGCCATTTGCACTAAACTTGAGGAAACTTAGGTTTAATTTCCAATTTAGGTTGAAGGCCATTTAAGACTCATAAGCATTATCATCACTTGATAGACTTAAGCCATTTTGTGCTAAAAAATTTCACTTTAAGTCTATACACCACAACATTTTGAGTCAAGAAAGGTATTGTTATGTCAAAATTGTAGGAAAACATCTTTTCCTTAGAAATTTTTTATAGAATCATTATGTTTCCCAAAACATTTATAATATTGTTTCATAGACCTTCTTACATAGAGTTTCAAATTTGTTCCTACATTTTTAGACCAATCCGAGTGTACTTTTATCTAAAATAGTTATAATGATCACTTTTGTCTAGCTTGTTTATCAACAGAACCAAGTTTTATACCATTTTTTATGAGAAAATAAACTATGGTTAAAGTGCCTTTTATTTCATACCTTATACCTAGTTGACCAAGTTCATGTCCAAGAATTGAATGCCTAGTGTTTGTTAGAAGTGTTTCAAGTCTTTTAGATTAAAACTTTCATCTATTTTCAAAGTCTATATTTTGACACCATTTGGCCAAGAGTCCTATCACATGCCTTGTTTGAGCCTAGATTTTAACACTGCATTTGGCCAAAAGACCTAGTAACTTTTAAATTCCTAGATTAGACTAATTTGAAACACTTTGACCTTAGAGTTTGGTATTTGGATTTTTTGGACCATTTACTTTCTTACCTTTGAGTGAACGGTGAAATTTTAGATACTTTATGCTTATTTCCTCACAAATATTTACATAAACCTTTTGATCCTTTTGACAAATCTAGACCAAGTTGAAGGCATCATTTATTTTAGATTATGTCCTTTTTAGAGTTTTTATAACTCTTTGACCTTTTACAATATATTCGTAAAGCATTGACTATGGATCCCAACATGTATTCCTACACTCATAGTGGAATCATGTACAATATAGGGATTAGTAATGTAGTTACATAGGAAGAAATAGTGCAAGTGGATAACATTGCTTATTATATGGATTCTTATCCCTCTTATAATACTCAATCAGGGGCACAAAGCCAAGATCTATTAGCTAACTATCTAGTTAACACACCACCTTATACATAATAAGACCAAGAACAAACCATGAAATACTTAGCTACAATACCTATAGTGGATGAGCCAGTACTTCAACAGTTGTATTCTACTAATATGGCTTCTATGTATGATACATTTTTATTTGAGAAACATTTGTTAGAAAACAAAGATGAGATTTTAGTTAGAGCCATAGAGATATGGACTAAGTTTCTAGTAGACTTCCCCCATGAAAATTTACCAAGTCTAGTAAGAATGCCCCATAATATCATTTATGATCAATATTATTCTTCTATAAATCCTATGGCTCTAGTCCAAACATACCAAGATCCTAATATATTTGATTGAGGCAAAAATATCATGGAAGAAAATTTTAACCAAATGTAAACAACATATCAAACCTATATAAATCTAGCACATGATTTCAATCAGATGAACATGGTAAGTAAGCCTCTTATTGACCTACTTCCTTCAATAGGAGTGATGATAGAGTTAACTGGACAAGTTAATCCAAATTATAACCGATTCATATAAACCATTTCAATAGATAACTTGATGCATATGCCCATTATTAAAGAAATGTCTTTGGCCTCTACACTGAATAATGAGCCAAATGTAGTAGATAATGTGCAAATAATGTCTAGTCTTGATCAAAGTGGTACTAATATGTAAACAACTAGCTAACAACATGTGCTTGTAGTTAATCCTATGAATAGGTCATCATACCAAGGGATAGGAGTTTTTTTACTCCAACCTCAACCAACTACTTCCTCAACTGTATAACCTATGGGGTTAGGTAATCAAACAATGGCCAATATCATACCTCAATGATAGAATGTGATGAATCCTACTCCCCCTTAATAGGTAGAGAATAGTATTCCACAATAGTAGACATAGTCTAGTGTATCATTGAAATAAAGGATGAATACATTGCCACCTCAATCAGGGGAAACAAATATTCCACCCCACTAGGTAATGGTGAACATACCTTTTTAGTTGCAGACTAATATACTAGTCCAAAACCAAGCAATGACTAGTCAACAACATGCAAATATTAGTCAATGACAGATGTCAAATCTACAACCTACTTTCACTTCCTCATAAGGATTCATTCAATAAGGAGGTCCTCATATTTCTTAGGTACCTACTAGATAACCATTGGTTCAAAATCTACCACAAATCTAGAGATAGGGTCTTGGTCCACAAGTTCCCACTCAACAACAAGGTTTGATTAGTCGATAGCATTTCCCTTTTCAACCACAGTAGGCATAGTATAATTATATCCCTCCATCCCAACCACAAAATCCCCTAGGTCAAACCTTTATCACAAACCCAAACAAAAATATCATGCAACTAAATGTGTAATTTCAAGTACATCCCAATCCACATATGCATATTCCTAGTCCATTCCCTAACCAAACCAGTATACCCTAATAAGTATCTCCATCATACTTTGGAAAAAGTGTTCCACTTGTGACTACCCAACCATTGATCTAAACCCAAATTCTCCCTCAAACCAATATTCCATCTAGTTTCCTATCCCATGAATTGCAATAGATGAAGGATGCAATTGTTGCCATTCAGGTTGGGAAGTAGACCAAAAAGTTCCAATTGGATGACATATGTTCCTATCCATTCAACATGAAGTATTTGAAAATACCATTTCCTCTAGGTTATGAACCACTAAAATTTGATAAATACAAAGAGAAAGGTGATCCTAAGGTTCATTTAACCAAAATATTTTTTGCATGTCAACCAGTGGCATATAGTGACATATACCTTTTGCTATTATTTCTAAGGAGCTTAGTTGGACAAGCCTTGGAGTGTTTTTTAAAGTTTCCCAAAAATTTAGTAATGGATTTTGATGATCTTTTTTATATGTTTATGCAACACTTTTCCTATAATCTCAAACATGAGATTTCAATAGTGGACCTGACATAAGCAAATCAAAAAGTTGGGGAGAGTTTTACAAGTTATTTATAGTGATGGAGAGCCATTGTAAGTTGTTTCAACCATAATTTATCAAATAAACAATTAACCACTGTGTTTACCAAAAATTTGCATAGCGAGATAGCCTATCATCTGGAACTACAATGTGTGCATACATTTAAAGAGATAATTGATAAAGGTTTGTTGATAGAGAGAGTGATCATCAATAAAGGAGTCATCAAGCCTAATTCCACTAATCAAAATCAAGGTACCAATCATATAAATGAACAACATCCCATCCAAGCATAAGAATCACAATTGGCATAGGCAAATAACCATGATAGACCGAAGCAATTCAACCACAATAAGAATGTTTTGGGAAATAGAGTAACCAAATCTCATCATGTCCAAAATATGCAAACATCATCTGCACCAATTTTTTAGCTTACTCCTACCCAAAAACCTCTCCATCTAATTCCATAAGCATAACAACCAAGACCTACACAACAAATCTAGTAGCCTTTACCATTGTAAACCCCTCCTCCTAAAAGAACTATCCCTGCATGTCGTGTCTTTAGTGACCTAGGAGAACCTATTGAGTTTGTATTTCACAAGCTTTTTATCACTAATATGATTAGTTAACCCATACCAAAATAGTATCTGTAAGGCATTCCTTATCCTTATTGGTACCATGGAAATGAATTCTATTACTATCATTGGGTCAATGGGCATAATCTATGAAGATGTGTCCAAATCAAGCATTTAATCAAGAATATGTTGTATAATGGGGAGACAAAATTGGATAATGGTGCTTCCACTTCCAATCAAACTATTGGGATATATCAAAACCCATTTCCCTGATATAACAATCAATAGTATTAGAATAATTAGCAACAACAATAATGGCTAGTGTAACAACAAAATCAATAGTATCAAAATTAAAGGCCAAACCAACAAAATTAGTAATAGAACCCATAATGATAAAATAATATTCAAAATTAGAGTCAGAATGGTAATAACCAATAAACCTACCATGTAGTTTCACATGACTATAATAGGGTTGTAGGTCATATTACGGGGGGTAGCATTAATACCATCTCCATTAATCCTAGACTGAACACTAATCAGCCTAGACCATTGCTAAACAAAAATATTAAGCCAAATCACATGGATAATCCTTCTTTGACCTAGGAGTGCATACAAGCAAACCATCAAACTAGGACTGCCCCTTTTGGATCTTATAGTGATAACTTGTCCTTGCCACATGACCACATACAAGTGCACCAAAAACTAAGACTTGTCCTATTTGGTCCCACACTATTCCCAACATCAATTATCAATAATGGTCTAGTGTTTAATCTTGATTATGTAAGCATAACTTAGAGGTTGAAGATTACTATCCTAGGCATAAAACCATTTGCCATTTTGCCTGTCATCCAACCAACTATTTAGCCTCAAAATAAACCATTCACTACTAACCAAGACAAGAAAGTTGATATTGTGAAACAATTATAGAAGACACTATCATAAATTTATATTTTAGATTTTCTACGGATGTCAATAAACCATAAAAACATCTTGAATGAGTTTTTGACCCAATCCACTATTGCTAGTGACATATCCCATGATAAATTTCAAGCTTTGGTTGGACACCTAGCTCCAGCCCAACAAGTCACATTCAACCAAAGTAATATGTATTACCTTGTCCTGCTCCATAATAACCCATTATACATTAAAGTTTGTATCAGATGGCATAAAGTGAAACATGTCCTTATAGACAATGGATCTGGACTCAACATAGTGTCTCTAAAGCTTATCAAGCTTCTTGGGTACACAATGATAGATCTCTAACCAAAAATAATGACTATTAAATCCTATGATAATTAGGAAAGAGAGTCACAAGGCACCATTATTTTTCCTATTATCATTGGGCCTTTGACCCATGATACACTTTTCCATGTGCTTGATCTTGAGTTATCATATAATATGCTTCTAGGTAGGCCTTAGTTAAATGAGATTCATGTAGTCCCATCAACACTATACCAATGTATCAAGTTTTCCCACTCAAGGATGGAAGTGAATATTCTAAGAGATTTACACCCATATGAGCACTACAAGCATCTTGAGGGCAAGTTTCAAAGCTATAATTATCAATACAGTATGAATCCAAGTTCTAAGAAGGATAGAGGAAAGCTATACTTATTGATCCTTCATCAGATACTTTCATAGATCCTAATACCTTAGATTCCCTTTCCCACATGTTATCTCTTGAAGATTCTAATTATTTCACCATTTCAGCTAATGGACCAGGAGAATATGTGATCCATTATACATTTCATATTACCAATCTTCCTCAGAATCTAAAAACCCTTGGGTGACCTAAGGTCATCCCACATATACATTGGCAATGAAAGAATAAAGATAGGGGACCTATCACATTTGTACCAACATCTAGCCTAGGACCTAACCCTCTTGAAGGGGATGAATCATGGTTATATGATGATGACCAAGTTGATTGTCGTAAAAATGCAAAGTATCATATTCCCAATAGGATCATGAAGCATCACAATTATGAAGGAAGAGGCCTCAAACCAAATCAGTAAGGAACCATCAAGCCAATTTTCATGAATAAGTATGAAAGACCTCTTAGATTTAAACTGCCTAGGGGTGACCCCAAATATCTTATTCAAACTTCATCACTAGTGACTATTGATGATGATGTCAATATTGATGATGATGTCGATAGTGAAGCAGATTCGATCATAGCCTTATCTTTGATAACCTAGTTGAAACCAACTTGTTTGATAACCATGTCATTTATACCCTTACCCTAGCCATTCATTTCAATCCATTACCATTATATTATCCCCAAATGATATATTAGGACCAAAAAGAATCTAGTTTACTAATTGATGAGTTCCAGAATGATGAGGCATTATGTGATTTCTTAGGCCTTAGAGACAATGTTTCATTGGGAGATCACAAATCAGGATTCACGGTCACATTAGATCCTATAGCCTATTTTGGAGAGTGAGTAAACACCCTTAGCCAAAAAAAAAGTAAAATATTGAAGTCCCAAAGTGAAAACCTCTTTGAGGTGCTTTTTGATTAGGGAAAAAGTAAATATAAAGGCCAGTCTAGTGGTGAAAACTTGTTTTAGGCACCATTAGATGGGGGTGTTCATTCTTCTTTTACTTTAGACCAGGAGACCACCAATGACGAAATTTCTTGTGGATTAGAGTTTATCTTTGAGAAATAATAAGTATTTGATCAAATACTTTAATAATTTCCAACTATTTTTATTACATGGCCAGATATCCCATTAGGAGACTCAAATTCATCATGCCTAGGAGAAGTTGAAGAGCAAGTCCTAACAGAGGATCTTGACATAATTCAATAGTTCAATTCATTACCTACTATCATAGAAGATGGTTCAACCCTTCTAGCTAAAGATATAATAGAGGTAAATATTAAGACTCCATCAGATATGAAATGGATAAAATTAGGAACATCTCTCACTGAGGAGGAATGTGATGTCTTTGCAGTTATATTGAGAGAGTTTGTGGATTTTTTGCATGGGCCTATTTTGACATGTCAGGTTTAGACCTTACCTTGGTTCTACACCACCTTGTGGTTAATCCTGATATAAACTAGTAAAACAAAATGTACATAAGATGCATCATTGCATTGGTAAAGAAAGAGTTGGAAAAAATCTTAGAAGTAGGATATATATGATCCATTGACTACTCTGAATGGATCTCTAATGTTTTACCTATTAGTAAAAAGCTTGAAGGGATCAAAATTTATACTAATTTTTCAGACATCAACAAATCTTTTCCTAAAGATGATTTTTCCTTGCCTAATATCGACATGATTGTCAATTCCATAGTAGGTTATGAAATGCTTTCACTTATAGATGGATTTTCAGTATATAATTAGATCAAAATAGCACCAAAATATTATCATAAAATAATGTTCACCACTCCATGGGGAACATTTTTTTATTAGGTGATGCCATTTGGCCTTAAGAATGCTAGAGCTACATATCAAAGGGCCATGACTATCATACTCCATGATATGATGCATAATATTGTTGAAGACTATGTCGATGACATATTAGGAAAATCCAAAACTAGGGTCGACCATCCAACAATGTTGCACAAGATATTTGAAAGACTATGAGAGTACAAAGTTAGACTAAATCCAAATAAATGTGTGTTTAGTGTAGCCTCAGGAAAATTACTTGGCTTCATCATGTCTCATAGAGGTATTTAAGTTGATCCAACTAAATTCCATGTTATAATCAAGATGCTACCACCAACTTATTTAAAACAACTCTATAGTTTGTATGGTAAGATCTATTCAATCTGATGTTTCATCTCTCAATTAGCAAATAAGTTCCATCTATTTACACACCTTTTAAAGACAAGAGCTGCATTCCATAGGGATGATCACTGCCAAAAAGCTTTTCAATAGCTCAAAGATTATCTTGTCAATCTACCTATTTTATTACCTCTTATACTAGGAAAGCAATTCTTATTATACTTATCATCTACTGACCATGCTCTAGGGGCACTCTTAGTTCAACATGATGACAAAGGAAAGGAACATGTTGTATACTACCTAAGTCATACCTTGGTTATATATGAACATAACTATGCCCCTGTTGAAAAAATATTGTCTAGCCAAAGTTTTTGTAGCTCAGAATTTGCATCATTACATGTTGAATAATAAAACTATAGTCATTTCAAAAGTAGCTCTACTCAAGTATTTGCTATATAAAATAGCTTTTCAAAGTAAAATGGCTAAACAGATCATGCTTCTAAGTGAGTTTGACATAAATTATGTCAACAAAAAGGTAATTGAAGGACAAGCTCTTGTAGATCAACTTGCTAAAACACATCTCACAGACACCCAACCACTCACATTTCAATTTCTTGAGGAATCCCTCATTACCATCATAGACACACCCCTTGAGGAGTAGCCCTAGAAGCTGTATTTTGATGTTTCATTCATTGTGCATGGATCAAGGCATCTAATCCCTAAATCATTTAGAATCAACTTTCATTGTACAAACAACATGGCTGAGTATGAAGCACTTATTATAGGACTTTGACAAGTAGTGCATTAGAATATATCTCATATTCAATTTTATGGTGATTGTTAGTTAATCATCAACTAAGTCACAGATCATTTTTAGACCAAAGATGACAAGCTGGTTCCATATAAAGCCATGGTTGACACTCTTAAAAAGCAAATTACCAACATTCAATTTGAGCATATATCGAGGGCTAGTAACAGAATTACAAATGCCATGGCTACTATTGGTTCTCTAATTTGATAAATAGATAAAGCTAGAGAGTTTTAGTTCCTCATCTAGCATTTGTCAGCACCAACTCATAAACCTTCAATCTTTACCATGATTTATGATATTGTTGGTCCTAATTCTATGTGGTAATCAGACCTTTATAACTACCTTCATGACCAAGTTCTACCACCTAACCTATCTTGAAAACAAACCAAAGCCTTCATTCATCATTCCACTCATTATACTTTACTTGGATCTACTCTTTACCATCATAGTTTTGATGGAACTCTGCTTCATTGCTTAACTTCAGCAGAGTCTATGCTAGCATTAAGAAAATTTTAAAAAAGGAATATGTGGAGCCCATTCTAATGGGGTAGTCTTATCCAAAAATCTCTTATGTACTAGTTATTATTGGCCCATAATGGATGTAAATGCCACTATATATGTAAATAAATGTGACAAATGTCAAAGGCATGCTAATTTGATTCATGCCTCAACAAAAACTCTAAAACTGATGTTGACACCATGACCATTTTCTACATGGGGACTTGACCTCATCGAGAAGATTAACCCAACTTCATCTGATGGCCATAAACATATCCTTACTACCATTGAATATCTCATTAAGTGGGTTGAAGCTATACCCCTCACTTACATGATTGGAAAGCAAATTTCCAAATTCATCTTCAACCATCTCATATGCCTCTACAATATCCCCTTTGAAATTATATCCAATAATGGAGAATCATTTAAGAAGAAAGATGTAAAATAGTTATGTACTAAATACAACATCACCCAACATTTTTTTCCAGCATATTACCCTCAAGGTAATGGCCAAGTTGAGGCATCCAACAAAACCATTATCAACATTGTCAAAAAGATTGTCAATGATTCTGATTGGGATTGGCACCTCTAGATATTCCCTACCCTTTGGCCATACCATACCAATCATCATACCCCCACAAGAGCCAATCCATAATTTTTATTATACTAAAACCATCTTTCCCATTGAGGTCGAGTTGCCTTCACTACACATCTCTTTCAATCTTGTCCTAGATTATCCTAACTATCAAGTAGCTAGCCTGTAAGAGCTAGATCTACTTGATGAAATATGCACAACCACTCTCAACAATATTCAAGCATATTAAAATCAACTCAAAGGTAACTATAATTGGTGTGTCAAGTATATAACATTTGAACTTAATTATCTTGTTCTTAAATAATACCATGGTTGAGAAGAAACATAAAGGGAAATTCAAACCAAACTGGATAGGGCCTTTCATCATCACTACAAATTATGGATCAGGAGCATACAAGCTTTCCACACTAGACATCAATGAACTTCTAAAGCTAATGAATATTATTCATCTCAAGTGGTACAATTCTTGAATACTAAGGTGTATTATCTATAAGGACAATTTCAGTTATACCATTTTATCACTATTCTTATTTGTACACATACCACATTTATTCATCCTCTTTCTTGTATCTACTTTCCATTTTTGACCTACCAACCTAGCATTTTATAAAGCCTATGCCTTTTGGCCTTGGTTTTTATCATTCTATACATTGTTTTAGCATCAAGGTATCTAATTATTTATCAGTTAGTTTAGGTATTTTAGATAGGGAACATATCTTGGGATAGTGTGACAAAAGTTTCGACAGTTGCATCCTTCATTTGTTCATTCTTTCTTACCACCAGTCTTGTTACTAATTATAATAGCCTTTGGAAAAAATAATACCATTGATCTATGCCATTGTGTCCTAGTTATAACTACCTATGGGAAAACTAGGTGCAAAACTAATCCTTGATGTACCAACTTGCCACTTCTTATGCCATACTATGTCTTTTTACCAACTTTTCTTATTTTGTTTGAATTTGTTACCACACTAGTCAAATTCCTCCACTGAAATGGTGGAACTATAGTGACTTCAAGTCCTAATCTAGAACTATGTAGGTAACACTCAATACTTATTTAGGTCAACTTAGTCACCCTTCTCCACCATGCTCTCACTATTTTGTGAGTAACCTAAGCCACGCTCTCATTGTTTTGTGAGCAACCTAAGCCACACTCTTATCATTTTGTAAGCAACCTAAGCCATGCTCTTACCATTTTATGAGCAACCTAAGCCATGCTCTCATCATTTTATGAGCCACCTAAGCCACACTCTCACCATTTTGTGAGAAACCTTAGTTTGAATGCTCTCACCATTTTGTGAGCTTGAACCATTTAGTGTCTCATCATTCTCGATTGAGTTGAGATAATTCAAACAATTCCAAAAACATTTCAAAAAAACTATTAGAAAAGAATAAAAACATTGACCACTTCTTTGCCTAAGGATTCTAGGAACCTTTACTAAGTTATAAGTAAATCACTTGTCATTTAGTTTCCCCATTTGTTTTAGCCTTTTCTCTAATGCACTTTCTATTTTGCAAGACCATTCCTATTCTTATATCACATGCATTATGTGTGTTTTCCTTAGTTATCACATTCTTCCCATTCCCTAGGAGAACTACATTTGGCCTAAAAATTTTATTGGATATTACATCCATGAAACTATCTAGGCAATTTCCACTTGCCTCATGCATATGGAGACATCTTGGCCACCTCCTTCCTTTTCTTATATTCCCCCATTTTTGTTCATTTGTTAAGTTGTTGCCTATTTTCTAAGGGAAATGTTCATAGGGTTTCTATTGCATTATTTGTTTGTTTATTTTTGCTTATTTTGTTTGTTTGTCTACCTATTTGTTTATTTTTAGCACTGTTTCCTTGATTTAGTTTATGTGTGTTCATTGGGTGACTCCTTGCCCACACTTATAGTCAAATCCATCCATATTCATATTTTTACATTGTCATCATGGTTTCTATCAATGGTGCATTATTTTTTACTAATTATTGGATTGTGGGAGTTAGTCCTTACGCATATTTTAGCCAATTATTTATGGTGTTCTATCATAAAGCCTATCATCACATGCTACAAAAATCCTCAACTTTAATAAGTCTATTTATCAATAGTAGCATCTCTTCGACACTGATATCTTGATTCACTCCCAATCATATCCCAAATAGAGTAATTAAACATGAAAGAATATTAATCTTTATTAGTTTGGACAAGCATCTCCCTACTAGTAGGTTGTTCCAATTCATCATTACCCTCTGTGTCAAGTTATCATCATTCTTGACCAATTTTATCATGTTTTCCATAATCAGGGTCCAATGATTATAACCACCTATGGGAAAATCATTGCACATTGTCCCACCTACATTTATCAATAATTATAACCACTTTAGGCAAACCATTATATTGTCACCACTTTACTTTTTCTCCCTATGTATGGGTATGTTATTATCTTATTTTTCTATGCTAACTGGGGTACCTCCATCTTCTTAATATTATAACCGCCTTTGGGCAAATCATTATGTTATCATACCATGTTACCACTATCAGGATATAATGATTATAACCACCTTTGGGAAAACCATTGTGCACCATCTTGCTTACATTCTCAATGATTTTGAATACTTTTTCAGTATCATTATTTTTTAACCCTATCATCTTTCCTTTCTTTGGTCCCCTCATTTTGCTTCTTTCTTTTTGAGGGACCGTTTGCTGACCTACTTATGCCAACCATTCCCTTGAGGTGGCATCATATAATTATTATATCATCATTGTAGTTGTAGGCATACAAGACCTTTTCATTCTTTGAGAAGATGTTACTGTGCTTATATCTTACAATGCCTTCCCAAACAAGGGCAAATAGTAGATACCTAAAATGGGCCATCGATAACCTCCAATCAGGGTTTTGGCCAATTTCCACCCAAAATGTACAATTTGGCCTAAAAACACTAAAACATGATAAATGATGTGAAAATGACATATTCAAGTTTCAATTTTGGCTAGGGTATCACTAAATGGGGTAATGCAATTTATGAGCTAGCTAACTTTGATCATATCATTTTGAATCAAAAGGCCAATTTTGCACCCACATGCTTTAGAATGTTCTTTCCTATCAAATATTTTGCACAAGATGTGTGCCTTTGTTATTTTTTTTGGTAACATTCTAAATGTGAATATGGTTCTAACTCATCTAATATCGGCTTCCAATTCTAATCTAGTCAAATTTAAGACCAATAACAAGGCATTCTAATCAATTTGGGTAATTTGTACATAAAGTGTTTAATCATGCTTAAGAGATAATTAACCCAAATCAAGGCCTAATTAATAATTCCATGAAAACTTGTTGAATAATTTTTTTTGGAAATGAATATTTAATATATGCATCAAGTGACCTCATTTCGTGGAAAGATATTCCTAGGTGATAAATGCCACAAATATCAAGATTCATGCCCTCCATGCCTCATCAATACCTTCCATGATGCCCTCCATTCCTATCAATTTCCCCTTATTCCAATTTCATGATGAGGATAATTAAAAACTTAATTCCAAAAATTGAATTAATTCTCAACCACACATCTCAATTTTGAGATGGATGGTTGAGGTTGATTCTGATCAAATCCAAAAATCTATAAATAGGACGCCTCACAACATCATTTCTAAGCTATTTTGGTGCAAAATTATAATGCACAAATATATTAAAGGATTCATTAAAACTAAGTGTTACCATGCCAAATTTATTCCAATCCAATCCATAATCTAAAAGTGTCAAGGAGAGATGGAGGTAGCCAAGCTTCCATTTAAGGACTTCACGAGCACAAGCTAAGTAAGCCACTACTACAAAGGAATTTTGAGCATCCAAGGAAGGTGAATGAACTCTTGTATTTGATACTTTAATTTTTATTTATTTTTTTCATTTTCTTTTGTTAACTAAGCTCTCCCTAGCATTTGGGCCTAGAGATGTTATGTTATTAGTGTGTTTATTTCATTTTGTTTTTATTTTGGAACTAACACCATACTAACCATCCTCTCTTGAGTTAAATTCCTAGATCACACAAGCATCTCATTAGAAATACCTTGCCAATTATCTCTCTCTATAGGCATCCATTCTTTCTTGACTTGCTCCAAAGAATTTCTCACACTCTTTATACAATCACTAGGGATAACTTGACCACAACCATTTCTAGTATCAAGGTATAACATATAGTTTTTGTAGCCAATGAGAGTCTTCTTGAAACTTTAAATGGAATGACTTGGAGAGAAAATAGGTAGACTAGGTGAAGTACAAGATTGATATGGATGATTATAGGCAACATAGGATTGATACAGATTATGACAAGTTTGGACAAGTACTTGTTCATATTGAGGAGGAATAGGCAAAGAAGGATGTGTCTCCCCATCTTTTGTTAAGACAAACTCAACATAAAAATTATCCATGAATCACTCATGAGAATACCAAATAATAATTAAAAAAAATTGTATAATACATGGACTACTTAACTAGTAGATTTATGTTTAGAGTCACCATTGGTGCATGGTGAAATAACCTCCAAAGGTTGGTATATTGAGGAGAACACCAAAACTCCTTAAGGAATGGACTACTCAGTCCCACCAAGCATGCTAGAAACTATTGTCACTTGAACTTGAATACAATGAAGAGATTACAAGTCTCTCCTTGTTCAAGTGGCACAATGGAACCACATCAAAAATGTGGGTAACCCAACTTTGATGTGGATCTCTAGATTTGGGGCTAGTTCCCCTTGATATACCACTTTGATCAAAACTAATACTAACACTTGGGGGGGTGAAAATGGATAATAATAGATGAAATTAAATCTAATATATGGGAGGTGATACACAAAATAATTTGTCTACTCACACCATCTAACATGCACTTGGAACTAAGAAGTCTGCACATACAATTTATTCAATGATAATCTTCCCTTTCACATCAATGTTTCCAGCATGGGGTCTTAAAGAGAGCCTACATTATGAGGAATTATAAAATAGGAATTATAATAAACACTATTTAATATAATACTCACTATACCTATAATCCAATTAAACATTTCTTGTTGACTTGTAAAGGGGAGATTTTAAAACACACAAGGCACTAAGAAGAGTAACATGTGAAGGTAAGCAAAAATACATTTTCACAAGAATAAAAACCATTATATGAACTTAGTGAAATATTTAATGAGGTAAAAACAACTATATTTATTATCTCAAGGTAAAAATTTGGTAGGGCTTTGCATACCAAGGTGGAGAGATCTATATAATAGCCTAAAAGGCTAGAATTTATAGAAATTATGAGAGGAGAGAGAGAATGGGAAGCTCAACAATCATTAAGACACTTTTAAAATGAGGAAAAGTAGTTATGTTAGTCATATAATCATTTATGAGATATTTCTTGAAAGGAATCAAGGACAAATGTCCCTCAAACTTGTTCAACTCCTCCATATGTGGTGTAGATGCTCTTATGCTTGTATAAGAAACTAACCTCATGATTTACCTTCATAAAACTACCTCATCACTACATAGGGTTAGGTCTGATGATGTATCTATGTGGGAGGGATTACTAAAAATCCATCACATGTATTTTATTAGTCTCTGATCATTCATCTTCATCTGTCCATGCACAATCATCCTTGGCAGTTCAAAATGACTCATTTCCATGCACTTCACACACTTGGCACCCAAAACCTTTTAAATTATAAAATTTTATCCATGAAAAAGGAGATATGACACTTTTGAAGAGTTTCTATATCATTATTTTCATGAAACCAAGCTCAAAAATATTCCTAATTAAAATTTTACTAGTTTTCACTAAGTGTGCACTATCTGCCCACTAGACTGGCTGAAATGAGAGAGGTAGAAAATAGACATAAGAGTTTATATACTTCATTTATTATTTATAGAGACTTATTAAAAGTCTCAATATTCATCCCAAAATTTATTTCACCTTTTAAAAATTTCTCGCACCTACAAAACACAAAAAAATGTCAAAGAAAGCCCTATTTTCACCACATTTGTAAAACAAATTAGCATTATAGGGAGCATGAGAGAGTCATATAAGTTTTAAAAGTTTCATGGCCTTTCCATCCAATTATGGATACTCCATCTACTTAATCTCTCTAATCAGGTCCTTAGGGGGTTTATAAGGGTTTTAGAGAGGTGTCCAGTCTTAACATTCATTCATAAAATCTACATGTTGAGGTCCCAAAATAATGCCACTGAGGGCATCTTAGAGACCCTCCCTAACATCCCCAAGAATCTTGAATCCCCATGTAAATAATCATGGGAGATACTATCATCTTAAGAGGTTCATTTATGCTCTTCCTGTATAGTTTACAGGGTCTGAATCCATCTCAAACACAAAAATGGTATTTCGGTGGATTTCCTATAAACTAAAGGTTGAAATACATCTATCCACATCTTAGTCACATGTTTCAACTAGGGTCAAATGCTGATTAGCCCCAAAAGTGATAGGACTCTTCTTTAGGTTCTAGCACTAAATTATGTCTACTAGGCCTACTTGTATATTTGGACTCAACATGCCCCTCTTATGGCTTGGAAACATCCATTATACCTATGCAAGCATGAATTATCCAAGTGGTAAGCTTTGTTAAGGTTTAAGATGCATATGACCCTCAATATGGCTTCTAGGCCTAAGGGTTTCCATGACTATAACCTATTGGGATTATATCCTCATAAATTTACTTTTCATGTTTTTTATAGATGTAATACAACTCATTAGACCCTATGAAAAGGCTCTGACACCTTCTAGTCCACCATCTTAGCACATATTACAAAAATGTGATCTTAGGTGTAAAGACAAAGTGATCTATCTTTGAGATAGAATATAGGTATGTTACCTTTCTTATACATAAAAAAAAATCATTGAAGGTAATGTTTTAGGTTACCATGATGCTCTATACCAAATTTGGGAACCTGACTCCAAGATGTAGACCTTCAAACTGCTCAATCTCTTCAAGTAGACTTGTCAATAATTGACTATATGTAGGGTTTGAGACATTAATTATTTTTTATCTATTTATTTCTTTTTATTTTCTTATCCTCATTTGATAGAGAATTTATAAGGTATAAACATCACCCTTCAATTTTTAGACTTATTTTTCACTCCAACCTACCATGCTAATGCACCTCCTTCTCCAAAACTATCTCTACTTGTCATGGACTGGGACTTGCTTTTGGGAACCCTATTTAGGTGAAAATGAGGTTGCTTAAACTTGTTTGAGGTGTGGGATAATCCTTTTTGTTATTATAGGATCCTACCATGTATGTCTAATCACCATATCTTCTTTAGGAGCTTCCAATACACCATTATCTTCTTTGCATAACCCTGCTTAGGTTAAGGTGCAT
The DNA here is from genome assembly GCA_037957365.1 of Torreya grandis. Taxonomy (NCBI): domain Eukaryota; kingdom Viridiplantae; phylum Streptophyta; class Pinopsida; order Cupressales; family Taxaceae; genus Torreya; species Torreya grandis. The sequence goes on from JARHVA010001780.1 coordinate 744,319, forward strand.
ATGACCCTGCTTGTAGCCTAGCCTATAGGTTATCATGGATTGAATCAGGTCTAATGAATATTATTAGGGATGATTTGAAGTTTAAAACCTTATAGATGTACTTAGGCCCACTATATTCACCTTTATTAGCTTTGAAATCCCACCTAGACGCCTTTACTCCTCATTATTTGGGATTGAGATAGCATTTTAAGTCTATTATAGGTTGTCATGGTGGTGTTTGAAATTTGTTTGATGATGTTTTGACTCTCCATGAATGTCCTAGAGTCATAAAATAACCTTATAACTTATACTCACCTTGCATACTTAAGACAAAGCCAAAACATTAACCTCCTACCTCACTATTTGATACCCATGCTGTAGATGTTGATTTTGGGATCTATATGGATAAGGTATGAGTGAATGAGGATTAAAAAAGATGAATTAACCTCCTTGATGATATTTTGGTATTTATAATGTTCCTTACCCATCATTAAGACTATCTAAACACAAAACATCACTTGAGAGTGAACATGTGTAGAAAGGTCTCTTGAATCACTTTCCTGTAGACAACACTAAGCAAATCAGTGTTTTAGGAGCACTTTTGGACCTTGAGAAACTCTATCCTCCCTATGGCATCTAATATTATAACTTGGTAAGGTTCTTACCTATACCAGGGGATAAAATATGTACAAAATTTGAGTCCTCAAAATTTATTTCCATGATGGTGTGAGATAATTATAAAACCCTCTAGCCCTCCATTTTACTTCTTTAGGGATAACAACCTTGAAACATCAGTCTAACCTTCCATTCATTGTTTTGACACTTCTCTTACCAAGTTAACACCATAAAGAGGTATTTTTGGAAATTTATACAATAAGTAACCTCAAATGTAGTTGATCAACTATTTAAACACCTCTAGAAGGCATATTTGTATCTTATGGTACCACTTGTAGATGGTGATTTTTAACAAGTCTGATCTTATAAGGGGGAATGCATGTTTCTTGATTCAAATAATATACCTTGACTATCAAAGGCACTCTCATAGTTTAAAAAACTGAAAACAAAACTCCATGTCTTCATTCTCACATGGAAAAAAAATCATGCAAGGCACCTATAGGTGCAGAAAGAGTAGGCAGTTTGCAAACCAACCAAGCCTAGAAGAGGCTTATTTAAAATTTGATGATATTTATGATATAATGGTAATGAAAAAACTATGTATATCTCTGAGAATCATGTAAAATAATCCAAACTATCAAAATAGAGCAAACTATTCAAAAACTAACCTAAATAGGGACCCCTCTTAGATGTGAATGCATAAAAAGTTATCTAGAGTCTAAATGATTATTCATAAATAATAATCCATAAAAATGAGAAATCTTCCCATGAAAAGGAAATAGACTTAGATTAATTTCAACCCCCAAGATCATTACTCTCAACTCTAATTGTATAGCTCACACCAAGCATTTAAAAGTGGCCTTTCTTAGCTTGCAAGGACAAGAAAGAAGAAATAAAAGTTGAAATTTAATATTCTAATGAAAAATATAAATAATAGGCATGTAAAATATTTTAGGGAGGTGAAGAGGCACATAACTCACTTTTTTACTTGAAGATGAGCTCATCAAGTTTGTACAAGTGCCAAAAAGGGCCTAAAATCAAATAAATCTCCCCATTTTCTACATATAACTACTTCTTGGACTGAAGTTTGACTTATCTCAACATATTATGACCTCCTCCATGTTATTATCAAGCTTGGTTACAAATTTTCTCCCTTTAAAGTCTGTGCATGTCATTTAATGAGCTAGAAATATGCCAAAATGACATTTTTTGCACACAAGACATGATAAATGACAATTTTATGACTTGTTAACACCTTAAAACATATCAAAGACAATATTAGGACATTTATAGCACAATTTTAGATTTTAACCATGTTTTACCATGGTTGACCAACTTTGACTTTGGTTGACTAGGTAATTACAAGGGAGATGAGCTTAGACCAAGGCTAGACTAGAGATAAGTAAGGTGTTTAGCCTAACATGAGACCCCTATAGGATATATGGAAACTTATGAAATTTTATAAATTTATGGGTTGACCTAATTTGACTAAAATTCAAATTTTATCAACATTAATACCAACACATTCCTATGAATCATTTATTTGAAAAAACCTCATTCAAAGACCATGTGTTCTCACATTTCAATGCTTAGGGATAAGAATATTTATTTTGAGAGGTTTTAGGTGTGTTTTGTAATTAAATGAGTGCTCAACTTAGCTTATATTCCTTGAGTCCCTTCTAAGTTCATATGATGCAGAGGATAATCATAAAACCATCTCACTTATACTCTTGTCTCAATGCAAGCCATTGACAAAGGTTATTAAGCTAACTTTGATCTAAGGATTAACTCTCTTATTTTAATTTAATTAAAATCTTAATCATGATTTTTAATCCCATTTTAATCCTAATTCAATGCACAAACCTTTCAAATAACTAACTCACATCATACATTACTCTAGCCTGCTTGTTACATAATGCTTATAACCTTTTTTAAGGCCTTTCGTGTTGTTACAGACAAGTAATGATGTCGTTATTATCACTTGTATTTTCACCCCTTAAGGATATGCCTATATCTCCTCATCTAAGTGGCACAATGGAAAAATATCACTTGGTATGGATAAATAATTTGGTGAGATGAATCTCCAGAAGGGTTAGTTCCCTTGATGCATTCTTTGAAACACTTTCTTAACTATCAACTTTTCATGAAAAGGATTAAGAAGACAAACTAGGAAACTAAAAGGTGATGCACAAATATTTAATTTCATCTTATTGACTTAAAAATTAATATTTATATCAAAACAAAGCTTTATTCACATAAAACTCACAACACAAGATAGATTATTACATCAATGTTTCATATGCTAGGTTCAAAAGGTATTTTGATACATAGGAGGGTAATGAATTTTCCTTTGTAGAATACAATCATGAACCACTTACAAACCCATTATTCACTTAAAAGATAACACTAATAAAGACCTATAACAATTAATCTTTTGTATAATTGGTGAACAATCAAGGATAACATGATAGAAAAGATCATCTTCTAATAGACAAGACCAACAAGATTGCAACAACACTCAATTATAAAAAATGTAATTAGGAAAATTCACCTTTTTTATTTATTAAAGAGATATTAAAGTACAAAATTGGCTAGGGTTTCATAATAAACAAATGGAGGCTACTCACAAGAGTCAAAAGAGTCACTATTTATAACATTTAGAAGAGGAGCGAGGCAAGGGAATTCAAAAGGTCACTTGGTCACTTTTCAAGATAATAAAAGAGGTTAAACATGTATGAGAAAAATGTGTGAAGTTAACCATGAAATGTTAGGGAGTTTAAGTGTCCATACAAGTCATGAAACTTATGAAAATCCTCATTCTAGCTTAGAAACCTACCTTCATGATTTAGACATATTTTAACATCCCACAATTGACTATGGATAGGTTTGATGATTTATATGAGAGGAAAAGAGTTTAGACATTCCTTTCCATGCATTGGTTGTAGTCCTACTCATCTAGAATCTCTTGGAAGGAAGCCATCACTACCTACAGTCTAAAAAACTCATCTTTTAATCACCCCTAACACTTGGCTTCAATTTTACATGAAAATATGTGGAAGTGAGTTAATGAAACTTTTCAAGACTCTTTATGGCTTTATATTACCTAGGTACACCTTAAAAAGGTTCACACTTGAAGTTTTCACCCTTCTCACCATTATGTTCACTATGCCAGTTTTGACTGGTTGAGATGAGAGATTTTTTTAACACTTATAAGTTTTTTAAAATCATAATATGACCATATGGAGTTATATTAAGTCCATACCTTCCTCCCAAACTTGATTGCATCTTCAGACCTCTTCTATAACTTGAAAAACACACAAATGGTAAAAAATACCCTATTTTACACCCTATCTATACAATTATGTATAGGTCAAAAGTATGGGAGGAAGCCTAAGTGAGTCCTTTAAAATTTCCAATAACTTATATGGTCAGAATATGTCATATGTTTATCTATCCAAGCTTGTTTTCTCCATCGGGTCTTGACTGAGGGTTTAGTAGGGTTTTAGGTAATTTTTAGTCTTAAGCTTTTTTCTTAAAGCTCTAACATTGGAATTTCCAAAAAATGAAACAAACATGATGTTAAGGGACCCTAATAACCATTCAAAATTCCTTTTTTATCCATTCATAGTTTTAGAGGATAAATGCACACTTGAAAATACCCTATCGAGCTCGTTTCCACCTTTTCTGCATGTTTAGACTCTCTTTGATCTAAATTAGATTTCCTACAAGTTTATATGAATAATAAAAGTTAAAAAATGTCTAATTCCATCTCATAATAATTCTCCCACAATATATAACACTCACCAAAATCCAAAAGTGAAGTTGGACCCCCAATTGGCTCTAGGTCCCTTTAAGGCCTAATGGGCTTAGCATGCACCTTGCTAGTTTGGGATATCTAGACTAATTTTTCATGGTTGGGATGATGTCATATGAATTTTAACATCTCATTCAAGATTAAAAATTCATTAAACAAGCTACCAAGAACTCCTTTTCACCTTTTCCTTTCATTCATCAACTAGACCTAATGGAATTTGTCTAGTTAGACTATGTGCAAGGGTGTTTTATTCATTTTGAGAGGTATAATCCTAACCTAGTGTTTCCTAGCACCCATTTTACTTTCATACACATAAAAATATGTTTCTTGATATTTCCCAAACCTTTCATCATGTTATTTTTCCCATTTTGACCTCATTAGCTTGTTTTGCCAAACCCTAATTTTTCATGATTAGTTGACCTCTAAGACAAAAAAGTGAGGTATATCCCTCTTTCCAAAGGAAAATTGAATATTTTAGGAGTTTTTTAAGGTAATAATGAGACTTTTTACCAAAATTTTTATCTGTATTCACTCATTTAGGCACCTAACCAACTCAAAATGCCCAAAAAAGGCCTTTAAAAGCCTATTTTCCTATATTTTTTACCTCCATCTAAGAATGACTCCTAAATACTAACTCCAAGACTCTTAGGTTTTCAAAACATGTCACTCATCTCCAATTAATTCTAATTAATATTTAAATAAACCTAAAATAATGGTTTTCCCTTATATTCATCATTTCTATCCATTCAACAACATGGGTTTCTTAGCTCCCTTATACGGACTGTAACTTTTGGGCAATAGGGAGAGTAGGTGATCATCTTGAAGGGGTCCTAGAGCCTGTATAGACACCTTCTTGATAAAACATTAACCACTGTGATTTGACTATCAAACCTTATTTCTCCTCCTAAACACATTCATCTCTTTATCTTCAATTCATGTTCAAGGCTATAAAATGATAGTTGTAGGTGCATACAGGGGTGTAAGAGGTTTGAGTAGGCTTATTACACATTGATTAGAGATTATGAGTTCCATGTTGATCTTAATGTATATGTTCATATGTTATTTCATATTTTTAACCCCACTTACCCTTCTCATATGCACCTTGAGAGCTACAAACTGAGTTTTCTCTAACTGACTATAAACCCTACCTTTGATTCATGTAGGTATGCATTAGATCATTTGAACTTGGTCATGATATATGACGACCTCCCTTGAACCCTCTTAGGTCACAAAGTACAGTCTTGAATTTTCACTCAACTTTAAAGTCTTAAAACACCACTTGGTCATCAATTTTGGGTCATTGTTTTATACCCTACTATAGGTGTCTATTTCTCTATATGTAGAAAACTATAGGTTGCCACAGGGCTTGAAAAGATATGTATCAACCTCATATTGATAAACTTAATGCAATCTTGTATACCTTTTAACCAATTGAACCATCTTAGTCATGAGTGAATGCATTATTGCTCTTCAAGATGTCAATTTTCATTCACACCTCTAAACCTATAGAGATGAATGCAAGAATTTAGTGTTTTAGAGGTAACTTTGAGGCCCTCCATTTATACCTTCCATTCACCTTCTAACCTCCATTCTTGGCACAAGTCCTCTCCATGCTATAATCTATCAAACTCACATATTTGGATGTTTTATAATTATTTTCAAACATTTTGTAAGAGGTACCCAAAAACCCCTTGGACCTCTTTTCAACATGGGCAAATAAAATTCATTTTCAACCTCTCCAATACATAATTTATATTTAATATACTTTAATAAAAGTTTAAAAATATTCATTCCAACATGAAATATCTTGAGAACATCTAGAACAAGATATGTAGGGTGTTTAATGACTGGTTTAGCATGATGAATGAGCTTGTGACCACAATTGCACTTTTTATAAACATCTAAATGAACTCTATTCAAATCTTGATGGCTTGGATAATTGATATACCCTAATCACCATTCCATGAACAAGATAGACAAGCTCATATATGTGACCGCAAGTAGGAAAGAGTGAAAATTTGACTATGAGGCATGACAAGATTGAAAGTTGCTCCAAAATGTGATGTGATGAAACCAAACATGGAAGGAGGTGACATATATGGCCTCTAGACTTGTGAGACACCATATTACATCTACATGAGATCTCTACAGGAAACCAACATTTTGTAAACAAAAAGAACTTTGACTAAGACTACACATGGTGGCACCTCCTTTCAACATGGACTAACTCACTCATCAAAACACCATGAAACATGAAAATAAGTATGAATATCATTTTATAAGGTATCCAACATCCTATAGAGTCAATATTACCAACTAGTTCATAAAAAATTGACAAAAATGGAGAAAAACATATAGGGTACATGAAACAACAAGCAAAAAAGCACAACCAACTTGTAAAGGATGATTCGTAAAGCATAGTTCAATCCTTGCACTAATTATATGTAAATGAATGTATCTAAGTTTAATATCAACTCCAAAAATCATTTTCCCTAAAACATTTTGAATTGTCCGTACTAATCACAAACATGCTAGCCACTTTTGTATGTCTAAAAAGGAAAAGAAGAAGTAAAATGGTTTTGGCTTAAAAATGGCACTTCTAAAGCATGTAAATCATTAAAATGAGTGCTAGGAAAATGAAGAGGCCCTCCATGATATTTTCCCATGTGTCGCATTCCCCAACAGTCCATATAAGTGCCAAATACTTTATTTTTCATTCTTTTCTTGAATTTCAATTAGACAACCTATAAGATACTAATGTAACTAACATCCCTGATAGTTAAAATGACATATTTTATGTTTAAAGGTAAAAAATGACACTTGGTCACCTTGGGAACCATTTCAATTTCACTTATGACCCTTAAAAGCCCACTAAATGACTCAAAATGACAAATAAACCTATTAGATCATAACTAAGGCTAAAAATGCATTAGATAACATCAAATGAACTATAATATAACCTATGACAAATATTTCCCCTAAACATCTATAAAACCAATTTTTTTACCTATAGGGGTCAAAATTTGACCTAAAAGTAGATTTTGGTCAACAAAATGGTGAGTCATAGGGGTAATATGCCTGCTATACTAAAGATCAGTAGCCTTATCCTATCATGGGATAATGGAGTCAATGAAATATTGAATACAACTAGAAGGAATTGCTTAAAACACATGCATAACAACCAAAACACACCAAGCAAACACAAGACAAAGTAAGACACAAACAAGACTTACACATGTGCATAAGAACTTAGGGAAAACAAGGAAAACAACAACTATGTATAAGGAAAGAGGAGAACCTTAGTATCAATGTTTGAAATATATCCCTTTGACTAGGATATGAAGTTCATCTCCATACAACTTTGAGAGTTGGAAAAAATTTGTTTCTTGTATTGGGTGATAACATAAGGGCCACTCCACAAAGCATCAAACTTTGTGTGTTTTCTAGGCTTAGCCCTATCTTCATCCCACTTTAGAATAATATCCCCCTCTTGGAAGCTTCTTGGCATGAATTTATTGTCAAAGTATCTCTTTTATTGATCTTGGTGAGCTCTCATAGTTTGCATAGCTTGATCTCTTCCTCAAGATCCATCAACTCACACAACCTAACCTCTATGCTTTCATTTTACATCAACTCTAGCTGGTAAGTGAGACCCAAGGCTGGTGGCTCAAGTGAAATAGGTAATCTAGCTTATCTCCCATAAACAAGTGTATATGGTGAGTTTTCAATGGTGTTTTTGGGGGTGATTTTATCATCCAAAAGAGCTATCTTCAACTTGGAATGCCAAGTTCTTTGGTTTTCCTCCATTGTCCTCTTTATGTTCCTAATTAGATTCTTATTAGTGGAATCAGTTAGTCCATTCCCTTATGGATAATATTTAGAGGAAGTACTAAGGTAAATTCATTGCTTCAAAGCCTACTCACTTGTCTCCATTCCAATGAAAGCCAATGCATTATCTAAAACTATTGTTAAAGGAAACCCAAACCTTGTTACTATGCCTTCATAGAAGTCTAGAACTAAAATTTCATTTGCTTCCTTGAGATATATAGCCTCTACCCATCTTGTAAAATAATTTGTATAAATCAACACTCAATTGTGACCAACACTATAAGGTGGGTTGATTAGACCTATGAAATCTAGACCCCATTGTATAAAAGGTTGGTCAACTTGTATTGGATGAAAAGACAATGATGAAAAAAATTATTTACCATCAAAGAGAGAACATATTTTACATTTCCTTACCAAGGAATGGGTGTCTTTGAATAAACTAGGCCAAAAATATCCAGTTCTCATAATCTTAGTAGTTGTGGTTCTTGGAGCAAAGTGACCACCAACTGGTCCATCATGAAATTTAAGAAATATTTTCTCACCCTGATATGATTCAACACATCTCAATAACACACCTAAGAATTATTTTCTAAACAACACTCCATCAATAAGTACACAAGGAATGTATTGTAATATGAAGTACCTTCTTTTAGCTCTATCTAGGCCTTGTGGGCACTCACCAGTTTGAAGAAAATGGATAATTTCTTATGTCCAACTCCTCATTAATGAAGATGTAGCTATCATAGGGTCATCATGAAAGGATGAAATAATTTTTTTATCCTTTAAAATCTAAATCAAGGTGCTCACATAACCCCTTTCCTTTCACTAGATTGGTTGTCTTGATTTCTACATCATACTCCATTGCTTTTGTGATCCAACCAGCCTTTTTTCATTCAAATCTCTACTCAAAAGAAAGTCTTTGACAATAGGATGAAGTACCATTATTGTAATTTTTTTTATATAGCATATTCTTAAACTTATTTATCTTATAACAACTAAAAGTACTTGCTTCTCTACATAGGTGTATCTTACCTCATAGCCTTTCAAACCTTGACTAAAGAAGGAAATAGGCTACTCCAAGTTTTATTCATTCGATTGTGTAAGCATGGAAAATATTAATTATTCATTTCCAAAGGTATAAAATTTAAATTCCTTTGAGAAATTAATAATTTCAAGAGTTGGAGTTTGATAAATACCTTGTTTAATCTCTTAAAAACTTTCCTTCCTTCTTCTTGTCCAAGGAAACACTTCATCTTTCCTTAGCATAGAGGTTAGAGGATTGACTAAATTAGAAAATTAAAGAATTAACATCCTTATGAAATTGATTTTTTCAAATAAAATTTAAAAACGTTTCTTGTGTTTGGGAAAATTCAATGCCAAGATTGCACTTACCCTTTCAAGATCTATAGATAGGCCTTTCTTTGAGATAATGTATCCTAAGAGTTTACCTTTATGGATAAAAACACATAGTTCATTGGGTTGAGAGAGATTCCAAAATATCTACATATCTAAAAAATCTACCTAAGGTGATTCAAGTTATCCTTTGCATATTTGGAGAAGACCATGATATCATCAAGATACACCAACACTATATCATTTATTAGACATTGAAAATCCATATCTATTGCACATTGAAATGTTACACCAGCACTAGACAAACCATAAGGAATTTTCCTATAAGCATATACATCCCATTTAGTAGTAAAGGTTGTCTTATATTAGTCACTTTCCTTCACCAAAATCTGATTATACCCTAAGTATCCATCAAGGACTGAGAACCTTTCACTACTTGCAAAAACTTGCAAAATCTGCTCCATAGAAGAAAGAGGATAATGATCCTTCAAAGAAAATATATTCAAGTCTCTAAATTCAACACATAACCTCAGTCCCCATTCTTATTCCTTACCAGGACAAATTTTTCTATCCAAGATGAATGCTTAATAGGAAAAATGATCTTAGACTCAATCAAGTTTGTAAGCTCCTTTTACATGAGAGGATCAATATTAAGATTGATTGTCCTTTGTCTTTGCTTGATAGGCTTAACATTATCATCTAGCTCTATGGTATGTTGAGATAAGTTTGGACCAAGACCATTTAAATCACTATATTCCCTTGCAAATACATCAAAAAATTCCTTGCATAACTTAATGAAAGCATGTTTCTATTCACTAGTACATACCTTCCAAAGAGCAAGCAACTTATCCTTGAAGATTTGTACTCTCTCATAGTTTTCTTGATTAGTAAACATGTTTACCTTTTCCTTATTCAACTAATAATCATCATTGAAGATACTCTCAAGTGTGACTAAGCCTTTAGGGAGCTTGTTTTTCTTCAATTTTACAATCTGTGAATCTAGGAATTTGACTCAAGAGAGGATGGATAATATGGTGTTAATTCCGAAATGAAGAAAACACACTAACTAGCATATCATCTCTAGGCCTAGATACTAGGGAGAGACTATTCAACAAACATGAATAAAACACACAACTAAAATTCAAAAGAAACCTTCTTTTACCTCTCTTGGATGTTCTAAAATGCTTGTAGTAGTGGCTTGTATGGCTTGTGCTCATGAAGTCCTTGGTAATGGAAACTTGGTTACCTCCATCTCTACTTGGCACCTTTGGATTTTGGCTTAGATTGGCTTTTTTGGCTTGAAATCAATTTTTCATTGTAACACTAATTGCAATGTCTTCTTGAAGATATTTGTCAATTATAACTTTGCACCAAAATAGCTTAGAAATGATGTGGTAAGGCTTCCTATTTATATATTTTTGCAAATGTCTAGAATCAACCTAAACCATCCATCTCAATATTGAGATGTGTTTCTAAGGATTAATTAAATTTATGAAATTAAAATTGATAAATAGGATCTTCAATATTTTGGATACAGGATCAATAAAGAGGCATGGAGGGCTTTGATGAGGCATGGGAGGCATGAATCCTGATATTTGTGGCATTTATGGCCTAGGGATGTCTTCCCAAGAAATGAGGTCACCTGATGATGTAGATATTTAATATCCATTTATAAAAATAAGTTTTCAATATGTTTCCATGGAATTATTAATTAGGCCTTGATTTGGTTTAATTATCTCTAAGCATGGTTAAGCACTTTGTGCATAAATTACTTAAATTGATCAAAATTCCTTGTTATTGGTCCAAAATTAAATTGGATTGGAATTAGAAGGTGATGTTAGATGAATTGGATCCATTATCCCATTTATGATGTTATCAATAGTAAATAACAAAGGTAAATGTCTTATGTAGAAGATTTGATAGGAAAGAGCAATCCAGAGCACCTAGGTGCAAAATTGGCATTTTGATTCAGAATGGTCTGATCAAAGTTAGCTTGTCCATAAATTGGATCACCCCATTTAGGGATACCCTAGACAAAATTGACACTTGAATACATCAATTTCACATCATTTATCATGTTTTAGTGTTTTTAGGCCAAATTGTGCATTTTAGTTGGAAATTGGTCAAAAGCCTAGTTGGAGGTTATCGGTGGCCAGTTTTAGGTGTCTATAGTTTGCCCCTATTTGGGAAGATGTTGTAAACCATAGGTAAATCAATGTATTCTCAAAGAATGAAAGATGGCTTGTATGCCAAAAATAAGATGATGGTTGAAGAATAAAGCTCCAAATGGTGTTTGGTAAACCTAGGTTGATGCCCCCTCAAGGAAGTGGCCATCAAATATGTTGATGGATGGTCCCTCACAAAGAAATAAGAAGAAAGGTGAAATTAACCTGTGGTTGAGATTAATCCAAATGAGAAACTACTTGCATGCATTGATGTAAAAATGATATTGATTTGCCCAAAGGCTGTTATAATCAAGAATAAAAGTCAAAATAATGATTTTCCCTTAGGTGGTTATAATCATTATGAGGACCTAAATTAGCTAAAGAATATGGTGCCCCAGTTAGGGCTGATTAGCAAATATAACTCAAGGATATAACTTAGAATATATATTAAATATGAGTGGGTACAAAGTGATGAAAGAGATGGATAAAATAATAAGATTGATCAATGTAAATGATCTAGTTATACCTGCCAATGAGGAGATGCATGGCCTTATTAGCAATGATACAACTAGAATGAGAAATTTGATCAAGATGGGTAAAAGGATTTACTAAGGTTCCAAGGTGAAACTTATATATCTCCATTTATTTTAGACCTTCCTGAAGCTAATTTTTACTATAGCATGTGATGGTAGGCTTAATGATAGAACACCATGAAGACTTGGCTAAAATATGCATAAGGACCAACTCCTAATCCAATAAACACTCAAAAATAATACACCAATGATCAAAATCAAGATGATAATATTGATGTATGAATATGGATAGACTCAATAATAATGTGTGTAAGGAATCTCCCAATGCATACATATAGACCGAGTTGAGGCAACAGTGCTGAAAGTAAACAAATAGGCAAGAGAATGAACAAACAAAAAACAAATAGAAAAACAAACAAACCAATAACTTAAAATAAACAAACAAACAAACAAAAAGCCTAAAAATAAAAGCAAAATAAAGCATCCTAACAATGACCATACCCCAGTAAGGTGGATCAAGGATAACTAACTAGGCTTAGACAAGATAAATATTTTTTGATTTTTAAAATATTTGAATGTTTTTAGAATTTTGAGGTATCTTAATTTGTTATAGAATGACAAGATACCTACTCAAAAAATGGTGAGAGAATTTGGCTTAAGTTGCTCATAAAATGGTGAGAGTGTATGGAAAGGGGGACTAAGGTGACCTCAACATGAATTGAGCATAACCCACATAGTCCTAAAATGACCTCAAGTCATAGTAATTCCATCCTCACAAAAGGTCAGAAAAAACCAACTAGGTCCCAATAAGTTCTCAAATCTGGTAAATGGCTAATCAAATGAAAATAGTAATGGCAAGGTGATGTGATGATGCATGATAAACAAGTGTTACCCCTAGTTTTCCCATAGGTAGTTATAATTGGGATACAATGGCATAGGTCAATGATGTTAATTTTCCCATAGGTAGTTATAAATAGTAGAAAGACTGGTGAGACATTGATTTGCCTATAGGTGGTTATAATCAGGCTCACATAAACAAACCTGATACAGGATGGAAGATATCTTGCTAGATCAACTATCACACTACTTTCATAGACTATCATTATAAATATGGATTGGAATGATTATTGAAACTTGATTGGAATCCTCTCACAAAAGGTTTGGGAAGAACCAAATTAACCAAGATCAAAATAGGATTGGATAGGATGACTGAAAAGAGGCTTTGGTTTAGATAGGAATGGAATGATAGGATGGTATGATCTTACTTAGGATAATGATGGTTTTTTATAGATAGGATAAAATGGTAAGAGGGTTTCCCCCATGTGATGGGGTGAAAGGTTGGGATCTACAATAATGGTAAATGGATATGTAATAATGGTAATGGCAATGTGAAATGATATGGTACATATTTTTGGCCTAGGTGTGGTAAATGGCATATGATTCTATTTTTCCTATTGAGATGGAGATGTACATCCTAATCAATAAATGATACAAATAAAATACTCAATCATTTTAATTGTTCCACACCTCATTTGAATAACTACTCTATCAATAATTGCCTATAGATTTGGATGTTGAGAATGCTTTTGTGATCTTTGTTGGTCATTGATTTTGATTCCTTCAAATGTTGAGACAAGGTATTTTTATAGCCTCTACAAAGGAAAGTGTGACCATGGATGGTAAATAGGGAAAAATAATGGATGGTAGGCTTGATTGTAAAATAGAATAGCACATGATAATGGAATGTGGAATGGTGGGGAAATAAATACATATCAGGACTTTCAGTCACACGTAATGTTGTTGATGCTAGATTCAACATAACTTTGGTTGTGGTGGGTTGAAAACTTTTTATCTCAATAGGACGACCAATTTTTTCTATTGTTTAATCTTGAGAGTATCTACCATCTGATTAGGCTGTAGATTGGAAGCTATTTGGGTTTTATCTTCATCAAGCAGTGAAGAACTTTTGTGCTCAGCTATTAGTGCCTCAAAGACATTTTCACCAATGAAGTTGTCTTGATTATCTTATAGCAATTTTGAGAAGGTTTTAATAAGGAATGTTGACTTGTGATTTTGATTATCTTATAGTACTTCCAAAATAGTTTCACTAGAAGATGCTAAGTTCTAACTTGGATTGTCCCCTAGCACCTCTAAAAATGTTTCATTAGGAGAGTGTTCTTTTGCTACATGAATGTAGTTTTGGCCTCTTTGTTTTTCTTCAACTGCTATGTCAAGATTGAATGTAATGTGATTCTATCAATTCCAATCAACACTTGTGGGAGATGGAATGTCAATAATATGGCTATTTTAGTTGATGGTAATGATCTATGGAATGGTATTGGAATGGGGAGAGGCTGCACAATCCTTGTATAAGATACTAGGATAACTTGTGTCAAAGCTAAGGTACTCATACTTAAGAACCATAGAAGGATCACAAATGTATTCAAATTAATCTGTAAGGCATGCATAACCAATGTTATAAAAACCATGAACATATTCTATATCTGAATCTAATTCTAACTCAAGGGACTCTGAATCTGAGGTCAAGATTGGTGTTTATTCAAATTTTAATAATAAATCTGATGTCGGTTTAAGAATATAACCAGACTCTAACTATAATTCTTCATCTGATGGGTACTCTGTTACAATGATGTCTTGTTGAATATTTAGTATTGGATAAGTAACAACATATAATGGTGTGATGGGCTCCACTAAGATTGATTTATCAAAGTGATATTTCTCTAAGATGGGAAAAAGGTCAAGAGACAACTCCTCAAAGACTATTTTTTCAATAGGTGGCTCTTGAAAAATAGGCACATGGTTGAGGCAATGATTTGCCCAAAGGTAGTTATAATTATTAAGAAGTGACTCGACAAAGACCAACTCATTAGTGTGAGACTCCTTGACAATTGGGATAGGATCAATAGGTTTTTAAACCTCATTGACTTATCATAAGTGTTTGGTTCAACAAAAACATCTTGGATTGGTTGGTTTTCTTAGTTTTGGTTTCCAATGAGTTGGAAAATACCAATTTTGAACATGGCTTGGTCTTCAAATAATTAGATGAATTTAGGTTTGGTTGGGATTGCTATTAGATGAGAAATGACTTATGGTTGGATAATGTTAGGGTAATGGGAAGAATGATTATTTGCATGAGCCAAAGGACAAAGTCCTAAGATGGTAACGATAGGGCATTATGGGGCTTGATTACTTACACAAGCCAAAGGACTAGGTCCTGGAATGATGAAGGGGTGTTGTGGAGCTTATTTGCTTAAACAAAATAAAGGATGAGGTCTTGGTATGGGAATGGTCTGATATTATGATCATGGAATAGAAATGGTATAATGTGGTGGAGCCTGGTTGCTCACACAAGCCGAAGGACTAGGTCTAGGCATGGTAATGGTATTCCTTGGATATTGTAGAGCTTGATAGCTCATATAATCCAAAGGAGGGTTAGGGGTAGTTGATGATTGGATAAGAAAAGGATGTCATAGAACTTGATTACTTGTAAAATCCAAAGCATCCAAGTCTTCCTCATAAACCATATCATCCCAGTCATGAGTTGGCTCATAAGTTGGGTCTTGGTTATATTCCATGTACTGATTATTAAAAAGAGGGTATGGATTCATATCCCAAATAAAATTATCTATAGTTGGGTCTTAAAAGTCCTTTTCACAAGCCTCTTCATATAAATAAGGTCTTGAGTTGGATCATAAGTTGTTTCATGACTTTTTTCCCATGAATGATTAATATGAGGTAGATATAAATCTATCTCACAAACCATATTAGCATCATCGGGGTCTTGACTATGTTGTTCCCAAAATCTATCACTTGTTGTTGGGACAACATATCAACTATTTTGGTCCTGTAGGCCAAAATTATTCCTTTCCTTTTTCAAAATTTTTTGAGTATTTGAATTCTTCAATTATTCAAGCATTCTTAGCTAAGGAACTCGTAGGTTCAATAGGCAGGCTTTCTGAGAAAGAAGTTCCAACACTTAGGCATTTTCAACGTTGAGGTTAAAATAAAAGACTTAGTGGTGGGCTTCAAACAAATGGAATAAACCATTGAACCCCACTTCATAAAGGTTCAAAGGTTTAATGAGTTCAAAGGTTCAAAAAGATTTAAGCACTCAACGAGTTCAAAAAAGTTCAACCGCTTCGAAGAGTTCAATGAGTTATAAGACTTCGGCAAGTTCTAAAGTTCAATAAGTTCAGCGGACTTAAAGAAGAGAAGGCTTCAAAGATCAAAGTTTGAATGGTTGAATCGTTGAACCTTGAACCAAAATGGTTTAATGAGTTCAAAGGTTTAATGAGTTCAATAAGATCAAAAGACTTGAATGAAAGAAGACTTCAAAGAAGAAAGATTGAACCATTGAACCTTGAACCAAAAGAGTTCAAAGTTCAAAATTTTAATGAGTTCAATAGAAAATAAAAGGATCTAGAAAGTTTGAAGGAACAAAATATTCAAAGAAAGAGAATGAACCGTTGAACTTTGAACCAAAGTGGTTCAAGGTTCAAAGGTTCAATAAAGTTTAAAAGACTTAGAGAATAAAAGGATTCAAAGAAAGAGAATGAATTGTTGAACTGTTGAACTTTAAACCAAAATGGTTCATAGATTCAAATGGTTCAAAGATTTCAACCAATTCAAGAAGTTCAAAGTTCACAAAGAAGCTTCGAGTGAAAGAAGGAAGTGAAAGATTCCAAAGATAAGTTCAAAGAGAGGGTTCAACCGATTGAACCAAAGAGCCGATAAAACTGCCTGAACCATTAAACCATTGAACCAATGAACTCTCACAGTTCAAAGGTTCAAGGTTCAACATGGTTCAAGTGACCAAAAACCAATGACATCCCCATGGATGTTAAATTCAAGGTAATGAAGTGCCCATTTATTTTCAAATATGGCATGGAACCTGAAAACAAACTTAGTGACTAGTTGAAGAACAAGCTGAAAGAGCCAACAGAAGGGGAAGAGATAGCCTAAGAGCTCAGATCATGAGAAAAGAACAAAATACAATAAGGAGAGAGGGAATGATACAAAAAGACCAAAAAAATATGTAGGAAGTTATTCCAGTAGGTGAAATAGTCCACCAAGTGGACATCTGAGTGCACAGACATTCAAAGGCATGGCCTATTTTTCTCCCTTTGAATAAAAGTGAGTGGAAAGCTATGTACATATCTAGAAAATAGACTAGATGACCCATGTTGAGGAGAATACTTTTGAGATAATTCTACATGCCATAGTTAAGGCTGATTCCCTATTCCAGCATGGCCCCTTGACAGAATTGAAAATGCATTCAAGGCATTAAATGTAGCATGGGCCATTCCATGAAATAAAGCACCCAAATCTTTATTAAAGTTCTATATATTGTAATCTCTTATTTTATGCAAAGGAGATCTTTTTGTTATTAGAAGCAAAACTCTACCCAAATTGAAAGGCATTTTCCTAAGACTTTGAGCTCATATTGTCAATCATATTTACTTATTTGAATGAGAAAACAAGTGACCTTTTAGATTTTGGGCTGGAATAGCTTGTGTTGTTGAGAAAATTGTTCTTATGTCTATTTCCTTAATGCATTCTTGTCTATTTAATTAAATAAGTAGAACTAGTGAAAGTAATTAGGAAGGTGTCCTGAAGCCAACTATGGAGAGACTTTGTGCTGCCACAATTGTCTTTAGTGTGTTTATTTTATATTTTTGTTTAAAGTATCTTGGGGTGACTTTATGCCCTCATTTTCCTTCATATTTCACTCTTTGGAAGTTGAGGTGGAGACTTTGTGCTACACCTCATTATGCTAGTTATTGTGCCCTGTTACATTTACTTGGCACTACCATAAAGATTCTTGTTGTTTGTTGAACAACACTTCAGAAAGAAGATAAGTACCTTATGTCATTTCACCAGGATTTTTCCTTTGATTTTTGAACATCATCTCTGAAAAAAAGAGAGATGGATGGTGTTATCCTACCCCTGAGTGTTATTTTTTACATATATATATAATATATAGCACCTCATATTTATAGGGAACCTCCCCTTGATGAGAGGAGAGATTTGTCCCCTTTTGATGTGGTAGACCCGCATATTTGGCTGATAAATCTCCCTATGTTGTGGTGGAAACACCTATTTTGCCCATCAGTTAGCTGGTGACAAAATATTCACCCAACAGACTAGAGCCATAACAGTCATTTTATATAGACATTATATCATAATTTGGATTTTAAGTGATTCTACCATAAGTGTAGCTCGACATATCTGTATAAATGATTAAAGCTCTAAAACAAAAAGGCTTAGAGTTCTACAAACTCTAAAAAACTATGTCCAAAGGACAAATGGTTCAAGTTTGATCTAACTTGGTCTAAGGGGTGGAGTTGTATCTCTAATATGGTCTAAAAGTGGAGTTGTATCTCCAAAATGATTTATGCTAAGACTTGGCATAAAATAGCTTGACATCAAATGTCTAATGTTAAATGTCATATACATAAAAGGTCAAGCATTTGAATAAAAATTAGCATGTCAAAAGTCTAGGTCAAAGTGTTCCAAACAAGGTCTAAACTAGGAAAGAGAAAAGTTGAGTTACTGGGTCTTTTATCCAAACACGAAGGCAAAATCTAGGCTCAAATAAATAGGCATGATATGAAATTTGGCTAAATAGTTTCAAAATCTAGACTTGAAACAAAGGCTAATGTGATTTGATTTAATCTAACAAGTTTGGAAATAACTTTGACATTGACCTGGTACATAGAATCAAACATAAACGTGATTAGTTGGAATAAGGCATAAGATAAAAGGCTCTTTGAGAAATGCTATGTTCTCCAAAATAAATACACAAACAATGATGAGGATAAGCTCTGAACAAACAAACCACCAATAGTTTTCAAATTTGGGTAACTGATTAACTAAAGTTATGCAACTCAAAAGAGAAAGATTAGTGTATAATACCCATGAATTAAGGCCTAAACTGAAATCAATCAATGTTTGAATCCAAACTTGACAAGGCTAATTGAAAAATCAATGTTAAAAACTAGGATTTTACTAAATATGCTAGACAAGATTGCATAACATGACGGCACAAGACAAATGTCCAAATGGTAGACATGACATGGTTTGAAATAAATGGTTTTTGGCACAAGGTGAAATAATTCTTGAAACAAATTGAGTAGCCTAATGGCCTAAGCATGCTTTAATGATGTGATATATGTTATGTTTCAAAATACTCAAAGGCTCAAAATATTTTGACATGTTTTGGGTAGCATAACACTACCCTCTACAACTCAAATGACACCCACAAAAATAAGTTTAGTAAAATTTCAAGACATAAGTGTGGTGTAAAATGGCCAACATAACACCTCTTTAGGCAAAAGAGTGAATTATAGACAAATTATTTTTGACATGGCTTATGAACAAATCAATAAGTTTTAGTCTCAAGACATACCTAGAAAAAAAATGACCAAAATATACTAAGTATACTCATCCAAATCCTATAAAGGGTATGGCAATATGGGGTTGACTAAACTATCAAGTTTTGAACGTCTCTAGGGGAATTAATCTCACAATGAATTTCATTTCAATCAATGTAAAAGACAAGCATTGCAATTGGATGATTATGGCATTGGCTAGTTGTAAAAAGGTCTAGTCATTTTTACAACCACTACATCCTACTATTCACTCAGTATAGTATGATGTCCAAATACAGATACGTCTCATGTGTAACTCCAATTAGGATCTAAATTAAGTCAATGCTAGGAGATGAAACCATGGGTTAAAGCTTCCTTAAATAACTCATGGGAGGTGGTGAAGTCCCCATCACAAGCCAAGTTTGCATAAAAATAAATAAAGCATGAAATTAGAAAGACTTTAGGGTCATTTTCAAGGTCACCTAAACTTTGATGAGTTTTTTAGGAGTGCTTTAAATGACTTTCTTTCTAAGCCTTGGACTAGGCTACTTGTAATAGGAATGGCATTTTTAATTCCAAGGGTTCCCAAAAGGGGACAAATAAAAGAGCATACATGCAACATCCCTCTTTTTGCCAAATAAAATTTAATCTAAACAACTAATTAAATACAAAAGTATTTGAAAATGTGAGTTAATTTTTAATCCCAAATATAAAATGAGGTGTTGTTCATTTGGCCCCTGGGTCTTCATTGCAAACTTTGAAAAACATTCACCCTAAACATCTAAATTCTTTTGTTAAACACCAAAACAAGGTTCCTAATTCATTTTTAAGCATGCAATAGGTGATCTAAAACATGTTTTTATAAAATTTCAAGCTTGTTCTTATTAAAAAAAAAAAAAAATAGCATGTTCTTTAGCCTTCAAGCTCTTTTTAGTTTGAAACAATGAACTTTAGGAAAAGAGCTCTCAAGTTTTTGTTTTAAGAAAAAACATAGTGACCAATGTTAGTTTATATAACTAACGTCAATTACATTTTCTAAACAATGTTAGTTATCCAATCAACATTGGTTATACCAATGTGACCAATGGTATGTATACAATTGAAGTCAATTTTACTAACATCAGTTAATCTATGCAACTGATGTCAATTTTACTAGTTGATGTCAGCTATTGTGTAAACCCATGGCAAATAAAAATGGCAAAATAAAGTTAGAAAATCAATTTACAAGAGTTTTAAGGGTCCAAATAAATATTTTAAAGCTACAAAATGACCTTCTTCATGTGTGGGATGTGTCTATTCCCATCGGGTGTGCCATTATGTGAATCTAGGAATTTAACTCAAGAGAGGATGGTTAGTGTGGTGTTAGTTCTAAAATGAAAACAAAATAAAAGAAACATACTAACTAGCATAACATCTCTAGGCTTAGCTACTACGGAAAGCTTAGTTCAAAAAAATGAATAAATCACACAACTAAAATGCAAAAGAAACATTCTTTTACCTCTCTTAGATGCTCCAAAATGCTTGTTGTAGTGGCTCGTTCGGCTTGTGCTAATTAAGTCATTGGCAATGGAAGCTTGGCTACCTCCATCTCTCCTTGGAACCTTTGGATTATGGCTTGGCTTGGATTGGATTGAAATAAAATTGGAATGGTAACACTAATTGTAATGTCTTCTTGAAGATATTTGTGCATTATAACTTTGCACCAAAATAGCTTAGAAATGATGTGGTAAGGCCTCATATTTATAGATTTTTACAAATGTCTAGAATCAACCTGAACCATCCATCTCAGGATTGCAATGTCTAGCTAAGGATTAATCCAACTTATGTAATTAAAATTGATAAATAGGCTCATAAATATTTGGGATAGAGGAGTAATTAAGAGGCATGAAGGGCTTTGATGAGGCATAGGAGGCATGAATCCTGATATTTGTGGCATTTATGGCCTAGGGATGTCTTCCCAAGAAATGAGATCACTTGATGATGCAGATATTCAATATCCATTTAAAAAAATAAGTTTTCAACAAATTTCCATGGAATTCTCAATTAGGCCTTGATTTGGTTTAATTATCTCTAAGCATGATTAAGTACTTTGTGCATAAATTACTCAAATTAATCAGATTACCTTGTTATTAGTCCAAAATTTGACTAGATTAGAATTGGAAGGCAATGTCAGATGCATTGGATCCATTATCCCTTTTAGGATGTTATCAATATAAAATAACAAATTCATGTGTCTTGTCCATAATATTTTATATGAAAGATCAATATAGAGCACCTAGGTACAAAATTATCATTTTGACTTAGAATGGTCTGATCAAAGTTAGTTGGACCATAAATTGAATTACCCTATTTAGGGATACCCTAGCCAAAATCACCACTTAAATATGTTAGTTTTACATCATTTAACATGTTTTAGTGTTTTTAGGCCAAATTGTGCATTTTAAGTGGAAATTGGTCAAAAGACTAGTTAGAGGTTATCGGTAGCCAATTTTAGGTGTCTACATAATCTACCCTCCATATTTCTATTGTAGTTTGGATTGATTCCTTAAGGAAAAATCAACCTCCTCTTTTAGGAAAAGAGTTATTTTTTTCACTATCAAACACTTTCTAATTAGTGACATTATCAAGTATAGAGGCCCTTACAATCACCTTGAGATGTGGTTGGTTCTTATCTTCTCCTATCCCCTTTAGAACATCAAAATGAGATCTAATTATTTCCAACCTATTAGCATGTTTTTTATCTTCTCTTGGGATAGATTTGATGTTGAAGGCTTTGAAATCCTCTACAATATCCCACACTCTATGTTTATAATACTTAAGAAAAGAGTTATTTATAATATTTTGGTCGCTTACTTGGTTCATAACTAACTCACTATCACCATACACTTGTAATTCTTTCACACCTATTTTCCTAACCCACTCAAGGTAATGAATGAGGACCTCATATTATACCACATTTCAAGTATAAGTGAAGTGAAATTTGAAAGTAGAGTAGTATCTTTTTTTTTATGGAGAAACTAACATTGCTCCACCACTTGCTCCAACCTTGTTTCTAGATTTATCAAAGAATAGCTTCCATAAACCATCCATGTTTTCACTTGGATTCATCAATTTTGGCATGAAATATTCCTCCTCATGAATTAAATACATTCCAAGACTATATTCCTCTATGATTTTTTAATTATCATGCTCATAATGCTCAGCTCCCCATTCATCTAGATACAAATCAGAAACTCCTTCAAGAGAAGAGGTTGGAGATTGATCCATGTGAATCTCTTCCTCATCAAGAATTGCATAATTAATATTTGAAACTTTATGAATTTATGTATATATATTATTATGATGAATAGGATTTGATACAATCTTCACCTTAGTACGATACTTTGTCCTAAAAACCATATAGGACCCATTGGCTGCCAAGTATCTACCTATCTTAGCTGTAAGCTCTTTTGACAAACAAAGAGCAAAGTATGGGGATAGATAATCCAAAACCACATCATGAGGGATGGAAAAAGTAGGAAAATCATGTAAAATCAAATTCAAATCCTTGACTACTCCCAAGGTCTTTTTTGGTGACCCTCCAATTATAGAACTCTTTTGGCCATTGGTTCATACTTGAGGCCTAATTTATCCTCTATTGACTTGGGCATAACTAAATTATTAGCCCCACTATCTATGATGAAATTGTGAAATAATAAATCAAAAATGATCAAAGATAGATAAAAAGGAGGATTCTTATCAATTTTCTTCACTTTTCCATCAATGGGTTGAGTTCTATTCACCAAGACAATATTTTCATTCCTAGTTGATCTAACTTGTTTGTCTAATCCAAGCAATTTTTTTTGGAGGATATATTTTTTTCTTGATATTTTAAATAAATAATATAATTAAATATTCATGTGTAACTTATTCATTTTATCCAAAACATTTATAGAAGTATTGCTCAACTTTAAAGGCTCTTTGAAAGCACTAGTACCTTGTCGTGTAGCTTGTGAAAATGGATGTGTAGGAGTTGGTTTAGAACTTTTAAATTTCTGATTATTCTATGCCTTAGGATCTGAGTTATACCCCTCTACCATTGGAGGTGATTTAGGAGTAAAAATAGGTACTTTAATTTCCCCTTGTGTCTCTTCAATAGCCATCTTCTTAGACCTAGTGTTAGAGGATACACTAGCATTCATATTACTTAAATTTCCCAAATTATTGATGACACAAAAATCTCCCTCAAAATGATTTATATGATTATAATCATATTTTTTATTCCATTTTACATTTAATTTTTAATTGGAACCCCAAAAGTGGAAACTTGAAATGCTTGATTACCTTCCATTGTCATAGCTTGATTATGCATTTCATTGGCATATACAACTTGGTCTTGATTTTGGTCATAGAAAGGATATCCTGGTTGTTCTTCAATAAAGTTATTTTGAGTTGGAACAAGAGATTTGGAAGATGATGGGGAATTAGGATTGTAACTTTGGTAAGGCTTAGCTTGAGTGATTTGACCTTGTCCTTGAGCATTACCTTGAAAAGGAGGCCTATTTGCTTATCTATACTGATTTTAGGATTGGTAAGGATTGTAACTTTGATCTTGTTGCCTTTTAAGAGGAAAAAAACTCATTTGTAACATTTTGAATCAAAATTTTGACTTTATTAATCTCATTGGTAAGGTCAAGGGTAAAGTTTTCTTGACTATTAGGCAAAGGATCCAAGGTAGTTAATTCAACTTAACTAAGAGGCTGTAAATCAAGGATTAATGGGATTGTTGGTCTATGAGAAATCTTCCCCATTTGAACAAGAAAATTTTCAACATTAATGGCTATCTTATAGATAGCAGGTAGTGTATTCCCACCCATGGATTGGATCATCATGGATATATCACTATTCAATGCTTTTAGATAGTACAAGAAGGCATAATTTGGAGTACATCTCACAAGGGTTGGGATCCTATCCCATGTTTTTTGGAATTTAGAGTTAAAATCTTGCATAAAATCTTGAGAACCCCTCTTGATAGTGGACAATTTCCTAGCTAGTGATAAATAGTCACTCTTCTCTTCAAATCCCTTAGACAATATATCTCCTAGTTCATCTCATGAAGCAATAGAATTTTTAGGTAGAGTCCCATACCAATCTAAAGCTTTTAGTTTGAAAGACAATGATAATAACATAATAGCTACATTATCTTGAGTGATGTTATGGGTATTAAAAAAAAATCTATATTTCTAATGTGCTCAATGGGAGTAATAGGGCCCTCTCCAATAAAATATGGAACACTCTTAAGGGTTTCTCCAAGAATTTGGTCATATTGGGAAATATTCAAAGGAGATGATCCAGTGAAGGATACAAAAGGTTATCTCCTATCCATATTTGAATGTGTACTATGGGTATTATGGGTTGAACTCAGTAGGAACTTGGACTTCTGAAACACCAACTCCCTTGAATAAGGATGAGTGTTCATAAATCCAAATATTTTTATAGAATATAAAGGAAATTGCACAAACTCAAAGGGTATAACTTTAGAAATAGACCTAGTGGTCATATTTGGAATGGAAATCAAGGACTAATCAAAAACCAAAGATTTTAAATCTTAGTGGAGTCACCAAGTACTAAATGTATATGTTCTTATAGCTACAACTATGCCAAGACAAACACCAATCTTGGATAATCTTCTAGCTCTCCTCATCCAAGTGGAACAATAGAAACATATCACTTGTTGTGGGTTAAAAATTTGGTGAGATGAATCTCTATAAGGGCTAGTTCCCTTGATGAATTCTTTGAAACACTTTCTTATTTATCAAATTTTCAAGAAAAGGGTTAAGAGGACAAACTAAGAACCTAAAAGGTGATGAAACAATATTTAATTTCCTCTTATTTACTAAAATCATACTACTTAGATCAAAACAAATCTTTATTCACACAAAAATCACAACACAAGATAAATTGTTACATCAATGTTTCATATGCTAGGTTCAAAAGGTATTTTAATACTTAGGAGGGTAATTAATGATTTATTTGGATAATAAAGTCATGAATAAATTTTAAAACACTTATACACTTAAAATATAACACAAAAAAAGACAAAAAACAATTACTCTTCTACACACTTGGTGAAAAATTAAGGATAACATGCTAGAAAAGCTCATCTTCTACTAGAAAAGACCAACAAGATTGTAAGAACACTCAATTATAAAACATGTAAGTAGTAAAATTCACTTGTTTTATTTATTAAATAGATATTAAAGTACAAAATTATGCAAGGTTTCACCATCAACCAATGGAAACTTCTCAAAAGAGCCAAAAGAATCATTATTTATAACATTCAGAAGAGGGGCGAGACAAGGGAAGTCCACAGGTCACTTGGACACTTTTAAATCTAAGAAAACAGGTTGAAAATGCATTATAAATAGGTTTTAAATGAACCATGAAATTTTAGGGAGTCCAAGTGTCTATATAAGTCATGAAACTTATGAAACATGGCATGAAACTCTTCATTCTGACTTAGAAAACTACCTTCATGATTTGAACCTATTTGAAAATCCAAAAATTAAATATGGATAGGTTTGATAATTTTTAAGAGATTTAATGATTTTATACATGCCTCTCCATGCATTGGTTATAGTCCTACTCATTTGGAATATCCTAGAAGGAAGCCATCACTGCCTATAATCTAAAAAACTCTTCTTTCAGTCACACCTCACACTTGGCTTCAAAATTGGCTTAAATTTTTCATTAAAATCCATTTAAATTAGTGAATTACACTTTTAAATACTCTCCATGGCCTTATAATACTTAGGTATATGATAAAAAGGTTCACACTTAAAGTTTTGACTCTTCTCACCATTGTGTTCCATATCTTCCTCCCAGACTTGATTTCATATTTAGACCTCTTTTAGAACCTACAAAACACTTAAAATGGTCAAAAATACCTTATTTTGCACCCTATTCGTATAATTACATATAGATAAAAAGTATGGGAGGAATCATAAGTGAGTAATTTTAAAGTTAAAATTACTTTAATTATCAAATTATTTCATTTTGATATCTCTCCAATCTTGTTTTTTCCATCGGGTCTTGATTGAGGGTTTCATAGGGTTTTAGGCAGTTTTTAGTCTTGTTCATAAAGATATGACATTATAATTTCCAAAAATTTCAAAAAATTGATTTTAATTTAACCTAATAACCCATAAAAATTAATTTGGTATCCATGCATAGTTTTATAGGAGATATGAGCACTTGAAAACACCCTATCAAGCTTGTTTCCACCTTTTCTGCATGTTTGGACTCTCTATGAGCTAGAAGTAGATTTACTATAAGTTTATCTACATAATAAAAGTTTAAAAAATGTCTAATTACATCTCATAAACATTATCTCACTATATATAACACTCATTAAAATCCATAAGTGAAGTTGGACCCCTAATTGGCTCTAGGTCCCTTTAAGGCTTAATGGGCTTAACATGCACCTTGCTAGTTTGGGATATTTAGACTAATATTTCATGGATGGTATGATGTCATATTAATTTTAAAATATCTCATTAAAGCTTAAAAATTCATCACATAACCTCACAAATACTCCTTTTCACCATTTCCTTTCATTCACCAACTAGGCCTAAAAGAAGCTTATCTAGTTGGACTGTGTGCAAGAGGGTTTTAATCATTTTGAGAGGTATGAGCTTGAAATATTATTTCCTAGCACCTATTTTCATTTCATACACCAAAAAATATGATTATTTATATTTTCCAAACCTTTCATCAAGTTCCTTTGCCCTTTTTGACCTCATTAGCTTGTTTTGCCAAACCCTAATTTTTCATGACTTGTTGACCTCTAAGACAAAATGGTGAGGTATATCACTCTTCCCCAAGGAAAATTGAATATTTTATGAGTTTTTTAATTCCATAATGAGACTATTTTCCAAAAAAAACATCTTTATTTACTCATTTAGGCACCTAACCAACTTAGAATTCCCTAAAAAGGCCTCTAAAACCCCTATTTTCTTGTATTTTTTACCTCCATCTAAGAATGACTCTTCAATACTAACTCCAAGACTATTAGGTTTTAAAAAATATTAAACATATATAATTAATGATAATTAATCTTTAAATTCACCTAAAACAACTCTTTTTCCTTAGATTCTTCATTTCTACCCATTGAACAACATGGGTTTCCTAGCTCATCTATATGGACTACAACGTTTGGGCAATAGGAAGAGTGGGTGATGATATTGAAGGGTTCCTAGAGCTTGTGTATATACATTATTTCTCAAACATGAACCATTTTGAGTTGAATAGAAAACCTTCTTTCTCTTCTTAAACACATTCATCTTTTTATCTTTAATTTATTTTCAACACTACAAAATGATAGTTGTAGGTGCATACAGGGATGTAAGAGGTTTGAGTAGGATTATTCCACATTATTTAGAGATTATGAGGTCCATAATGATCTTAATTTATATTTTCATATGTTATTCCATCCTGTTAACCCCACTTACCCTTCTCATATGCACCTTGATAGATACAAATTGAGTTTTCTTTGACTATAAACCATACCTTTGATTCCTGTAGGTGTGCATTATCTCATTTTAAATTGGTAATAATATATAAGGACCTACCTTGAACCTCTTAGGTAAAAAAATAAATTATTGAACTTGAAATAAAATTTAAAGTCTTAAAACACCACTGGGCATCAATTTTGGGTCAGTATTTTATAACCTCTTGTAGGTGCCTATTTTTCTGTGTGTGGACACCAGTAGGTGGCCATAGGGCTTGAAAAAACATGTATCAACCTCCTATTGACAACATTAATGCCATTTTGTATAAAATCAAAACAATTTAACCATCATATTCATGGGTAAATGCATTGTTGCTCTTCAAGATGTCAATTGTCATTCACACCTCTAAACCTGTAGAGATGAATATAGGAATTTAGTATTTTAGAGGTAACTTTGAGGCCCTCCATTTCTACCTTCCATTCACCTTATAACCTCCATTCTTGGCACAAGTCATCTCCATGATAGAATCTATCAAACTCACATATTTGGATGTTTTAGAACTATTTACAAACATGCTGTAAGAGGTCCCTAAAACCCCCTTGGACCTCTATTTTCACTTTTTGGGGAAACTTTCCTAGAATTCAATCTCTTGATATTCTAACATGATTGCCCTTTCTTTTGTCCTTTTGATGTTTAAAATAGGTCTGCCCTAGGATTTCTCACATGTTAGGATTTTAATAAGAACCTTAACCTACTCTAAACCACCCATTTAAAGGCCTTCATAATTTTGAAGTACCACCTATAGGTGGTCATCAACATACACAAGCAACAAGTGTGGAATTATGGTTAGTATATATGAATGGAAAGGTTTATAACACTTATATGCCTTCATCAAGCATTATAATGCACCTTTAACAATAATAAGAGGTTTAAACACACATAAACATTTCCACCTTTTAGTATGACATTAACAAAGGCCCTTGTATGTGTACATTGGTTATATATAGGTAATGAGTGTGGAATAGAGAAACAAGGGCAGATAAAAGGCCTCATGGGAAGATAAAAATCATTTTAAACCTCTAAAATACATTATTTATGTTAAATATACTTTAATACAAGTAAAACATTCATTCTAATGTGAAATCTCTTAAGAACACCTAAAACAGAATAGGTAGAGTGTTTAATGACTAGTTTAGCATGATGAATGAGCTTGTGACCACACTTGCACTTTTTACAAACTTATAAATGAACTATCTTCAAATCATAATGGCTTGGAAAAATGATATACCTTTATCACCATTCCATGAACAAGATATACAAGCTCATATATGTGACTTCAAGTAGGAAAGAGTGAAAAGTTGACTATGAGGCATGACAAGATTGAAAGTTGTTCCAAAGTGTGATGAAACCAAACACAAAATGAGGTGACACATATGTCCTTAATACTTGTGAGACACCATATTAAAACTACATGAGACCTCTATAGGAAACCAACATTTTGCAAATAAGAACTTTGATTGAGATTACACATGGTGGCACCTTTCTTTCAATATGGACTAACTTGCTCATCAAAACACCATGAAACATGACAATAAGTATAGAGATAATTTTATAACATATAAAACATCTTCTAGAGTCAACGTCACCATAAGTGGTTCATATAGACTTGACCAAAATGGAGAAAACCTATGAGTGCATGAAAAAACAAGCAAAAAAACATAGTCATCTTGTAAACGCTGAATCATAAATCATATTTGATAAATCCTTGCATCTTGAAATGGAAATTAAGGCCTATAATTGTAATATAGAATACAAAAAACATTTCCTAAAACCTCTTGAGCTATTTTTACTAAGCATAAACCTATTGGTCACTTTTGTATGTCTAGAAAGGCAAAGAAGAAATATAATAGTTTTGGCTTAAAAATGGCACTTCCAGAGCATGTAAAGCATTGATATGAGTGTGAGGAAGATGAAGAGGCCTTCCATGATCTTTTCCCACATGTCACATTCCCAAATAGGTCATACAAGTGACAAATACTCTCTTTTTCAATTATTTTCTTGAATTTCAGTTAGACAACCTGTAAGATACTGATGTAACTAACATCTGTGAGAGGGAAAATGACCTCTTTGATGTTTGAAGGGAAAAATAACACCTTGGTACCTTAGGAACCATGCCACTTGCATTTATGACCCTTAAAATCCTAATAAATGACTCAAAATGATAAATAAAATTATTAGATCATAACTAAGGCTGAAAAATGCATTAGATAACATCAGATGAACTATAATATAACCTATGACAAATATTTAGACCTTTAAACATCTAGAAAACCAAGTTTTTTACCTATATAGGTCCAAATTTGACATAAAATTTAAATTTGGTCAACATTCCCCTGAGAAACCATTGAAAAACTTAGACACCCTTTATCCTTTTAATTCTTTCTGTGGAATTTCAACCTCAAACTCTTCTTATTAAGTTCTTTTTTTACCCTTTTTAGCCCACTGTTAGGCCTAATTAGGTCTTATTTGTACCCCACCACACACAGTCCCCTATATCTTGTATGTATAGTTTTTTATAGACCCAAAACTTGAAAAGCCATTAATATACATTATTCGCCATCCTTTCACCAATTTGTAGAGTTTTTCCATTGTCCAAACTCCTAGAAATTCAATTTTTGTTTGAAACCCTAAACAAGGTTCCTATAGTCTATGAGTACTTGAGAGCACTTTAAAATAATTTTATTGGGTTTGAAAGTATTTATAATTACAAATCTTTCCTAACCTTCTTCATCCCCTCAAATAGGTTAGAGACACTATTCAATCCATCTAATGTCTAGAAACAACATAAACATAGTTGACTGCATGCCTTTTTTAGGATTGTGCAAGGGTTTCATGAGGTATGAGACCTATCTCTTTGTTTTCATGCCATTATGGACCAACTAAGACCTCTAAAAGATCTTTATTACCCTTATTGACCCTTTTAAATACATTTATGAACCTCATTCCATCCCAACTCCTTATCCTTCACACATGCCTCTTTTTTATAGTCTTGCCTTCATTAACCATCTCCAAAACTTGAACATAGTCTTAATATAGATGAATAAAATTAATTTATTGGTTTTAAATACTATAATTGAGTTCACCTTAGTTAAATTATGATAATTCCACTCTCTCTAGACCCTTCTTCTAGCAATATGTCTTCTTAATTAGGCTTCCTAGTAGGATAGTTCAACACAATGCTCAAATACCATACTTTACCTCATCATATCACACTAAAAACTTTTTAATATATTTAAATACATAGAGACACATAATAATAATAAAAAATATTAATTTTTTCTAGGTATAACTCTCAAAAATGGATTTTGTCTTCAAAACCCTAATTCAAGGTTTTCTCTTCCACAAAGGCCTAAGGGGTAATAAATGTTTTTTGAATTATGAGGGGTATATTTGACCAATATAAAAAAAATTGGCTCTATTTTAACCCCTTACACCTTCTCCAACCATCATATAGTCTTCTTACCTCCTTTGCTCCATCTTTCTAACAAGGATTCTATTGGACTGTATAAGAAAACAAGCATTCTATAGGTCAGTTTGTACTTTTCTTGAGTTCATAGCCTATATATAGGTTAAACCCAAAAATAACCTCATTATAATCATAAAAAAACAATTATAAATCCTCCTTGTTCTTCAAAAAATCTTCTCCTTCACAACTCTACCCCTTAGACAATCCATTTTACAACTTTATCCTCATTGATTATCTGTGAACCCTGAACATAGGTCTATTATAGATGAAAACCAAACCCCTTATTAGTTTTATATATTTTAATAACCTCAATGAAGCTCCACATTGTTTAATTATTCTCAATTAATTATACCCTCTTTCCAAATAAACTTGAATTCATCTTGAACTCCAACTCATTATCCAAACCAAAAGGTGGTTGTAGGTATGTAGTTGACTGAGTCTTTGAATGCTTGGAGTATCTTTAGGTGGTATGAGCATGTGTAAGTGATATAAAAAATTTATTAACCTCAAAAAAAATACCTCACACATAAATCCATGATGTTTCCAAGACCTCTTACTATATATTCTAATCTAACTTGCAATGTTCACTAGGTTAGCAAGATGTCTAATTTTCAAGACTACCTAACCTCTGAGAAAAAATAGAGGATGTTTGCTTTGTTATTTTTCTTAATTTGATAAATTAAATCATTTTATTGGGTAATTATTACCCTTATTACTAAATTTAAATTTTTTTGACTTATTTAGGACCTCCAACCTCTCAAAATTCTTTTAAACTAACGTGAAACTGGACTATGTAAAGAGTTGACTATAGGTTGTTCTTGAAAATGGCTCCTCACATGTTTCCATTGTGATGAGAATGAGGTGGAATGCATATCACTATTTTGGTGATCCTTTAAAACATTTCTAAAATTCCCAACATTTTCCAAATCCCTCAATGTAGACCATTTACTTTGATAGGCCTAGTTGGCAAGTTAGTTGTGTACTATGTTTCCACTCAAAGAAATGGGTACATGTAGGTTGTGATGTGGTTTGAGATTACATATTTAAACTCCTATAAAAATTTTTATATCACTAATTCCATTCCAATCCCAAAGGAGAATATATATGAATATTTATACCTTCATCAGGCTGTATATTACCATAAGACTATTTGGGGGTTTAGAATCTTGTAGATAATACTAAGGAATAGTGAATTATTGCATGAGTTGAGAGCTCTCCATAATTATATTTATTTGACCAAATATACCTCTTTTTATGTCAAAACTTATAACCTATGATAGGATTGCATAATGGAAACTTTTATACCTACCAAGACCTCATATGTTCCACTATGGGAGGATTGAAAGAAGGGTGAAAACCCTATTATGGAAACTTTAAGGTAACTAATCCCTAAAGTTTCTTAATCAATGTAGGAGTAAGGTTTCAATATTTCCTACCACTCAATGGATTCACTAATAATTTATAAGTCACCCTCAGCACCTTAAGACTTTAATTAAGTTCTAAACAAGTTTCAACATATGTCTTCCAATTTCTTTGTACTATGTATGAGTCACCTGTATGTGTACATTACAAGACAAATGGTAGTGAAGGTGAGAATTTGACCATATGCATAGTGGATGAACCTATGATAAAAATTAAACCTCGAAAAAACCTTCAAAGTGATATTTAAAATCTTTGAGGATGTCAAACTAGTTCCAATGTTATCATTTCAATGTGGTTATTCTCCTTAAGGGTACCTAAAACCTTAATAAATGCTAATGAGAGAGTTTACAAGTTGTTTATTGATCAAGGCAAGCTTTGTATGATTGAACTTCACTATATTCATTATAAATTTTAAAATAATGATTCCCTAATCAATTTTTTATCATGAATTCCACTCAAATAAACCTCCTAACACTCTTCATTACCTCCTTTCACTCTAAGACAAGACAAAGACTATTGTAGATGGTGTTTTGCCATGCAAGACTAGTCCTCATTTGACCCATCAAGGCTTTGATGAACTACTGAGTATTTATGATAAAATATCACTTGATTAATTTGATTTGGAATGAGGAGGTGGAGTGTCCATTATCCCTCTAACCCAGGTTTTGTTCCAAAACTAATTAAATGGACCATTCACAAGGATAACAAGAAAAATAGGTTTTATGTAATAAGTACCTTCATATAATGAACTATCTCATGAAAAAAAAATTAGTAGTTCATACTTTACCCTTTAATTACTCCCATAAAACCATTTTTCCTCATTGAATTTTGATGCAAAGAAATATAAGAAAACTTGGACCTTATCTGGATGAGTAGGCCATCTAGACACCCATGCGTTGTTAGTGATTGTTCATAAATATGGGGATTTTAACCAGACCAAAAATGCCACAAAGTTTAATTAAATTAGTTTATATATCACTTCCAAAAATATTCTAACCCAACTCTCTCTTTCCTGACCATATCAAGTGAAAACCTGAGGCTCTCCTAGAGTTGTCCAAGACTGCCCAAAATGGTTTTTCCTTAACATGAAGAACCAAAGGATTTATTATGAAATAAAACACTTTATAAATATTTTATATGATTTAAATTACCTTTAATCCCTTATATAAACCTTATAAAATATTTGGACCTCCATTAATGGTAGAAAACATGTTTCATGCTTAGTTTGCAGCCAATAGGTTTTCCTTACCTATACTAGTTATTATGATTGGATATGATTTAATAGGAATATTATAAGATATTAAGGACACCATTTATGCCTTCATATAATATTATATCCCCTTTATTAATCAAAACCTTCAAAAAGTTGTTCAGCCAAAGCTCTAAAAGGCTCTAAAAATGCATTTTTTGGCTCCCAAACTCTTCTCCTCCACTCCAAATCACTTGAAATGGACTTAAACATGTACAAATAGGTTAAAAAATCCATAATTAGGTGGGATGAAGTAAAAAATAATTTATTTCTCCAAAAAGTTACTTTTTCACTTAGAATTTCTATTTTGAAGACCATTAAGTCCTGTAATGCACTTTTGAGGGTATTTTAGGAAAATTAGCTTCATTAGAACTCATTTTTGACACATTAAAATCTTTGAAGCTTTTAAAAAACATCATTAATACCCTTAAATGCTCAAACACCCTGAAAACTAGTAGTTCAAGACCTATTTCTAGGCCTTTTCCTCAAAATCTCCAAATTCACCTTAAAACTTGATTAAAGTGTTTGAAAATATTTCAAATGACATGTGGTAGGGTCATTAGGTTTGTCTTATCTTTCCACCATTGTATCATCCACTACATAAGGACTATGATCAAATCCTCACACAATACTAAGACCTCCCAGGATAATACATTACATCATAAAGTTAGGACCAGAAAGGGACTAGTCAGGGGGCAGAAGGTTACTGAATGGTCTAGGAGAGTGGATTGATCCATCTAGGCTAAATTTTCATATGTATGCCAATTTTGGACAACAAGAAGCAACAAGGCTATGCCAGTAACTAAAAAATACTTCCAAGGAATTCATATATATGTAGTCAAATACATGGATGATAAAAATACCAAAATAACCAATTGAAATAAATGAATGACATTGTTACAAGCATTGGAAAGTTGTTTGACTATGACTCTAAAATACACATAGATCAATATTCACTAAGAAAATAAAGTAAAAAACTTATTTTAATGTCAATTATTACCATCCATATATATATATATATATATATATATATATATATATATATATATATATGACCAAATAAATATCACACATGATAAATGCATGCATCTAAAATACAAAATGAGACTAAAAAGAAATCTAAGCAACCGTAGACATGTGATTAATATGATTGTGTGTAGTTATTCCCAGTAAGCTCTAATGTATTGTTAGCCAAATTTTGGCTACCATAGATCATGTTCATACAAAATTTGGTCTATCAGGTTTTGACTTTGATCAACTACCTTGAAAATCTCCTTATAAGTCATGTTTGTCAAAGTTTAAGGTATTTTTGACAAAATTAAGGTAGTGGTCTTATGTTGGTTTGTGCTTGTCTAGCATTGTCATGATTTATCAAACTAAGTTCAAAGGTGTCAAGGGTTGATAAGACCTTGTTGATTCATATAACACATGTCAAGTCACCCCATACTCAAATTGGTTTGTACAAGTTCCTAAAAGGAAGTTAGACTCTCTTTTCTAATGTTATAACCCATTTCAAGTGCTTCCTTATGCATTATATAACATTCAATAAAGAATATGTGAAAGAAATTATAGGTAAATAACATGATGAATCTCTTGGATGTTTTAATACATCAATACAAGTATGAAAAACTTCATTTATACAACTCCATCAAGGTTGTCAAGCATATATGGTAGTTTTCAACTCTATGAAGGTCTATTTTGAGGCATGGTTACAAGTTTTCTAGGGTGAGGTTGATCTCCAGGCACCTCCATGGCCTCCTCCATCTCCTTCAAACTCAAATTAGGTGTTTTTATGAGCTATAAGTCTCAAAAAAGTAGAAAACCTCCTATTCTTCCCTATCGGGTCCTTGGCAGCCCCAAAATAGTTAATGGTTTTCACTTGGTATGCAAAAGAGAGATACAGAGTTAGAAGGAATTATCTTGGGGGTTGATATAGGTCCTCATTCCCTTCAAATCCATGTCCATATTTATTATATTAATGGCTCTTCCTTTATGAAAAATCA
This sequence comes from Torreya grandis, assembly GCA_037957365.1. NCBI lineage: Eukaryota > Viridiplantae > Streptophyta > Pinopsida > Cupressales > Taxaceae > Torreya > Torreya grandis. The sequence goes on from JARHVA010001780.1 coordinate 780,686, forward strand.
TTAAGATCTCAGGTAATCAAAAATACCCCTATTTCCACATAGCCTTGTTTCTCAACTATTCTAAGAATTTATGAACTCATTGGTGAAAATTAATGATTACATGAGCTCATAAAAGATACCATTTATTCTCTCACACCATTTATAACACCTAGTTGGCATGTGAGAACATCAAAGAGAGAGAAACCTCCATTTATGGTAAGTTATAGGCAAAGGAGAGATGTTATAGGCTAGTTTTGGTTTGTTTTAAGTGTCTTCTCAACCTAGGTGATCTTAAAATAACCAATATCATCCCATCACTCTTCTTAATATCCTCCTCAATTATATCTCAATCACCAAGTAAGGTAGTATAATGAAGGAATGCTTGATTTGGACTAAGTTGTAGATTATAACAAGTTGCAAGTAAAAAATGGTCTAACCATTGTCACTATGGGGCAGAAGATGGTTTTTATGTATAAATAACTCCAATATGATCTTCTTTGATATATTACACTCCTAGTTTCTCTCAAGTTTGCTAGTACCGATAAAGTACCCTGCTTATGCTAATTTAAGGTTCAGGACTCAAGTGAGAGAAACACTATTTTGTAAACAAGAAATCTTCATGATTATAAAAACAATGCATGAGTACAAGGTGATGGTTCCTAGACAATCATAGTAGAGTGGACTGAGTACCTACAAACCTACAGACCTATAGGCCCACTTTTTTGATCTAAAATATGAAAATATTTATAGGAATAAGGTGTCTCAGGTTGTCTAGAGTGTTCTTTACCTCATTCATGGGTTATAAAGGTCATAAATCACTTGTTTCACCCATTTTTAGTGGCATAGATCGTAAGTGGCCTCAAAAAGGATAAAATACAATCAAGAAAGATTAAGAGGCCTAAAATCCTAAGCCCTCTCTAATCCCCTCAGGCATGAATAACCAATCCATAAATGTGTTAAATCCTCAATACATAAAAAACAAAATATGCATACAAGATTGAAGTGGTTTCAATCTTATTTTAGGCATCTTAAATTAATATAATACATTTAGAATCCATAAAGGCTTGAAACTTCTCCCTCGGCCTAATTCAACAAGTCTACTAGCCCAAGAGGCTATCTTTATAGGCTCAAAACTCCATATAGGTCTTACATGGGTAAAATTGTGTTTGGAAATGTTATAGGATTACCCAATTTCATGTTATGGAATTGGTTCATTGACTAAGCCTATGTTTTCTATGAATCATATTTAAAAAGGCAACCACCTTCCAAACCCTATTTTACACTATGAGAAGCTTGAGAAGGATCAAGTTTGTGTTAAGATCTTATAGGATAATTTGAATGGGATGAATTGGTGTTTGGGGATGTTATCCACCCATGTTACCTACCACTTAATGTTATTAATATTTTTGTACATATCTTCATCTTTATGAACCATTGTTAAGAGCAGAACACACCTAATACCCTCTTTAAACCCTACCAAAGACCTGATAATGTTTTTTTCTCTCCAAAGGACTTAAATGCACTTATTTGGTCCTAAAATTACCTAATTTACCTTTTTAAGTCCCATGGGAATATGATCAAGATACATGGTAGCATGTTGGAAGATAAAATAATACATAAATGGGTCTAAAATGGTAGTTATAGACCTTTATGCAAGGATTTGGTTATGTGAAATCACCAATATCAATTGAAGATACCTATTTAACATGGGTATAGGTATAAGAGTCTTATATAAGTCACTCTATATGTTTACATGAGGATGTAACAATTTTTAAGTGCTTGAGATAAGCTAAGATGGTGAATGCTCTTGTTGGCATGAGAGAAAGTAAATTGTAGACCTATGGAAGCTCATGGAGACCTTAAGAGTCCTTAAAACATGATTAAGAAGAACTTTTAGTGTTATTTTAAGCCTCATTATATCATAAACAAATCTAATCAAGTAACTATAGGTAGGCTTGATCATCATATCTTAGTACATCATTGAAAAACCTTGAGGGAGAGGTGTAGTAAGGTTACTAGGCTCAAGACACCTAATAAAGCATGATTACCACTAAAACATTAGTATGGATGATTTTTAAACATATGAAAAGTGTCAAGGAGAATTAAATAAGGTATTTAAAGGTGAATTTGATCATCAATAATTCCACTTGTCACTTTTAAACAAGGAAGAGGGCAATTTCAAACAAGATTGATGAGTTACCAAGACAATCAAGTAAAATTATGTCTCTCTTACCCCAACCCCTAGAACATCATGATCAAGATAAATCAACACATTTTGAAGAGAGTTAATAGACCTACCTAAGTGAAGGTTTTATTTTTGTAACCTACTTCTTCATGAGGGGACACTTGTCATACATCTCTCAAATGTACATTTCTCTCCTCATTCTCTTCTATATACACTGGTTAGTATGGCTTTGTAGTGGATCCTTTGGCTAATTAAGTAAAATCATTGCTCAAATAAACACTTGTACTATGACTTTGAATTTTTAATAAATATTATTCTTACCTTCTCAAATGATTGAAACTAGTGTACTTATGTGATTGTTGATGAATGCTAATAGTAGTTCTTTAACTTTCTCTCATTTGTATTCTCCTACCTCTTTACCAATGGATTATCTTATTGCATGTCACATGGTGAGTTTGAGGTAGTTTTGTATAGTTTCGAAAGTGGATTTCAATAATTAGTGTCTTTCTTAGACCTCTTTATTAACCCTCTCACTCAATACATTATCTAAGACCTCCATGTTGAAATAATCATGATTGAAGGTCCTTGTTGAGTAGTGTGATCAAATTCAAGACTAATTCATTTTTTTAGTGAATTATGGTCAAGTGGAGGGTGTTAATTTGGTGAATCACCTCCCTATTTTAGTTTACTTTTATCTCTCTTACCCTTTTCCTTCATAAGCAATAGGTCTAGTAGTAGTTCAAGGTGATAGTATTAAGGAAGCTATCCCTATCAAGAGATTCACCTCATTATTTAGGCCACTCATAGCCTAGAGGTGTTTCCATGCTATTTCTTAAGTGAGGAGGATTGAACAACTTCCTCAAGGGTGAAAATTTTGATGATAACACGTAATCCCAATACTTATGATTTTCCACCCTCTTCCCTATAATGATCTCCCTATGTACCACTTAGCAAGGGTGAAATATGTCTTGCATCCAAATCAGACAAGAGAATGTAGTTAGTCCATTTATATCAATATAACTAGAAAAATAATAGTAATAAATGATATGTAAATATCATTGTATTTTCCATGATACTATGTAAAAAGTAGACTATAATCATTAATTTTATAATGAATAGGTGCAATAAAAATAAATATTTAAAATATAAAATGTAATAGTTCAAGTAAACAAAACAACAGAATATATCCATCTATCCTACACAAACTATAAATCTAACTAATAAATATTCACTTGTTTGTTTAAAATAAATGTTGTATATGATAAAAGTTAACACTAGTTATAGGACATGATATAACATCAAATTTATTTAAATCCCCCTATGGTCAATTTCATTTATAACTAATTAAGTAATGGGTTGTCCTACTAAATCTATGACAACTTTTTGAAAGGCACATACACAAGTGGAATTGGTCGAGATGACTACCCTAGTCTTGACTCAATAATTAGAGGAGATGCAATTAATAGATCATGTTATAGTTGTAATTGGTGGTATCAAGGGTGCTCTAGGACTTTAATTTTATTTCATATATTCTCTAATTTTTATGCATTCATCCATTTTTTATGGTTGTTTCTATTAGGGGTTATGTTACTATTATATTCAATACCCAATTTTTTTGGTTTGTTTTCATCTTTCCCCAAATTTCAGTAGTTTTTACAAGTATGAAAGACTCAAGCAGATTTAATGTGTAAATCCTCTCTTGAAAAATTTTACCCTAGGTCAAATTTGGTCAAAACCCCTTACATATTTAAACTTGCCATAAGGTCTCCTAGTTGAAATGTTCACCATGGTCATTAATGAGGTCATACAACATGTTTTAATGTTGTCATTTTGTCATCTTGCCTTAATATCCATTTTATCACCTTTTAGTCATGTTAGAGTTAATTTTATGGCTTTCAACTACGTATAAATGTTTTAAGAGGATATCTAATGTACCACATGTTATAAAGGATTCAAAAGAGGCTTTGAAATTGAAATATGGCAAGTTCAATATAAGAAAGAAGATCATAAAAAAAGGGAGTTTCAGGTAGTTATATGAATTGAGGTGGCTTGCCTAGCATATTTGAGGATTTAGGAAGATTTTATGGTATTCCCATATGTCTTTTCCAAGTTTAGGATGATTTGGCAGGTCCAAAAATGATAAAAAATGATTCCTCTCTCCTATCGCTCCTTTAGACAAGTCAAAAGAGGTCCAAAAAATTTAGTTAGTATGGACAAGAGAAGAAGAGTTGGGATGAGTTCACTTGGTATATGTTATTAGTATTTATGTCCTTATATTTAATTTTCATGGTTTTTATATTAGTGATTGATGTTTCATGAACAATCACTAAGATTATTAACACTTCTAAGTTGTGTGCACATTCCCAACACCTTAGTTTTCTTCTCTATTTTATTGATTTGAGTAAACCAAGTGATGCATATGTTATTTTAGAATATTTTCATCCTTATCATGTGATTTTAAACTCATTTGTAACATTTGGTCATGCAAGGATAGGTAGGAGAATCTCACTTTTTTATAAGTTAACACCATCATGGTCTATTGAGCAATGTTTGGCAATTATAAAGTTTCATCCTCCTATGAATGTTCTTAAGTCAAGGTTAATATGTTTTTTTAAACCCATTAGATCATGGTGATTATTTTATCCATTGAATATTTAGTCTCAAGAAGATCATTGATTGAGTGCAAGGTCTAAGACATAAGCACAATCAAATAACCCTGAAATAGTCACCTACATGACTATGTAGGAGTAATGAGATAGAGTATTAAAAGGGATATTGAGGTGTTTAGACTCAATTAAGACCTTAAATTAATCTAAGAGAACAGAGAAGATCATAATTTAAATAGTGAGGTTATTACCTATAACCACACTTGAGTTCAAAGTCTTAGAATTGAAGAAAATTATAGAATGGAAGTTTACCTTAACTGCTCCAAAAAAGGATCATGCCATATAAAATGTCATTTGTGGGTGAAATTTGATGAGTTATAAGTAATCCCTATGGATCCATTCTTGCATACTATACATAGTAATAACATACCAATTCAATAAAGAGAGTATTTTGTTGAGGGAGAAGAAGATATGGCAGTTTCCAACTCAGTAAAGTTTTACTAAAAATACTCAGTGAAATACAAGTCCTTGAAGCCAAAATGAACCTTAAATTTCAAGACCTATAGTACATGGATAACAATGTGAGGAGAGGATGGTATAAATACAATAATTAAGTCTATTCATGTGTGAAATAGTAATAATTACTTCAACAAGATAAGTTAAAAGGTTTGAAGTATAGTTTTCAAGCATAAATAAACACCTACAAGAATCACACAACTTCCCTAATATGCACACTTACAGTTTGATTGAGGGAATAAATTAGCCAAACATATGTAGAGTTGAGGTTTAATCAATTAAGCATAAGTATTAATGGAATGACCATGTTGAAACCACTCTCACATTGGTAATATCACATTATTTGGATTTCAAGAGATGAGATGAACATAGATAGTCATACCTAAAGTTTCTTAAACCCTATCAAAACATTGCACACAATTAAAAAACTAATAGCCAACTTTGGGAGTTTGAAATGTTTGAAGGATATAGAGGTATGGTCTAGATTTGAAACTCAACATAGAGGGTCCTTATGACATAAGATAAACCTCTCTAGTCTCATTTTGTCTATACCAATAGGGGAAACTCAACACAGAGGGTCCTCATGACCTGAGATAAACCTCCCCATTCTCAGTCTATCTATACTAATAGGGGAAGTGTCCTTTATTTTGTCATAGACATGAGGCACTTCATAGTCATGAAGTCTACAGACCTATTATACATCCATGGTGAAAGGATGAAATGGAGATAAAATAAACATTTTGATATGATGTCTAAAGTTAAATTAAAGTGAATAGAGGTTGAGAAGGATTTATAGCCATTAAGACCACTTAGAGGTGGTCATATACACAAAAACATAGACTAAGCTTATTAGGCCTAGAACTACGCATAAACCTTCAAGGTGATTAACTTCACTTATATGACCAAAGGATCTCTCTAATCATTTTAATAACCTTAATTGGAGATTGGACTGATAATAACCATTATTTTTTAGGGAGACACTCAACTTGGCCATTTTTGGCCTAAATTTGTCTTAGGCCTATCCAAAATGTAGTGCAACAACTTGAGAGCCATTTTATTTTGCTCATATCTATACAGAGAGTGTGAATTATTCCTCAATTAGTTGGGGATATTTTTGAAAGGTCTTATAATTGAACTTAATAGGATTGGTTTTAAGTTTGAATGTTTAATATTTAAAAATCATCACTAACAACCTAAATGACCAAAAACCCTCCTAAATCCCTTATATGATCCCAATGAATAAGATATCAATGGAGATGCATCTAGAAGGAGGTAATTATCCTTGAAAGTGTTTTGGATCCATTTATAACTTTCTCAATATCCTCACCACTTAGTCATTCCATATTGTCACTTGTATAAGCATGTCTAATACTATGTTTTCTATAGGTTTTGAGTTGAATTGAAGGTGAAAAAAGGAATAGGTGAATGAAAATCATTGTATAAGGTGTTTATATCCTTTTTATAACTCCTTATACCCAATTATCACTTTGGTTTTTCATGAAAACCCCTATGCTATACTATTCATTGTAGGTCGTCTTGAATAACATAGTGAGAAAAAGTGTGGTTGTCTAAGATTGAAGATGAGAAGCATGATTTGAAGTTTTCATTGAAGTCTATGATATACTAGAGGAAAAATAAGGCCTTTATGAGTTGTCTAACATATCTACATTGAACCTTATTAAACATCTACAATTCATTTAAGTGACAAGTGTGAAGGATTAGGCCTAGAGTGCTAATGAGTGACTATAGAAAGTGAATGACAAGTGACAAAGGAGAGGCTATCAATTGAATTACATAAATAAATGTCACAAATAATATTTCCACCTTTACAAGTTAGGTTATATGTGTCAATGACTTCTATGGTAGTTTTAGATAGTCAAGTGAACTCCTCATCAATAAGGTAGTTTCAAGAAGAACAATGGAGTGTTCCTTCACCAACTTGAGGGAGATTTCATGTTTCAAATGGACACTTGTCTAAGAGGACCTCATGACCTATTTCCTAACTCTCTTGTCTTTGAACCTTATTGAACATCTACAATTCATTTAAGTGACAAGTGTGAAGGCCTAGGCCTAGAGTGCTAATGAGTGACTATAGAAAGTGAATGACAAGTGACAAAGGGGAGGCTATCAGTTGAATTACATAAATAAATGTCACAAATAATATTTCCACCTTTACAAGTTAGGTTATATGTGTCAAAGACTTCTATGGTAGTTTTAGATAGTCAAGTGAACTCCTCATCAATAGGTATTTTCAAGAAGAATAATGGAGTGTCCCTTCACCACCTTGAGGAAGATGTCATGTTTCAAATGGACACTTGTCTAAGAGGACTGTTGATGACTAAAAATTGTGCTAGATCTTAACCAATCAACAATGGGAATTTTCAAGCTGTGGGATGATGCGGCTTGAAACAACCTCCAGATTTTAGAGAAGCTGGTCTCTTCTTTTGTATTGGGTGTTGGGAAAAGGGATAGGAGATTAAACAAAAATGCAAATGCAAGAACTAAAACCTAACTATGGCAATGTGCCTAAGTGTAATACTAATCCTAACTTGAGCACAGTAAGACTATTATAGGATTCAATCACATTTAAGAGCAGACAAGTGCATGATCAATGTAAAAGATTGAAATAATAGAAACAAAGGCTCACAACAGGGGAGTCTTTCACTGAGATACAGGGAATGTCAACAAAGGCATAGTGTTCAATCTTCTTAATATAATCTTTCAATCACATAAGAGGTGCAGAAGTCACGTATAGTTATGTAAACCTTTTGATTCAAGAAAATGAGGAAAAAGCAAATGACATCCTTGATCACAACTACATAAAATCTATAGCATAAACTACTTTACAAATGACACAGACAACACCAACTAAGGCATGGAGCTCAAATTTATTTAATTCATTTAGGCATATAAAGGGCACAGAAACATGCACGATTATATCAACTTTACAACTCAAGAAAATTGGGACAAGAGTAAATGATATTACTGGTCAGAAACTCTAGACATCTAAACTATATAAATTCCCCCCTCTTAGGTTTACCATTCTTCTTATATAGACTCAGATGTCTCTTTTCAACATCCTCTTTCTTGTGCAAGTCTACTCTGTGATTCACTCATAGGGGACAAAATAGATGGCATCTTTAATGCTTCAAATGTATCTTGGTTTTATCAAGAAAGGCCATGCTAGAATGGGATGGCTATTCTGACCGTGGCATGGTGATTCATGTTTAGTACCTCTCTTAGCACCTAAATTTCCCCATTCCATCACTTGTTTGGCCACTCAACTATCTACTCTACCTCTGCTATTGGGGAACAAATAGACGGTGTCTTTAATGCTTGCAAGCCCCAAAAATCTACTCGGTGCACTATTTTATCTACTTGAAATAACTCTCACTGAGCTTTCCCTCCATCTTTGCCATAATAGGTAGACGGGCACTCTACAATATTGAAATGGAAGAGGACACTTGGCCAATTCATGAAAATCCTCCCTTTCATCTAGAAGGCACTAGAGAATGACACTTGGTATCTTCCACTACACTTCGACACCTATCGCAATTCACTTCCTCGTTACTTTACAATTTTATCAAAATAAAACTCACTGCATTCCTTACTTGAACAACTTTTAGGAAGGGATGGATGCACATGGCAGTCTTTGCATGTTGACACTCAGTGCTTCTTTAGTCCTTTGAAATAATGTCTGGGACCCACTACAATTTTTATTTGACAATCAGGCTCAAAGATGGCCCCTTGAAAATTGATATGTGGTGACCTTCACTACTCCTAGGAAGATACATGGCATCTTTCGCTTCTCCTGCCAGGGGTATGTGGTGCCTTCTAATTTCTCTAGGGATGGGGTAAAAAGGGACCCAGAGAGTGATACTTGGTAGCCTCTGGTGCACTTCAAAAAGGTAGTTCAGGGCCTCTGCAACTGCCACTTGGTGCTTTCTGCTCTCTCTACTACTTAGCCCATTAAAAGTCTTTGTCAAAAGGTAGAATGAAATGTGGGTACCTCTATGATACACAGATGCTAACATGTGGTGCATTCTTTCTAACTACTATTGGATGCATGGCACATTCTATGGCCTTCTTAAAAGTCACAAAAAGGTGCTCAGAGGATGACAACTAGCTAGCTTTGTCTCTTAGAAATCAACACTTGGCCACTTCTGCTTGAATTTGGTACTTAGGCAAATTGAGACAAAAGAAACAAAAGGGGGAAAAAGGGGACCTATGACTAGAGAGTGACACTTGGCAGATTTCATTGTACTTTGACACTTAGGCAAAATGAACCCACCCTCTACTCCAAAACTCCATCGCGACATCCAAGGCATGCAGGAACCAAAATTGCAGTGCTCAAATCAAAAATAAATTAAATACGATGTAGAGTAAAAATTACTCTATAGTTACTAGTGACCTCCAAGACTTTTGAGCCCACTCAAAAAGAACTCAACTTCCTGCTAGATCAAAATCACAAAAATTACAACTTCAAAAGAGCCGTTAACATATGTTTAAAACACTTATTTAAAAGAAAAGTGGGGAAACAATGGAAAAACAATGCGAGAAAGGGAAATTATTTAACTATAATACATGAGAGACCCAAGTCAATTGAAATATTTCAAATAGATTCCATTTACAAGAATCTCTTCAGGTTGTCCTTCCATTGACTCTAGATCAAAAGAATTATTTTGCTTACATGCATGAATTCTATACAGGCCAGTCCATAGCGCCTCAAATTTGGTATGCTGACCTGATTTGGTAGCCCTTGCATCCTATTTCAAAATGATCAAGCCCAATTCAAAATTAAGATTCGAAGTCCTTTTATCAAAATAATTCTTAACCATTCCCTAATGCTTGATCTGTGAATCATGGGCCATATCCCTCTTTTCCTAAACCTCTAGAAGTTCTGTGAGTCTAACCTGCATGGGACCATTTTCTTCAATCTCAATTTGTTTGATCAGCTAAAGAGCAGGGTTTTCCAAACTTAAGGGGATCACAATAAACTTTCCATATACCAATTCATATGGGGACATTTTGATCACCTGCTTAGGTGTGATTTGATCAGCCCATAATGTTAGATTAAGCATTTTATGCCACTCTTTGTGATGATCAGCCCCTATTCTTTTGATGAGTCTTATCAGGGTCTTGTTAGTTGATTTTTCCAAACCATTTCCTTGAGGGTAATAGTTAGATGAATTTTTTAGATATATTCCATGTTTCAAGGCAATGTCAGATACTTTAGACCCCAAGAACACTTTAGCATTATCTGAGATGATGGTGTGAGGAGCCCCAAAGTGAGTAGTGATACCCCCTAGAAAATCTAAGATCACGTTCTTTGTTGCTTCCTTAAGTGGGACTGCCTCAATCCATCTGGTGAAATACTCTGTGGTAGTTAATATCCATTTTTGACCCATACTGGACACTAGATTTATCATTCCAATGAAGTCAAGACCCCATTGAGCAAACATCTCATCCATAATTATAGGATTGAGGGGCATGGCTGCATTCATCCTCATCCCCACATAATACTAGCAGGATTTACATTTTCTAACCAACTAATAATAGTCTACAAATAAAGTAGGCTATAAATATCCTACCTCACTTATCTTTATGGCTATGGTCTGTGCAGAAAAATGCCCCTTGATGTTCCATGATGCATCTCATGTAGTATCCTCTTAGCTTCAGCTTGTTCCACACACCTTAACAATTTTGCATCAGAAGTTCTTCTGAAAAGGACTTGTTCAATTAAGACAAAATGAACTCCCTGTATCCTATAATATCTCCTCTTGTTTTGAGGCAGTTCTCTTGGATAAACCCCATTTTTCATAAATTGAATCCTACTGTGACCCAAGATTCTTGATCAATCTCTTATAATTTTAGCACTGTCTCTGTCTCTCCTTCTGAATCTACTTCCTTAGGTAACATCTTTTCAAGCTCTTGGGTTATATATTGGCACAATCCCCTGCCTCTAACCAGCTTGGTGGGTCTGACCTCTACATCATATTTAAGGATCTTAGTGATCCAATTGGCTCTTTCTCAGTAATATCCCCCTCCATGATGTATTCCCTGACACTTGAGTGAGCTACAAGTATCAAAATTTTGTTTCCTAATATCATATGCCTAAATTTCTTGAGGGCTTTTACCATGGTATAGGCTTGTCTTTCCATAAAATTGTACCTAGTCTCATAATCTCAGAGAGTTCTTGAGATAAAGGCTATTGGGTGCTCCCCCTCTAGTTTTTAATTCTTTCGAGTCAAGACAGCAGCAATACTTGACTCCCCTCTGTAGACGTACATTACGAAGGGCATGGGAAAATATGGGTTCTTGAGCATTGGGACTACTAAGACAGCCTTCTTGACCCCCTCAAAAGCTTGCCTTCCTTCTGTATTCCACTTGAAGACTAGGTCCTTCTTTAGCAAGAGTGTCATTGGTCTAACCAAACCTACAAAATCAGATATGAATTTACTGACAAAATTGATCTTCCCTAAAAAGGACTGGATTGCTTTTTTATTTAATGGAAGGGGTAGGTTCATTATAGTTGTGATCCTCTCTGGGTCTATAAAAACTCCTTCCTTTGATACTATGTGCCCCAATAGTTTACCCTGAGGTACAGAAAAAATACATTTCTTAGGATTCAATGATATCCTAAAATCCTGACATTTCTCAAAGACAAATTCTAAATGATCATCAGCATTTTTTGAAAAAATAGTGAGGTCATCTAGATAGACTAGGATGACCTTGCTTATGAGTTCATCAAAGGCTATATCCATAGCTTTTTGAAAGGTGGCTCTTGCATTTGATAAGCTGAATGGCATCTTCACATAGGCAAATGTTCCCCATTTGGTAGTGAAAGTAGTTTTGTACTAGTCTTCCTCAGCTAGCCAAATCTGGTTGTACCTAGAGAAACCATCAAGTAAAGAAAACCTCTCTGATCTAGCCATAGTTTGCAAAATTTGTTCCATGGAGGGCAAGGGATAATGATCTTTTAGGGATGTTCTATTTAGATCTCTAAAATCCATACACAGCCTTACATCCCCATTCTTTTTCCTAACTGGGACTAGATTTGAGACCCAGGTCGAGTGTTTGATTGGAAATATTATTTTTGAATCTAAAAGTTTTTGCAACTCATCCACCATTAGAGGCTCAATCCTCAAATTTACTAGCCTCTACTTTTATTTGATGGGTTTGGATCCTTCAGTCAACTCTATTGTGTGTTAGATAATGTCCCTGTTGTATCCATGAAGGTCATCATAGCTCCAAGCTATGACTCTGTCATATCTCTGACACAATTCAATTTTTTTTTCTTTTCTTTTTTAGTTATAGAATTTCCCACTTTTAGACTCTTCCTGTCACTCACCTTTGCCTCAGAATAGTCTACTTTATCTACCTGGAACCTTTTTTTTCCATACTTACATCCTCTGGGTCAAACAAGTTTTCTAAGGTGATCAATCCCTTAGAGAGCTTATTAGTCCTTAATTGTATAATCTGATCACCATATTCCTCTTCAATTTTAGTTTGCAATTGATCAACAAACTCATCTAATTATTTTAAGAAAAAGACTACCTGAGCATCATTTTCAAATACTTGCAAATTTTCATCATTGTCTGGGATGGTCGGTCTCACTATAACTTTTACTGACTCATTGTTAACCAATAGGCCATTTGTTGGGTTAACTGTGAGCCAATCTGAGCCATCTTATTAGCCTTAAAGTTTTGACTTCTAGGGATTATCTCAATATTAAAAGCTTCAAAATATTCTATCAAATCCCAAATCCTATACCTGTAGGATCTTATTCTCACATTTTTGGCTGCTGCCTTTTCCCTAATTTGCTTTACTACTAATTATGAATCTCTTTTTTACTTTTAGGTTCTTTTTTCCCTTTTTCTAGGCTAACAGGAGCTTATGTACCAAAGATTCATATTCTACATTGTTATAAGTGCAATCAAATTGGAATCGGATAGCCCTTAAAATCTTATCACCATTTGGAGCAGTGAGACAAATTCCTACTCCAGCACCATGTTTACTTCTAGCTCCATCAAAATTCAAAGTCCAAAGCTCTGAATCCTAAGCAGTAGGTACCTCTTTCCTTATAACATTTGGGATTGCCTAATCCTCATCAAAAATGACGTATGTGCCCAAACCAATAGAGTCATAGTTCCCATATGGGTCACTATGCATCATAGCCAATAATTAGCTATTTTTTACTTCTTGATCATGCTCAGTCTAGTCACCTAGTTCTTCGACAAAAATCCTTTCTTATTTATTCAACATGGCATGATCTGATTCTAATCTTGTCATTGGTTCATTGATGATGTGGTCTTTAGATAGTGGTTCAAATAGAATTTTCATCTTTGCATTAGGTTGTGGAGCTAAAAGCTTCACAAGTATGCAAACATGGAGGAAGTTGTTGAGTGTCACAGTAACCAATGTTGGTCAGGCCAACCAACGTCCATCATGAGTAGATAGGATGCTACCAACATCGGTCATGGATCAGTTGATGTCAGTTGCCTATGCGGTTCCAAAATTGTTAGTTACATGAACAGTTAGTTTAACGAATCGATTGTTTGCATGTAAAGACTAATTTTAGTCTTGAGTCTACGTTTCTAATTATTGTAATTGGAAAGTCTAATTATTATTTATATGGGATCTATTTAAGAGACCCATGGGGCTGTATTGTAATTGGGAGAATCATAAGGACTTGGAAAGGTAAGGACAAGGGTTCTTCTCGAGTGTAAGATCTAGGTTTGTAGGTGTGCAAAACTAGGTTGATCTATAGGTGTGCAAGATCAGGGAGATCTACATGGTAAGTAAGGTCAGTTGATCTGTAGGTGTGTGTGTGTGCAAGGTCAAAGGAGATCTATGGGGTAGCAAGGTCAAAGGAGATCTGCAACACAACAAGAAGCAAGATCAGGGAGATCTACTTGGAGTACGTGGTGTACTCGGTTGGAACTAGAAGTAGGCAACAACAGTTGAGTTGATTGTCACTTACTGGTTGGTGTACTGATAGTATTGTCACTAACTGGTTGAAACAATAAATCTGTGTTTGAGTTGATTTTGTTTCTAATTAAGTGAGAGAACTCTTGAGGGAGAATTACTGGTATGCCCAAGAGGTGTGAGAAGAGTGTGATTTCTTCATTGTATTTCCTTCTAGAAGAGTGTTAATACAAGATTATATTGTCTCTCATATTCTGTGTTGTTTCTAAATTCTAGTTACATTTTAATTTTGGTTAAATTCTATGTTTAGTTGCTTATACAAAGGTAATCAAGTGTACTCTTAAGGAGTAGGGATCCTAACAATTGGTATCAGAGCTAAGATCACCAAGTGATACCACTGACAATTGGTATCAGAGCTTGGTTAGGTACACTAACAGGTGGTTAGAGTGTGTTAAGTGCTTTTTGATTACAGGTCACTCTCAGGGGTTTTTGATTGAGTGGGAGTAAAGCAATGGCAGAAGAAAGTACACTAAGAATGGAGGAATTCAATGGCAAGAATTATCAATTACGGTATTGTGGAAAGAAAGGGCAGGTAAAGAAAGATTGTTGATTGGTAGAAGATCAGCATGAAGGAAATGAAGAAGCAGATGTTGTAGGTATTGTTGCACAGGATGCTCTTGTATGTTCCTTGTATAAAGTAGAATCTTGGGTTTTAGATTCTATTGCCTCTTTCCATGCAACCCCAAATAGAGTATTTTTCCATGATTATGTCCATGGAGACTTTGGAAAGATTTATTTAGGGGTTGGTGAGCCTTGTCAAATTGTTGGCAAAGGGGAAGTGCAGCTGAAATTGTAGACGGGTGACACATGGGTGTTGAAGGATGTCATGCATGTCCCAGTCCTGAAGAGGAGTCTAATTTCTGCAATAAAGTTGGGTGATGAGGGTTGCATAGTTACTCTCATAGTGGAATTTTGGAAAGTTTCCAAGGGTGTACTTGAATTAGCATGTGGTAAGAAAGTAGGTACTCTTTATCTATCAACTTGTATTACTAATTCTCCTTTTGGTTTATCTACTTCAGATGTAGATGTGAAGATGTGGCTTTATAGGCTTGGTCATATGAATAAGAAGGGGATGCATGTTCTTAAGAGGAAGTTTGATGTCTTTGACAAACTTAAGAACTGGAAAGCCTTGGTTTTCATGAAGGAGATGATGGACAGAGATCAGCTCAAGGGGCTAAATAATTCTGAGCAGGGCAGTTTGGACAAGGTTATGATCTAAAGTGAGCTCATGGGTAAAAGTCATCACTCATTGGAAAACATAGTTACCGACATCGGTCAGGCGAGAACTGATGTCAAACAGGTAGGTACCAATGTCAGTCATGTGCAGACTAGAGTCAGTGGTGTCAGGTAGGTGGAGACCAACATTGGTTAGGGAATTGACATTGATGACTAGGTGGACACCGACATCAATCAGGGAACCGGCGTCAATGATCAGGTGGAATCAACATCAGTCGGGTGCAGACTAGGGTCAACTAAAGAATAGATCTTGGGTGGATAGCAAGCTATCAAGGACTCTCAAATGCCCATATGGAGGACTAAAAGGGTAAGTAAGGCTCAAATTTTTTATTCCCCTTCTTTATACTACTTGAACTTATTGCTCACTAATGGTCAAGAACCAGGAAGTTTTGAAGAGGCAATGCAGGTAGAATCTAGGAAACAGTGGGAGCATGGCATGAATGAGGAAATTGATTCCTTGGAAAAGAACCAAACGAGAGATTCAGTAGAGTTGCCAGTTGAGATGAAAGCACTGAAAGATGAATGGATTCCTAGGTTAAAGAAAGGAGAGAATAGACACGTGAGACAGAAGGCCATTGGTATATGGTCTTGAGCAAGCTCCAAGATAGTGGTACAGGTTTGACAAGGGTATGACAAAGCATGGTTTTAGTTAATGTCAATGCAACCATTGTGTTTATTTTACAAAGTTGGATAATGGTCATGACATTATCCTGTTACTGTATGTGGATGATATGCTTGTTGCAAGTTCATACATGTAGGGATTTGCTGAGCTAAGGGTAAAAGTAGCTCAGTGGTGTGCCAGAAAGGATTTAGGAGGAGCAAAAATCCTTGGCATGAGTATTTCTAGAGACAGGGAAGATCACAGGTTGATGTTGTCTCAAGATTATTATGTGAATAAGGTAGTGGAGAGGTTCAATATATAGGATGCAGAATCGGTTAGCACACCTATGGATAGATAGTTCATAGAACAGTGTCCCAAATCACATGATGAGGTTGAGTACATGAGTACTAGACCTAAGATTACCCAAGCAGTGGGAGTTGTCAGCAAATTTGTGGCCAATTCAGGAAAGGAGCACTAAAAAGTAGTTTAGTGGATTCTTAGATATCTGAGAGGGACTAGCAATAGGGATTCATGCTATGCAGGGTAAAGCACTTCTCTACATGGGTAATCAAGTGTAGGATATGGCAGGTTACTTGGATGATAGGGGAAGCACTATAGGATATGTGGTGGTTAGTCTTCAAGACTAAACTTGAAGAGGGATACAAGCCAGGAAAAAAAATTAGATGATGTACAAGTACAGGTATAAGTGCAACTATTTATCTCCAAGTGGGAGATTGTTAGGTTGTGGAGCTAAAAGCTTCATAGGTATGCAAACATGGAGGAGGTTGCTGAGTGTCATAGTAACTGATGTCGGTCAAGCCAATCGATGTCAGTCATGAGTAGACAGGATGCTACCGACATCGGTCATATATCGGTTGACATCAGTCATCTCCAGATAGACAAGAACTGACATTAGTTGCCTATGTGGTTCTAGAACTATTAGTTACATGAACAGTTAGTTTAACAAACCAGTTATTTGCATGTAAAGACTAATTTTAGTCTTGAGTCTACGTTTCTAATTATTGTAATTGGAAAGTCTAATTATTATTTGTATGGGATCTATTTAAGAGACCCATGGGGCTGTATTGTAATTGGGAGAATCATAAGGACTTTGAAAGGAAAGGACAAGGGTTCTTCTTGAGTGTAGGATCTAGGTTTGTAGGTGTACAAAACTAGATTGATCTGCAGGTGTGTAGGATCAGGGAGATCTACATGGTAAGTAAGGTTGGTTGATCTACAGGTGTGTGTGTGTGTGTGTGCAAGGTCAAAAGAGATCTGTGGGGTAGCAAGGTCAAAGGAGATCTGCAACACAACAAGGAGCAAGATTAGGGAGATCTACTTAGAGTATGTGGTGTACTCAGTTGGTATTGGAAGTAGGCAACAATGGTTGAGTTGATTATCACTTATTGGTTGGTGTACTGGCAGTATTGTTACTGACTAGTTAAAATAACAACTCTATGTTTGAGTTGATTTTGTTTATAATTGAGTGAGAGAACTCTTGAGGGAGAATTACTAGTACACCCAAGAGGTGTGGGAAGAGTGTGATTTCTTCATTTTATTTCCTTCTAGAAGAGTGTTAATACAAGATTGTATTGTCTCTCATATTCTGTGCTATTTCTAAATTCTAGTTACATTTTACTTCTGGTTAATTTCTATGTTTAGTTGCTTATACAAGGGTAATCAAGTGTACTCTTAAGGATTAGGGATCCTAACAATTGGTATCAGAGCTAGGATCACCAAGTGATACCACTGATAATTGGTACCAGAGCTTGGTTAGGTACACTAATAGGTGGTCAGAGCGTGTTAAGTGTTTGTTGATTACAGGTCACTCTCAAGGGTTTCTAATTGAGTGGGAGTAAAGTAATGGCAGAATAAAGTACACTAAGAATGGAGGAATTCAATGGCAAGAATTATCAATTATGGTATTGTGGAAAGAAAGGGTAGGTAAAGAAAGATTGTTGGTTGGTAGAAGATCAGCATGAAGGAAATGAAGAAGCAGATGTTGCAGGTATTGTTGCATAGGATGCTCTTGTATCTTCCTTGTATAAAGTAGAATCTTGGGTTTTAGATTTTGTTGCCTCTTTCAATGCAACCCCAAATAGAGTATTTTTCCATGATTATGTCCATGGAGACTTTGGAAAGATTTATTTAGGGGTTGGTGAGCCTTGTCAAATTATTGGCAAAGGGGAAGTGCAGCTGAAATTGCAGATAGGCAACACATGGATGTTAAAGGATGTCATGCATGTCCCAGTTCTGAAGAGGAGTCTAATTTCTATAGGAAATTTAGGTGATGAGGGTTGCACAGTTACTCTCATAGTGGAATCTTGGAAAGTTTCCAAGGGTGCACTTGAATTAGCATGTGGTAAGAAAGTAGGTACTCTTTATCTATCTACTTGTATTATTGATTCTCCTTCTAGTTTATCTACTTTAGATGTAGATGTAAAGATGTGGCTCTATAGGCTTGGTCAGATGAATAAGAAGGGGATGCATGTTCTTAAGAGGAAGTCTGATGTCTTTGACAAACTTAAGAACTGGAAAGCCTTGGTTTTCATGGAGGAGATGATGGACAAAGATCAGCTCAAGGGAATAAATAATTTTGAGTAGGGCAGTTTGGACAAGGTTATGGTCCAAATCGAGCTCATCGGTAAAAGTCATCACTCACAGGAAAACATAGTTATCGACGTTAGTCAGGTGAGAACTAATGTCAAACAGGTAGGTACCGATGTCAGTCATGTGCAGACCAGAGTTGATGGTGTCAGATAGGTGGAGATCGATGTCAGTTAGGGAACTAACATCGGTGACCAAGTGGACACTAACGTCAGTCAGGGAACCAGCATTAGTATTTAGGTGGGATTGACATCGGTCAGGTGTAGACTAGGGTCAACCAAAGAATAGATTTTGGGCAGACAACAAGCTATCAAGGAGTCTCAAACACCCATATGGAGGACTGAAAGGGTAAGTAAGCCTCAAATTCAGTATTCCCCTTCTTTATACTACTTGAACTTGTTGCTCACTAATGGTCAAGAACTAGGAAGTTTTGAAGAGGCAATGCAAGTATAATCCAGGAAACAGTGGGAGCATGGCATGAATGAGGAAATTGATTCCTTGGGAAAGAACCAAATGGGAGATTTGGTAGAGTTGCTAGCCAGGATGAAAGCACTGAAAGATGAATGGATTCCTAGGTTAAAGAAAGGAGAGAATGGACACGTGAGACAGAAGGCCAGGGTATATGGTCTTGAGTAAGCTCTAGGATAGTGGTACAGGTTTGATAGGGGTATGATAAAGCATGGCTTTAGTCAATGTCAATGTAACCATTGTGTTTATTTTACCAAGTTGGATAATGGTCACAACATTATCTTGCTATTGTATGTGGATGATATGCTTGTTGCAGGTTCATACATGTAGGGATTTGTTGAGCTAAGGGTAAAAGTAGCTCAGTGGTGTGCCAAGATGGATTTAGGAGGAGCAAAAATCCTTGGCATGAGTATTTCTAGAGACAGGGAAGATCATAGGTTGATGTTGTCTCAAGATGATTATGTGAATAAGGTAGTGGAGAGGTTCAATATGCAGGATGCAGAACCAGTTAGCACACCTATGGATGGACAGTTCACAGAACAGTGTCCCAAATCACATGATGAGGTTGAGTACATGAGTACTAGACCTAAGATTACCCAAGCAGTGGGAGTTGTCAGCAAGTTTGTGGCCAATTTGGGAAAGGAGCACTAGAAAGTAGTTTAGTGGATTCTCAGATATCTAAGAGGGACCAGCAGTAGGGATTAATGCTATGCAAGGCCAAGCACTTCTCTACATGGATATGTAGATTCAGATATGGCAGGTTACTTAGATGACAGGGGAAGCACCACAGGATATGTGGTGGTTGGTCTTCAAGACTGAACTTGAAGAGGGATACAAGTTAGGAAACAAAATTAGATGATGTATAGGTATAGGTATAGGTGTAGCTATTTATCTCCAAGTGGGATATTGTTAGGTTGTGGAGCTAAAATCTTCATAGGTATGCAAACATGGAGGAGGTTGTTGAGTGTCATAGTAACTGACGTCGGTCAGGCCAATTGACATCAGTCATGAGTAGATAGGATGTTGCCAACATCGGTCATGGATCAACCAACATTTGTCACCTATGCGGTTCCAAAATTGTTAGTTACACAAACAGTTAGTTTAACAAACTGATTGTTTGCATGTAAATACTAATTTTAGTCTTGAGTCTGTGTTTCTAATTATTTTAATTGGAAAGTCTAATTATTGTTTGTATGGGATCTATTTAAGAGACCCATGGGGTTGTATTGTAATTGGGAGAATCATAAGGACTTAGAAAGGCAAGGACAAGGGTTCTTCCCGAGTGTAAGATCTAGGTTTCCAGGTGTGCAAAACTAGGTTGATCTATAGGTGTGCAAGATTAGGGAGATCTACATGGTAAGTAAGGTCAGTTGATCTGCAAGTGTGTGTGTGTGTGCAAGGTCAAAGGAGATCTACGAGGTAGCAAGGTCAAAGGAGATCTATGGGGTAGCAAGGTCAAAGGAGATCTGCAACACAACAAGGAGTAAGATTAGGGAGATCTACTTGGAGTACATGGTGTACTAATTTGGTACTAGAAGTAGGCAACAACGATTAAGTTGATTGTCACTTACTGGTTGGTGTACTAGTAGTATTGTTACTGACTAGTTGAAATAACAACTCTATGTTTGAGTTGATTTTGTTTGTAATTGAGTGAGATAACTCTTGAGGGAGAATTACTGGTACACCCAAGAGGTGTGGGAAGAGTGTGATTTCTTCATTTTATTTCCTTCTGGAAGAGTGTTAATACAAGATTGTATTGTCTCTCATTTTCTATGTTATTTCTAAATTCTAGTTACATTTTACTTCTAGTTAAATTCTGTGTTTAGTTGCTTATACAAAGGTAATCAAATGTACTCTTAAGGAGTAGGGATCTTGACACTTTGAACTATATCTGGTTCTCAGGATGAGGTGAGACCAGTCAAGAGACATATATCCTCCTATTTTTGCCGTAAAGTCTCTAGATAAATATAAACCAAAGATGAGAGGTATATCTATGACAACTATATCTTTGGTGAGAATTATGTTGGGACATGTGTATAACTGCAAGGGAAGTTTTTTAATTCTCCCAATGGTTTACACTGTCTTGCCATCTAGCCGCATAACTCCCTTTGCAAGGGGTTCATATTTTATCTTTAAAGTATCAGTTATTTGCTTGGGCATCATAGTTGTACTAGCTCCTAAATCTATCAATGCATTATGCAAAAGTTTCTTTCCAACTATCAGAGTCAAATAAAAAGGCTCTGGCTTGGATTTACTTACTTGTGCTGCATCATTCATGAGGGCTGTTATCTTTAGAGGAACCGTATCTTTGAGCTTTTCCATTCCAGTAGGTCATTCTTTGGTAACAGTATCTTTGGGCACTGCTTGCCCTTGCAGAGCTTCTTACAGTAGTGTCTTTTGTTCAGGAATAGCCAAGATATCCCATATAGATACTTGCATTGGAGTCTTCTTTAATTGGTCTACTATGTTGATTGGTCCCAAAGATTGAGTTTTTTGGAAATAAAGAGACCTCATTCTTTCTTGAATCTGGATAGGGATCCCTTGATCTTGTACTGATTGAGGTACTTCTTGTCTAACAGTAGCATTCCTTTGATCTTGGGATGGGTGATTACTCTTGACCTGACCACTTGCAATCTCAGGCTACTCCACCATCCTCCTCTTTCATCTGGTATAATAATCAGATTGTACTACTAGCCTTTGGGAGGTAGATGCTTCATTCAATAAAACTACTTCTTCATCCTCAACCCATGAGAACAAAGCATGTTTTGGGGCTATTTCTTCTTCTTGTTGCAAGGACATTCCTTGCATCTGAGCCACTAAGACTGAGTTCTACACACTGGGAGACTGGTAGGCTTGACTATTACTAGTACTAGAAAATTAACTATCCATTCTTCTCTACTCAGCCACTCTTTGTTGTAGATTGCCCCTAGGATAGTCTCTAAGGGTGTGAGCATCATTTTAAGGGAAACACCAAGCATTAATATCATCCACATAATTATTCTGACCTAGAACCATCTCCCTATTTGAATTGGGAGGAATGGTTTGTGAGGGTGTGGGAACTGTAACTAATTGATTTGTTGGTTGATGATTGGTTTGCCTTAGAGGGCCTTGATATTGGTTTGGTTGGGATGAAAACCTATTTCCTTAATAACCTTGATAAGGAGGCTTAGGGAAAGTATTCTACTACCTCTTTATGTTAATCAGCTCATTGGAGAATGTCCTTAGCATACTCTTAATATCATCCATCTCAGATGACTGAGTAGGGACCGATTGCTTCACAGATGATGGAGGGTAAGCATACATAGACACAGGTGGGCTTATAGCTTTAATAAACCTCTTGAGGTAGGGGCAAGGTAATCTCTAGGAAAATAGGCATGGGAGGCCTCAGAGGTAACTTCCCAGCATCAATTAAATGATTCTCAACTCTGACAGCAAGATCATAAGCTACTGGCAAAGTGTGTCCTCCCAGTGACTGAATCATAATAGATATATTTGAATTTAAAGCTTTGAGATAGAATACCATGGCCATACCAGGTGGTGGTTTAGCTACAACAGGAATTTTGTCCCAAGTTTTCTAGAATTTGGTGTTAAAATTAGTCATGTCCTCTTGTGGTCCCCTTTGAATGGTGATCAACTGCTATAATAAAGAGGAATTATCACCTTTCTCTACAAATCTTTCAAAGAATTGATCTCTGAGCTTGTCCCATGTAGATATGGTATTTGGGGTTAAAGACCGATACCATTCTAAATCCTTCCCTTTGAATGAGGTTGCTAACAACCTTAGGGCCATATTTTGTTCTGTGACACCATGTATGGCACAAACATCTAATACATCTTGAAGATATTCCACGAGTGTTTTTGAGTCTTGTCCACTAAATTTGGGTAGGGCTTTTAGAGCATTTACTGGGATAGGGTCCCAAATGGCTAGTGGTGTTGGGAGGATTAAGGGGATACCAATGTTCTAGCTTGTATAATTTCTTGGTGGTACATGGGCTCCCATGTTTGGTACTGGTACAAGCTGGTTGGATCTTTTTTTTGGACTCATTACCAGAGGTGGTAAAAGAATACCTAGATTTGCAGTAGATTGCAATCTGGTAACTGGTCCATAGCTCTGACTTCTTGTAGCTCTCTGGTTCATGCGGTCTTGAAAGAAACTTTAAGACTGTCCCACTGGGCATGCCAAAAACTGTTGATGACTTAAAATTATGCTAGATCTTAACTAATTAACAATGGGAAGTTTCAAGCTATGGGATGATGTGGCTTGAAATAACCTCCAAATTTTAGAGAAGCTGGTCTCTTCTTTTGTATTGGGTGTTGGGAAAAGGGATAGAAGATTAAACAAAAATGCAAATGCAAGAACTAAAACCTAACTATGGTGATGTGCCTAAGTGTAATCCTAATCCTAACCTGAGCACAGTAAGACTATTATAGGATTCAATTACATTTAAGAGTAGACAAGTGCATGATCAATGTAAAAGATTGAAATAACAAAAATAGAGGCTCACAATAGGGGAGTCTTTTGCTGAGATACAGGGAACGTCAACAAAGGCATAGTGTTCAATCTTCTTAATAGAATCTTTCAATCACATAAGAGGCACAAAAGTCATGTACAATTATGTAAACCTTCTGATTCAAGAAAACAAGGCAAAAGCAAATGACATCCTTGATCACAACTATAGAAAATCTATAGCAAAAACTACTTTGCAAATGACACAAACAACACCAACCAAGGCATGGAGATCAAATTTATTTAATTCATTCAACCATATAAAGGGCACAAAAACATGCATGATTATATCAAATTTACAACTCAAGAAAATTGAGATAAGAGCAAATGATATTATTGGTCAAAAACTCTAGACATCTAAACTATATGAATTCCCCCTCTTAGGTTTACCATTCTTCTTATATAGACTCAGATGTCTCTTTTCAATGTCCTCTTTCCTGTGCAAGTCTACTCCATGATTCACTCGTAGGGGATAAAATAGATGGTATCTTCAATGCTTCAGATGTATCTTGGTTTTATCAGGAAAGGCCATGCTAGAATGGGATGGATGTTCTGACTGCGGCATGGCGACTCATGTCTAGTACCTCTCTTATCACCTAAATTTCCCCATTCTATCACCTGCTTGGCTGCTCAACTGTCTACTCTACCTCTACTATTGGGGAACAAACAAATGACATCTTCAATGCTTGCAAGCCCCAAAAATCTACTCGATGCACTGTTCATCTACCTGGAATAACTCTCACTGAGCTTTCCCTCCATCTTTGCCATAATAGGTAGATGGGCATTCTGCTCTATTGAAATGGAAGAGGACACTTGGCCAATTCATGAAAATCCTCCCTTTCATCTAGAAGGCACCAGAGAATGACACTTGGCAGCTTTTGATGCACTTCGACACCTGTCACAATTCGCTTCCTCGATACTTTGCAGTTTTATCAAAACAAAACTCACTGCGTTCCTTGCTCAGGCAACTTTTAGGAAGGGATGGATGCACATGGCAGTCTTTTCATGTTGACACTTAGTTATTCTTTAGTCCTTTGAAATAATGTCTAGGACCCACTATAATTTTTATTTAGTGATCAAGCTCGAAGATGGCCCCTCAAAAGTTGATATGTGGTGACTTTTGCTGCTCCTGGGAAGATACGTGGCATCTTCTACTTCTCTTGCGAGGGGTATGTGGTGCCTTCCACTTTCTCTAGAGATGGGGTAGAGAGGGACCCAGAGAGTGACACTTGGTAGCCTTTGGTGCACTTTGAAAAGGTAGTTTAGGGCCTTCATAATTGCCACTTGGCACTTTTTGCTCTCTCTCTGTTGCTTAGCCCATCGAAAGTCTTTGTCAAAAGGTAGAATGAAACGTACGTGCCTCTATGATATGTGGATGCTAACATGTGGTGTGTTCTATCTAACTACTATTGGATGCATGACACATTCTATGGCCTTCCTTAAAGTCACAAAAAGGTGCTCAGAGGATGACATCTAGCTAGCTCCATCTCTCAGAAATCAACACTTGGCCACTTTCACTTGAAATTGGTACTTAGGCAAAATGAGGCAAAAGAAACAAAAGGGGGAAAAAGGGGACCTGTGACCAGAGAGTGACACTTGGTAGCTTCTGCTGCACTTTGACACTTAGGCAAAATGAACCCGCCCTTTGCTCCAAAACTCTATCGCGATGTCTAAGGCATGCAGGAACCAAAATTGCAGTGCTCAAATCAAAAATAAATTAAATATGATGTAGAGTAAAAATTACTCTACAAAGACCTCATGACCTATTTCCTAACTCTCTTGTCTTGTATTTTTGTTAGGAGACCCCTTATCCAACGGAAGCACAATTGATTACTTTCCTATAAGCAATTAAACACAGAATTATACCAGAATGATAAAGTAACTAAAAACTTGAGACAGCAAAGAATTTGAGAGACAATACACACTCTTGTATTAGATATTACTAGAAGAAAATACAATAAGGAAGATGCCACTTCTTCCTCCACCTCAAAGGCTTGCCACACCTTCTTCCCTCTCTCTCTTGCTCAACACAAAACCAACTCTACAACCTAAGTTGCTATCCCTCCTTGAATGCTTCAGTTGATCTCCTTGACCTTACACCTGTAGATCTCCTTGACCTTGCTTGCCTCAATGCTTTTACTTGCCTTCTTGATAATTACAATACATGCCTCATGTGTCTTTAAATAGAATCCCATGGTTACAAAAATAGAAATCTAACTACAATAACTAGACACGCAGCTCGTGACTATAATTAGTCATTTGACATGCAAACACTCGCTTCACTTAACTGACTGTTCATCAACAGCAGTTCTGGAATGCACAGGTGACTAACGCCGGTCCCTACTTGCCTGGTGCTGCCGACGTCGGCTGACTATCTGCCATCGCCGATTGCCTTTTGCACTACATCTGACCGACATCAATCATGCTGCCAATGCCGGTTCTTCTAGTTCTTTAGCATCCTCTTCTTCGTGTCTACAAACAGTTGAAGCTTTTAGCTCCACACCCTAACAATCTCCCACTTAGAGATAAATAGCTACTACTGTACGTGTACCTATACACCATCTATTTTTTTCCTTTAGCTCTATATTCCTCTTCAAAGTCACTCTTGAAGACCAACCACCATGCAAACCTATGATGCTATACCTGTCACTTATGCCATAAGAATTTTGTTGCCCCCAAATTCTTCATGACATACTTCTAAACCAATTCTACCCTTAGCTCAGAAAACTCCCTGTATATGAAACCCTACAATAAGTAACACAATACAGTAACAAGATAATGTAGCTAATATTATCCAACCTGGTAAAAATAAATACAATGGTCAAACCTCCATTGTCTTGCAGCCTAATCAAGACCATATACCATAGCCTTGTTTCTCACGTGTCCATCCACTCTCTTCTCTAATATGGGAATCCATCCCTCTATCTAGTGCTTTCTTCCAGCTGACAACTCTACCAACAAATACCTATTTGGTTCTTCTCTAAGGACTCACACTCCTCATCCATGTCAAGCTCCCACTGTTTCTGGACTCTACCTACATTGCTTCTTCCATCTTCCTAGTTCTTGACTATCAGTAAGCAATATAAAGAAGGTGAACAATCAATATGAGGTTCACTTACCATTTCTAACCTCTATATGGGTGTCTGAGACTTCTTAATAGCTAACTGTCCACCCATCATCCATTCCATTGACTGATCTCGGCCATCTCCCAATCTGCTCTCGACTGATGTCAGTTCCCTGCACTGACCCTAACTACCGATGTTGTTTCCCTGGCTGACGCCAGTGTCCCTCCTACCAACGTCAGTCTTGATGACCAATGTCAGACTTCTCCTGCCCGACCTACCGACCCTGTTGGTCTACACATGACTGATGTCAATATTTGGATGACCGACATCGGTCCCATGTGACTAACATCGGTGTCTGTGTGTTCCTGTAAGTGATGAAATTTTCATCTGCGAGCTCATCTTGGATCAAACCTTTATCCATACTGCCCTGCTTAGATTTATTCAACCCCTATGACTGATCTCTGACCTTCATCTCCTCCATAAACACCAAGGCTTCTTTGTTCCTATCAAAAGCATCAAATTTCCTTTTTCTACAATGAACTCTATCTATGCTTTCCAAATCTGAACACATACCTTTTGAATCAAGAATGTTCATTCCCTTCTTATTCATGTGACCAAGCCTATTAAGCCACATCTTCGAATCTATAGCTGAAGTAGATAAACTAGAAGTAGAATCAACAATACAAGTAGATAGATAAAGAGTATCTACTTTCTTACCTCTTGCTAGAATAAGTGCACCCTTGGTAACCTTCCAAGAATCTGTTGTGAGGGTTATTGTGCACCCCTCATCACCCAACCTTCCAATAGAAATCAGACTCTACTTCAGAATTAAAACATGCATGACCTCTTTCAACACCCATGTGTTGTCAATCTGCAATCTCAACTATACTTTCCCTTTGCCAACTATCTGACAAGGCGTACCATCCCCTAAATAGAGCACTCTAAAGTCTCCCTGTTCATACTCATGAAACAAATCTCTGTTTGGGGATACATGAAAAGATGAACCAAAATCTAAAATCCATGATCCTACCTAACTATCCAAAGAAAGTATGAGAGCATTCTGTACCACAATATTTGCATTCTTTGCTTCTTCAATACCTGCATGTTGATTCTCTTTATCTCTCAACCAACACTCCTTCTTTATATGTCCTTTCTTTCCACAAAACCAGTAGGTAATACCTTTGGACTCAGATCTCCTTCCTGACCTTGATTTCCCTTGCTCAATCTTCTCCCTTTGCCTTCCCCTGCTTTTTGCACTTAGAGCATTCCTTGATGATTCACCTGTGCTTCTCCTGCGTATTTCTTCATTCAAGATCACACTCACAACATCATCAACTTTTAAGATTTTAGAAGTAGATGCAGAATTACTTACTGCCATAACCAAACTATCCCAACTTTCAAGCAAAGAACATAAAATCAAGAGATCCTTTACCTCATCATCAAAAATAATATTGACTGAAGCTAATTGGTTTACCAAACCATGGAAATCATTGAGATGAGTATGTACCAATCCACCTTCCTGCATTTGCAAAGTAAATAGCTGCTTCATAAGATATACCTTATTAGAAGCTAAGGGCTTTTCGTATAAATTTGCCAAGGACTTTATCAACTCTTTCGTTGTCTTGCATTGTGATAAGCTGAAAATCACAGATGATGCAAGGCTCAACCTTATGGAACCGAGAGCCTTCTGATCAAGAACACTCCATTCTTCATCCTTCATATCTATGGGCTTGCATGCAACCCCACCCAATGGTAAGTACAAATCCTTCTAATACAGATAGTCCTCAATCTGCATCCTCCAATGTTGATAATTCTTGCCATTAAACTTCTCCATTCGTAGCTTACTTTCTTCTGCCATTGCTGAACTCCCACTCAATCAAAAAACCCTGTGAATGACCTATAATCAAAAAACAATACCCTACTTCTTGTAAACCGTAGCTCTAATACCAACTATTAGGAGACCCCTTATCCAACAGAAGCACAATTGATTACTTTCTTATAAGCAACTAAACATGGAATTATACTAGAATGATAAAGTAACTAGAAACTTGAGACAGCAAAGAATTTGAGAGACAATACACACTCTTGTATTAGATATTACTAGAAGAAAATACAATAAGGAAGATGCCACTTCTTCCTCCACCTCAAAGGCTTGCCACACCTCAAGACCTTCTTTCCTCTCTCTCTTTCTCAACACAAAACCAACTCTACAACCTGAGTTGCTATCCCTCCTTGAATGCTTCAGCTGATCTCCTTGACCTTACACCTGTAGATCTCCTTGACCTTGCTTGCCTCAATGCTTTTACTTGCCTTCTTGATAATTACAATACATGTCTCATGGGTCTTTAAATAGAATCCCATGGTTACAAAAATAGAAATCTAACTACAATAATTAGACACACAGCTCGTGACTATAATTAGTCATTTGACATGCAAACACTCGCTTCACTTAACTGACTATTTGTCAACAATAGTTCTGGAATGCACAGGCAACTGACGCTGGTCCCTGCTTGCCTGGTGCTGCTGACGTTGGCTGACTATCTGCCATCATCGGTTGCCTTCTGCACTGCATTTTACTGACATCGGTCATGCTGCCGATGCCGGTTCTTATGGTTCTTCAGCATATTCTTCTTCGTGTCTGCAAATAGTTGAAGCTTTTAGCTCCACACCCTAACAATTTTAACTAGCTTTCACATCTTGAAAGTTGGCATTTTGATTGTCCAAGTTCACTTTTTCTCTCTCCTATCTTATGCTCTATATATGCAAGCCATGTTGGCATTGTAATGATTCCACAATTGGTATGGTGAAGCCTTGCTAGTTTCACATATTTATTTGTCTATGAATAAATTTTTGAAGTTGATTTTGTCTCTAAAATTATTTCTTAAGTATAGAAAGAAGTGTATTTGGATGACAAGTGATGAATGTCTTCTCTTTGCTTCCATTATGCTCATGTATGCATTGTGTGAGTAGTATCATCTCTTCTAAGAGGTCTCATGAAGTGTATGTGTTTTTTAAGTGTGTTTTAAAGTGTGATAGAGACTAGTAGGGTCTAATATAAGACCTCATTTTCACCCACCTCTAGATATGCATATAAATCTACCTTTATGTACAAATATTTATGCTAGAAGAGCATTGAGTTGAGATCAATTTTAGTAGCCTTATTTCTTAGTACAAATACAAGTATGTTTGTGGAGTTATCTTTGGTTAATCACCTTCATTAGTGTTATGTCATTAATCTTCACCCTTGGAGAGAGTTTTTTAAGCTCCCTCCAACTAATCCATAATATTGGGACAACCCTATATTGTGAGTAACCTATGATGGGGTTGAACATTTGGATAAGGTTAGCTTCCTCTTGATGGATCACCTAAACTAATACTATCATAGGAAAAAGGGTTAGAAATGGGAAAGGGATCCTAATAAGGCTAAAAGGTGATGCACCAAATAAAAATGGAGACTCCCATAAGCTTGAACCCACACTAGATCAGCATAAGACAATACTAACTCACACAACCTCAAAATCAAGCTAATTGCATAAGTGTTTCATGGACTAGGTTCATGAATAACATTAATCTAGACTTATAATATCTGGAAAACACCCTAAAAGAGGTCAAAAAAGAAGACAATGAATGAGGAAGATTATCTTTCACTATGCCATCATGCACAACTCACTCAACATAGATTCAAGGCAAGATATAGGTTTAAAAAGTCTTTTATTGCATCAAGAGGTAGTTCTTACAAATTCCTGATAGGGTTTAGCCTAATCAAGAGAGTCCCCTACTCTTCAAGATCAAAGAGTCCTTTTTAGATTATAGAATCTAAAAGAGAGAGTTATAAATGGAAAGAATGGGTAATATAAAGAAAGGGAGGAGAGAGAGGGAACACATTAACCAAGAACATTAAATGAGATACCACCACCTTTTCATCAAATCATCACCATTTATCTATTGACACACAATATGTATTTTGTCCCAATAGCATTTGAATCATTTCATTAATTGATAAACATAATAGAGGACAATAATTTGTTGAAGGTATCAAATCATGATCCTATTATGAATAAAAACCCTTAGGCACCCTAAAAATCTATTAAATTTTTTATCTACTTTCTCTAACTTCCAAATCTCCATCTTGGAACCTTATGCTATCTTCCACTTGACCTATTCATGAGAAGACAAAATATTCATGTTTGTAGATCTGACATAGCCATGATTATGTCTACTTTGGGTGGATAAATGTTCCTACTAAATTATGGAGGATATGACTATCATATTTATGCCTTGGCATTCTATTTACTGCAACCCCTAGAAACATATCTACTATAGATGAAAACCAATCCCATTTATTGGTTTTCAATTAGTCATCATATATACTAGGGTGTATTTACATCACTTGAACAACCTAGTAGCCCACCTTCAATCTTTATTAGACCTAAAATATTGATTCTACATCTACAAAGCTTTAATGGCATCAATAAAACTTGAAATATCCATTTTGGTTCATCTTGGGATCATACTCAAACTCAACACTTTGTATTTACTTTCTTGGGTTGAAAATAACTTCATCGACCTCCACCAGATGTTAACTGGATTTAACTTTTAATATTGACCATCAATCTTGTTCTAGTCCTCAAGATTAAGAAACTTATAAATCACACATTTATCCTTAGGATACACTATCAGTTTTATCTGATCCTATGCTTACACCACATATCAGCTTCATATTCATTCCTAAGATACAATTACTCTTTGACCTCTCACTCATCATTGATCTATTTTGGTATGATGGATTATGCACCATCAATATAATTGAACCCACTTTATTTGTCAATCATCATGCACTATTAGATCTCTATTCTAGTACTTGAGATCTTGACATTTATCAGTCATGTGTTCATCTTAGTATCTATTGACCTTTCAACTTGATGTTCATGGTTGATCTTTGGATGTATGATTGAATGTGCATTATTGGATATTTGGGACCCATTGACATTTTTGATCACCTACTCACCATTAGATTTGATATTAGCTTATAATATTTGGAAACTTTTTATTCATGCATTCATCCTTGGAACATTTGAATCCAAATGACTATTTTTTGTAGCTTTAACTTGATGTCCCTATGCACATTTCACTATGTAAGTCTAAATTTAAAGGCTTATATCTTGAGATAGCAAGCTCATCAAGATACTAAATTTATTGGGGACCTTCTTGGCATGAAAAAAATCATGTCCATGTTATATTTTATCCTTGAGAGGCTTCTTGATAATACTTATAAAATGCACAAGCAAACCAATCTATTCATTTTTGTGTGATGTGTTGAGATGGTATGGCTCTCCAAAGCTTATTTTTTCCATATTTTGATCATTTATGGGTCAAGAACTTTGGTAATCTTCTCTATCAAAGTAGACACTTGGTATGTGGGCTAAATTTTTCCAATATCTTTGGTGACTCATAAGGAAGCATGCATGTTATGCTTAAGAACCCAGACTATTTATCTTGACTAGTCCATTGGGCATGAAGTCTCCTCTCTAGTTCAACGTATAGATCTAAAGATGAAAATTTGTTACCAACCTCTAGATAACTCCTCTTGAAGAAATAAAGACAACAAGAACAAAACAAATAAAGGCAAGTGCATGTAAGCACTTGGAGAAAATAAAAAATAGCTAACCTACTAAACAAATGTGTACATAGGCACTTATAAAAAAACATGAAATCTACTATAATAAATACAAGGTTACAATTTATAAGCAACTCCCTCCTAGGTCAAATGGAAAAATTTGAATATCATTAACTTGTAATAAAATAAAATGAGAAATACCTTGTTTTGGAGGTACTAGAAATGGTAAACCAAGCAACTTGATGGCCAATCCTTTTGACATGATCTCTTACAAAGGAAATGGAATAAATATGTCTCCAATATAGACATATTGGTCCAAGTCTTCTAATCTTGGTTTATGTTGGAATACAGGAGTGCTTTCTTGATTTTGCTCATCACCCTTGAGAAAGACTTGCATGAAGACCTCATTTAGGCTCTTGGGAGCAACTAAACTTGGTTCAATTGGTAGTTTAGAAAGGCCATGTTCTTCTACCTTGTCCTTATGCAAATTAGGACTGATCATGCTTAGAGTAGCATTCTCATAATTTTTGGAGGAAGGACATGTCTCCTAGCCTCTTCAAACTCTTTAGTTATGGCATTGAACCACTACCATAACTCTTCAAAATTTTCATTGGTATGCTTCCCAAACTATATCACTTGAGCACTTGAGATGTCTCTTTCAACAACATCACTCAAGATTTCATCTTGTTCTTCAGCTACAAATGAGGGTTGATTTGACCATCCAAGGTCTAAAACATCACCCCTATCTTGTTCAAGATTTGATTTGCTTTCCTCTAGCTCTAACATATTAGGGTTATCTTCAACTAAGACCTCATATTGAAGTAGACCAAACATGGGTACCTAGTTTTAATCCTCTTTTTCATCTATGTATAATGGACCTTCAATAGTCTATTCAAAGTCTAATCCATGTTTAACTTGAGGATTGTCTTCTTTAGGCAAGTTTGCAACATTAAATTGCTCCATTTTACTCAATAAATCAAAGCATAAATGTTTCCATTCATATTCTAAGTTGTTTGAGCTGAAGTTTACCTCCATAATAGGTTAATAAATGTTGTCCTCTTTCTTCTCATAAAAATCCTACAAATTTAAAGTTAAAACATGCTCTTCCCTATGAAGTGGACTACCTATCATGATTTACTCATCATAGAAACTTGCAGTGTCCTCCTATGGCTCACTTATGACTTCAAGATCCTCCTCTATCATTTTTAAAATAATCTCTTTCTCTAAGAGGGAGATGGTGGGAAGGTGAATAATTCACCTTGCTTGCAACTTAGGAGAGTGTCTTTCCAGCTAGGGACTTTGAATGGCTTCTTTGGTGGCTCTTAAATAAGTACTTGGACCTCTACAACCAACACCTCATCCTTATTTATTCCCTTATGGACTGATTTCCATGATGTAAATGAGTAGTTAATAGATAAATTTTCTTCCTTTTGAATGGTTATAGGAGAGGGTGGTATCATAAGTGAGGGCATGACATAGCCAGGGTTGAATGTGTTGGAGAAGATCCATGATGGAATGGCTTCGTGCTCCTGAATGGGAATGGGCATAGGGGTAGTAGAGGGAAAGCTAATTGAATTATGTTTCACATACTCTTTCTCCCACTTCTTAAACACCTTTTTTAATGGATAATACCCACCCTTTCAATTCTTGATTCTCAACCTATGGATACTCAGCTTTTTTAATGGATGCCCACACATTCCAAAACTCATGCAAGAAGATCCTTATCCCCTTCATGGCATAAATGGGGGAATCTTATCCAAGCTTAACCCTATCATTTATTTTCATGATTATTCTGCCTTGGTCTAGTATTGCCTCTTTGATTTTTGACAAGGATGGATTTTGACAAGGTTGACTATGGGACTGATCAAGAACACTTGAAGGTTGATCTTGAGGCTCTTAGAGGGGAGATAACACATAATACTAATCTAAATAATCTTGTTTCTCATTATAAGATATCAACACACTATCTACATTATATATCATGCTTCCCATCAGTACTATGTCTTCATTCTTAAAAGATGACCATTGTTCACCCTCACAAATTGACCATCTATTCTTGACTATTAAAGAGCACTCTTTTCCTCTTATATAACATGGATAGGGATGATTGAAGAAAACACCAAACCCCTACCAATCTCCCTTATCAACTCAATATAAATTGATAATGATTTTTTGACTCCTGATAAGGATGTAATAGTATAAGCATGGTCTTGACAAGGGGAATTAGAAGACTAATTAGAATGCAAAAGAGGCTAATCTTGGTCATATACAAGGGTGGGAGGAGGGAAATAGGTTGATTTTATGTTTCCTTATTCACTTTTCACCCCCAATAATGATTATCCTAGTGTAGTGTGTGATCCTAAAAGATAGATCAAGGGAGTTGTCCCTTTCAAATCTAGAGATCTCTCTTGTAGTAATTTGTCTATGCCTATAGATAGTTCCATGTTATCCCAAAATTTATAAAGTCTCTTTGACTTCTCTATGGTGTAAATTTAGGATATAATAATTATGGCATTCCCAATGGGAAATGAAGTCCAATAAGGTTATTTGAGGTAGATGTTGGCTTTGATAATAAGAGGCTATAATAGTCCACTTCCTATAGTATCTAGTGAATCCAACATTTGAATCTTGGTTTCATACTAGTGTTCTCTTTCATGCCTAAGGTAATCACAATATCTCATAATTCAATCATTTATTTTTATATCTAAGAGAGTTCCTACTATAAACCTCCTTACCAACCTTGTCATGACCCATGTTATGTCCCTCAATAGCCAATCAAGGTTGTTATCAATCCTATGAGCCATGGCAGCCCTATGATCAACCTATTCCTTCTCTATATGAACATGATGTTGTTGATCAACATAATGAAGAAGCCTATGAGGAAGGATACCAAGAAGATATTATTAGGACTCTTGAAGAAGAAATCCAAGCTCTTATGAGGCAAATTCTTGGAGATAATTTTCAGCTAGCTATACTTATTCCCCTTCAAGATTTTTGTTATATTCCATATTAGTATTCTCATGCTCCTAATCCTCATTAAATTATTCACTATACTTAAGAGGAACCTCTAAGAGAACCTAATATATTATTAACTCCAACTTGGAACTAAGTAGTGAAGTCTTGGTGAAATAAATATGGAGAGTGTGAATACCAAAAAGTTGATGGTAAGAAAGAAAACCTGGTGTCTATTCAAGCCTCATTACATTCTAGTCAAGAAACTATAATTTTTATATCTTAGAGGTCTATACAAGAATATTTTAAATTTCAAAAAGAAGCCTTAGTTGAGAACGTGGGAGATCAATTTTTAGTTATAGAAGAGCCTTAAGAGGGTTATGATAAAGGTGAGGTGTTGAATAAAATGAAGAGTTAATAACCCAATTGCACCTTCTCTCTCTCTGAGAATTCTTTCAAGAGCCTTTCAATTCCAAGATTACTCCTTCCATCCCCATACCCATTCATGAACCATATACCACACCTCATACTCCCTCTCCAACCCTATAGACACTCAAAAACATCCCCTTAACCAATTTTTGATGTCACATCACCTTAGACCTATTAGTTAACTATCCACATAGTTAACTCACCCTTAAAACACCTTTCTAAACTTTGACATTTATTAACACCTAGGACAGTTTAGCAACATCAAACTTAGACCCATTTTAACCTTTTGATACTTAGAGGTATGACCATTGATGGTTAACCTAACCATCAAAACTTTCCCATGCACACCTTACAACTTTGCTTCTCTTTGAATTGGCCTCTTTATCCTGAACCAACTTAGCAACTTTCTCTCTCCTTAATAGTTTTGTGCTATAAATGCAAGGCTCTTGAAAGAATAGTGGATCTATAAAATTTACATCCAGGCTCTCTTGTTTTCTTTATGTAGGCATCCAAGACCCTAAAACTCTATCCATAAACTTTTGAAGGGTAAAGTACCATTATGCTACCCAACTTCCTTTAGGTTTCAACTATCACCTACTTGGCAGCACACAGGTATCCTTATTTTGCTTTTATTATTTATTATCTTCATCATGTTTTTCTATTTTGATCATTTCACCTGCACATTACCCCTCACCTATAAAACCCATATTTGGCCTTCTTCCCACTTATCATTCCACCCCCAACTCCATTTCAATTATCCACAATCCTTTTATAGTCAATCATCTCTAGTTGTTGTAACCATCACCAATTATCTAACCACCACCAGTCAAGACAACCATCTTTGATTAGCCTGACAAAAAATGATCACTATGAAGGAAAATAATAGATTGTTATTTCCTTCTCTTTAACACCTAATCAGGCCCTATCTCTATTTTTGGCCTATCTATAGACCCTTCCCATATCCTCTAGACCTGACCCTGATCCACTAGTGCATGGTATTGACCTACCATGCTATATTTTTATTGAACAGTTATGCTATTTATTTCTTACATAAACATTTATGTACTTATCAGTATATCATCTTTAATTTTTATTTTTAAAACATTTTTATCATTAGGGGAGTGGATTGATAGTCATCCAAGGGAGATTTTGCTTCTTGGATCTAGCATGTTGATAGGCAATCCACCCTTCATACTCATCTAAGTTGGTTTAGTATGGTCTTATTATAGGTAGTCCTTCCTCACCAAAAAGGATCTCCCACTTCATCTAGTCATCAATGAGTGAAACATTTAACCAGGTACACACCCCTCATTTGTTATTTATCTCATTTTTATTAAAAGATAGAAATAGAGAAAGCAATATCAAGAAACATTATAGCATGCCTAATGGGACCCCTTTTGGGTTCATAGTTATTTTATGCATATAGTTGCACTAGTTAAAATTCATGTTCTTGAGTTATTGTTTATTTCTAAATTCTAAAAGATAAAAAATTATTTTCTCTTCTTTTATAAAAATAAAAAAGAAACAAAAAAGTCTTCATCTTAGGGATAGATTGTATTTTCATCCTGTATTAAGTGCATTTTTAATTGTTTCTTATTTGCATGTAAAGACACCAAAAATTTATTTTGGTTAAAATTGAGTTCATTCATTGTCTTGCCTACTTAATGCTTAGCTCACCTATATTAATTAAACACATTATGAATTAAGTGTAGTACACTTATGTTACACTACTAAACCACTCACACAAAATTAACATCAAAACTTACTTGAGACAAAGCCTAATGGGCTTACATCACCCTTTGGATCAATTTACCCTACGCAGCGATCCCACTTGGATTTCATCACCAAGTGGAAGACCCACTCCATTCTCTAGTAGAGTATAAACTCTAGAAAAATGATATCTATTGGCTAAGTGGCTCAGCTCAACTTTGGGTTCATGAAGTGTGGGGAGCAAGCCCCTAGTACCATTACACATACCTAGTCTATTGTAGATTCCTTAAGCACAAAAATTTAACCCAAAACCATCCTTGGATGGCTCTTTTATTACTTGACTTACTATCCAATTTCCCCTTTCACACCTTTTAAGGCATAAGCCAAAAGTGATTTAAAATGAATCCTAAGATTAATTATGCTTTTAGTGTTTACTTTGGGATTTTCTTTGTTTTCTCATTATTTAAGGTGAAAGGTTCATTATCCATTTATAATTTCTCATATGGTCTTAACTAGATAACAAGTGAGAAATAAAAACAACCAACCACCATCTTCCTCTTCATCTACATCCATGGATTACACCTTAGATGTTGATAGATCACCCCATGCTCCATCGCACCATTATCCCCCACCTACCATGCCTCCAATGATTCTTGAGGGAGATCTGGATTTTAGCACCTTTTTAGACAACAATCTAGTTACTTTTTAATGCTATTGTAATACCTTATCTTATCATACTTTGATGGCTTTGGTTCCTACCATGGATCCACCCTATGGTATACCACACCAACTTATGGTTGGTGTTACATCAACCCAACCTTCTGTTAGCCAAGCTTCATCTTTTATCATTGGTTCATCTACTACCACCACCCAAAAACCTATTACCCTAATCAATATCTCTAGCATTGGCTCAACTTTACCCTTTGTCACTTATACCCCTTCTACCAGCATGGTGTCTTCCACACCCATGTCTACCATTCCCTCCAACTTAACCAATATACCAACCTCAACCCCCTTTCATAATTTGGTGTTATCCATACCACAAACACTTTCCCCCATTAGCACTAGGGTGAGTACCCATCAATAACTCATGGTTACTTTAACATTACTTGTCCAAATCATGCCCCCATCAACCAACCCAAATGGACCCCTAAATCAATCATTATTAGTTCCCCTATAAGTTCCCATAGTACCTTATCGATATTTTCCTAACCCATAAGGATATATTTCACCTTCCACTCAACCCTTAATGCTTATCAGTATTACTAGGGCACTATCCCAACCTCAGCTCACCACATACCAATATTTCCCCACCTCTATACCTCCTAACACATACTAATTCATAGCTCCAACCCAATCTCAACATATCTTACCATTGAAATATGTAGCTACCCAACCCCAACTTGACCTGATCAAGATGCTTTTGGACAAGATGACCCAACTTGAGTCATCTATCTCTAGGTCCCATAGCCTCTTATCCTATGGCCAAATCTATAACAAACCTATCAACCCATCTATACCAATTCATGCTTATCCTCATCAATGGAAGATCCCCAAATTCTCTTATTTTTAGGGTAGGGAGGATCCTCAACAACATTTGAGGGCATTTTACCATTCTTGTTATTTGATCACATATGATGATGCCCTTCTTCTCCAAACCTTCCCTATGTCTTTATTAGGGCCCGCCTTGGATTGGTATAGTGCCCTTCCTAAGTACTCTATCTTTTTATTTTCCCAACTAACCCAAATCTTCTTGAAACATTTTTTGGTGAACATATCTAAGAATGTATCCATAGCCAACCTCTATTCTATCAAGAAATTTGATGATAAAGCAATTGCTAAATTCAGTGCACAATGGTGAGGTCTCATTAATTAACTATCCTTTTTGCTACCCCAAATAGAACTCATTGATATTTTCTCTAAGGGATGCACAAAACACATTATTCCCACCCTTTAGGGGTAAATTTTTAGAACCTTTTATGAAGTGTTCACAATGGCATGCAAACTTGAAAATCATGCCATAGATGAGGGCAAACTAAAATTGTGAAATAAAAATTCAACTTTCAAACCCAATGATCCCTTTGACACCAAGAAAATAAACCAACCCAATCCTAAATCCAAAGCTTCTACAAAATTGGTTGTGTTGAAAGCTACCCCACCTCTATCCATTAACCAACCACATCAAACCATGCCTTCCAACCCTTCTTACCCACCAAACCAAAACCAAAACTAGGTTTTGCCTAAATAATTCACACGAATAGGGGAATCTTATGCCTCTATGTTGGATAAATTTCTAAAAGCTAATGTCATCCAACTTCCTCCCATCAAGCCACCTCAACAAGTTGACCCCTCTCACCCCATGCCTGGGTGGTACAATAAAAATGACCATTGTGATTCTCATCAAGTTATTGGGCATGACATAAATTGATGTAATACTTTTAAACTTGTTATCCAAAACTTGATTTACAATGGTGAATTTTTGTTTGAAAACCCTAATGCACCTCCTAATCATTCCCTTGATATTTTTTACAAACGTTTTCCCAACCATGCTCCACTTACCCAACCCCATAATAATCAATTTGAACCATCATCATCCCATGAGGCACACATAATTAATGTTATCATAAATGAGCCTATGGGGATGAGCCCCAAACTTCTATTGCTCCTTTTCCAAACCTACATATAGAATAAGCAAGTTCACCTCTTATCCCTTTAGAGACCTAAATAGAAGAACTTATAGCCCCTATGACTTCACTTAATCAAACCATACCCATACCCACTTCTCATCCCATAGAAGTAGCCATCGATTTTACCACCTCTTCTTCTACCCCACCAAATGAAATGGTAGAACCCCCCTCTTTTCCTTTGGATACCCTAGCAAAGGAAGGAACTGGGACCATACCTACACCCCTAATCAAATAATCATCTCCTCCCTTAACCACCCCATAAGTGGTCATCACCTCTTTTACTCAACTAGGGATTTCAAAACCTTCTAACTCAAGTAAAGATGAAGGAACCCTACCTTTTTCCTCACCTAAGGTCTTAACATTTAAAATAATTTATCAAGGAACCAAACCTATTTACAAGCCCTTTTCTTAATTAGTGCAAATTCTAGAATTTGCCTCACAACCTAACCTAGATAGAGCCACATTTTGGCACTATCTGGGCTCCCATACCAAAATAGAGCTGAGCCTTTAAACTCATTATAATCCACCCTCAAACCTATTATCACCCCATCATCAAATATTTCTTTCTCCCAAGACATGAGAGAACCATATCACCCACCTCCACCCAAATCATCTTATAATTTTCTCACTAAACCAAACAAGAATCTAGGTATCCTTCCCACACCTAGCATCACCCATCCACCCATAAAATTAGACCTAACCCCCTCTATTACACCTAAAAAACCACCAATCAAGATTGACCAAAGGGTGTAATTACCTAAACCTCATCCTCAAGCTTGACCTATGTCACCTCTTTCTCATTTACCATCTATTTTGGGACCTCACCCTTCTACCATCCCAGTAATCTATTCCCCTTCAATTAAACTAATGCCCTTTCCTATGCCTACCCCTCCACCACCCAGGCCATCAACTTCTTCAACATTCTTAGCTAGTTTATCCCCTTCCACTTTTTTACCTATTATCAACCCCTCATCTTCGAAATTAGCTAAGCCAACCTAGCCCAAACCATCTACCAAAGTTGTTCAACCATGTACCCCTTCTAAGGTCAAGTCCATGCCTAAGAAGGTTCCTATTTATTTAATAAGTGATAGGTGTCATTATTACCTTCATTTAATCAACTCTCTATTGATGTCATATTCAACTAGGGGTGTATCTAAAGCTATATGCAACAAAAAGAATCTTAGCGATTTAGTAATTGATTGTAGGTATTTGTATATTATTATTATTTTTGTTTTGGGGGATCATTAATGTCTTAAGGAATTATCACTTAAAATTTTATTGGAATCAAACTATGAAAATCTACTAGAAGTAAACACACATTATAGAAATAAATTGCTGGAAATAAACACACTTTGCAGAAATGAATTTGCTGGAAATAAACACACTTTGTAGAAATGAATTTGATGGAAATAAACACACTTTGTAGAAATCAATTTTCTGGAGATAAACACACTTTGTATAAATAAATTTGTTAGAAATAAATACATAATTTAGAATGCTTGGAAAATGATTGCAAAGAAATGAGAACTTAATCTAAAACACCTGTAGGGACAAATCTACAACAAATTTTAACTTAAGGTATTGAAAGCATTTATAAATTTAACAGATCTACCTATTTGCTTTTGAAAATAAAATATAAATACCAACCAAAAATGAAGATCCTAGTTCTTGGAGGAGTGGGCCCTTGCTCCACCTAGAAATAGGATTGAACAACTTAATTCTCTTTTAAAACAAAAATGGCTATTTTATTGATAAAATGTTCTATATTATAAAAATGTACTAATCTATCCTTATTCCTCTATTCTTCAATTATTATCATTATTCCTATATTCTCTAGGTCTATACATATATTCTTCTTCTTGTGGTACATTGATGGTCGTAACTATTTTACAGATATGATGGAATTGAATCATGCCCATAATAAATGATAAATTCAAATGTAGTTGGATGTCCACCTATGTGATAAGTTTATTGGATCTACAAGTATGGAAATCAGAAGTCTACTCTTGATTAATGGGATCATTGATTTGGTAGATCACCAGTCATTTGGAAAAG
The DNA here is from genome assembly GCA_037957365.1 of Torreya grandis. Classification (NCBI taxonomy): domain Eukaryota; kingdom Viridiplantae; phylum Streptophyta; class Pinopsida; order Cupressales; family Taxaceae; genus Torreya; species Torreya grandis. Next base: position 822,894 of record JARHVA010001780.1, read on the forward strand.
ATCTTTATCAGTTCCAAAACTTTAGAAGAGTTTTGAAACTAAAGGAAATCATTCCATGTATAACCATGAAAGTTTTGGAGCTTATCTATAGGAGTACTGAAACTAATTCAAATAATTTTGGAACTAAATATAGAGTTTTGGAACTATGTCCAAAAATGTGATAGAACTTGTAATAGCATGGAGAAGTTCCATCACTAAGTTGTATTAATTCCAATGCTTCCAAAAACATGCAATCTACTTCATATTTGTTCTTCAACCTGATGATGACCTATTTTATTGCAAAACTTTGAATTTTCCAAAACAATTGTTAGGAATTATAGAGATTTTAAATGTTAGAATCACAATCAACAAAAGATGGATAATTACATCCTAACTCATATCATATCAAAATAAAAGTCACAAAATGAATTCAAACTTAATAGAAAGAGAGAGTAAGATGAGATAATTTATTTTACATTTAATGATCATATCTTGGCCTCATCATTTCCCCCATACTTACTTGTTTGTAAGTCCCTTTACAAACTTTACTCTTTAAATTCAGGGTTGTATATTCTGCATTCCATTTGATTGCTTAGATCAAATGGTTGGAATTGAATATCCCAATGCTTTGATTTAGAGGTACTATACCCTACTCTTGCTTCTAATTTTCTTTTCCATTCCTCAAATTAAGTTAGATATTGAGGTTCTCCATTTTGCCAAGGAGATATGGGGGTGAGAAGTAAAGGTGGCATTGTCTGCATTCCTATCCATATGCACATGGGAGTTTCATTGATTTGAGGAATTATTGTGCATAAATCTTTTTCCCTTTCTAGACTCTAAATAAAATTTTAAGGGGATATTAATTACCTTATTTTCAATTCCACCAAGATAAATTCCCATATTTTCAAACATGCATCATAGATATTATCAAAAAAAAAAAATTACAAGAGGTGAAGGCATTAATGCTTTTATATAAATTGGCAAGATAAGGTTCCTTTAACCTTCCATTAAATGCATGGGATTGGAAATGTGAAGCAAAGGTGAATGGGTTGCCATAATGAATTCTCATATAGAGACCAAATGAACTAGCCTTTAACAGATGCTCTGACTCCCTTTCTTTCTATGCAATCTGATTTTGAAGAACAAAGACAAATGTGTTAATCTAGTTTTCCCCTACATGCAAATTGATCATAAAACTTGAATTCTTCTCTAGCATGAAATTGTAGAGGTAAACTTCATAGAGAATATTTTTCTATTTTGTATTGGCTAAGGAGTAAGCTATCAAGAAATTAGCTTCATCTTTTATTTCATGTGGAAGGCCACATGTTATCCTTGCCAACTACCAGCAAATGAATTGTTCCTCTAAAAACATACTATATGTAGGAAAAGGTCTTCTGCATGCAAGCAGTTTCTCACTCATCATGAAAACTATTTGTATTTTCACAAGATATTTATATTTATCTTTTTCCTCCTTGTAAAATTTTTCTTCCCATTCCTTACTTGCTTTCTTTTCTTCCTCCATTTTTCTTTTCAAGTCATTATTAGATGTCTTGACTACACTGAGTTCTCGACATGTATCATCCCATAAATACTTGAGTGGTAGATAAGTCAATTCAATCTATGCAGAGACTATTGACACAACGGTCTATCTCCTAAAAATTTTACATGTTTCCTCTTTCTCCATCAGCTACCTTTTAATCTTTGCTAATTCCTTAGTCTTGGCTATGAACTAGTCTGTTAATTATTTAAGGAGCATTTCTCTCTATTCTAATTTGAGTTTGAGGAAATTCAATTCCTCGTCCTTTTCCTTGATAATGAGCTCTACTCTAGAAAAAAATAGAGCCTATTTAACTTGTTGATTTTTTTTTCTTTTTCTAAAATTTCTTGGGGAGTTAAACATTCTTCTTCCACCAGAGGGGATTTCCCTTTCCTTTTCCAAGATGCCTATTCATCTTTTACATGTGATGGTGCTACTATCTCACCCATTTTTTAGAAAACTTTCTCCTCAAATCTTTCATATTCTTTTTATTTTTCTATTTAGCTTGGTCCAGGAGGAGTCATGGCCATGTTACCCAAATTATTAGCAGCTTTAGTTTCTAGCTCTTCTTGTTCTTTCATCTCCTCTAGAATTTATTTAGACCTTTTATGACTTCTCCTTCTTTGAGAAGCCTCAAAATGTGCAAAAATGGGTCTCCTCTTAGATCTTCTTATGATTTTCACCTCTTGCTTAGGCCTAGGTGAACCGCCACTATCAAAGATAGGTATTAGTTCTTTTGTAGCTTCTGCAGAAGAAGGAATGTCTTGAGAAGGCATAGTAGGGTCTGCAATTTTAGTTCTTCTTCCATATCTTCTTCTTTTTAGTATTTCCTCTCCTACTTATTTATTTTCCTCAGTAGTGGTATTAATTTCCAAATGATTAAAGGGGCAGGAGGAGTTGTTATTACTGTTCTGAGAATACCAGGGTTCTGCGTAAACTTGCCAAGAAATTTTTTCCACATTTCTTCCCCATTTTTTTGAAAGGAAATGGTGCTGGCATACTAAATGCATTAATACATAATGTCTAATTGTTCTTACACCCTAATAATACCTCTGGGCCATTATATAGATGGAGTTAAAAAGAAACCCTGGAAGGTTTACTATATATTCTATTTTTTTGGCTCCATATCTAAGGTATATGAGGATTTTCAAGGCTTCTTTTCCAACTGACCCAAATTATCCATCATAGGTTAAATACTTAACTATCCAAAATGCTACTCTATCAAAGGGTTTGGACAAGCTAGCCCTTCTGACTCCTTTGATGATTTTCTTTGTGTTGTAAAGATATTGTGGTTTGGCTTCCCCCTCTTTTAGCAAGTTTTTCTGTAGCTAGTTTTTACTATGGAACTGGTGAATTTGACTGTAGAACTACTATACTCAGCTACGAAACTAGAAAATTTAATTCACTGTATTTCTCTTGCAGTTTTTCTGTAGCTAGTTTTTACTTTGTTGATTCAATAATAATAATATTTTTTTATAACTATGCCACCAATTTATTCCATCAATATCCTTCTCATGATTTCTCATGTTTAATCATGATGTACAATATATGACTCATCATACTAATCTTTTTAAATCAAGTCTAATCACACATGTGAACTTTCAATCTAACCTTTAACAAGTTAAAAACATAATTACCATCCTTAATGATGTAATCCCTCCTTCATGATGACTCATCATTCCTAAAAAGATGAAACAAAAAGGAAAATGGTTAAAAAAAGTTAGAATTCCAAAGAAGTTTTTATTTTGAATTAGCCATTTATTTGAGAAGATCAACCGCCATCACTAGTTTTCAATTGATCTTTTTTTTTTGGAAGAGAATGCCATTTATTGGTTTTCATCCTCTTCCCTTTATTTTAGATCTATTCATCTGATTATTTGAATATTTTGGAAGAATTGGGTTCTTTCATATGATCAAATTCTTTGTTTGCTTCAATTTGCTTCAAGAATTCATCCTTAGTAGGAGGCTTCCTATAAAGTTTTAGCCTGTGTCCATTGACCAATAGTATTCTTCTACTGCCATCAATGGAAATTAATTAAATAGAACCATTATCAAATATCTACTCAATCTGATAAGGTCCCAACCATCTAGTTCTCAATTTACCTTTGAATTGTTGGTACTTAGAATCAAACAGCAATGCCCAATCTTCTACTTTGAATTGCCTTTTCTTGATATGTGAATCATGCCATTGCTTCCTTTGATCTTGGATTATCTCTATCTAGTGAAGTGCTTCCATTATTAATTCATCCAACTCATTAAATTAAAGGATTCTCTCCTTTTGAGCTACATCTAATTCAATTCCCACCTTAGCTATTGTCCTCAATGTTTGTAGTTCAAACTCAATAGGCAACAATGGCTATTTCCCATAGACTAACTCATATGGTGAAAACCCTATTATGGTTTTCCAAGTTGTATTGTAAGCCTAGGTAGCTTCAGGTAGTCTCTTTACCTAATCTCTTATTTCTACTTCAACTGTTTTAGTGAGGATGTTTTCTAATTCTCTATTTATTACTTCAACTTGTCCATTTGCTTGTGGCTGATAGGAAGATGACTTCCTATTATTGATCTAATAATGCATTATGAAAGCCTAGATCATATTGGACATAAATTTTGGTCCCTTTTTTGAAACTAAGCTTCTTGGTGCTCTAAACTTTACTGTAATTCTATGCCAAAGGAAATCAGCAATTGCTTATTTAGTGGCATTTGTTAAAGTCTGCACTTCTTCCCACTTTATCACATAATTAGTACACATAATAATGTGATCTTTTGCCTATGAAGGAAGATTAAAGGGTCCAACAAAATCCAATACCCATCTCTCAAATGGTTCAATCACTACTTGAGGTTGCAGAGGCATTTCATTGGTAAACGTTGGCTATCCCATCCTTTGACAAGGATCACACCACCTGATATATCTCTTCACATATTTGTATAGAGATGGCCAATAGTAACCAATGCCAAGTATCTTGTGAGCTATTATTTTCATAGAATAGTGTCCTCCACTTGGTTCATCATGACATGCCCAGAGCATGTCAAAGATTTCATCTTATCTTACACACTTGTGTAAAACTAAATTAGGACTACATTTAAATAAAATTCCACTTAACCATTTGAACTATACACTAGTTTTGATTAACTTATTTATTTATTTTTTAGTGAAAGGAGGAAACTTCCCTGTTGAAAGATAATTTTCCATGTCAGCAAACCATGGTGTATCAGCTGAAATAACAAATAATTGTTCATCTAGAAAGTTGTCCTTGACTGGATCCTGCTCCCCTGTAGTGGTCAATCTTGACAAGAAATCAGCTACCCCATTAGATTTACCTAGATTGTCCACAATGGTAATATCAAATTCTTGTAAAAGTAATAACCATCTAATTATTCTAGCTCCACCCACTAGTTTGTTCATTAAATATTTAATTATTGAGTGATTTGTATGTATAAATATTTTTTACCTTGTAATGTAATGTCTAAATTTATTAATTGCATAGATCATAGCCATAAATTCTTTTTTAGAGGTAGTGTAATTTCTTTTAGTGGAAGTAAGATTTTTACTAAGATAGTAAATATCATACATTTTTCCTTCTTCATATTTCTATCTGAAAACTATAGCAATTGAGTTATTTTAGGCATCAGTTTGGATGTGAAAAGGTTTTTCCTAATTAGGTCCTCTCAATATTGGGGCAACTACTAATTTCTCTTTAATTTCTTCAAAATCATGTTGACACTTTTCATCCCAAAGAAATTCACAGTCCTTGGTAAGCAAGTTAAACATGGGGGCAACAACTTTACTAAAATCCTTGATAAAGCATCTATAGTATCCAACATGCCCTAAAAATGACTTGATATCTTTGGGGGTTTAAGGAATAGGCAAGTCTAAAATAATCTTGATTTTGTTTTGATCAACCTGAATTCCTCTTTTTGAAATATGGTGTCCTAATACAATCCCTTCATCAACCATCATCAAACATTTCTCATCACTAAGAGACAAGTGATGTTGTTTAAATCTTGTTAATACTCTATCCAAATTTTTCAAGACATCATTAAATGTATCTCCATGCACAGTAAAGTCATCCATGTATACCTCTACACAGTCATTTGTTAGGTCTACAAAAATTGCTAATATAGCTCTTTAAAAGGTTGCTAGAGCATTACATAGTCCAAATGGAAATACCCTGTAAGCAAAGGTACCCCATAGACAAGTAAATGTAGTTTTGTCCTGATCCTCAGTAGCAACTCTGATTTGATTGTATCCACTAAAGCCATCCAAGAAGGAAAATTACTATTTACCTAAAAGGTTGTTTAAGACTTGATTTATGAATGGTAAGGGAAAATAATCTCTCAGGGTGGCTTTGTTTAGTTCCCTATAGTCAACATAACTTTTCCATTTTCTATTCTTTTTAGGGATAATTATAAGAAGAGACACCCATTAGTTATCTGAGATAGGGTAGATAAAACCTAATTGTAATAGTTTTTCAATTTCTTGTTTGACTATATCCCTTAAGGCTATATTAATCCTTCTCTGAGGTTACCTAACTAGTCTAACGTTTTTAGTATAAATGTGATGGGTGTAGATACTTGGATGAATTCCCTTTATGTCTCTATAGTCCCAAGCAAAATCTTTAGTATGATCCTTCAAAATATCAAATAGTTTGGCTTCTTCATCATTCTTTAACCAGCTATTAATATTCAAAATTTTACCAGGTTGAATCTCAACATGTTTGGTTCCAGTATATGATGAGCTAATTTGTTGAAAGGGTTCCATTAAAATGTCTAGTTGACATGCATGTGGTAACAACATATGATATGTAGCAACATCTCCAAAAGTTCTTTGAGATAAAATGCTAGACAAAGGACAACAAGAAGAGTTATGATACTTATCTTTTTATAAGTCAAACTCCTCATTATTATTATTTTCCAAAAATTCTTCATCATCTCTTGATATCTATAAAGTTGAAGCTACAAATCCTTCCTCTCCCCAAGAGAAATATCATTCCTCTAGACCGAAATTAGCTTCATTTACAGGAAATTGTTGTTGGTGTGGTTTTGGAACTAACTGTGATGTTTCTGAAATAGATTTTTTAGGTTCTAGATCTAATCCTGACTACTCTAATGACAATTGGTGTACATTCAATGGAAGATTAACCGTATCTTCTATTTCTCATACATGATCTTTCAATGTTATCATAGCCAAAGAAGATAGATTTTACTCATTAATATTAGGATTATTAACCCATAATTTCTCTTGATTATCAATAAAAGGTCATGCAAAGGGATATAATGAAATTTGCTTAGAATTCTTACCATTTGAAATAGTCATATCACCTAACCTATAATAAATTAAGGTAGAAACTGTAGCTAACTATGGTCTACCTAAAATAATGGGATAACGAAGTGTTTTACCTTTTGGCTGCAATATAAGGAAGTCAACTAGATATTCCCATGACTCCACCATTACTACCACATCTTCAATAACTCCATTTGGTTTTGTTACAGACTAATCTGCCATCTACAATATGGTGTTAGTAGGTTGTATGCCTATTAATGGTAATGTTTTCAAAGTGTCCACTACCATTACATTGATTGCTACTCCTAAATAAATCAAAATATTATGTATATCTTTATTCCCTATAGATACAGAAATAATAGGGCTTCCAAGATCTCCATATTTATAAAGTAGGAGTTTTCCTTCTAATAAATCAGCAAGTTTTCTTTCTACCTTAACAGTCCTAGGGTACTACTTCTTTCTTCTAAGTTTTTTAAAACATAACAGTTTGATCAACTTGTTCAACTCTAGAATATCCTTAATTTATTGTAACAATGGTATTTCAATATTCAATCTTCTTAGTTCATGCACCAATTTAGATTCCTTAATTTATATGGCTTCTTTAAATTTTTCTAGAAATGGAATCCCAGTAGGGTTTCTTTCTGGTTCCTTATCTTCTTCTTTTTCATCTTCTTTAGGTGCAACCAGATTAGGGGTTGCAACTTCTTCTATCATCTCAGTGATTATATTCGGTGGACTACTAACTATTTTGCCAAATCTGGTTTGAATGTTTTTACAATCCATTTCATTTAGATCAATTAATTTTTCTAGTTCTATTTTGTATACAGGAGTTGTTTATTTATTTCTTGGGTTTGCTACTAGTTGTGTTGGCATTTGTGTTTAGAATACATTCTTAGCATGTGGATTTTGTGTTAGATATCCAATTATGGCTTGTTGATTCTAATTTGGATATGTTTTCCCTTACACATAATTACTAGGGCCCCATCTAGGTTATGGCCAAACATAAGGATTTCCTTGACCAGCCTAGGTTGTTAATGTCACTGAGTATACCAAGATTGACTTGCCCAATCCTGAGGATACCATGTTGGTTGAGGGGCCTAAGGTGGTTGTCCCCAACTTTTTGGTACTTTTTGAGCTACCCATGGCATCATTCAAGGATTAAGAGTTGGTTTTGGCATAAACTACCCTTGGCTGGGTTGTCTCTGAATAAAATTCAATTCTTTTATGGTGGATGATGTACTAGTTTATTTGAGCTGATTTTCTGAGTGGAAGAAGAGAACAAGTGTGAGTATCATGTTATTTAGATTCACAGTCAAGACATACTTCTATTTTATTTAAAGGGCATTCCCTTATTTCATGCTTCTTCTTGCATTTAGGACAATACATGGCTAATGGTTCAATCTGGCATTTGATTTAGCTTGCAATCCATCCATGGTGGAGGTTAATTAAACTAATATGTCTATTTTAAAGTTTTCCAATTCATCCATCAGTCTTTTCATATCTAGATTCAAATTTTTAACCATTTTTCCCTTTCTAGGTCCACCCCTTGTCTTTGAATAATTTTTACAAATTTCTATGATTTTGTCCATTCTTAATTGAGTAATGTTTCCACCACCAACTAAATCAAGGGTTTCCCTAGATTCATTATCCAGAACTTTGAGGAAAATAGGTTTTACTTAATTCTTCTTGAAGTACAAATCCACATTTTTTTACTCACAAAGAGGAATCTATCCAAATAATCTTCCATATTTTCATCCTCTTCCTGTTTGATTTTAAAAATTCTTCCTTTCAATTTCTTCCTCTATAATAATCTTGATATTTATCTAGGAAGATAGTTTCTATTTGTTCCCAATTGATAATAGAATTAGATGTTAATCCCATAAACCACCTCATTGTTACATCCTTCAAGGTAGATGGAAATAGCTTGAGTTTTTGATTATCTATCTTGTAATCATAAGTCTGACATAGTACTTTAAACTCAAACAGAAATTGGTCAAGATCCTCAGATGACATTCCTCTAAATGTGGGAAAGTGTGCAGGTGAAATGTTCTTCATAGTGGTTTCATCATCCTCTAACTAAATGGGATAGGTAAAGGTTCTCTCAGGTTCTCTTCTAGCCTCTCGTACCATTTCTCTAGTATTTTCTAGTCCCTTCTCCCAGTCAATGTGGTATGTGGTCTGCTTTGGGGGTGGTGAAAAGTCAGGAGTAGGAGGTTGACTACTCAATTGAGAATCAAAACTTTCTCTCAATGGATCTTGAGAAATAATCCTCCTCCCTAAAGTTATACTTACTTTTGGTGACTAATCCAAAAATTCCAAAGATGGCAACTCTGATTTTTGTCTTGTAGGAGATAATGGTACCACCAATTCTTAGTCAACTTCCTTATTTAAACTAGAGGATGATGGAAATTCTTGTTTAAATATTTTTGGGAGAAATCTACCCTTGGAGTCTCTTAGTTTACTCATAAATTTTGTGATAACTTAGGGAAGATTTCTTCAATTACTAAATGTATGATTGTTTCTCTTTTTGAAACCTAATTATAAAATTCCAACTAGTGAGTCCCTAGCAATGGTGCCAAAAATGATGGGTGTCATTATTCCCTTCATTTAATCAACTCTCTGTTGGTGTCATATTCAATTAGGGGTGTGTCTAAAGCTATATGCAACAAGAAGAATATTATAAATTTAGTAATTGATTGTAGGTATTTGAATTTTTTTTTTTTTTGGATCTTTAATGTCTTAAGGACTTCTTGGTTAAAACTTTATTGGAATCAAACTATGAAAATCTGCTAGAAGTACACACACATTATAGAAATAAATTGCTGGAAATAAACACACTTTGTAGAAATGAATTTGCTAGAAATAAACACACTTTGAAGAAATGAATTTTCTAGAAATAAACACAATTTGCAGAAATGAATTTGTTGGAAATAAACACACAATTTAGAATGCTTGGGAAATGATTGCAAAGAAATGAGAACTTAATCTAGAACAGATGCAGGGACAAATCTACAACAAATTTTAACTTAAGGTATTGAAAGCATTTATAAATTTAATAGATCTACCTATTTGCTTTTGAAAATAAAATATAAATACCAACCAAAAATGAAGATCCTGGTTCTTGGAGGAGTGGGCCCTTGCTCTGCCTAAAAACAAGATTGAACAACTTAATTTTCTTTCAAAATAGAAATGGCTATTTTATTGATAAAATGTTCTATATTAAAAAAATGTACTAATCTATCCTTATCCCTCTATTCTTAAATTATCACCATTATTCCTATATTCTCCAGGTCTGTACATATATTTTTCTTCTTGTGGTGCATTGAAGGCTGTAACTATTTTATAGATACGATGGAACTAAATCATGCCTAGAATAGATGTTGAATTAAAATGTGGCTAGATGTCTAGCTGTGTGATAAGTGTATTAATTCTACAAGTGTGGAAATCAAAAGTCTACTCTTGATTAATGGTATCATTGATTTGACAGATCACCAACCATTTGGAATAGATCTTTATCAGTTATGGAACTTTATAAGAGTTCCAAAACTAAAGTAAATCATTCCATGTCTAACCATGAAAGTTCCATAGCTTATCTACAGGAGTATTGGAACTAATTCAGATAATTTTGGAACTAAATATAGAGTTTCAAAACTAAGTCCAAAAATGTGACAGAACTTGTAATAGCATGGAGGAGTTCCAAAACTATGCTATATTGATTCCAATGCTTCCAAAAACATGCAATCCACTTCATATTTATTCTTTAGCCTGATGATGACCTGTTTTATTGTAAAACTTTGAATTTTTCAAAACACTTGTTAGGAATTACAAATATTTTAAATGTTAGAATCAAAATCAACAAAATATGGATAATTACATCCTAACTCATATCAAATCAAAATAAAAGTCACAAAATGTAGTCAAACTTAATAAAAAGAGAGAGTAAGATGAGGTCATTTATTGTACATTTAATGAGTATATCCTGGCCTCATCAATAAGCATTACAACACCCCCACCACCTCTAAATGAATCTTATTCCACTATTTTACAAAGGTTGTTGCAAATTTCTTCCATCAAGTTGCCACCCATCAAGCCATTCACCCCTTCTAATACAAAACCATCTTAGTTCAATGATACTTTGATTTTACCATATCATAAAACACCAAGACATTATACAAAGAATTTCAAATATCTCTAAGCCCTTGTCCATAGCCTTTATGATGAGGATGATTTATTTTTAAATGAACCAATCTAACTACTAGCCCAACCAATCCAACTACCAGCCCAACCAATCTAATTACCAACCCAACCAATCCAACTACTAGCCCAAACAATTCCACTACTAGCCCAACCAACCAACCACCAATCCAAATGAATCAGCCACTTACCCTACCTATACTTGCTCTTTGACTTTCATGTAAAAGTGAGGGGGAGGAATCAAAGTAATTTTCTAGTCTAATTGATCCTATCATCCACACCATTCACATGCTTACCTAATCTCAAGCATAATAATGGGGTAAATGAAGATCCCATGCATCCATTTTATGGACATATCCTTCAGACTCTCAGCATTTCAACCAAGCTCAAACACCAACACTGCCACCCATGCCCTCACCTAGACCTAGACTATTTATCCTAGGTGTACCTCCCACCAATTCTTCCACATCCATTCAACAAACTTTATTGAATTAACTTCACCAAGCACTTGTGAAGATGAGCCTCTATGACTTGATTAACACCTCACCTCATTATCATTAGGCACTAATAAACACTCTATAATCCATTAAGGTTAAATTATATGACCCTTAACCTCTTACATCCTTCATTGGGTCCCTTTGACACTACATCATCATCACCTTTTAGGTTCTAAGATACCTCTAGCCCATTTTGAGGAGTCTGAACCTCCTCTCTTTATCACTGCATACATTAATCATACCCACATCAAAAGGGTAATGATCGATGGTGGTGCCAACATCAACATAATCTAATCTCATGATTTTGATCAGCTATGTTTACCAAATAACATCATGGTTAAAATCACATTATTTATTCACTCCTTTAATGACATAATGGCCATTACCCTAAGGACTATTGTCCTTTAAATATGCTTGGGGATTTATACTATTCTTGAGCTATTTTATGTTGTTGAGGGTGAATTCTAATATAACATTCTACTGGGATGCCCTTGGATCTAATTTATAAGTTGTATCCCATCTAATTTACACCATTATGTCAAATTTGAATATGAAGGACATGTTATAACCATCAAGGCTGATCCCAGTCCTTTTACATTTTGCAACATGACCTATAGGCCTAATAATGTCCTTCTTCCACATTCATCTCCTGCACAATAACCCAACCCCATTAACATAATGAAACCACCAAACATGACCCATAATACTTTTGTCATCAACAATAATGAAGCCTTAGCTACTGTATCCATCTCTTCTTCCCCGATTCTTGTTGAGGATTCCCTGGCACAAACTTTCTAATGTCTCTCCTTTAGGGAATATCAATTTTTAGCTTTGCAAGATTTTTCCACTCCACATGAATATGGGAACCTTCAAAATGACCCTTCTTATGACCTCAACATATGAACCATCATCCCCTTTTAACTTCCTAATAATTAGATAAACTTCATCTATGGGGGATTTGATCAAACACTCCTCTCTCCTATCATCACTCCATATATTCAACCTTTCACTTCCAATTTTTCCAATCTAAGCAATCCAACCTTTTTTAAAACCCACCTTACTCATTATGCTTAGAAAGGATTTGGTATGGTCCTTTATGAACAAGGACCTCATGAATTACCCATTATCAAAATTATAAACCTCGTGAGTTCTTTGGGCTTGGGTTCGAGCCACCAGAAGAGCCCACCTCACCAAAAATTATTATTACCCCAACGAAAGAGATTCTATCCTCACCTAGTTCATTTTCCCAATCCAAAGACTTTGACATCATTCCATACAAATTTTTTTTATCAATACCATTAGTTTAGGCCCACTAACCTATCAATAAGGTGGCCAAGCCAAAACCTTTCCCCTCATCCATCTCAAGATGATCAATTTTGATTCACACACCATTCATACCATTCAACATCAAGATGATAATTTCATCTTCACCTACTTTAGTGTAAGAGATTCTTCTATCCATAAATCTCTCCCTCTTAAAAACCACACCATGCTCAATGAATTAACTATTGACATTAACCTGGGGACCTAGGAGGATCCTCATATCATTAAACTTGGCCAATCCTTAAATTTAGATGAATAATGAGATTATCATGCCTTACTTAAAGACCATAGCATCATATTCATGTGGTCTTATCAATATATCCCTGGTATTGATCCCTCTATAGTTGTCCATAACATTTTTACTCATCTTTAGGCTAAGCCAATATGGAAAAAGCATCATAAAATGCACCCTCACATAGTTCTTCTCGTCAAAGAAGAACTCCAATGCCTTCTATCTGTCAACTTCATTCAACCCATTTACTATCCACAATGGGTCTCTAATATTGTTCCCATTACCAAAATCACTAGGGGTCTTTATCTTTTTGTATATTTCCATGACTTTAACCTTGTATGCCCCAAAGATGACTTTCCTTTACCCAACATCTACCAACTACTTGATCTTACCATGGGCCACAAAATGTTATCTCTCATGGATGGGTTTTTAGGATATAATCAAATCTTGATCAACCCCTCTAATCAACATAAAACCACCTTATTTACTCTTTGGGGAACCCTCTGCTATCAATTCATACATTTCAATTTAAAAAATGTAGGAATGACTTATCAATGAGCCATGACCTACATATTCCATGATCTTATCCATAAGATTGTATAAGATTATGTGGATAATCTCCTTGAGAAATTCAAACACTGCAAGGATCATCGAGCTATTCTTGATATCATCTTCGATAGACTAATCCAATTCCATGTCTGGCTCAATCCCAAAAAATGCATTTTTGGGGTTCTCTCTAGGAAGCTACTAGGATTTATCATTTCCCTTTATAGAATTGAAATTGATCCTGCTAAGGTCAAGACCATCTTGGAGATGCCTCCTCAAACAAACCTTAAACAACTTTATAGTCTACAAGAAAAAGTCTAATCTATCCATTGCTTCATCTCCCAGTTATTAAATAGATACCAATCTTTTCACCATCTCTTAAAGAAAGACACCTACTTTAAATGGACTAAAGATTGCCAACAAGCCTTTGATTCACTTAAGGAGTACCTACTTTCTCCACTATTTCTTATCCCACTTAGGGATGACCAACATTTTTAACTTTACATATCCACCATTGATCACTCTTTAGTTGTAACGCTGGTTCATCGAGATGAACAACACAAAGAGCAAGTCGTATATTATATTAGCTGCATGTTTCTAGAGTATGAGACATGATATACCCATTCTAAAAATATTTATCTTTGTCTCATTTTTGTTTCATTTAAACTCTATCATTGCCTTCTCAATCAAAAAACATACATTATTACCAACATTGACCCACTCAAGTATATGCACTCCAAGCCATACCAAAATTAGCATATGGTTAAGTGGCTCATGCTTCTCACCGAGTTTGATCTTGAGTTTCTTCAGCAAAAATCCATTAAAGGTTAGTTCATTGTTGACCAATTAGCTACAACTCCCCTCTTACATAACTAGCCCATTCCATTGACCTTCCCAGATGAGTCTATTATGACTCTCTTAGGAAGAACCCCCTTACCAAATGACCATGTTTTTTGATGTCTCTAAATGCCAACATATTGGGGGTGTAGGCATAATTCTCATTCCCCTTTATGGAGAACCTCTCCCACTTTCCTTTAAACTTGAATTTGAATGTACTAATAACATGGTAGAATACGAAGCTTTGGTCATCAGTCTCCAAACTGCTCTCACCTTGAGAATTAAAACCATTTCTATCTTTGGTGATTCCCAACTCATGATCAACCAAGTCAATGGGTCCTATCAATGTAAGAATAATATTTTGCAAAAGTATAAGCTTTTCATTGATAAAATCTTAACATATTTTGAATGTTACCAAATCCAGTTAGTACCTCAATATACTAATAAATTCATAGATATAATGGCCTCCCTTACCTCTCAAATTCCCTCTAAATCTAAACTATTTGTCACCATCCATCACTTCATCAGGCCTTCATATATCAATTCAGACCTTCTTAACATTTGTAGTGTGGAGGTGTCTCCTTTAGACATCTGGTATGACCAAACTTTTAACTACCTTAACCTCAGCATCATTCCACCTGACCTCTTAAAGAATGCCTAAAAGGCCTTTGTTTAGGTCACCTCTCATTATACCATACTGAGGGGAATCCTTTATAAGCATGGCTTTGAAGGCCTTCTTCTTCATTGTCTACAAATTCATTAGATTTCCCATGCTATCAATAAAACTCATGATGAAGTTTTTGGAGGGTACTTTAGTGACCTCACTATCGCTAAAGGGATCTTGCACCTTGGCTACTACTAGCTTACCCTAAATCAAGACTATTGTGACTATGTAAATAAGTGTGTTAAATTCCAACAACATGTTAACTTACATCATGTTCCCACTCATGGACTTTAGGTATCCAATGATTATTGGCCCTTCTCATAGTGGGGGCTTGATCTCATTGGAGAAATCAATCCTCACTCATCTTAACAATACTGATTTGTCATCACCACTACCAAATATTTCACTAAATGGGTAGAATCCATTCCCCTTATCTTGATCAAAGCCAAAAAAATAATTGATTTCATCAATCACCACATCATCTATCATTTTGGTGTCCCTCATAAAATCATCATTGATAATATCAAATCCTTCAAAAATAGGAAAGTTTAAACCCTCTACAATGATTTTGGCATCGAGCTCAACCATTCCTTGCCTTATCATTAGCAGGAAAATAGATAATTATAAGCCTCCAACAAAACCCTCATCAAGATACTAACCAAAGTTATAAGTGTTTTAGGTCAGGATTAGCACCTGCACATCCCATTCACTTTGTGGGCCTATCACACTAGCATTCAAACCTCCATGGGTGCTACACCTTTTTCCTTAGTCTTTGGCATAGAGGCCATCTTACCACTCAAAGTCTAGATCCCCTCTCTTTTCATATCCTTAAAAGACATCATTTTTTATGATGATTATCACTAATAACCCTGCACACCTTGAGTTTCTTGATGAAAATCACCTTGATACCATTAACCATCTTTACATCTATCAAGAATGTATCACTCATGTTTACAACAAACCTTTGAAAGAATGGGAGTTCAATAGTGGAGACCTCATCCTTAAATAAAACCAACATGTAACAAATATGGATAAAATAAAAAAAGGCAAGTTTGATTTCAATTGGCTTCGACCCTATATCATCACCCATAAGTATGGATTAGGATCTTATCACTTTTCCTCTCTTGAAGTAAAACCAGAACTTGAGCCTCTCAACACTTTGTATTTTCTCCCTTTCTAATGTTAAGGAAGATCTGATAAACCTTGTTATCTAACTTCAGCTCGTCTATTGGTTTATGATTTTCTCACCTCCATTACCCTATTACCCTATTCTTCTTGGGAACATGTGATTATAATAGACCCATGTGGTTATCTGTCATAAGTTTTGGCCTAATTTTAAACATGGGTACCACAACTCTACCCATGGCATAGTTCTCATGGATACTTTTCATCTCTAACCAAATGGAAACCCATGGTCATGTGCTTCCCAAAACCACTTTCTATTACCTCACAACCACCTTTTGTGGTAAAAATTTTACCCCTATATAGGTCAGCCTCTACGCTTGGATAGATGGGTCCATGTCTAAAACAACATTCAAATATTCTACATGGGATATAAAATATTATTTGGGTCCATTTTCTTAAATACAGACCACTCTGTCAAAGGATGACTACTAAATATAGTCAAAATAGATAGACTAATCCCTTGAAGGATAGATATCAAACACTTATTCATATTTAGACCACTCCCTTGAAGGATGACTAAGCCAAAATGTCAAAATAATCTATTCATACAAGCCACAATTGACTCAATCAAAGTAATTGAAGCTTCTCACATTGATCAACTTCACTATTTTCATAAAATCAAGCAATAAATGACCCCCATTAAAAGATATTTATCCCATAAAAGGGCCATAATCAGCTCTCTCATAAAAATATATATTTATAGGCTTCCCACATTGATCAGTCTACACCTTATGAAGACATGGACTTGTTTATTCTAGTTATTAGGTTACCTATCAAAAGGGTAAGTAAATTCACATTAGGTTCCTATATCATCCATTTTCCCTCCATTTACCTATCATCCCCTTTTCCTGTATACCCTTTATAAATCAAAAGACCATGAGCTCACTTGGCACCCTATGTTTATGATGACATCATTACACTAAAATCACGCTAATGTGAAGAATATGAAAGGTTTATTTTCATTGAGATTAATCCACCCTAGGTTTAAAAGGGACCAATATAATAAACCCAACATGATTTTTTCTTACTTTTTATTATATTGGTTTATGAGGACGTTGTCTCTCATTATCCTTTTCTCACATTTAGTTTGTTATCTACACTTGCTTTATGTGTTTTTTTTGAAATGTTAAATCCTACCTATACTTACCACAACACTATTAAAGTAGAACATAATCCATAATGAACAATATCTCATGAACCATGGAATCAAAATAAACACACTATACCAACCATTTTCTTTCACAAGATATATCACATTCACACATTATTTATATAAAAAAATCAAAGCATGTACATTGTAAGCATTAACCACACATTAGAATCTATCCATATAATCCAAATCAAATCATCATCAAATCATATATCATCACATGCCTATACTAAGAACATCATTCTAAATAATTATCATTTCATGATCTCATAAACAATCATTAGTATTCAAATCACACATTAACATTAGTCATAAATCATCATATCATAAACATGTATGCATGCATCTCATAAAAAATGAAAATGTAATCATCATAAACATATAAATCACACACACACACACACACACACACACACACACACACACACACACACACACACACACACACACACACACATCAATATGTGTCAATACATGTCTCTCATTCATATACATCTCACATCTTTAGCATGCAAGCTGATATCAAAATACATATGTACCTATCAAATATATCTAATCTCATCATGGGATAACACTTGGAGTACCACGACTACTAGCCCCATCTATACTTGTACCTATTGGTGGTCCCCCTGGGACCCTTGTCTAACCCATTATCACCACCCACTAACCTGGGGTACCAAGCATGGCGCCACCACCCATGCTAGCTATGTACTTAATAAATCTCATGGAATGGGGCAACTAATCAAATACCATCACCTCATAATAATGAATCTCTTATACAGTGGTTAAATAACATGCCCATGCAACTAAATCTATTGGCCCTCCTATTGCTACTACTTCCACACCCACATCAATCTACCCCTTTAGTGTGCCTATTTATCCCTAAAAACTAGCTATATGTCCCTATAAAGTAATGACCTAGGCTCGTGCCTGGTCCTTCTCCATCATCATAGCCCCTAATTGTCCTTATAGAGCCATAATTTATCCTTACAGCATAGCCACTTACCCCTATAATGTTATAATTTAGGCCTAGGCAATAACTAGTGCCACCATTTTTTGAGGATCACCATGTGCTACTCCCTATGCTAGATCAATGTCCATGGGTCTCTGACCCCCATCTCCCCAACCAAAATTGGTTGCCACATATCTACCCTAAAACCATGTAGGATAGTCAATTGTGATGGCTACATCATCCTTCACTCTGTCAGGTATCTCCTCATGATATAACTCCTCTTCTTGTGGTTGTGGCTCTAGAAATAAGAACTTTACATCCTCCCTCTTATACTATACAAAATAAGGTGGGATCCCCTATCTGAGTCTGAACTTTTCTACACTCTCTCAAATGGGATGTGCTCTATCTTGCCATCCCATCTACCATATACCCACCTCTAACTCTATAGTGAATATATATGGTACCTATATCCAACCCACATATGCTAAGTCATGTATGGCCTCCAAACTATATCTCTAAGTGATAATCCTTCTTAGGCATCTTGAAACTAATTAATGTCCCTAACACCACCACCAGCCCCTATCATCACCCCATCCCTCCTCCATTGATAAAATACAACTCTATAGTCCATCATAAAATAACCCTCTATAGGTAGGGCTAATGGTCTCAACACTCATATGTGATCATACACCTAGTAATAGAGTACAAACCCCACACTTATATGATAACACTTGTGTGCTCTGAACCCCCATAGCTCTATATAGATCTACACTAATAGAACCTAGGCCTATCCAAAGATCATCCTTCCATATACCAACTCCATAAGTACCCCCACCATAACATAATGAAACCTCCCTCTAACTAAATCTATTATATCATTACAAGTCACCACCAGCTACATCATCATCAATAGGTGCCTCTCTCTCAGGGCCTACTAGTATAATGGCCTAATGCTAAATCCACTTACATGAAACTACACATCTACTCTATCATCCTCATATAAGTAATCCATGCACTCATCAATCTCCTCAATCTTTATGTGGTAGATAGGGTCTCTACATATAGGTAAGCACATGATCTCATGCACATCCTCTAACAAGATGCTCATCTCCCCTATTAGTAGCTAGAATGTGTTATCCATCAGGTCCCATCTCTTGATGAGGGTGACTATCAACATGGCATCTCTAATAAGGCATTGGTATGGCACATCATTCCAAAAATAACTACTTCCATGTGTCCCCAATCCTCTACTGACATAGCATCTCACACCTCTACAAAGATCTTAAGTACTCGATCTCACAACTAGATCTACTCTCAAGCCTGTAACACAATCATACAAACAATTATGTGACAACCTCTCCTTATTCACATGATGACTATTAATCACTAGTATACCTATTCACAATATCCCATATTTCTTAAACTAAAAATAATAATTTCAACCCTTCATGGGTTTCATGCACCTCACCTATTAGATCTTAATCACTCATCTTCTCTTTCTAGAAATAGTTATTTACACACCCACCTACCTCTCATCTCTAGCTAAACATTTTTCTTCTATCTTCACATATACCCATCTACACCTTGACAATATTTTCTCCCCTAATCTATTGTTTACATCTATAATCATCATATATCAATGCCCAAATCACCTACATCTCATCTCCAAAAATAAATATCTATTATCTCCATCTTATTAACCTATAAATCCTCAACCCTTCCTCAAAACATTCTTTCACACACTATCCACATTTCATGACATCACCTATCATTAATGGAAAATGTTAATAACCATCTATTCATTGAATTAACCTACACACCTAACCATTCTTTACCAACATTAGAACAACAACTATAAAAGCAAACATAATACACCCAATGTTCAAAGTAATCTATACAACTATGATTTTTATAAAAATCAATTAATCAAACAACACCCACCCTTCTTCCTTGACCTTTGATGGATATCCCAACCATTGATGATCTCTTGGGGGCATTTTTTCACATCTAAGTTTGACCATCACTAGTTAGGTCAACTACCGATGGTCATTGTTAGTGACTGTTAGTGGTGAGCCTCGACCCCCCAAGCTCCTCTACAAAAACCTCAAATACCTTATAACTTCCCTCCCACCACTTTTAAACTCCCTCTACACCCCTATATACCCCTTACCACTCTCAGCTCCTACCCACATTCTCATACACCCTCCAAACCTAGCACAATCTACCACTAAGATGCATTCACATCCATTTTTTTAATCTTATTTTCATAATTTATCATCTATATCAATTTAAAAATAAAACCTATCTTGTTTTGTGACTAATGGAAATATCTCAATCCATGCCCAACCACTTGACCATGAGCATCTCCAGCATCCATTTCAACCCCACTCCATCACTCAAAAGTAAATTTTGTTTTAACACCTCAATGCACTTTTCAACACTCACACACACTTTCATACACAATGCTCAAATAGGACAAAACCACAAATCACCAAATTTGAAAATGAGGACAAATGTTTGATTTTTTGCCTTTTTACCATGGTTTTAGGGTTTTCATCCAACCATCAATGGTTGACCCTAACTATCGATGGTTGACCCTAACCATCAATAATTACATACACCTTGATGGTTAACCCTAACCATCACTAGTTAGCCCTAACCATCTCTGGTTAGGGTTATGATTTATTTACTCCATATTTTTCATCCTTTTCTATCTAAATTAAACCATGTACCACATACAAATGGGGCAACCCATTTCTTACCACACCTTGACCTATTCGAGAGTCACCCACTCCCCCAACCAACAAGAATTATATTAGGCTTGAATTTCGTGTTGGATCCACTATCCATGGGACTATGTAGGTAGCATCCTCTTGACTAGTGCATCAATATTCAACTCAACCACTCCTTACCCAACCACCCAAACCATTCACCCACGTCTACCTCAACATTGGTACCTTTTTGACCCAACCTATTCACATACCTTACAGTGACCTTATTTTGCTCATAGTGACCACCTTGACCAATTTTTCCATGTTAAACTTTTGCATTGGTGGTTAGGGTGATATATGTATGGTAGATCATTACTTAACTCCACCCCTGAGCTAGTAAGGGTAGTAGTAGAGATACATTTTGTTGAAGTATTATTAAACACAACTAGAGATATAGAATGTCATATACATTTTATTTAATCTATTAAATCAAATAAAAACCATAAAAAACAACCATTTAATTTAATTTAAAAAACCCCAAAAAGGAAAATTACCTTCCATAAATCTAAATTTTAAGGCACATATCTCTCAGCTTTATGTGATAGATGAAAAGCCTCATAAGATCTTGTAATATAAAAGAATTCAATGTTTTTTGTTTTTACCTATGAACAAACCAAAAAATCAAACCAAACACAACAAGGAAGAAAACACATAAATAAAGACATAAAACACACACTTGTGCTCTCATGAACACTTAGGGAAAACACACACCAACTCAAGTAATCTAAGATATATATAAACTAACCTAGAAAGAAAAATTCCTATTGGATAAATGGGAAAGCTTGTACCATTATATGCTTCATGAGATGGAGTGAATGAAGCATGTTTTCTTTTGAGATTTGTACTTGATGTCTTCAATTCCTTCATGATTGCCACTCTTCTTGACATGTCTTCAAATGAATTGATGATGGCTTTAAACATGTTACATTTGAAGGTGAAATCTTTATAAACTTCAATAACCTTCTCATGAACTTCCTTGAATTTTATGCTTATCTCAATTAGGATGACTTCTTGACTTATAGGGGTAGCTTATATCTTGGTACTTTGAAGATTATCATGTTATATTTCAAAAATCAATGCATTTTCAATAATGTATTCAACTTGGAAAATAGGAGGTATAGGCCTTTAAAGGGCCTAAAATTCACTACATACGTCATTGAATATTTGTCACAAATCATCATGTTCCATGGAAGTAACAATAGATCAATATTATATTGCATTTTTAGATTCAAGATCTTGCTCATACACATGAACCTCATCCAACTTAGCTGATGTGATATTAGTTTTAAACACCTCCTCTCTCATGTTTTGATCAAGCTCCTTGTGAACATCTATAACATGATTTATATTTTCTCTTTCTTTACTCAATAAGGTTGAATTGTGCTTATCTTCACCAAGGAAAGTCCCTATAGTGAAATCTTCATCATATAAAATTGAGTCATCTTCTTGATTAGCTACATCTTGAGCTTGTTCTTCTTCACTAATTTACCATAGGATAGGTTCTCCTTCAAGAATGGATGATGTGGGAGGGTGGTGAACAAGTTGATGGGGTTGTTTCCTACTATTTCTTACTCTATTTTTAAATTTTAAGAAAAAGGAGAGAAATAATAGATGAGGGGTGTGTACCTAGTTAAACATTGCACTTGTTGATGACTAGATAAAGTAGGAAATCATTTTTGGTAAAGAAGGACTACCTGCAATAAGACTACAATAAACTAGCTTATTTGTTAGATTAGTATGAAGGGTAGACTACCTAGTAATACACTAGATCCAAGAAGTAAAAGATCCCTTGGATGGTTGTCAATCCACTCCCATAACGATAAAAATGTTCTGACAATAGAGATGAAAGATGATAAACTAATAAGAACATAAATGCTTATGTAATAAATAAATAGTGTACCTATTCAATAAAAATATAGCATGGTAGGTCAATACCATGCACAAGTGGATCAAGGTTAGGTCTAGAGGATATGGGTAAGGTTCATGGATAGGCCAAAATTAGAGACAAGGTCTAATTAGGTGTGAAAGGGGAGGAAATAACAATATGTTATTTTCCTTAACAGTGACCATTGGTAGTCAGGCTAACTAGTGATGGTTATCCTAACTGATGGTGGTTAGATAAATGGTGATGGTTGATGTAACCAATGATAATTGCAATAACTAGTGATGGTTGACTGTATAAGGCTTGTGGATAATTGAAATGGAGTTGGGGGTGGAATGGAAAATGGGAAGAAGGCCAAAAATGGGTTTTATAGGAGAGGGGCAATGTGCAAGTGAAGTGATAAAAAAATATAATGAAGAGAGAAAACAATAAAAATAAAATAATGATACCCATGTGATGCCTAATAGGTGATAGTTGAAACTTGAAGGAATTTGGGCAACATAACGGTACTCTAGCCTTCAAAATTCATGTGGGTATAGTTTTAGGGTCTTGGATGCCTACACAAATAAAACAAGAGAGCTTGGATGCAAATTTTTTGGATCCATTATTTTTCTAAGAGCCTTGTATTTATAACACAAAACTATTAAAGAGAGAAAGTTGTTAAGTTAATCTAGGATAAAGATGCTAAAGTCAAAGAGAAGGAAAGTTTTAAGGTGTGCATGGGAAAGTTTTCATTTTTCTCATGCATACCTATCTTATATCTAGATGTTTTATGTTTCAAGTTTATATACCTAACTATCGATGGTTAGGATAACCATCAACGGTCAGAATAACCATCGATAGTTAGGTTGATCATAAATGGTCATACCCCTAAGTATAAAAATGTTAAAATGGGTCTAAGTTTGTTGTTGCTAAAGTGTCCTATGTGTGTTAATAAATTCCAAAGTTTAGAAAGGTATTTTAAGGTTGAGTTAGCTATGTGGATAGATAATTGATAGGTCCAACATCATGCAACATCAAAAACTAATCGAGGGGACATTTTTGAATGTCTACATTTTGACCCTTTTTTGTGTGTGGCTTTAGGTCAATAAGCCATAGAAAAAAAATGAACTATTGATTGGCCAAGGCTTGGTTTCCCTGAGTATTGGAGGAGGGTATTCCCCCTAAAACTAAGAGTCGATGAGGTAACACTAAAATCAGGTTATGGTTTGATGAAAGGTAAAATGGAGGTCACAAGGTGGGTGACTAGAAAGGTGTGGGCATTTGAAATGCAAATATATGTGCACAAAATGTGACTGAATATGAGATTCAAAATCACTCAAAGACTAAAGTTGATAATGTTGATAAGTTTGAGTTTAAGGATAAGTGATAAGGTAACCAGTCCCCAGGGTTGGTCATCATTGATCAGGTTACACATATTTCTTCTAGAGGTTATATTTTATAGGAATTAAGTAATCAGTCACCAGGGTTGGTCATCATTGATCAGGTTACACATATTTCTTCTAGAGGGTGGACTTAAGTAATGAGTATGCATTATTTTTTAGCAATGTGTGTCCATGATTATATGTCTATTGATGGAGGTTATATTTTATATGCACATGCTAATGATGACATTGTTAAAATATATGTAGGATTTATAAATGAATACATATGATTATGGATTCATAGTTAGATGTCGGTACCTTTCATGCTTTTTTGGGGGGCATTTTGGGGGCATCTCCTAAAAGTAATTTAGGCTATATCTTTTATGATTTCAATTGTCATATTAGTATTTAATTGATCTTACATATATAAGTTTGTCTTGATTATTATGTATATCATTGTATGTTTAGTGATTCCATGTATGCTCATATTCTTATTATACTTGTTAAGACCTTAGTGTGGTTTTATGATTGGTTATATGGTTGATATGTGTTCCTTTGATGTAAATGTTTTTTAGGTATTTTATTGTGTGCTTCATGTTTGGCATGGCTATATTGTTTTACCAATTATTTATGTATGTTCCTAGTTTTCATTTTATACTCTAAATCACATGCTAGTACTTATTTCCTTAGTGTGCTCTAATTTATTTTTTCACCTTGTGTGATATATCTAGTATCATGTACTCTATATGTGGCATGCTTAATATGTGCTTATTATTCCTTCCTTTTTTTCTTATTATGAATTATTATATAATTGATGCAATTATATATATCATGAATGGTGTTCCTTGATTTTCCATGATTCATGTCATGCAGATGTTATTATTATTTTACATATGTTCCCACAATTCCTATCATTCATCTATTGGGGTAAGGTTTTATGTGTATGATTTACTTGATATATTTACTACAACATTATTTATGCATGGGTATGCTTTTATTTATTCTTAATTGATTAGATTTTACCTATTAGGGGTAAGCTACTCTAATGCTTACATTGACAATACCCTTTCAATATGGTGGTGGGGGAAGGGGGATTGTTACTATGCTTACATTATTTATATCTTGCAATAACTTGGGGTAATGTTACACTTATGCTTATATATACTATAATTTGGGCACGTGTGCAGTCATTTATCTAATACATACTTGTTTTCATGATGATATCTTACTATGATTATACATTCATGTTTTATTTTCATATCTTACACATAGTACACATAATCCATTTATTTTAAGATATGTAATTCATAGGTTCATCACACACCTTAAAATGTGGGATATGATTTGTTTAACTTATCTTCAATCACATGGTGGTACATAACACATTTCTAGTTTTCCTTGCACTTGGAAGCATCACACAATGGCACACAACATTTATTTCTTGCTCATTAACTTGGAATAAATCACATGGTGGTACATAATATACTTTACTTAGTTTCTCCACAAGACACATACATATTTAGATATGACATAAATTTTGAGATATGGACTTCACAGAGATGGCTTCAAAATTATCAGCATAACTAGGACTATTAGTTCATATCCTCATTTTATTTCCTAGACTTTAGTGCTTCTTTGGATTTATATGGGAATTGATTCAATTACAAAAAAAATCATATGTTTTTTGGGGAACATTTTTCCATATCCTAGACATGAGCATGAATGTTTTTTCTAGTTATCTTTATGAATATTTACAATGACAAACAAGATATTTTTCATCCCTTTTGAATTTTAGTTCATCATTATAATTAAAGGTGTTGACGATTGAGGTATCTTAGTCAAGCCTTTAGTTACACTTGTTTATTTTACTTTTATATATATGCATGCACGCACATCAAATTGGGGCATTATGTAGACACCTAATTTTAGTTTTGGGGTATTTTTAGTTATCAAATTGCTTTGTTTAGGTACTTATGTGTTTATCAATTATCAACTTATATTAAGATTTTTTTAGTGCATGTTTCCTATGTTTTAGGTCCTATGTGCTACCAATCCATATATTTTTATCTCTCCTTCATGATTATCTCTCCTCCCCATGTTTTCATGTATTTATATAAGGGTTTCCTACTAAGCACATATTAGTTCAATTTGGTTTGTTATGACTACACCATTACATTCCTATTTTGCTAGGAATGTAGTATGTTTATTTATCTTTAGGCCCTTATAACCCTTTATTTGAGTCTCTCATGCCTTATGTTACACTTTTTATTTTAATTTACCACTTTTTGTGTATAGGATTATGTGTCATTATGGTTATAATTTAAATCTGAGAACTTTATAAATTTAAATGTGCATTAATGCATATACAACAAAGAAGAGGACATGTGATTACAAGTGAAAAGGTCAAGAGTGATAAGTAAGAGTATAACATTTATTGAATATTATAAATTAAAATGTTTAGATAGTAATTTGATTTAATATTTGAGTCTTCATATTGTATTATGCCATTTGTTCATGAGGGTGAAAATTCTCATAGGGATTGTGGCTTATATCCATGAACTACTTGATAAACATCAAGTTTTATTTTCCAAATTTGTATAATAAGTAAATGACAATAATGGAGGGATAACATAGACCCATCAATTACTTCATCATTTTTTAAGGTTTTGACATTTTTTTTTGTTGATTAGGGTTTCAAATAAGGAGATCATTTTCCCAAAGATATGTATAGATTCTTGAAAAGTGAACTTTATTTTCATAGCCTAGTATTAGAGGGAAAAATCATCAAATTTATTTTGAATAATATTACAAAAAAATATTGTACGGTCTTAAAAGCGTTAGGATAGGTGTGGATGTTATTGGTTAGAATTGAAAAGTTCTATATTTTCCATAATTGTATCTAGGTTTTGTTTTCCTTATTGTTTGGACCAATTTTCCCACTATTTTCATATTTTGATTGTCTCTAAATCTATGATAATTAAATATCATTCTAATAATACACTCTTTACACATTTTAATTTTATATAATATTTTTTACTCTAATAAGGTGTGGTTTTTAATATTATATTAGGGTAAATCTGACTAGATTTGATTGTACATTATTTATGGAAAGAAATTTCACTTATGTTCTTTAGAAGAAATAGAAAATAAACTTGAGAAGGGTATGGTAGAAAATCCTGATATGTTGTGCGTGCATTTTATCTAGACGAATGTAGATACTCCTCTTTATCTTGGGAAGAATGACCTACAGATAAGAAAACATTGAATTAAATGGTTAGTTAGTTAGATAGTAGGGTGGATTGCCTAGCAAGCTAGATCCAAGAAGCGTGAATTTTCTTGGAGGTTGTCAATCCACACTTTTAAATAATAAAGTTTGGAAAGCAAAAAAAATACTTGCATATATCATAGAAAATAATAAAATCAAATACAGTAAGTGTTTGATAAATGAATTTGACTAATTATGGAAATAAATAAATTGATATTAAATGCCAAATGAATCAATTATGGTCAAAAAAATAGTTTAAGGGTTATGTGGTTAAATAGAGGGTCTAAAAATGATATTTGGTTGAGGTCTGGTGGGTGAGAATAGGTTGTTATTTTTTTATCATATAGTGATCATTGGTGGTTAGGGTGACTATCAGTGATTAAGGTAACCATCAGTAGTTGGTTCAACAATTGGTAGTTGGGATAGACTATCGATAGTTATGATGACCATCAATAGTTATTGTGGGTTAGACCTGATCAAGAAAATGCTATTTTGATGAGGTCACAAAATGGAGTTCTAAGAGATGGGTTTGGGATGGGTTGATTGTGAAATTAAAACAAAGTATCTAATTAGTGAAAATATATACTTAGCTTTTTGATTGATGATCTGAAGAGGATCAAAGGATATATTGGTGAAACTTTAAACAATTTTGATAGAGTAATAGTTGTACTTCAGACCTCTATCACACTTATTGGTACATTGGGAGAATACCTACAAAAGAGAATGCTGATGTAAGAGGCTCTAGCTTTAGATGTGGATGATGATCACTTGATTTTGGATCTAGATTCACCCTCTCCTCTCTTTTTATAAGAAGGAGAGGTGCAATAATATGTCAACTAGAGGTTCAACAAGCAGTTCAAATTTAGCTTTTACATGCATTGATTCACACATGAATTAGATGAGATAAATATAAAAAAGCAAGTTAAAGTTGACTAGAGTTTGACTATTTAGGTGATGAAACCTAACCATTGGTAGTCAAGCCTAATCATTGATATTTAGGGTGACCATCAGTGGTTGAGGGTTAAATCTAAGTTGGGTCAAAAGGTGGGTTAGTCAATGGGTCATTCTAACTTGGGTTTGTAATTGTAAGGGGTGTGGATGGTCTCTAAGGGGTCCCAATGTGGTTTACAGATTTTTTAACATCTAGAACCATTATGTGTGGTTTTTTAGTGTCTACATTTTGCCATTTTTTGTTATTCAATTTATATCAGCAAGTGGTAAAATAAAAATGGAGTATAGGTCAAAGGTTTGGTTACCCTGAGCATGGGAGGAGGTGTTCCCCCTCAAATTAGGAGTTAATGAGGTGAAAAAAATTAGGTGCAGGTTTGATAAGTGATTAATTTGATGTTGATTTGGTGATTTATGGGTTGGGAATTGAAGCATAAACATGTGCACAAAGTGAGACTAAGTGCGATAACCAAGATTATACATTAACTAGGTTGCCATTATTGGTAAAAATTAAGGTTAATACTAGAAGGACAAATGACAAGTGGACCATATGACTGTTTATAATAGTTGGTTTACACATGTAAACTCAAGTCTTTGAGACAAGGTCAGTGTTATCATGGGTATCCAAGGTAGGAAGTGATCCTATGAAAACACAAATTGGTTAGGTGTGCACAAGGTGGTGCAAGGTCAAAATTTTCAATGTGTAAATTTAATGGGTACAGTCAAAAGGACCAAGGCAAGGTCATCATAAAACATGTAAAAGTATTGGGCCAAATTGATAACTAGTAAGTTTGGTGTGGTGTAGTCAAAGTGTGAGAAGAAGGTGATCTCCATAAGTGGGCACTTGGTATGGGTACATACTAAAATGTGAGAAGTTGGTGGTCTGGTAGAGAAATCCTAAAAATGATGATCATTAATGGTTAGGTTTAACTCTTGGGGTCAACTATTAGTGGTCACCTTGATCATCAACAGTTGAGTGTCAGCCTTAAAAGGGTGAGTTTAAAACATCATTATGGGCCTTTTTCTCATTTAAGAAAATTAATTGAGGGAAATTGGTGTTTTGGTGTTTATGAGAATATGATGATTGGTTGTTAGTTTGTGATTGGTTGAGATCATTGAGGTAGATCAGTGTTAATAGAGAGTGAGTTGATTGAGGATGTAACATAGATGAGGGAGGACCAATGGTAGAGATGTGGGTCCTCAAGTTCCTCCTTGATGATGGCTAAGGAATGAAATAGGTGGTGTTTTAAATTGGTAGATGGTAGATTCAAGTGGGCAAATGCATTTGAATTTTTAATTTTTTGTTTGTGATAAATAGTTTATTTTGTGATACGATTGACCTAGTTTTAGGTTATTGGAGTTTTATGGTTAAATTAGAGGGTGAAAGGAAATTGGGAAGGGTAAGGTAGAAGGGGAGGTAGGATAGGTATAGGTATTGGTTTTTATTTGATTTAACATGGTCATATGTGGGTATTTGAGGTGGTTAGGGTTTGGAGGTTCTATTAACAGTCATGCATAGTGACCATCAGTGGTCGCTACTAACCATTTATGGTCAATAAGAGATTGTTGAGGGTGGCATGATCATCAGTGGTTGATAGTCAATAGGAGGTGGATTTGTGTTGGAAAGTTATTTGAATTTTTTAAGGGTTTTAATGATTGATGATTTATGTTTAAAGTTGAAAATTTAAAGGCTGAGGTGTAAGAGTGAATATCATAGGGTAGATGTTAAAGTTTAATAGTATAGTTGGATGTTTAGATGTTAGAAGTAGGAGTGAGGTTTGGTTGAATGTTTTAGGATGGAGGGTGTGATTATTGGTTTAAGGGTTCATAGGATTATTATGTATTTGGGTAAATTTATAAGAGATAGATACATGAGATAGGGTAGGTTGAATAAAATGACATAGTTTGTATAAGTGTTTTTAGGTGAAAAGGTATAGTCCATAGGCAAAGTGTGTCAGTGAAATAAGGTTTTTTATTATCGAACCTTGTAGGCATGGGAGAGGATCTAGATATGAGATTGGGTACCCCAGATATTTGAAAAGATTCACCAAGGTATGACTATTGATGATTAGGCCCATATAGAAGAGGTGGGTCTTGGTGGTATGATGCATTACTAACATGTGTTACAGGATGTGGTGATGATAGTGTCACTCATTGAGAGATGGGATCCTACCACTAACACCTTCCTACTACCTATAAGTGAGATGAACATCCTACTTGAGGATATCCATAGGATTACATGGCTACCCATATGGGGTGAACCAATTTACCATATTGAGAGGGAGGAGTGGGATGATTTTATAAATCTTTTATATAGAGATGACCTTGACTTTGTGAGGTGGCATGTAGGAGGCTTCAGCTATACTTGCATATAATAGAGAGTTAGAAATGATAGGCAACTTTTGATGATGATGATGATGATAGTCTTGTGTTATGTCATACCAATATGAGTAGTGGGACGTTCCTTTATTTTTTATTGAGGGTGATAGTTGAGATA
Organism: Torreya grandis; assembly: GCA_037957365.1. NCBI lineage: Eukaryota > Viridiplantae > Streptophyta > Pinopsida > Cupressales > Taxaceae > Torreya > Torreya grandis. The sequence continues at coordinate 854,001 of JARHVA010001780.1, forward strand.
TTGTTGGATCACATATTATTTTCATGGGTGCTTGTGATACTAATTTAGATCTATAGGGAGTTATGGGGATTTTGAGCTCACAAGAGGTACAAGATTAGTGTCAAATTTGTTTTCCACTACTAAGCCTATGATCACATCTAGGTATTGAGTTTAATGGGGTTGTCGTGGGAGGGGTATGCTTAGATGGGTTTTCAAGTTGGATTTATGTGGTGGAAATCTAATTTTGCCCTCTCAAGACTAGGTGGAAGGGTTCATGATATTGATTATTTTAGAGGTTTATTATATGCTTTAGTCATTAGAGATGTGATTTGGAGACCATACCTCAAGTTTCTAGAGTGGGTAGACTATAGGATATAGACACTATCATTATAGAGCTATCAATAGATCTTTGGTAGGAGGGATGGTGAGATAGAGCTCATTATTTTTGATAGGGTACAGTGATAATTTGGCCTAGTTCAAGATATTGTGAGTCCATTATCTAGATATAGGCAAGAGGATGTAGATCTCCTACTACTTGAGCCATAATTAATTCATGTTTTTATTAATCATGAGGAGCTACCCACACGAATAGATAGGGATGATGTTGGTATCACATAGGCCTACCCTATATGTTACTAGGTACTTTATATCATAGTTAATATTAGGGGTGATGATGGTGGTCAATAGGAAATGGATGTTGACCTAGCTAGTGAGGTGGTCAATAGGCACTAGCATAAGGGGTTACCCTAGATATGCAAGAAATGATTGGTCAGAGGGACTAGACATGAGTGGCACTAGTCATGGAATAGGCATCCATGATAGCATTACAAGCATCATTAGTAGTGGCACAATGTCAGTTGTCTATTGTCATAGGTGAGAGAGATCAGACCATATCTACACTAGCTCTAGTGACATAGGAGAGAGATTATCATAGGTAGATAGGGGGTGGAGTACCAAAAATGGTAGCACCAAAAGGGACTATCTCAGTGCAGATATATGTAGTGACTATGGAGGAGCTATGATATTATGATTCCATAGCCTTCAAGCATTATATAGATGAGCCCTAATGGGGTGAGTATAAGGATGGGATTGTAGGTGGTGCAAGTATATTGACACTAGGTAAGTGGGCTACATCTATAGGTGGCTAGGAAGGTACAAGAGGACAAGCTCTAAGGGGAAGTAATGCACCAAGAGGTAGTGATGCCTCAAGTTCTTAGTTTTTTTTTGATACATTATACTTATTATGTATATGGTTTTTGATACTGGCCTATGAGCCAACACAGTGAGATGTATATTTTGAGAGAGATATGTATATTGTTATACATGATGATGTTTATGTGATTATAGACTCATGATTTATAGGTATGATCTTTGCATATGGATTGTGGTTCATGTTTATGATGTTCATGTTGAGTATTTTTTATTATGGTTATGCTCATGATGATGTGAATGTGGACTCATCTAACTAGGGATGTGATGATATGTATCTTTATTCATGTCTATGATAATGTTTGGTTATGTATTTGATGTTATCTTATGTGATTATGATGAGAATGTGATGTTGTTAATGACTAGTATTGGAAATATTGTCATTGATGTCAAAGGTTTAGTATTATTGGTGTTAAAGGCCCCATTGCATTTAATGTTGTTTATATGAGTTAATATTTATTTAATATTAACAAATATATTTTTGGTTGCATATGAGACAAAATAAGGGCCCATGGAGAAGTCAAAGAGTCATGAGATAAAGATAAAAGAAGGATGGGATGCATTTTCCTATGAATAGTCATCTTGGGGAATACCAAGAGTCACCAAGTGAAGACAAAAGAGTAAAGGGTGAATTTCTCATGAGGGGACACTTTGAGGAATATGAAAAGTCACCAAAGATAAGGACAAAAGTGGGAAAGACGTTTTTGGTCATGAAGGGTCACCACATGACTTTTCAAATGCTTGGATATGAAGGGTCATCCAAGATTGGCACCATTTTCCATGACGATTGAAAGGTCACAAAGGGGAAGGCCAAAGGTCATTTGGAAAGATATAAATAAAGGCTTGAGTAGCCATTTGTCATATGTGTGTGTGAGGTTGATTTGATATTGTAATATCTAGCTTAGAAGAGCAATTGTGAGAGCTAAATATGATTTGTATTTGTTATATCTAGCTTAGAAGAGCAAAGGTGAGAGAGAGGAAGGAGATGTTGTATTGATCTATAATTTTTTGAGATAGCAATATTGAGAGATAGGTGTGTGGTATACACAAAGGGGTTAGTGCTCTTGTGGGTTGGTGATCACAAATTGTTGCTAAGTTGGTGCTTGGCAAAGGGGTTGGTGCTCCTATGGGTTGGTGCCCACAAATTGTTGCTGGGTTGGTGCTCAGCAAAGGGGTTGGTGCTCCTGTGTGTTGGTGCTTGGCAAAGGGGTTTAAATCTCCTATGGGTTGGTGCTCATGAATTATAGCTGAGGTTTGTACTTGGTAAATGGGTATGGTGCTCCTATGGGGTTGTTCTCATGAATATATTTGAGATTGATTCTCTGTGGTTTTTCCCACATTGGGTTTCCACGTTATATTTGGTGTCTCTCTCTATCTTGTGTGGATGTTTAGTGTTTGATTTTTATTGCATATCTTGAATGTTTGATTAAGTGGAATTTTGTTGAAGGAAAGATTTATAAGATATATAATATACTGATTCACCCCCCCTCTTAGTATATTCCGTACTTAACAACTAGGATGATGTTTATGACTTTTATGGTTATGGTTCTTGATGATGTTGTGTATGGATGTGATGATTTAATTTAATGTTTGAGATGATCATGTTTATGACATTGATATGATGATTATGTTTATGCTAAAATTTGATTAGTATATGCTTCCTCATTTAGATTTAGACATGTGATGAAAATGGTTTACTATTGTTTATTTATGATGTTGATGGTTAAGATTATGTTCATGAATATGGTTTATGCTAATGATGTCTATTTTTGTTAATGATATGATGATGATGTTATGTGATGTGGTTATGATTATAGTCATGTTGTTTAAAATGAAGCACGTAAAGTAAGTTGAAATACAAAACAAGATGTGAGAAAGAGAAGCTAATCAAGAGACAAATGTCTAAGTGAATATATCAACCCGTATGAGAGGATACAAAGAGGGCATGATGTTTCTTCTTTAGCAAGGACTAAAACAACTATATTTGGATTGGCTTAAGGAACATAATCCCTTTGAATGCTTCACATTAACATTCTTTAGTTGGTTAAAAATGTGTCTTGATCACATAATGTCAATTAAGCTTATAAATCCCTTGCTTATAGTTTATAAATGGGAGATGGATGAAGATAGAACCTTATTGTGAGACTAGCATGCCTCTTCTAGAGGTTACCAAAGAGCCAGTATAAACAATTCCATGTCATATAAGGTGTAGACTAATAGATGTGGGAATTCTACTCATGAGAATTGATTATGACTTTCAAAATTATTTTGTTGTTGAGAGTTGATTGTGGCTTTCAAAATTATTTTGCTTTTTCTAATGTTTGATAATGAGTCCTTTACTATTTTGTTATTATTTGGGAGTGTTGGGGAAGTTGATTGATCTAAGAAGCTTCCAATAAATTATTATGGTTTGACAAATGCTTTGCTTAGTCATCCTTCAAGGGAGTGGTCTAAGTTTGTTTGCTTTGTTTAATGCTTTTGGTAGTTATCCTTTAAGGGAGCAATCTACCTTACTTTGAGAAATTTTGATATGTTTTTGGTAGTTTTCCTTTAAGGGAGTAGTCTGTGAATGCTAAGAATGACCCATGTGGGCTCTTTTGATTTTTTTTTTGATGTTTGATTTTAATGTCATGAACTTGCTTATATAGGCCAAAAGGGTCACCTTTTATGAAGGCAAAACTAAAATCACAAGAAGGTTGATTAGGTGTAAAATAGGTTTAGGTGATAATGACCATGGGAATCCATCTTGTAATAGGGGTAGAAATCACCATGAGAATCATGCCATGGGTAGATATATGGTACCCATTGTTCAAGATTAGGCTATGATTGTGATGGATAATCACATGATTTAGTGTTAATTGGTTGCCCCTGAAATAGGGAGATGACTGTGGTTTGAAAGCTAGGGATGAGATTAAGTTAGACAAAAGGTGAGTTTGATCCTTTTTAATAAAATAAAGGACATAAATAACAATCATTGAGGGGTTCAATCTCTAGGTTTCCCTAAAGGGAGGATAATTGGTAAGCTCCTGATCCATATTTATTCATTATGACATAATGTCCAAGCCAATTGAAAGAAAACTCACATTACTTGCTTTTCTCCATATTGGTGACACATTGATTTTTCTTTAAGATGAGGTCTCTGATATTAAATTATCATAATTTAAGGTGTTTTTTATAATCACACTTGATTTTATCTTAATATACATGAAGGTAAGTAAGGGATGATAAATTATTCTCATCAAGTAGCTTAAGTTGGGCTAAAAGTTCTTGTTGATAATCTCTCTCAGAGATAAGATCTTGCAAGAATATGTGAAGAGAGGGAATTTGGAGCTTGAGAGGAAAGAAATAATTTGATACAAAGACCAAATATAAAGTGGTAGCACCCATAGGGGTTATAATTCTAGTATGATATGCTCATAAGGTGAAGGGGATATGTAAGTGCCAATCTTGACTAGATGTATTAACCATTTTGGTGAGCATATTGTTGAGGGTTTTTTTGGAGGCTACTACCTATCCATTTGCTTGAGGATGATAGGGTGAAGAGAAACTTAAATTGATACTGAATGCATCACAAAGAGCTTGGACTTGTTTGTTTTTGAAAGATTTTCCATTATCAGTGATGATTTTATGAGGAATACTAAAATGATAGATGATGTGATGGTTCATAAATTCGATAATATTTTTGACTTTGGTTGAGACAAGAGGAACAACCTCTATCCATTTGGTGAAATATTTGATCATAGTGATGATAAAATGATGTCATTATGAAGAATGGGGATTGATTTCACCAATAAGGTCCAGACCCCATTATGAGAATGGCCTAAAATCTATGGATACAAAAATTATAAGGTTAGGTGTGTGATGAAAATCAACATGTTGTTGACACTTAACACACTTTTTCATGTCTTGGTTAAGGTTAGGTTAATAATAGCCAAGGAAAAGGATGCATTTAGTGATGGCTAGACCATTAAAGTGTCCCCCACATATCCCATCATGTGTTTCGTTGATAGCATGAGAGGTTTCATAACTAATTAAGCAATCAAAGAGAAGACCATCAAAGCCACATTTATAAATAATTCCACTAGAATGGTATAATGTGAGGTACTCTAGATAAATGCTCTTTGAGCATTCCTAGAGAGACTAAAAGGAGTGATGGTAAGGTTAAGATAGTCAAAGGTATGTTGATACCAAAGGTTAAGTTGGGTCTCCTCTACATTAAAGATGGTGGGAGAGTTTTATTTAACATAAGAGGGTTGGTTAAGTCTATGGATAATAATAGATAGCTTAGAGTTATAGGGTGTAGATGGAATATGAGAAGTGATGGAAGCCATCATATTGATGAACTTATTCATGTAATGTGGACTAGTTTGGATACAATAGTGTTTGAATGATGCTAAGAGTACATTGGTTAATTGTTTATATGGTTGTAAAAAATCATTCTTACACTGGTAAGAGCCATTAATTTGATTGAACATGAGCTGAGAGTCACCAAAGATGTTGATCATTTTAACCCCCAAGGCTACATAGTTGTAAGGCATATTACTAGGGCTTTATACTCAGCCATGTTGTAGGTGCATTTGAAATCTATCTTGAAGGATAAGGGAAGAGGTTTGCCATGAAGAGGGATAAGGATAATGTCAAATCCCCCACCATGTTAACACTTTGATCTATCAAATAACATTATCACTTGATAGGTGAAGTCTACCTAAAAAGTGTCATGATAGACTCATCAAGAAACTCGAGAGGAAGAGGTTGATCATTTGATAAGGGTGCATCAACCAATTTATCAGTAATAAATTTCCCTTTAATCAACTTTTGCTAAAGAAACTCAAGGTCAAAATCATCTAGAATCATGAGCCACTTAGCCATATGCTAGTTTTGATATGGCTTGAAGTGCATATACTTGAGTGGGTTGGTAGTGGATATGACATACGTTTTATGGTTGAGAAGGTAGTCGTGAAGCATGGTGACCATGAAGACCAAGGATAGGCAAAGCTTCTCAGTATGGGTGTACCAAGTTTTGTATTCTACAAACATGAAACTGATGTAGTAGATAACTTACTCTTTGTGTTGTTCATCCCAATGAGTGAACATGGCCCCTAAGGAGTGGTCAGTGGTAGAGATATAAAGGTAAAAATTTTGATCATCCTTAAGAGGAATGAGGATAGGTGGGGACAAAAGATACTTTTTAAGCAAATCAAAATCCTTTTAATAGTTATTATCCCACTTAAAAGAGACATCCTTCTTCAGAAGGTGATAAAAGGGTTGACATTAGTCTGAGAGCTAAGAGATAAAATGACAAATGGATTGGAACTTCCTTTAAAATATATGGAGTTACTGGAGGTGGGTAGGAGAAGGCATGTTAGGGATTTATTTTATTTTAGCTAGATTTACTTTGATTCCCTGAAGGGATATGATGAATCCAAGGAGATTTCTATATAGGAGCCCAAAAATACACTTCTTTTGGTTAAGGTGGACATGGTAATGGATGAGTCACTCAAATATAATATTAAGGATAGTTAAATGGTCTTTATGACATTTGGATTTTCCAAGAAATTCATTGACATAGTCTTCAACAATTTTATGGATAAGGTTATGGAAGATGTAGGTCATAGTGCATTGGTAGGTTACACCAATGTTATTTAGTCCAAAAGTCATGACCCTATTATATAAATTCTCCCATTGGGTGATAAAACTGGTTTTATGTTGATCTTTATGGGAAATTAGAATCTAATTATAACCTGAGTATCCATCCATAAGATATAACATCTCATGGTCAGTTGTGAGATCAACTAAATAAACAATACTTGGTAGAAGAAAGTCATCTTTTGGGCAAGCAAGGTTGAAGTCATGAAATTTCACACAAATGCATAGTCCCCTCATGGCTTTGGTGATATGTATGACATTCAAGACCCATTAGGGATAGTCAATGGGTTTAATGAAATTGATGGATAGGAGATGTTGGAGCTCTTCTTTGAAGAGAAAGGCTACTCAAGGGTATATTCACCAAAGTTTTTATCTAACAAGCTTGGCATCATGGTTGGTAACTATGTTGTGGGTAGAGATAGAGGTTTTAATTCCTAGCATGTCGATATAAGACCAAGAAAATGTTATGTTACGGTCTTGCAAAGAGGGGAAGTCCCTAAGCTCCTCAAAATTTAGCAATTGGCTAATTTTGAAAATCCAAGGGTTACTTGGAGTGCCCAAGTTGATATCCATGATGCATTTTTTCAACATGGTTGAGGTCTCAAAAGGAAGGAATTTTTGGATAAAATAATCTAATGCACCAAGAAAGGTGAGAATGGAATCATCATCCTGACATTGAATGGTATAAATGGTAGGAGAGTCATCTCCTATCATCTCAAGATGGGTCAAGTGGATGGTCATGGTGACCTCATCCATTTTCTAAGTTAGGGGTCTAAGGTTGATCATGTTGATGGAAAAAAAAATTAGGGGAGATGGTGGAGGAATCCTCAGCTATTGATGGTGGAGTGGATGGTGAGGATGGGATTTCCTCATCAATGATGGTAATGGGAGGTGGGTTGGTTTGTTGTTTACATGGCATGAAACCAAGTAAATTATTTTCATGAGGTTTATAGGTTTTGATTAAAAGTAATTCATGTAGATTGTGTATGTACTGACATAGACCAAATCCCTTCCAAGCACACCTATAGAAGTATGTCTTGGAAAACTCTAGTTTATCTAGATAGGAGAAGCTGGAGGTCAATGGTTGGGGTAAAAAAGAGGTAGTGGAAGTGTCGAGGGGTTTATCAAGTCCCCCATAGATGAAGTTGGTTTGATGATTTGAGGGCCTAAAAATAATAATGGTTCTATTATTGGGGTCATAATCAGGTTGGTGGTCAAGTTTCCCATACTCTTGGGGAGTAGGGAAAGCATCAAGGGTCAGAAGGTGATACTCCCCCAATGAAAGATGCTAGATTATTGATTCCAAAGGGTCTATTGTGGGGATTTGGGTAGAAGGAATAGATAAAATAGGGGATGTTTTAGTGGTAGAAGAAGATTTAGCCTCATCTTTTACTGGTGAAGGCTTATTGGATGGAGGAAAGAAAATGTCATTGGTTTGGCACATCATGTTGTATGATGTGAAAGGGCTCAGGTTAGCTTGTATGGTAACAACTTGACCTTCATGCTCAAATTTGATAAACTGATGTAGGTTGGATGGCACACCACCCATGGAATAAATCCAAGGGCATCCCAATAATACATTGTAACATGAATCACCTTCCACTACATAGAAGAGCTTATGAAGCATGCAGGGTCCTAGGTGAATATGAAGGACAACATTTCCTAGAGTTGTGGCCATGGTGTCATTTAATGATTAGAGTACCATGGAGGTTTTTTACATGATATTATTAGGTAATTTAATTTCGTTGTAGGTATGGGAGGAAAGGTTTTTTATACTAGCCCCTCCATCAATCATAACCCTCTTGATGTGGGTCTAGTTGATATAGGTGGTAATGAAGAGGGGAGGATCTGGATCATCTAAATGGATGAAAGTTATTTCTAAATTCTTGAAGGTGACATGGTTAGAAAGGTAGAGTACTCTAACAAAGGTTTTTAAAGGTTGAGGGTTTTTTGGCCTCACCTCTATAGATTGCAAAGCTTCTATCATTTCTTGGTGGTGGTGGGGTGAGATATTTATTAGTTCATACAAACTCATCTTTACCATTATTTGGTGAAATTATTTTAAAATTACTCTCGAGATTGATTCAGATGGATTGGAGGGGGAGGGTCCCAATATGGATACTTTGAGTTTTGGTAAAGGTAAATATGCTTAGTGTTCACTAAGTGGTTAGGTGGAAGAAGAAGGATATGTCCATGGAATGGAAACCTTGGTCTTCCTCTTATCCTTTGGTTGATCCTATGATTGTGTGACCACATGGATGGTATGGATTGGGGGAGGAGTTAGGCTAGGTAATTTCTTTAGTTCCTCTTCACTTTGAGGTGAAAGTGTAGGGGTAGGTATATTTTGGTTTATGGATGTTGGTTTTTGGATCGATGTCTATCTCATAAAGGGATCATATGATAATAAGTCATCCTCATGATACAAATGATGGGATATCACTTGGATATCACTTGGAGAGCTTTGAAATTCTTCATGTCATGGTTAGGTGTCCTATGGTATGAAAATATCAATTTATCATTATACTAAGACAATTTAGGATTGTGTGGGTCAAATGGTTTGATAGTGGGTAAGGTTAACCAAAATGCCTAAAATAACATCTAAAGTATGGTTGAGTAGGACTCAGACAATGGTGGCAGAGGTATGGAGGGCTTAGGTTTCGTAGTGGGGGTAGATGCCCCTTAAGGAGTGGTTTTCATGGTCAAAGACCTAGGTGAAGGGGTGCCCTTGGTGGATGGTTTGGGTTTTGGTTGATATTTTAAGGGTTTGTGGTTAGAAAGTGTTAGGGTATATGTTCGAGAGATAAGCAGTTTGTTTATAGATGATTGGGAGATAGGAAGTATGCCCATGGGTGGCTTGATGAAAATATGTGTAGATGAAAGTAAAAGTGATGGTGTAACCAAAAGTGGTGGTTGAGTTATGATTGGGATGGTTGGCTTCCTAATTAAGGTAGAGGGATGAGGTCCCAAAATGGAGGGCAAAGTGGAGAAGGGAGGTAGAGTTTTTATTTTAGGGCCCTTAGGTGGTTTTACCTTCTTAAATGGCTTAGCTTGGGGTTTGATAGGCTTAGTGGGCTTAAATCCAACTTTACTATTGGGTGAGTAAGGTTATGAGTAGGAAATACACCAAGTTTCTTGGTGGGTTTGGTTGGGATGGTAGGGGTGATTTAGTGACATTGGGTGAGTTTGGTTCTAATGGTGTTGTTGTAGTTTGATGGGTAGAGGTGTCTAATAGTAGGGTTGTGGTGATAGTGGATTTTAGTGTGGAAGGGGTAGGTTGATCTGATAAATAAGTCTCCCATTTGGTTTTATAAGGGAGTATAAATTATTTTGAAAAGGTGGCCCAATCTTGGTTAGGATTGGATATGAATTCCTAGTTTTTAACTAGTCTGGAGAAGGGTTTATAGATGGGTCTGAATCCAATGATAGTGGATTCAAAGGATAGACCTAAGGGTTAAGGGGGAGGACTTATTATCTCATCATTTTACTAATAAATAGGTTCTAATATCTAATAAGGTAACCCCTTAATGGGATGTGTAGGTAGCATGGTTTCTTCTTTAGGAGTGATCACTAAAAGAAGAGTCGATTATTTTATGATTGAGGAAAATGATAAAGTGGGAAGGGTTTCCTCTTTTGATGTGCATAAAATAGGAAAGGTTGGTGACTTTGCTACCTCAATAAGTGGAGTGGGGGAAGAGGTTATTTTGTTGATGGTCTTCTCATTCACATGGAACCATATTGATAGTATGGGCATCATGGGTATGAGAGGATTTTGTTTTGTTTTCATTGTTCATAGAAGGAGTGTGGTTAGGGAATGGTTATCTAAATATGTCAAGTGATTGGTTTGGGGTTACATTGGGGTTATCCAACACAAGCTCCCCTTATCAATGAGGGTTTGGATAATGTTATTGAAGGTGTTACATCTACTAATATCATGTCTAATGACTCTATGGAAGGTGTATTATTCATTCTCTTTATACAAACAAGGTGAGAGATAAGAAGAATCAAATTATTGTGGAGGTTTAATGGGGGAATTTATATGATATTAGATTTTAACAATTTCTCTAAGACCAAAGCATATGACTCTCCAAGTGGATTAAATTGTTTATGGGTGTTACAGCTTGGGTTCCTGATATTTTGATTAGAGGAATTAGAATAATTATATTGGTTAATAATGGGTAAAGGGGTGGTCTTAAGGATAACTAAATTCATGGTTCCGTTGTTCTTGGAATTATTATTGGTTTAGTTGTTTGGTTTGGAGGAGGAAACTTCATTTTATTTAAAGGTAGAATTCTTGTTTCTCAATTTTAACTTCCCCTCATCAATGGCTCTATTCTCTAATTTTTGTGCCATGGCAAAAGCTTCATCAAAGGTCCTAAATCTTTAGACCCATAAAGTAGAGGAGAGATGTTTGGTGCTTGACTAGACAAAGAGTTAAATCAGCTCAAGTTGGGGTAGAGAGAAGGAGATTTGGTTTATTAGACTTCTCCAATGGGCCACAAAGTCATCAATGGATTCATCATCAAATTATCAAATGGAGTAGAGATCAGTGATAGAGACTTTCTTAGAGATGTTTATGGAAAAATGATATAATTAAATTTTATCTAGTTAGGAAAAATAAAAGAGGGAGTGCTTTGTAATAGCCCTATACCAATCTAGTGCTAGACCAGATAGATACATGAGGAAGGTATGAAGGAGAGCATCATCATACGTAATCATATAACATGAATGTCTAAATGCTCTTAGGTGTTGTTGAGGGTCCTCCTTACTTTGAAACTTTGAAAACTTTAGAATTTCCCATTAAGGAGGATATGGTCGAATGGGTATGGATGGTTGAATTGGTTCATTACATATTTGGTCATATGACAAAATATTATGATCTCTAGAAATGGATGAATCTAAAGTAGTCATCTTGTCCATTAACATTTTGACAAGGTCATTTTGGGGTTGTGAAATCTCATAGATATAAGGTAGGTTGTGTTGGGTCTGGGTAAGTGCAACATATGGGTAGCTGGTGAGGGGTTGAGAAGCTACCAAATATTGGTATGTGGTCATGGGTGGTTGGGATGTTGTTACATACAAATACATGGAGATAGGTGGTTGGGTGGAAGGTAGAGGTACATACCCTTATAGGTTAGGGACATAGCTTGAGTTTTGTGCAATGGCTACTTGTTGAGACATTAACATAGATTGGGAGGTATGGTTTGGTTAATAGGTAGAGGGTATGTGGTTACTTTGGTACTAATTGGTAGAAGGGTGGAAGTTATGGGAACCACCAAGCTCTGAAAGGGAGTGGATGTAGGTAGGTTGGAAATGGGAGGAATGGTGGTGGCATTGGTAGAGGGTAGTCCTATAGTAATGGAAGTACCAATGCCCAAATGTTGGATTGTTCCTATATTAGGAGGGTTATTATTTGGGGAAGAAGGTAATTGGGTGTTTTTTGGTTAAGTGGGTTGGTTTTGGATAGTGGTATCGATAGGATTGTGGGTAGAGGATAATCCCTAAGTGACTAGAGGTTGGGTAGAGATGATGGCTACAAAATTTTCACCCATAAGGTGGGATGGCATGTCATAAGGTGGGTCAATAGGTGGAACCTAATTAGGGGTGAAATGAGATATGGTGTTAAGGTAATGTTGAAGGATTATGGGGTTGTTATCTAGAAAGGTGTTGAAATTTGCATCACCTTGGGCAACAATCCAAGGGATGGTAGGACTCCCAGAAGGATGAGGAGAACTCTCTACATTTGAGATGTACTCCATGGATGAGGGAAAAGAATAATATGGATGATTAGGGGGTGGGTCCTAATTTACTTGTTTCATAGTTGTTTCCTAGTCAAGACCATGTAGATGAAGAAAGGAAGAATCTACAAACAATCTCACAACTCAAACAAAGAGAAGATAAGAAAAAAGTCAAGGAAACAAAACATACACTAAAGCACATTAAATCCTAGGGTTCTTTTTAGTCTCTCTTGTGGCTTATGCCTTAATTTTTAATAACTGTTTGACTCAAATTGGCTTGTAGAGTGGGTACTAGAAAAGAAGTCTATGGTTAATTTCAAGTTGTGTTTAGGATCTCAAAAGGATTTGTATTGGAAATCAGTACATGGATTGATATTAGGGCATACTCCCTCACTTCACACACCATAATGATAAGGGTGTTAGGTTCTTATCAAAGATATACAGATTGTCAAAGATTATACTCAACTAGATAGATGAGTTGGTTCTCTCCTTGGTGATGAAATCTATGTACTATAGCTAGGAAAGGTAACTACTAAGTATTTAAATCCCAATCAGGCATTATGTCAATGTTTTTATTCTTGATTAAGTATGAGTGTTTTGGTATTATTTATGTGATAAAAGTGAAGCTATGACTAATTCACTTGGTTAATTAAGCTATATGAACTAAAATAATGTATGCAATCAATTTTAAGCCCAAAAAGAAATTTTAATTTTGTTGTATGAGCAGAAATCAAGAAGAAGAAGCACCTAAATGCAACTATGAACCCAAGAAAAGACTCAAGGGTCCCACTAGGCATGCCATAATTTTTTAAATAAATTTCACTTATGTTCTTTGAAAGAAAGAGAAAAGAAACTTGAGAAGGGTATGGTAAAAAAATTTGATATGTTGTGTGTACATTTGATCTAGACGATTGTAGATACTCCTTTTTTGCTTGGGAGAAATGACTTGTAGATAAGAAAGCATTAAATAAAATGGTTGGTTAGTTAGATAGTAGGGTGGATTACCTAGCAAGCTAGATCTAATAATCGTGAGCTTCCTTGGAGGTTGTGAATCCACACTTTTACACAATCAAGTTTGAAAAGCAAAAGAAAAAGTACTTTCATATATCATAGAAGATACTAAAATCAAATATAATAAGTGATAAATAGATGGATTTGAATAATTATGGCAATAAATGGATTGATATTAAATGCCAAATAAATTAGGTGTGGTTTAGAAAATAGGTTAAGGGTTTTGTGAGTAGGCAAAGGGTCTAAAAATGAGATTTGGTTGAGGTCTAGTGTGTGAGACTAGGATGTTTTTCTATCACATAATGACCATTAGAAGTTGGGGTGACCATCAATGATTAGTGTAACGATCAGTGGTTAAGTCAACCATCGGTAGTTAGGATAGACCATTTATGGTTACTAAGGATTAGGCCTAATCAAGAAAAGGCTATTTTAATGAGGTCATAGAATGGAGTTCTGAGAGATGGGTTTAGGATAGGTTGATTGAAAAAAAAAATTAGATAATTAGTGAAAATAGATACTCATCTTTTTGATTGATGATCTGAAGAGGGTCAAAGGATCTATTGGTGAAACTTGAAGCAATTTTGGTAGAGTAATAGTTTTTGGTTATTGGTCAATGGACATTAGCACTTCAGACCTCTATCACACTTGTTGGTTCACTAGGAGAATACCTAAAAAAGAGAGCATTAATGTAAGAGGCTCTATCTTTAGATGTTCATGATGATTACTTGATTATGGATCTAGATTCACCATCTCCTCATCTCTTTTTATAGGAAGGAAGGAGAGGTGCAATAATATGTCAAAAAGAGGTTCAACAAGTAGTTCACATTTATCTTTTGCATGCATTATTTTACACACTAATTAAATGAGCTAAATATAAAAAGGAAAGCTATATTTAACTAGATTTTAACTATTCAAGAAGTGGAAACTTGACCATCAGTAGTTGGGCCTAATTATTGATGGTTAGGGTGACCGTCGACAATTGAGTGTCAAAGCTAAGTTGGGCCAAAAATTGGGTTAGTCAGTGGGTCATTCTAACTTGGGTTTGTGGTAGCAAGGGGTGTGAATGGTCCCTAGGAGGTCCTAAGGTGGTTTAGGTGTTTTTTGACATCTAGAACTGTTGTGTGTAGTTTTGTAGTGTCTACAGGTAGGTGTATAAATTTTGATGTAAAATAACCTCCCATAAAATGGTGGAAAACCACACATAATTGAACATAATATGTCATTACTTCATGTTCATAAGTATTTATTATACTACATTTTATCATATGAGGGCCCAATTATGTGTGATCAAATAAATGAAGGAAGATTTGGGGTGAAGTGCATACAATTGAGCATGATTTATTGTTATTATGTAATTATTCAATGTGATTTAACTAAATAAGGTCCTAATTAGATATTATCAAAGAAAATAAGGTTATATGGGGTGAAGCACAAATTATTTAATATCATTTGTCATTTTATCATGTTTGTATATGGTTATGTGATTGAATTTGATTGAATAATGACCCAATTTTATGTGTTAGGAACAATTAAGGTGGATTTGGTATGAAATGTACATAATTGAGCACCATTTGTGTTATTTCATGTTTATATGTGTTATTTCATGTCTATATGTGATTATTAGATTGAAAAATAAACAAGGCCCAAATTAGGTGTGATAAAATAAATGAAGGTGGATTTGAAGCAAAGAACACATAATTGAGACATACATTTGATGTTATTATGTATTTGTATGATGTTATTTGAGAAAATTTAAACAAATAAAGCCACATTTAGATGAGATAAGAAAAATGAAGGTTTTAGACACCAAATTTTAGTATAAGACTTGTTATTGTAATTTTTTTAGTATTGTTTTGTGCATATGGATTGTGGGTTCAAATTAGGATCTTATTGGTGCTTATTTGTGTGATTTCATCCTTTATCTTCTTATCTATGTGATCATTTAGTTTTTTATTCTACTCTTTTATTTTTAAATTTTTAATTTTGTGCCTGCAATCCAACTTTTTTTTCCTTTATTCTTTGGTCTTTCTTCTTTTGGGATAAAATTAGCATTTTTATCGAATGCACCCCAATTAGAATTCATGCCCCACGTAATCTATCCACTATATTTTTATTGGTCCTTATTCCCTTCCTCATATATATTCTAATTTTGGATCCATGTGTATCAGTTATTTTTCCTTTTCTTGGTTGACCAATGCACCATTATGTCTTTAATTAAAACTTGAGAAGTCTATATATACAAATAATCCAGAGGAATTTTAATAAGAAGGAACAATATAAATTATCTATCATTCTCAAGTATATGCACACTCTACATTATTTCATTACTACTCAAGGATTTATAATAAATATTTAAATTTTTATCTTGTACCAAACAAGGATAGATTAATTTTCATATAGTTTCATCCCCACTTATGAAGATGTGATTGAATCCCTCACTTGAATTATCCATTAGCACTACACTAAAACTACATGGGGTATGGTTACAACATGTGGGATATGTAACTACAACTCCCTTGAGTTTTTTTGTCCCAATCACTTCTTACCTTTCTCTTTTTCAAGTTTTTTGTGGGAAATTAGGTCAAGAAGTTAAAATCAAACAACTTTTCTTGCATATTCATCAAAGTGACTTCACTAGATTGTATGAACTTACAATGCATGAGAGATAAATTTATAGACTTAAAAAATGTGTGCAATACCAATTAAGTAAAAATCAAAATATTTGACATAATTAGGAAGAAAATATTTGATGGTTGAATCCACCTTGGGTAGATACAATGACATCTATCAGGTGCCAAATATGCCCTCTGAGTTGTAGGCATTAAAACTTTACATAGGGCATTTCTAATACCTGCACAACCTAGATTCACTTCCAAAATTCTAATCAAATTCTAAGTGTGTAATCTTTCATTATTTTTCTTCTCTTTCAAGTTTATTGTTTGTTTAATCATCTCATTTACACTTTTTTATTGTTTTCAACCACTAAGGCTTATATGATTCCTTGTTTTAGGACCTTTTTTTAGATTTTCCTTGTGCACTTAATTTTTTCATTTGATTAGTTTCATTATATCCTAGTGACACTATTTGTTAAAATAAATTATCTAACCCCTCACATTATTCAAATGATTATATATTTTAAGGGTTTCCTTATAGGGTTTCATTAATGGTTTTCTGAGTTTGACTTGATTTATAAAATGTTTCATTGAGAATAACCCTAATTTTTAATTTTTTTAGATTTACATATACTTCTCACATTAGGATCACCTAAACCCTATCTATCATTCAACCAAATGTCTCATGACATCCTTTCCCCTATATTTTTTTATGTTTTTCATTATATTTTTAGATTACCTTGGTTTATTCCATTGTTAGTGCTCTTTTTTCTATTGCTTCATGACTTAAAAACAAAATATGGATTCTTATGATGCAAATGAAATATAGTTTACTAATGGAAATTTTGATGTTACATGAAATTATAGGAATAATAAGGATATGCTCAACCAAAATTTACAATACATTATAAAATCTTTCTTCTCTTCATGATTTCATGAAAATGTTGAATGAAGTAAACATTTTTCATAATAAAATGCACATGAAATTTTTTATTTATGTTCATATTCTAGTCATATATCTTCTAGTACACCCATGTTTGAAATGATATTATATTTCCCCCCTTTGAATGAAACCCTCAAGAGTTCTACTATTCCTACACAATATAGTGACTATGATGCATTTCACATGTTACTTACAAATAAAAGTGTGTGATGTTTCCATTCATTTACATAATTTAAATTCTATAAATATGAATAATGGTATACCTTATAATAATATTCCAAATGATGTGTTTGATATGCCTCTCCTATATGACTTGATCATACCAACCTTTAATTTATTTGATGGTCATAGAGATCCTCAAACACACCATGAAATATTTATTTATATTGCATAGTGAGTATCGTTTAATTATAGTTAATTTGTTTCCTAGTTTTTGATTGATGTGGTTTGATGCTTTGCCTAGTAGATATTTACATTATTTACAATGCTTACAAGAAGATTTCCTAGAATAATTTATCACTACTAATTGACCTCGTGTCACATTTAAAATTATCAAATATATTGGTCAAAGTCTTAAGAGAATACAAGTGATTACATCCTTAGATTCTAATCCCATATGCACTTCTGAAATTTTCAAGCATCAAATATTCAAATGTAACATATCTTTACCAATAGTATTTTAACATCTATCAAAGATAAACTACTTATCAAGACTTATGAATCATTCACTTATATTTGTGTTATGTCTACCAAACTTGTGGAATAAATATTACCTCAACCTAAATCCCCTACATTAGTTTTTAATAAATCACATCTTATAACTAGTCACATGCCTACTATGGATACACCTACAATTAGAGTTAGTGAATGAAATATATCATTGAATCTAATACATCAACATCATTCATAAAATTATCCAATCTTCATTGTCATAATCCTTTCTATGATGAATATTAATAAACTTATCCCGTCATTGGTTAGTAATTTACACATCATGTAATTAGTTTCAACATATATAATTTCAACACATTGACATCATATATGTTACATTGTATTTAATTTCTAGTTTTCACATGTTACAACTTTTGTTTTTTATTATTAATTGTTACAAAACTATTCCCACTCTTCATAGTTTCACTATCACAAGTTAATATAATTAGTCATCTACATCATCAGATTCTTTATCACTTCTTTAAAGTCCAACCTCATATGATATATCTAGACTACAACATTAAATTATTTAGAGTAAGTTCTAATAGCCATTATATTCCATTATCTATGGTGAATACCTACTATTGATTTATTATGTTCCCTTTTTAATTGTTATTATATTTTACATAATAATTTTGATACCTATTATGTTTCACCTAACTATTCATGGTTGAGTTACTATACTTTAGTGGCATTTCCAATTAGATATACACATTATCACTTATCACTTCAAAAACATATTACTATTTTACCATAAATATTTAATGTAAATGAGTTTTTATTTCTATGTGTCATATCCTTCACGTGATTTTCTTATTAGAGTCTACTCAAATTCTTCTTCTATCTTTTGGATTTAACACTTTGACACTTGCCTTCTCTTGCATTGACATTCTTATAGCCACTTGGTTTATTTTTTTTTATGTGATATTAGACCTTCCCATTTTTAATATTTATCTTATTCCACACATATGAAAAAATTATCCAGTGATTATGGCATATACATATCAAGACCTTCCATCCTACCATGCAATAAATTAGAATCCTCTCATTATTCTTCCTGATTTCTTCCCTTGACTTCGATGTTTCTTGATAGAGTTCTTGATTATTTTCATATGTACCTATTTTAAATTAATATTTCACCATATATATGTTTTTTAAATCCTAATATAGATTTAGTGAAACATTGGAATACATCTAGGCTTGTGGGTTGCCTATAGTAAACTTCTAGGTTTAAGGGCTAGCTCCCTATATTTATCTTTGCGTACTTATCACCTATACTACTTGATTTTTTGGATGAAAAGAGGGTATAAAGAACATTAAATTAAACTAATATAATGAGGTTATAAAGAAAAATGATCTCCAGTATACTACCATACCATTTCATTATGAGTCATGACTCGCAACACTAGTCTCAACATCCTAGATTGCTCTAAAATCAGTATTTCAAACATGGAGGTGATATGCATTGTGATACTCAAGGTGAGTGAAAAAGATGTAATATTTTAGAAAATAATTCTAATAATTACACTTAAATATATAAAAATTCACTTGAATATACTTCTTGTGACCTATTAGAGTGGAAACTACTCGTATCAAACATGGGAGAGTAAAGAGAAAGCAAGGATAGTCACTTATCACTTGAAATTCACTATGCACCACTTCACACACTTAGAAAATAATTTTATGAGATAAAAAAAAGATTATAAATATTTACTTAAAATGAAAATAAAATATTCAAACTAGCATGGCTTCACTATACTAGGTTTGGATGCTTTACAAAATCCAAAATGGTTTGCATTTATAGGACATGTGAAAAGAGAGAGAAGAAGGGAAGTGTAAAGGTCATAAATACAAGTGTAAAGACTTATAAAATAATTAAATTTAAGGAGAATCAAATTTAAAAATAATTATAGAAGTTTTCATGGACAAGTGTCCATCAGAATTACATCCTTCTCCTTCAAGTTGGCATAGAGTCCTCAAATAGTCCTCTAGAAATTGCCTTCATAATGAAGCATCTCTTGACCACTTGAAAATGAACTAGGAAGAATTCACACATATTAATTATCTTAAATATGTTATAAAAAATATATGATATTCATCAGATACTCCCTTAAATGACAACCTTCTTCATGACACTTGTATTTACTGCTTGCATTCACTTACTAATTCTCTTGGCCTAAATCTTCACATTTATCATCAAGGTGACCTTTATTTGCTCAAAAAAATCCATATAATAAGTGTTAATACACCTATTAAAATTACCTTTTCCTTTCAATCCATGATTTATACCTTAAAAAGATCCCAAATTAGACCTCTCATCTTCTCACTAGGCAATCACTTCTCATTTTCACTATTTATCCAAGACTGCTTATAATAAATTATGTATAAAATGTATTTCCATGCTTATTTCTCATTATAAATGATTTTATGGAGTTACAATAAGTACATATTGACCTCCTTCAATGTATCTCACCTATTCATCCTCTTTTGTACATGTAGAATACCCCAAAAAATGTAAAATACCCTCTGTTAGACTTATTTGTACAAGTGATAATATGGAAAAAGTGGATGGAAGGAAGTTTGAGAAAGTTATAGAAATTTTCAAATAATTTCCATGGCGAAATAACCTCTCTTTGATGCATTTATAATCATCTTTTCCTCATTGGGTCTGAATAAGGGTTTTAGGAGTTTTGGTTCTTAATAATAGTTCATAAAAACCTAACTCCAAACCTTGAACCAATTCCACAAATATTGAGTATATTACCCTCCAAAACTACCCCTTTATTATTTATGTATCATTCTTGGTGTCCATACAAATATGAGCAGTTGAAGTTAGCCTATCAAGCTTTCTCATGTATTCTAGGTATCCCTATCATGGTTTTAGGTCAAGTTAACCAACCTATGTTATTAATATACAAATTAAATGCTTTGATAAACCTTATATCTCCCCTTGAATTATATTAATTGTATTATTAAGGTTATTTGGTCATGAAAGTGGAACTAAGCACTTGTAAGGCTTAGGCCTAGTTCTAGGCCTAACTATGTTTTATGGCCTATGACCACCTCTAAGTGGTTTATTAGGTCTATAGGTGAATATTAAATTTTTTTCACCCCAAATAAAAAATCCCACATCATTTAAAATTGACCTAATACTCATCATTCCATCATTTAAACATCCACACACTATGCCTGCAGACTTGTGTTGACTGGGAGTGCCCTGTGTCTGAGATAAAATAGAGGGCATCTCCCTTATTTATTTGGATTAACTAGGGTTATAAATGGATATAATATATATTTTAAATAAAATATACACAAATTTTAATGGTTTTATCACACCCATATATTCCTTAATACTTCAAATCTTCAAGACATACTTATGGGACTGTGAGGACTGTGCATAGAATTTTGGTTGGGCCTAAGAGCCTTGAATCATGACTTTAGGTTAAGATATTTACTCCTTCAGATAATTTGGAAATGTTTTAATAACAATAATAGAGTGGGTTTATTATTATTTATCCATTATACCCCTCTTATTATCTCCCAACTTGTCTCTCTCTACTTGTCTAGGCCAATCTGTTATATGTGTCAAATTGTGTCACCTGTAGATGTAAATTAGGTATAAGTCATGAGACCCCTATAGGTTCTCATTTGTATGAAATTAATACACTATATCCTATTTTTTATGTCAAATATCATTCCATATTCTAATTGACTCAACTCTTTCCCTAGAGCTATGCTTATCATCTCTTACTACCACTAATGTATTGTGGGTCTATATACTAATCGTAGATGACAATTTAAGGAATATGAGACCTATAGGTGGTCATTAAGAACTAATTATTATTATTATCTCCATTATTTACATATTATATCATTATATAACTTCTAATTTAGTTAACATATATGCTTTTAGGGTTCTCAACTTCTTGTTTATTACCATCAACTCTATAGGTCTATAGTCAAACTATAGATTCTCCATTTGGGAAGTCATGAGATTACTATAGGTGGTGGTGTATCTCTTAACCCTAAAACTCACCTTCCTTTATCCTTCATAAGGTTACTCAAACCATCCCATACCTACATTGACTATTCTCATACTTAGAGACCATAATCTCACTTTTCACTATGGGTCACTTCAAGTTGGGTTGCTCTTAGTCATCTTAACACAGTGTTTACTAAGTCTTTTAGGTAAAAAATGTTTGAGTTATAAACCATTCCACCATCATATTTTATTGATAAAACAACCATATTATTATTTCAATACCTTACCCCTATTCTTGGGATAAAATATGGAAACTACTAGACCAGGGAAATACCAAGTGTATGATCAAAACTTGGTTTAGAGAAGTTAAGTTATCCTAATTAAAAATTTTCAAACTATAGACATGGTTCTAAGCCTAAATTTATTTAAAATTGCCTCACCATTTTCACCTTAATTATTTATATATTTTTATACCTCAATTAAAGTTTCAAATGAGTTCAACACCTTCTTCTTAACACTCTTTAGACTTCTGGCATCAGATCACTGTCGAAGCTACTATAGGTGAAGATGTTCTTTGACTGCGTATGTGTAATTAGTTCTCACAAATAGTTTATAATCACTTGGATAGTTTATTATTACTATTTCCACTTTGATATTCCCTTGACCATCTTAATACCTCTTTGATTCATCAACATAAATGTTAAATGCTTCTTGCCACTTGATTGTTGGTGATAGTCATAGGGTTTTCAGGTTGTGCTTTTGTCTTAGTCTTTTCACTCCATATATACTAGTATTGAGACCAAACATTAAAAATTATGATTTATCACCATGTTATAAGGGATTGGAAAAAATATATCACCTTGTATTACCATTTTTTTGAAGACTAAAATAGGGAGATAAGCCTTACAATTATTGAAACATTGTTTGTAGACTGAGTGGAGTCTTCTACTAGAAAAATGAGATGTTATGATTATCCTCTTCACACCACACATTAAAAATATAATAAAACCTTGTGATAATGATGATAATTCTCTCAATAACATGTCCACCATTTGGTTTATTCAGATCAATGCAAATAGAAAAGGAAAATTAAGGTGTTATGGATGTGCAGGTAGAAAAGAGTCACCAACCTTCTTAGTTATGGTTCATGAAACATAGTACACCAAACCTAGAAATATTTCCATGAATTTTTGGTACATAAATATTAATATCCCTTACTAATTACACTTTCTCTTTCTCATCCTCCTATCCATACCAAGCTAAAATTGGTTGACCATTTTACCTTGTCTAGGAGAGCAAAAGGGAAGAAAGTTTAGCTTTTCTCATTTTTAGGTCTATCAAAGCTACTTGAGCATGGAAGTGAACTAAGGAGATCTCAATAGACACTCTTAAAGTTATCCCATGTGCCAAATGTGTTGTATAGGTCGCATAACTACTTGAAACTACTTGATCTTCTTATTTTCAATGTTGAACCTATAATTGTCAGTTTAGAACTACCATTTCTAATATGTACCTGACATGTAAGACATTAGATATTATTTTGAAACATTTTTATTCCCATGAAAACTGTACCACTTCATTAAATTACCCCAAAAGTGGCTTAGAATGACATAAGACAAACTTAGCCAAAGATAACAAAGCTAAAGCATAATGTTTGACTCATTAAAAACCATGAGACACACTTTACACCCTATTATACCCCATTAACAAGTCTGATTATATAGGGGGTTGACCTAATTTATATTATGGTCAAATTAATCAACATTTTGGCAAGTTCCTAGGTGTGACAAGCCAGTTATGCCAAAGCCCAGTGTCTTCTCCTATCCATTAAGCTATGGAGTCACCTATATATTGTACTTGACATGAATTGCCTTTGAAAAAACACCAAAAAAACTAAACAATAGGAAAAAAACATACAATACAACATACCAAAATAATCACACTTGTCTTCTTAATAACACTTAAGGGAAACACACACAATATAGCAAAAACACACACTTATCTAGTATTTGTATAGATTAAATACAAGGATGGTTATATCAAGCATTAGTCAATAAAAAAAGAAAAATGCATAAAGAACTAACAATCTAGGCCAACCTATTCAATGGGGTGTACAAATGACAATTAAGAGCAAATGAAAGAAAGGAAACATAATTTACCTTCCCAAGAGTGTCCCATCACCCAAATGCAGCTCAAATCATGTTTTCCCCCTTGATTTGATACTCAAGTATTCAATAATGGTGCAAGGCCAAGCTCCTCCACCATCTCATGAACACCAACTATAAACTAAGCTCATGATATGAAAATCAAAGCTATGATTATCAATGAAGCTATCATATTTCAAATAAAGCATTATCATATGACACTCAAATGGCTTGTAGAGACAATATTTCATTCTAAGTTTACACAAATTAAGCTTTAAAATGTGAGTGAGAGGCCTCTTACTTATATATTTTCCAAATTGATTAGGATCAAGCATGACCATCCATCTCAAGATCAAGATGTGTGGCCATGAATTAATCTAATTATGTAAATAATATCCATAAATATCCTCATAATGATTTGGGAGGAAGGGGAATTAAAGAGGCATGTGAATCCATAATCCTGATAGTTGTTGCATTTATGGGTTATGGATGCTACTCCACAAATGACCTCACTTGATGATGTAGTTAATAGAAATCAATTTCCAATAAATAAATATTCAATAATTTCCATGGAATTCTTACTTAAGCTCATAATTTAGTTTACTTTTCTTAAGTAAGATTAATCAATTTTAGTGCAATTCTTTGCAAATTAGAGCACTCCATTAATCAAACTGGTCAAAAAGTCATATTATTGGGTTATAATTTGAATGGAGAAGAATTAGAAGGTTATTTTAGTTGTGTACAAACCATCATATCATTTAGGACATTTTTAACATCAAATAACACATGCACATGTCATGTGCTTTTAAATTAGAATAAAAGAGTGATCCAGAGCACCAAAATGCATTTTTATCATTTTGACTCAAAATGATTTGATCAAAGTTAATAATCACATAAAATGTATTACCCCATTTATGGATACATTATCCTAAATTGACACTTGTATATGACAAGATCTAACCATTTAGCACATTTAAGTCATTTTAGCCTAATTTATACATTTTCACAAATTCAAGATTGATAATTTCAACACAATGGTGTTAGGAATTAGATGTTTACATTTTACCCCTATTTGAGAAGGTATAGTGAGACATTCAGTGAAGCAACACCTTTTCAAAGAAAATATTTTTCAAGAATAAATTAGAAGGAAATGACCCATGATTCCCCCTTAAGAGGACATACAAGGATGAAAGGGAAGGATGGACTCTCAAAAAGAGAGAAAAAGTGAGATTAACCCATGGAATAGATTAAATCCAAATGATTTAATGCTTACACATGTTGATTCCATCAATGATAAAAATATAATTATAATATAATAGGCCCTAAGGATTGTGGGAAGGGGAAGGATACAATTCAAAAATATAAGTGACACACTTTAAACACACCCAAAGCTAGGGTGCAAGATGCACACTTATGAAATGATCAATCTTGAGATAAGTTACATACTAAAATATTACGATAATGAGGGAAATTTTCCATAGATCTTGGAATTAGAATAAAAATGAGAAATGTGTCTCTAAATATAGAAGACATAATAATGTGCTCCATTAGAGTAGATTTGATCAGTTGATAAAATAATTTTTCCCCTAATAGGGCTAATTTTGA
The DNA here is from genome assembly GCA_037957365.1 of Torreya grandis. Classification (NCBI taxonomy): domain Eukaryota; kingdom Viridiplantae; phylum Streptophyta; class Pinopsida; order Cupressales; family Taxaceae; genus Torreya; species Torreya grandis. Next base: position 879,578 of record JARHVA010001780.1, read on the forward strand.
TCACTGATAAATAATGGTTTTCCCCAATAGGTCTGATTTATATTTGTGACTAGTTCAAATTGTGTGCCTTTGTAGAGAAAATTATTAAGCAAAAACTCAAGGAGATAACATATTGCATAGATTAATGATGAACAGGCATAAACATAGATGTGATGGTTTAATGACTATAAAAGACACAAAAAATTAGGCATATGAGGATGCACAAAGTGATGAAAGAGATGAAAAGAATAATTAAGATGGCTAAGATGACCAAAGATATGTATAGTATCCAAAGTTTTCTTAAATATTCCAAAAGGACCTCAAGCCAATGTAGTTTACCCAGAAGTGGGAGAGAATGAATGAGGAATGAAGAAAACTAACTAGTGTTCAATTAGACTCATAATGTATGCCAAGAGATACACCTCTTGCATAGAGTCAGGTGAGATATAATACATATGTATCTAGTTTTAATGGTTTTCATGGTAGATGATCATCATATTTTCATCGATGTTGAGACTTGAGTCCAAATCACATAGTTCTTGCTATAGCAAAATGAAATTAGGCATCATATATATGAGGAATGTATAATGACATGGCATGTCACCTACACTGAGTCAGTTCAAATATGAATACTATTAAAGAGTTTTCAATGATGTCATGGAGATTTCCAGGTGAGTGGATGAAGTGACTTGATAGTGTAAGTGACAATGACAAAGTGTGCAATATGCTTATTCTAGTATACTTGAAGTATGTTTGGTTGATCTTCAATTTTGGCATGGTTAGAGATGTTTAGGGATGAGTATGGTGATTTGAGTATGTTAAAGGGTCCATATTATAAGTAAAGAATGATTTGAGCACTTGTGTTCATGATTGGATTTCATCTGGTTGATCATTGTTTTCATCTAGACATTTTAGGTCTAGTGGTAGAAAATTTGAATAGATAGTTCATTAATATCACCATTACCATGTGTGGATACATTAGGGGGAGTTGGTCATATGATTGTGATCAATTTTTTTCCTATTTTATATGTGATAAATTTTAAATTATTTAATTAATTTCAACATAATATATGCAAGTGTAAAATTGGGTTCACAGGCAGTTTGATAGTGTTTTCCCATATTTAACCAAATTTGCAATGTGGCAAGAAAAGTTGAGTAGGCATTTTGATGTAGTCATATTTTTCATGTGTGTAAGTTTCATAAAAATTTGATTATATGAATTTTTTTTATTTATTTTCCTATTTTATATGCACTAAATTTCAATTCATGTGATGAAGCGCATCAAAAGATATGCATGTGCAAAGTTAGCTTTCCAAGCAGTTCTAGGCATAGTTGGCTCTACGATAGAAAAATCTAAATGAGAAGACTAATGGAATTATATATTTCACATGTAGAAATTTCAGGATAATATTTATATATTTTTGGAATCTCCTATGTGAGGAGATCATATGTTCATAATTTTAGATCATGTGCTTAAGCGAAGCAAAAGATATGAAGGTGTAAAGTTGACCTTAAAAACAGATTGTAAAGGTTCCCATACTTAGTCAAATTTGCACAAAGTAAAGTTTGATAAAATCTCAAAGAGATATATTGATCATGTTTTCTAAAATATTTTAGGAAATAGTGATATGATGACACGTGTTTGAATTTTAACATTAAGCAAAGGTAAAGGATAAGGATCAAACGGTTCACATGTATTCGTATAGATTGATCTAACGACGTGAGTGGAATCAAAGTGGTAAAAGTGATAGTTGTTTAATGATTTTAAAATTTAATATTATTAAAATAAAATTTATGTTTCATTATTAATATAATAAATAAGGACATGATATGATAGCATAGTGTGTGAGGTTTAACTGTGACTGTTGGCATTTGAATATTTGAATTTTGTAAAGGGAAAAACTAGTGCTTTGTATTTTGTCCATAACTATTGATCCAAGATGAATTAAAAGGTATTATAAAAATAAAATTTTAATATTAATATATGACACATATAATTAACCTATTTATAAGGTTTTAATGTAAATACAATTAAATATATTAAGCTCCAAATTTGACTATGTGTTTGACTATGTTTTGCAAGTGACCTGAGAAGGATCTTTGAGCTTGTGTTGATGTTATTTTGATGTCTCATGATGACTTAGATATTTGGGGGTATTTTATAATCCATGATTGTGATATTTTTTCATTAATAAGGTTTTACCAATCATATTCAGTATGAATAATTTCTAAAACAGTCGATTGTACGTTCATTCATGGTGTCTTGTGTACAAGGCTACTATGTGAGTAGATTGACCATACGTAGAGATGAGAAAATATGACTATAATAAATTGAGGTTATTTAAGGGTAAATAATTAGTGGACCCATTTATTTTAAATTGGTTTTGTGTTATTTTTTTGATTGATAAAGTTTTGAATGGGTGAATAGGTCTCCATGAGACCTATAAGAGCTACAAGGGCCTATTTGAAAGGTGTAACTACTTAAGGGTGATCCATGGTTGATATGTCTGACCTATTTGTATGTTATTAATCTATTTATAAATTTTATATATACCTTAATTTTTAATTCATGCCTATTGGTTGACCAATATGGTGATGATCATGAATGTTCTATAAATAGTGAAACCAAATGTGATGGTTTCTAGACTTGAAAGTGGAATGTGTTTGTGACAATTATGGAGTGAAGTAAAGGGAGAGTGCTCATTAGATGATTTTATGATAATATAAGGTTTAGGACTATTTTATGACCTGTGGTTCATGGTTTTGATGTCATAATAGTGCTCTTGTAAGTTGAAGATGAGAGAAGAGGTCTAGGGTGATCCAAAAGGATGTTTTGGATGCTTTGATTATGCAGAGTTGAAGATAGATGATATATTTAGTGTTTAGGATATTTTTTCATAGGTTTGTTTTGTTTTCTCAACATCTATAGGGTTTCATCCTCCTTGTAAAGTAAAACTTTCTAAAGGTCTAGTTGTTGTGGAAAGTCATCTAGATAGGTGTAATAGCTCCTTATAGGATTGCAGTCTCACTAACATAAGGGATGGTACTTCATTTATCAGTTGTATCTAGTCTAAATTGGTTATTCTAATTATAGGATAGTATTCTAATTATAGGTTCTAGTTTTTTTCTCCCCCATGAGGGTTTCCCACATATGTTATGTGTTATGTGCTTGATCTTGGATTGTCTCTCTTATTCATTGATATGAATGATGTGTATGCTTCATCAATGATTATGGTAATTGATTAAGAGTTTTAAAAGGTTTTTAATTTAATTTGGATTATCTAGGCTCATTGATTCACCCCCCCTCTCAGTGATTGTACCTCTAACAATTGGTATCAGAGCAGGTCCTTTGGTAAAATATTGATAGCTTGAAGGTGATCCAAGGTACAATATGGGTAGTCATCAAGGAGGTTTCTCTAATAATTAAGAACCAATGTTCAATGGATACAATCATTATTTTTTTATTTCAAATATGAGGACATACATTATGTCACTAGGGTTTGATGTATGACAATTTGTTGTGGACGGTTATGTTGCTCCTACGACTCCTCCATCTAGTGCTGAAAATAAGAAGTTATTTGAGAATAATTATAAGGCAATGAATGCCATTACTTATGGTCTTAAAAATAATAATTTCACTAATTTAATCCATTATAAATCTTATAAAGAGACACGGGACAAATTTTATATCATTCATGAAGGATATTCAAAGGTTAAATTGGCAAAGTTGTAGACTCACTGAAGACAATTTGAGAGTCTTAAAATGAAGGAGGCAGATTTTGTGGCATCCTTTTTATAGAATATTGATGAGATTTTCAATATAATTAGAGGTATTGGAGATAACCTTGAAGAGTCTATTATAGTTCAAAAGGTATTAAGATCTATATCTCTCAATTTTGATCTAAAAGTATCTACTATAAAATAAAGTCATGATCTTACTCAATAAAAGATGGATCAATTGCATGACACCTTTACTGCCTATGGGATGAGATTAAATGATGATATACCACAAAAGAAGGAAGAAACATGAAAGATATAAATTAATCTAAATAATAAGTTCCAAGGTAATAAACCCAAAGAGGATGAAATATTTGATATTGATAAGGATGAACTAATTTCTTTGATTATTAGGAAATTGAAATAGGTTCAGGGAAGTATAAGGGTAAAATACTCCTCAAATGTTTTAATTGTAGAGAGATAGGACATTTTTCTTGTAAGTTCCCTCATAATCATGAGAAGAATGATGATCAAGATCATGGTGAAGGCTAATATGAAGACAAGAAGACATACAATAAGAAGGGATTTAGAAAGTATAACAACAAGAAGAGTCCCTAAACCAAAGAAGATTATAGCTCATCAAATGAGAGTGAAGAAAATGACTCAAAATATTATCATGATGATGATGGTCCTGTTAAAGATGAATCCATGTTCATGGCTGAGAAAAGAAGTTTCTTATATCAAAAATAGTCTACTTGGAGTGATTCAAACATTGATAGAGATGAGGTGGATTGTAAGACCGAATTGATGAATACCCTTGAAGAATTGAAGATTGAGAAGAAGATTAGCAAGAACATGAAGTCTAAAATCAAGGACTATGAGGATCAATTTATTGTGTATGAAGTAAGAATGAATGAAGATACCAAGTAGCATGAATATATGGTCAAACATCTCATTTGTCCATTGGAAATTTTATCTACAATCTTGAAAGCCAAAGAAGATGAATGTTCAAGGTATGTAATTGAAAATGAGTCATTGAAATTTGAATTATAGAATACATCTAGTAAGGTGAATTCATTTGTGATATTTGAAAAGAGATCAAGTGATCTAGACAATATTATGAGTGGTCAAAAGTATGATAGTGATAGAACTAGTCTTGGATATGAATAAGAATAAAATAATGTAACTCAAAATAAGATGAAGACTAATATGAATAAGGACATTCATAATTTGAAGAAAAATCATCACACAAGGAATAAAGGTGCTGGCAGAATGAAGATAAATCAGATCAAATAGCCACATGACATGAGGTATGCAAGTTTTAATGGTTACTATTACACATGTAATCAATTTGGTCATAAATCTAGAGAATGCAAGAGACATGTTAGAAATGAGTTTACATGGAACTATGATGTGGGTCATCAATCAAAAGGTGTAAACAAAGTTAAGTGTTTCACTTGTCTTGATGTGGGACACTTTGTAACCCATTGTCCACATAAGGTTAGACAAGGTGAGTCATCTTCAAAAAAAGTAGGTTATTTAATTTGTCATGGCATAGGACACATTACAATTTTATGTCCATATAAGGTAAGACAAACTATGTTTCCATCAAGGAGTATTTTTTGCTACAACTATGAGAAGATTGGCCACATTGCTAGGTTTTGTAAGCAAAGGTCATTAAGTCAAAATAAGTTCAATCGAGCTTCTAGAGTACAAGGAAGAATATAAGTTAACTCATGGAAACCAAAGGTGGTAAGTATGAATCATTATGGTTCTGTTGGTCCAAGTAATCTATTTTCTATGTTAGAGAATACTATAGAAGTTGAAGAGTGCCAAAGGCTCTCAATGTCTACTCATGTTGTGAATGAAGAGACCAAGTTCAAAAAGAAGACCAAAGTACTAGTTGAGGCTAATTTTGAGATGTGTATGGATCCAAGTGAACATCTTACCATTATTGAGCATGTATCATGCAAAAAACATCAATTTATAGTACCTAGTGATGAGGTTCTTAAATGCAAGGTGGATTCTTCAGATGAAAAGGTATTTCATGAATCTTTATTATGTCCATATATTGTCAATTCTATCTTAGAATAGAAGGAGAATATTATAGTGTTTGAGTATGTTGCTTCTCTTAAGCCTAAGAATAATAAGAATAACTATAATCATCAGATGACCAAGGAGGAGAAGGAATATGAGGACTTATAAGCAACTCCTGGTTTCACATTGTTCTAAGACATTTTGCAGTAGGGTGTCTCTACCTTGCTTCTTAGGAGACATATTTCTTATGGAGAATAAATTTTTTGTGCTCAAGATCATAATTATAATATGTATAGAGAATTATGTTGATCTTAGAAGGTCATTGGTTAAGAGGGATCAATAATTTTATGAGCTTGCTCTAGAGTTTTGTGAAGGAGCTATAGTACAAAGTTAGAACGGGTGTTTCTAGGTGGCATAATGATATTGATGAAATGTAAAGAAGATTTTAGTGCTCAAAAAGGTTTGTGCACTTCTTTGTTATGTGATCCAGGTTTTTTGTGGTCTAAAGGTATGTTGAAGCCAAATTTGAGATCTTTTAGTCCTCTCATTTTTTTTAGTTTTGGCTTTAGGGAAATATGCCTAAAATGAGTTATATGAATTCAAAGTTCCCAAAGGTATAGAGGATCAAAGTTTGGTCCATAAATGTGTGATGGTTGTCTCTAGGTGTGCAATAAGTTTCATATGTGTGTGTTAATGATAGGGAGGTTTGTTAACCTTGTTTGTTTTGAGTTTCTAAGGTTTTGGGATATGATAAAAAATTGTCTACCTTATGATTTGAGGTTTGATATTTCTTAATAGGTTGATTGGGCCAAAAGGGTTTTCAAATCAAGCTTCATAGATATTTTAAGGCTTGTGCATTTCAAGATAGAGGCATAATTGGCTACTAGGTTTGTGAAGGAAGTATGTTCCAGAGGATGAGCTAGGTAATGAAAATTGGTTTACTTAAGTGAGTATATGAGAGTGATATATATATATATATATATATAAAGGAAGTATGTTCCAGAGGATGAGCTAGGTAATGAAAATTGGTTTATTTAAGTGAGTATATGAGAGTGATATATATATATATATATATATATATATATATATATATATATATATATATATATATATATATATAATTTAAGTTTTGAAGGTGTGTCTACTGAAATTTATGGGTTATGCAAGTTCTAAGTAGGGCTATAAGAAGTCTAAATAGGCCTAGTAATGAAGATGTGATGTTTTTGTTTAGTTTCACCAAAAGATAAAGGCATGAGTGTTTAAAGGAGAGTTCCAAGGTTGGTTGAGAGAATGTGTCTAGTTTGGTGAGTGGCATGAAGTTTTATTAGTGGTCCCTAAAGTGGCTTGAGAGAAGAGGCTAGTAAGCATGTGTGGTGATTCTTCATGGTCTATGGAGATCTGAAGATGCTCAAGAGGTGAAATGGCTCAGAGATATTAGGGGGATTCCCTCTTAGATGTCTCTTGGTGAGTTCCATTAGATTTCAATGTTTTTTTCTTCATTAATTGTAGTGTTTGGTTAAAGAGTGTTGGCATGTAGCAAAATGAAGTTGTCAAGGCAAAGAAGAAGTAGGCTCAAGGTGAGGGAGAGTTTGTATCATCTTTCTAATATTTTCATCTCTTGTTGATATTATTTTCATGTCCTTTAGATCATTTGGTGCCCACTTTGTCAATGTGTCAAAGGGGGATAAAGTTCCTATTGTGAGAGTGCTTGAAGAGAGAGAAATAAGGTGAGTTATATATTGTTTTATGATGGGTGTTGACATCAATGACAAAGTTGGAGATTGTTGGAGAGTTTTAAATCATGTCATGGTGATTTTTTTAAGGTTTTTAGGTGAGTGGATGAAATTCCTTGATAGTCTAACTAAAAATGACAAAGTGTGCAATATGTTTATCCTAGTATGCTTGAAGGAGGCTTGGTTGATCTTCAATTTTGGCATGGTCAGAGATGTTTAAAGATAAGTATGGTCATTTGAGGATGTGAAATGAGTCCTATAATAATTTAATAATGACTTGAGTGCTTATTTTCATGAATTTAGTTGATCTAGTTGATCATTGTTTTCATCTAGACATTTTGGGTCTAGTGGCAAAAAATTTGAGTAGATAATTTATTCACATCACCATTATCATGTGTAGATGAGTCAGGGGGAGTTGGTCATATGGTTCTTATCATATTGGTGTCTATTTTCTATGTGATAAATTTTATGTCATGAGATGAAGCTAAAAATAATATATGCAAGTGCAAATTTGGGCTTCCAGGCAGTTTGATAGTGTTTTCCTATACTTAGCCTAATTTGCAATGTGGCAAGAAAAGTTGAGCAAAAATTTTGATGTAGTCATATTTTTCATGTGTGGTACTTTTAAAATTATTTAATCATATGGGTTTGTTTAGTTTTTTCCTAGTTGATATGAACTAAATTTTAGGTCATGTGGTGAATAAAATCAAAATATATGCATGTGTAAAGTTGACCTTCCATGCAGTTCTGGGAATAGTTGGCTCTGTGGCAAAAAAAATTGAGTGATCAGATTAATGGAATTATATCTTTAAAAAAAATTTCTAGGAGAATATTTATATATGGTTTTATTTTCCTATTTTAAGATATCATATGTTCCAAATTTCATATCATTCACTTGAGTGAAGCAAAAGATATGAAGGTGAAAAGTTGACCTTATAGATAGATTGCAAAGGTTCCCATACTTAGTCAGATTTACACAAGGTAAAGTTTGATCAACTCTCAAAGAGATAAATAAAGTTAATTTGATCCAATATCTCAAGAATTATTGAGATGAGGACAAGTTTTAAAATTTTAATGTTGATCAAAGGTAAAGGATAAGGATCAAACAGTTCACGTGTATTCTTATAAATTGATCTAACGGCACAGGTGGAGTAAAAGTGATCAAAGTGAATATTGTTTAATGATATTAAAGGTCAAGATCCTTAAAATAATATAAATGATACATGATTAATATAAGCACTGAGGATACAAGATGATAACATAATGTTCAAGGTTTAACTATGACTGTTAGCATTTGAATATTTGAATTTTGCAAAGGGAAAAACTAGTGATCTATATTTTGTCCATAACTTTTGATCCAGGATGAATTTGAAGGTGATAAGAAAATAAAAGTTTAATAAGACTCCATGTAACATATAATTAATCTATTTATAAGTTATAAACATATATACAGTCAAAGAAATTGAGTTTCAAATTTGACAATATGTTTGACTATGTTGCAAGTGATCTGAGAAGGATGTTTGAGCTTGTGTTGACGTTGTTTTGATCTATCATGATGAATTATCTATTTTTTATTATTTTAGAATCCATGAGGATTATATTTATGCATTATTAATTTTTGAACAATCATATTTAGTATGAAAAATACCTAAGAATTTGATTATGTGTTTGTTCATGGCATCTTTTATTTAAGGCTACTATGTGAGTAGATTGAGCATATGTAAAGCTGAGAAAATATGACTATAATAACTTGAGGTTAATTAAGGGGACATAAGGAGTGGAAACATGTATTTTAAATTTGTCTTGTGTTCCTATTTTTCTTGATGAAGTGTTGAATGGGTGAATAGGTCTCCATGAGACCTATAAGAGATACAAGGGCCTATTTAAAAGGTGTAGCTACTTAAGGGTGATCCATGGGTGATTTGGCTAACCTATGTGGATTGTAAATAGATATGTATCAAATTTATATATTCATTAAGGTTTAAGTCATTATTTTTGGCCAACTAAGATGGTGATGATCATGAATTCTCTATAAATAGTGAAACCAAATGTGATGGTTTATAGACTTGAAAGTGGAATGTGTTTGTGAGAGTTATAGAGAAAAGCAGAGGAAGAGTGAATAGTAGATGATTTTATGAGTAGATAAGATTTATTAATATGTGTATGACATGTGGCTCATGTTTTTGATGTCACAATAGTCCTCTTACAAGTTGAGGATGAGAAAATAGGTATAGGGTGATCCAAAAGGATATTTTGGATGTTTTGAGTGTGCAGAGTTGAAGATAGTTGATATACTTTATATTTCCTTAAAATTTGTAGGAAATAAGTGTTCATGATATTTTTTTTCATATTTTTTATTTTGGTTTCTAAAAATATAAGGGGTTTCATCCTTCTTGCAAGATGAAACTTGTTAAAGGTCTAGTTGTTGTGGTAGCTCAGCTAGACAGGTGTAGTATCTCCTTGTGGGATTATAGTCTCACTAAAATAAGGGATGGTAGTTACTTGAGAAATTATATCTAGTCTAAATTAGTTATTTTTATTATAGGATAGTATTCCAATTTCAGGTTCCAGTGGGTTTTCTCCCCCAAGAGGGATTCCCACATATTTCATGTGTTATGTGCCTGATCTTGCCTTATCTCTCTTGTTCATTGATATGAATGATGTGTATGCTCAATGAATGATTATGGTAATTGATTAAGAGTTTTTAAAGGTCTAAAATTCAATTTGGATTATTTGATCTCACTAATTCACCCCCCCCCAATCATTGATTGTACTTCTAACAAATACCTATAACTAAGGATAATGGTAAAAATGACTAAGACAAAAGTTATATCTATTTATATTTAAACAAAAATAAAGATAAAAATAAAACATAAATGAACCTAACTTAACATCAAGCTACGAATAATCAAGAGTCAATTAGGAACAATAATGTTAAAAAAGCAAGTAAGAATATTTTAATAACATGAGATCAAGATATTCCCTAAATTGGCTTTACTAAGATCAATATTGTGATTTTTTCCTATACCAATGGTGTATGCTAGGGCTTCTAGTAGCTTAAAATTTTCCCCAATGATAGAAATGATTAAGGCAAGGGAGTAGGTGTTAGGTGATGGTGACATAGTGAGACTGGGGTAGCATGTGAATTCTATGGCAGAGGTGGATATTAGGAGGGCACAGATCAAGGCTAAATTTGGGAACACTTTGACAAAGTCAATCAAGGGTATTTTGGTGGACTCAAAGCTTTAGTCATCTTAAAAATCTTTGTTAAACTACTAATCTTAGTTTTTTGAAGATCTTTATATTTCCCTTTTGGATCAGGGTAGGGTTTCTTCAAATAAATTTATTACTGTTAATTTTGAAAATCAAGATTTGAAGGATGTTTTGGAAGGAGAAGAATGGTTTTCAAAAAGGGGTTTGGTCTACCATTTTGATAGGTTCTAGCCATCCCTGTCCTCCCTACATAAATGGATTTTTTATTCTTAGAGATCTTTGTTGGAAGATAATATGGAAATTTGTCCATGTGCCAAAGGTGTTTTTATTTTTAATTTTGATGCTTTCACTGATCGAAATAAGATTTTTCAAGATAAAATATGGAGCTTTGAAAATCACATTTTACTCATGAAACCCTAGACACTTGATTTTAACCCTTTGTCTAAAAATATTTCATTGTATCCTATGGGGCTAAGATTTCCATATCTTTCACTTCATTTATGGTCTAAAATGGGTCTTTCAATTATTAGCTCTACATTGGAGGTTTTCTTAAAAATTGATGATTCGTAATTGAATCTTCTTTGAACTACCTTTGCCATAATTTTGGTATGTCTATATATTTATTAGGATCTACCTATAATCATTGAATTGAAAGTGAAAAAATAGAAGAAGGTTTTAAACCCTCAATTTTGAAGTAATCCCCTTCAAATGTTAGAACTATTTTTAGGTTGGGCATATCTCTAATTCCTATCAAAAAGTTAAGCATAATCATGAATCTTCTTGGGGAAAGGAGGCTAATAATGAATAGTTACAAGTTATGGAAGATTTTCTATTTCATCTAAAAGAAGTGGGTTTAGATATTTTTAAAGGTAAAAATAAGGACAAGGTGAAATCAGTGGTAAAAACAACTCAAAATGGTGAGTCTATTGGTTATAAATTTAATAACGTTAATAAGTATGAAATTTTTAGAGGCACATATAAGGAAAGAAATGAAATTTTAAGTTTGAATTTAGTCAAATTGGGTGATGATGATGAATGGAAGATGGTAAAAAGTATAAAAAATAATGTCATATCCTTAGCCCTCCATCTAAGAGATCTATGAAGGATGAATAAACCAATCATGGATATTCAGTTTGATCAATTTGGTTCTTAAGTTGAAGTATTTTTTACTTCTAGTGAGTGAAACTTTTGGTCATCTAGGTGGATTTATTCTTTGATGATTATATCGATAAGCCAGGCTTATTATGTTTCTTGAAATAATATGTTATAAGGGCTAGAGACCTGTTAAAATCTCTAGCATTGATACCAAAAAAACATGACATCAAGATATAAATAATCAAGATCCATGTGGACTATCAAGATGTACTTGGAAAAATATAAGAACAAGATAAAATAACAAAATAAAATACCAAGAAGAAACAAGAAGAAAGCAAAAGAAAGAAATGAAGAGATAATAAATCACAACAAAACACCAATAAAAATCAAATAAACACACACAAACAAAAATAATGTGAGTGTAGTTTTAAAATAATTATTCAAAAACATGTAGTAGAGGTGTTGCTTTCTACAAAAATTTAACAAAAACAAGGACACAAAGTTATATCCAAGATGATAGGGAAAAAATGCAAAAAAATGGGGAAAGAGGAGAAAAGAAAGGGGGTGGTCGAACTCACTCTAGGTGTATGAGATAAGTGGATGTTGCCTACATAGTTCTATGGATTCATGGTCTAACATAAACTTCAGGTCAAATGTGGTTCTACTAGGAAGTGGGATAGAATAAAAAGGTGATGACCAAAAAGTATGATTAATGTGATAGATGAAATAGGGAAAATGAACTCAAAAAATGGTGAGTGTACAAATCAGAATGGTCTTGAAAAATGGCAAGCCAGTGGGATAAATAACAATGGTCTTGTAAAATAGCAAGAGTGTGTGATAATTACTTACAAAATAGCAAAAACAATGACACCATTATATACAAAAGTGTAAGACAATGTTTTTGTTCTTTTGGGGATCGTTCTCTAATGTTTTTGGTGTTTTTGGGATAAAATATGTACAAAAGGGAATCAACTAATCAAGGAGATGCTCATCCAAGAGTAGAAGTTTCAATAAAAACTAATCTAGATGCAATGGAACATACTCATAAATTAGTGAGAGTGAGGATACTATTAGAGCAATAATACCTACCAAATAGAAGTAAAATAAATAGAATAATGGGTAGCATGAAATAAAATATAAATAACCATATAGTAGGCAAAAACCATATGCTACAATATATATAGAGTAAAATTTTTACTCTACGTTGTATTTTGATTCTCAGTCACGCACTACAAGTTTGTTCCTACATACCTTGGTTGTGGTGACAGAGGTTTTGAAATAGAGCACGAGTTTGTTTCTTTTGATTCATTTTCTAAGTGTCAAAGTGCAGCAGAGGCTGCCAAGTGTCAATGTCTGAGCACAGGTTCTCTTTTCCCCTTTTTGTTTCCTTCATTTCATTTTACCTAAGTGTTGATTTCAAGTGGAAGCCACCAAGTGTCACTTTTTGAAACAAGGAACCAGCCAACTAGCGTCATCCGAGACACTTTTCATAACTTTCAGGAGGGTCACAGAATGTGCCACATATCCAATACCAACTCAGCGAAATGCACCACATGTCGACATCCGCATCCTATATCAGCACCCACATTTCTTCTATTTTTTGGCAAAAGGGTTTCAATAAGCTAAGCAGTAAGATCAATTGAAAAGTGCCAGGTGGCAATCGTGGAAGGCCCTGAACTACTTTTTCAAAATAAAGTGAAAGTCACCACGTGTCGGCATCCAAAAGATAGTTGGTTCAACGATTGGGTTCAATGCCTTGGTTCAACATTTTTGGGTTCAATACCTCAGTTAATGTGTAAATGGCATGTAGTGTTGAACTATTGAACCATTTTGGCTCATCAGGCAGTTCAAGGGAGTGTCCCAAAGACCAAAGGGGTCAAGTACCTTTTCAAATGGTAGAAAGGCATTGTTTCAATTTGTTTAAGTGCCAGGAACAGTGGAGGCCACCAAGTGTCACTTTTTGAGCCCCTTTCTACTCCATTCCCAAATAAAGTGGAAGACACCACCAATCCGTAGCAGGAGAAGTAGAAGATGCCACGTATCTTCCTAAGAATGGTGGAGGCCACCACGTGTCAACTTTTGAGAGATCATCTTCAAGTTTCATCACTGAATAAAAATTGTGGTGGGTCTTGGGTGTTATTTCAAAAGTCTATGGAATCTGCCACGTGTCACCATTCGTAGGAGCCTACTATGTGCTCTAAATAATTCTACAGCATAGCTAAAGAGAAGTAGAGAGAACCGTGTATCTTTGATAAATTAGGTGGAAAGTGCCAAGTGTCATTCTCTGGTGCCTCCTAAGTAATAAGGAGAATTTTAGTAATTTGACTAAGTGTCCTCTTCCATTTCAATAGAATAGAGTGTTTCGTGTATCTATTACTATAAAGCAAGATGGAGGGAAACTCGGTAGGAGTTATTTCTGGTAGATGGAGCAGTTCAGTGGGTAGATTTTTGGGGCATGCAAACATTAAAAGGGCCATTTGTTTATCTCCTATAAGCAGAGGAGAATGGACAATTGCGTGGCTAAGCAGGTGATGGAAATTTAGGTGCAAGAGGAGGTATTAGATGTGAATCAACACGCCACAGTTAAGGTAGCTGCCCTGCTCTAGCATGGCCCTTCTTGATAAGACTAGGATACATCTAAGGCATTGAAGGCACCATCTATTTTTCCCCTATGAGTTAAGGTTAGAGTAGAATTACATAGGAAAGGGGATGATATAAGGAGACATCTGAGGATATAAAAGAAGGGGATCAGTTTGTAAGGAGAGGATTCTATAGTTTATATTTTTCTAAAGTTTTTGACAAAGTAATATCATTTGCTTTTGTCTCATTTTTTTGAATTGTAGAGTTGATGTAACTGTGCATGTTTTTGTGCCTTTTATGTGGCTTAAAGAATTAAGAAGATTAAACACTATGCCTTTGTTGATATTATCTATGTCATTTACAAAAGGATTCTATACTATAGATTTTATAGAGTTGTGATTGGGATTGTCATTTGCTTTTGTCCCATTTTCTTGAGTCAGAAGGTCTACATAACTGTACGTGTTTTTGTGCCTCTTATGTGATTAGAAGATTCTTACAATAAGATTGAACACTACTATGCCTTGGTTGACATTTTATTTATCTCAAAAAAATAAGCCTCTATTATGAGCCTCTATTTCTATTATTTCAATCCTTTACATTGACCATGCACTTGTTTGCTCTTAAATGTAAATGAATCCTATATATAGTCTCACTGTGCTTAGGGTTAGGATCGAATTATATTCCAACACATTGCCATAGTTAGGTTCATTTCTTGCATTTGTGTTTTTGTTTAATTTTCTACCCCTTTTCCCACACTTGATACAAAAGAAGAGACCAACTTCAATAAAATCTAGAGGTTGTTTCAAGCCACAATATCCCACAGCTTGAAACGTCCCATTATTGATTGATTAGAATCAAGTGCAATTTTTGTCATCAATAGTTTTGGCATGCCAGGTGGGACAAACTTTGAAGTTTCTTTCAAGACCATATGAACTAAAGAGCTACAAGGAGTCAGAGATGTGGACCAGTCACCATATCAGAATCTGTTACAAATCTAGGTATTCTTTTACCACCTTTGGTAACAAGTCCAAGAAGAAGAACTAACCAGTTTTTATCAATACTAAATATGGGAGCCCCTGTACCCCCAAGAAATTATGCAAGTTAGAACATTGGTAGTCCTTTAATCCTCCTAACCCCACTAGCTATTTGGGATCCTATCCCAGTAAATGCTCTAAAAGCTCTACCCAAATTCAGTGGGCAAGACTCAAAAATGCCTGCGGAACATCTTCAAGATGTATCAGATGTATGTGCCATCCATGTTGTCACACAGCAAAATGTGGCCATAAGATTATTAGTAGCTTCTTTTAAGGGGAAGGCTTTAGAATGGTATCGGTCTTTGACCCCAAATACCATATATACATGGGACCAGCTTAGAGATATATTCTTTGAAAGATCTACAGAAAAAGGTGATAATTCTTCTTTGTTACAATAGTTAGTCACCATTCAAAGGGGACCAAAGGAGGACATGACTAACTTCAACACCAAATTTTAGAAAACTTGGGATAGAATCTTTGCTGCAGCTAAACTTCCACTTGGTATGGCCATAGTGTTTTATCTCAAAGCTTTGAATTCAGATATATCTATTATGATTCAGTCACTGGGAGGACACACTTTGCCAGGGGCTTATGAATATGTGATCAAAGCTAAGAATCATTTAATAGATGCAGGAAAGTTACCTCCAAGGCCTCCCATGTCTATGTTCCCAAAAATTTCCTTGCCCTTACCTCAAGAAGTTCTTAAAGCTGTAAGCCCACCTGTGTCTATGTGTACTTACCCTCCATCATCTGTGAAGCAACCGGTCGCTGCTCAGTCATCTGAGATGGATGATATCAAGAATATCCTAAGGACATTCTCTAATGAGCTGATTAATATAAAGAGGTAGCAAAATACTTTCCCTAAGCCCCCTTATCAAGGCTATCAAGTAAATAGATTTCCACCCCAACCAAACCAATATCAAGGCCCCCAAAAACAAATTCACCATCAACTAGCGAATCAATTAGTTGCAGTTCCCATGCCCTCACAGACAATCCCTCCCAACTTAAATAGGGAGATGGTTCCAGGACAAAATAATTATGTGGATGATAATAATTCTTGGAGTTTCCCTTGCAATGATTCTCATACACCTAGAGATTGTCTTAGGGGTAATCTACAATAAAGGGTGGCTGAGCAAAGAAGAATGGATGGTCAGTTTGCCAGTATCATTAACAATCAAGCCTATCAGTCTCCCAGTATGCAGAATTCAGTCCTAATGGCTTAGATGCAAGGAATATCCTTGCAACAAGAGGAATAAATAGCCCTAGAACATGTTTTATTCTCATGGATTGAAGATGAAGAAGCGGTCTTTTTGAACAAAGCATCTACCTCCCAAAGTCTGGTGGTGCAATTTGATTACTACACCAGATCAAAGAAGAGAATAGTGGAATAGCCCGAGTTTGTAAGTAATCAAGCCAAGAATAAACCTCCATCTCAAGGGCAAAGAAACACTATTGTTAGACAAGAAATGCCTCAGTCAGTGCAAGACCAGGGGATTCTTACCCAGATTCAATAAAAAGTGAGGTATCCTTATGCCCAAAAAGCTCAGTCTTTGGGACTGATCAATGTAGTGGATCAATTAAAAAAGACTCCAGCCCAGGTATTGATATGGGATATATTGGCTATTCCTAGATAGAAGACACTGTTACAAGAAGTTCTGCAAGGCCAAGCAAATCCCAAAGGTGTTGTTACCAAAGAAGGACCTACTAGAAAAGAAAAGCTCAAATGCACAGATCCTCAGTAGATAGTAGCCTTTGTGAATGATTTAACACAAGTAAATCCAAGTCAGAGCCTTTCCATTTAACTCTAATAGTTGGAAAGAAACTCTTGCATAATGTATTAATAGATTTAGGAGCTAGCACAATCGTGATGCCCAAGTAAATAGCTGATGCTTTGAAAATAAAATATGAACCCCTTGCAAAAGGAGTTATGCAACTAGATGGCAAAATAGTACAAACCATAGGGAGAATTAAACAACTCCCATTGAAATTATACACATGTCCCAACATAATTGTCAAACAAGATATAGTTGTCATAGATATACCTCATGTTTTGGTTTATGTTTATCCAGACACTTTCCAGTAAAAATAGGAGGGTATATGTCTCTTGACTAGTCTCACCTCATCCTGAGAACCAGATACAGTTCCAAGATGAAAATTTTATATGAACCACTATCCAAAGACCATATCACCAATGACCCAAGAACAAGATTAGAAGAAGATCATGCCATGTTAAATAAAGAAGAAATGATTTTTGTTGAAGAGTTAGGTGACTGGACTGACCATGATTAAGAAGAAGAAAACAACCAGTTGTTGGCTATGATGCATAATGACCCATATGGGAACTATGACTCTACTGGTTTGGGCACGTACATCATTTTTGATGAGGACCAAGCAATCCCAAATGTTATAAGGGAAGAGGCACCCACTACTCAAGAGTCAGAGATCTAGACTTTGAATTTTGATGGGGCTAGAAGTAAACATGGTGCTGGAGCAAGAATTTGTCTTACTGCTCCAAATGGTGATACAATTTTAAGGGATATCTTATTCCAATTTACTTACACTAATAATGATGCAGATTATGATCTCTAGTACATGGGCTCCTCTTAGCCAAGAAAAAGGGAATAAATGATCTAAAAGTGAAAGGAGATTCAAAATTAGTAGTAAAGCAAATTAGAGAAAAGGTAGCAGCCAAAAATGTGAGAATGAGATCCTACAAGCATAGGATTTGGGATTTGATAGAAGATTTTGAAGCTTTCAATATTGAGATAATCCTTAGAAGTCAAAACTTTGAAGTTGATAAGATGTCCCAGATTGGCTCACAGTTTAACCAAGCAACTAGCCTATTGGTTAATAATGAGTCAGTAAAAGTTATAGTGAGGCCGACCATTCCAGATAATGATGAGAATTGGCAAGTGTTTGAAAATGATGCTCAGGTAATCTCTTTCTTACAACAATCAGATGAGTTTGCTGATCAATTGCAAACCAAAATTGAAGAGGCATATGGTGATCAGATCATACAATTGAGGACTAATAAGCTCCCCAAGGTATTGATCACCTTAGAAAACTTGTTTGACCTAGAGGATGTAAGTCTGGAAAAGAAAAGGTTCCAAGTAGACAAAGCAGACTATTCTAAAATAGAGGTGAATGATGGGAAAAGGCTAAAAGTTGGGAATTCTACAACTCAAGAAGAGAAGGAAAGGCTAATTGAATTGTGCCAAAGATATGAAAGAGTCATAAGTTAGAGCTATGAAGACCTTCATGGATACAACAGAGACATTATCTAGCACACAATAGAATTGACTGAAGGGTCCAAGCCCATCAGACAAAAATAGAGGCCAGTAAATCTAAGGATTGAGCCTCTAATGGTAGATGAGTTGTAGAAACTTTTAGATTCTAAAATAATATTTCTAATCAAGCACTCAACTTGGGTATCAAATCTAGTACCAGTTAGAAAAAAATGGAGATGTAAGACTATGTGTAGATATCAGAGATCTAAATAGAGCATCTCTGAAAGACCACTACCCCTTGCCCTCCATGGAATAAATTTTGCAAACTATGGCTAGATCAAAGAGGTTTTCTTTATTAGATGGTTTCTCTAGATACAATTAGATTTGGTTGGCTAATGAAGATCAGTACAAAACTACTTTTACTACCAAATGGGGAACATTTACATATGCTAAGATGTCTTTTGGTCTATCGAATACAGGAGCCACCTTTCAAAGAGCTATGGATATAGCCT
Source organism: Torreya grandis (assembly GCA_037957365.1). Taxonomy (NCBI): domain Eukaryota; kingdom Viridiplantae; phylum Streptophyta; class Pinopsida; order Cupressales; family Taxaceae; genus Torreya; species Torreya grandis. The sequence continues at coordinate 898,705 of JARHVA010001780.1, forward strand.
TTGGGGAGCTTATAAATAAGATCATCCTAGTCTATCTGGATGACCTCACTATTTTCTCAAAAAATCTTGATGATCATTTTGACCATTTAGAATCTGTCTTCAAGAAATGTCAAGATTTTGGGATATCATTGAATCTCAAGAAATGCATCTTTGTTGTACCTTAGGGAAAATTTTTGGGGCATATAGTATCTAAAGAAGGAGTTTTTATAGATCCCAAGAGGATCACAGCTATAATGAACCTACCTCTTCTAGTAAATAAAAGGGCAATTCAATCCTTTTTAGGGAAGATCAATTTCGTTAGTAAATTCATATCTGATTTTACAAGCTTGGTAAGACCAATAACACTCTTGCTAAAGAAAGACTTGGTCTTCAAATAGACTACAGAAGGAAGGCAAGCCTTTGAAGAGGTCAAGAAAGCTATCTTAGCAGCCGCAATGCTTAAAAACCCAAATTTTTCCAAGCCCTTCGTAATGTATGTCTATGAAGGAGAGTCAAGTATTGTTGATGTCTTGACTCAAAAGAATGACAGGCTGGAGGGGGAACACTCAATAGCCTTTTTCTCAAGAACCTTCAGGGATTATGAGACCAAGTATAATTTTATGGAAAGACAAGCCTATGCCATGGTAAAAGCCCTCAAGAAATTTAGGCATATGATATCAAGGAACAAAATTTTGATACTTGTAGCTCACCCAAGTGTCAAGGAATACATCATTGAGGGGGAAATTACTAAGAAAAGAGCCAATTGGATCACTAAGATCCTTAAATATGATGTAGAGGTCAAACCCACCAAGCTAGTTAGAGGCAAGGGGCTATGCCAATATATAACCCAAGATCTTGAAAAGATGTTACCTGAGGGAGCAGATTCAGAAGGAGAGACAGAGACAGTGCTAAAATTATAAGAGGTTAATCAAGAATCCTGGGTCACAAGCAAGATTCAATTTATGAAAAATTGGATTTATCTAAGAGAACTCCCTCAAAATAAGAGGAGATATTATAGGATATAGGGAGTTCATTTTGTTTTAATTGAACAAGTCCTTTTCAAAAGAAATTTTGATGGAAAATTGTTAAGATGTGTAGAACAGGCCAAATCTAAGAGAATACTACATGAAATGCATCATGGAATATCAGGGGGCATTTTTCTGCAAAGACTACAGCCATAAAGATAAGTGAGGCAGGATATTTCTAGCCTACTTTATTTATAGATTGTTATTAGCTAGTTAGAAAATGTCAATTTTGCCAATATTATATGGGGATGAGGAGGAATGCAGCCATTTCCCTTAGTCCTATAATTATGGATGAACCTTTCACTCAATGGGGTCTCGACTTCATTAAAATGATAAATCCAGTGTCCAGTATAGGTCACAAATGGATATTAACTGCCATAGACTATTTTACTAGATGGACCGAGGCAATCCCACTTAAGGAAGCAATGGAGAATGTGATCCTAGATTTTCTAGGGAGTATCACTACCCATTTTGGGCTCCTCGCACCATAATTTCAAACAATGCTAAGGCATTCTTGGGGTCTAAAGTATCTGACTTTGACTTGAAATAGGGAATATATCTGAAGACTTCATCTAACTATTACCCTCAAGGTAATGGTCTAGCAGAATCAACCAACAAGAACCTGATAAGACTCATCCAAAGAGTAGGGGTTGATCATCACAAAGAGTGGCATAAAGTGCTTAATCTAACACTATGGGCTGATAGAATCACACCTAAGTAGGTGATCAAAATTTCCCCATATGAATTGGTATATGGAAAGTCTATTGTGATTCCCCTAAGCTTGGAAATCCCTGCTCTCCAGCTAATCAAACAAATTGAGATTGAAGAAAATGGCCCCATGCAGGTTAGACTCACAAAAAATTTGGAAGTTCAGGAGAAGAGGGATACAACCCATGATTCATTGATTAAGCATCAAAGAATGGTTAAGAACTATTTTAATAAAAGGACTTCAAATCCTAATTTTGAAGTAGGCTCAATTATTTTGAAATAGAATGCAAGGGCCGCCAAGCCGAGTCAGCATACCAAATTTGAAGCATTATGGACTAGCCCGTATAAGATTCATGCATGTAAGCAAAAGAATTCATTCGAGCTAGAGTCGATGGAAGGAGAACCTGAAGAGATTCTTGTAAATGGAATCTATTTGAAGCATTTCAATTGACTTGGGTCTCTAATGTATTATAGTTAAATAATTTCCCTTTCTCACATTATTTTTTCATTATTTTCCCACTTAAATAAGTTTTTTTTTTAAACACATGTCGACGGCTCTTTTGAGGCTGTAAGCTTTGTAATTTTGATCTAGCAAAAGGTGGAGTTTTATTTTTGAGCAGGTTCAAAAGTCCTGGGGGTTGCTAGTAACTATAGAGTAAAATTTTTACTCTAAGTTGTATTCTGATTCTCAATCACACACTACAAGTTTTTTCCTACATACTTTAGTTATGGCAGCAAAGGTTTTGAAATAGAGCACAGGTTTGTTTCTTTTGATTCATTTTCCATCTAAGTGTCAAAGTGTAGTAGAGGCTGCCAAGTGTCAATGTCTGAGCATGGGTTCTCTTCTCCCCTTTTTGTTTCCTTCATTTCATTTTGCCTAAGTGTTGATTTTGAGTGAAAGCCACCAAGTGTCACTTTTTGAAACATGAAACCAACCAACTGGCATCATCTAAGACACTTTTCATAACTTTTAGGAGGGCCATGGAATGTGCCACGTATCCAATAGCAACTCAGCAGAATGCACCACATGTTGACATATGTGTCTCATATCAACACCCATGTTTCTTCTATTTTTTGGTGAAAGGGTTTCAATAAGCTAAACAGCAGGATCAAGCAGAAAGTGCTAGGTGGTAGTCATGGAAGGTCCTAAACTACTTTTTCAAAATAAAGTAGAAGTCACCACGTGTCGGCATCTAAAAGACAATTGGTTTAATGACTAGGTTCAATGCCTTAGTTCAATGTTTTTGGGTTCAATACCTCGATTAATGTGTAAATGGCATGTAGTGTTGAACCATTGAACCATTTTGGTTCATCGAGCAGTTCAAGGGAGTGTCCCAAAGACCAAAGGGGTCAAGTACCTTTTCAAATGGTATAAAGGTGTCATTTTAATTTGTTTAAGTGCTAGGAATAGTGGAGGACACCAAGTGTCACTTTTTGAGCCCCTTTCCACTCCATTCCCAAATAAAGTGGAAGACACCACCAACCCCTAGCAGGAAAAATGAAAGACACCACATATCTTCCTGAGAATGGTGGAGGCAGCCATGTGTCAACTTCTGAGAGATCATCTTCAAGTTTCATCACTAAATAAAAATTGTGGTGGGTCCTGGGTGTTATTTCAAAAGTCTACAGAAGCTGCCAAGTGTCACCATCTGTAGGAGCCTAATATGTGCCTCAAATAATTCTACACCATAGCTAAAGAGAAGCAAAGAGAGCCATGTGTCTTCAATAAATTAGGCAAAAAGCACCAAGTGTCATTCTCTAGTGCCTCCTAAGTAATAAGGAGAATTTCAATAATTTGACTAAGTGTCCTCTTCTATTTCAATAAAATAGAGTGTTCTGTGTATCTGTTGCCACAAAGTAAGATGGAGGGAAACTCAGCAGGAGTTATTTCTAGTAGATGGAGCAGTTCACTGGGTAGATTTTTGGGGCCTATAAACATTAAAAGGCTGGTCTATTTGTCCCCTATAAGCAGAGGAGAATGGACAGTTGTGCGGCTAAGCAGGTGATGGAAATTCAAGTGTGAGAAGAGGTATTATACTTGAATCAATGCAACGCAGTCAGGGCATCTGCCCCACTCCAGCATGGCCCTTCCTAATAAGACTAGGATACATCCAAAGCATTGAAGGCATTGTCTATTTGTCCCCTATGAGTTAAGGGTAGAGTAGAATTATTTGGGAAAGGGGATGATAGAAGGAGACATCTGAGGCTATAAAATAAGGGATCTGTTTACAAGGAGAGGATTTTATAGTTTAGATTTTTCTAGAGTTTTCAACTAAGTAATATCATTTGCATTTGTCTCATTTTCTTGAATTGTAGATTTGATGTAATTGTGCATGTTTCTGTGCCTTTTATGTGGCTTAAAGAATTAATAAGATTGAACACTATGCCTTTGTTGATATTATCTGTGTCATTTGCAAAAGGATTCTATACTGTAAATTTTCTAGAGTTGTGATTGGGAATGTCATTTGCTTTTGGCCCATTTTCTTGAGTCAAAAGTTCTACATAACTGTACGTGTTTCTACGCCTCTTATGTGATTGGAAAATTCTTACAAGAAGATTGAACACTACGCCTTAGTTGACATTTTTTGTATCTTAGCAAAATAAGCCTCTGTTATGAGCCTCTGTTTCTATTATTTCAATCCTTTACATTGATCATGCACTTATTTGCTCTTAAATGTAAATGAATCCTATATATAGTCTCACTGTGCTCAAGGTTAGGATCAAATTATATTCAGGCACATCACCATAGTTAGGTTTATTTCTTGCATTTGCATTTTTGTTTAATTTTCTACCCCTTTTCCCATACTTGATATAAAAGAAGAGACCAGCTTCTCTAAAATCTAGAGGTTGTTTCAAGCGGCAATATCCCATAGCTTGAAACTTCCCATTGTTGATTGATTAGAATCAAGCGTAATTTTTGTCATCAACAATATCCATGTTCACTTGTCTATAAAAGAAGCTACAAAATATTATTCTCACTAAACTTCTTGTTATAATTGGCATTGATTATGTTCATAGTGCCTATGAGTCATAATTAAGATCATGATTGGACAAGAGATAATAAAAGTGTTAAGGTTACAATATCCCAAAACATGAAAAGAATGTGGTTCTCAAAGAGAATGGTCCAAAATGAATAGGGTCCAAAAAAGGATGGTCTAGGGTGGGATAAAATGTGTTCAAACTGCCAATGGTCTAAAGCTTTCACTGTCCAGATTCATGAAAATAATATGGTTCTTGAAATAATGATCTAGGGTAGGTCAAATAATATGGTTCGTGAAAGGATGATCCAAGATATAATGGTAGGATAAAATACTTTAACACAAGTTATCCCCAAGTAAGAGGTCTTGTAGAGAATGGTTCAAAGTTGTCAAGTATAGAACCTATTGAGATGCACAATGTTCATGGGCTCTGGAAGTTCTTCACCATTTGGAGTTGCTAGGCTATATTCCCCCGATGCATTATTTTTTGTAATAACATATGGTCCCAACCAATTAGGTTGAAACTTGCCCTTTTTCTTGCATTTAACATTTGTGTTATTTTGGTTCTCTTTCAAGACCAAATCACCAATCTCAAACTCTTGAGGGAGAATTCACTTATTGTAGCTTATCTGTAATCTACTTTGATAGGCATGAAAGTTTTCTAGGGCAGTCAAACACTTATCATCAAGAAGTTCTAATTCTTAAAACCCTGAGACTTTATATTCTTTGCCATCCTCAATATGCTCCAAAGATACTCACAATAAAGGAAGCTCAATCTTAATTGGGATAATATCTTTTTTGCCATAAACAAGGGAGTATGGAGTGGCTCTTATGGGGGTTCAATAACTGGTTCGATAATCCCAATGGGTAGGAAAGATTTTCAAGTGTTAGTTATGGCTAGCATCATTGATAATCTTCTTTAAAATGGCTACAATGGTCTTGTTTGATGACTAGACTTATTCATTTCCTTGTGGGTTATATGGTGTGAATTTATTGTGCTTTATTTTAAATTTTGCACAAAGTTCTTTTACATCTCTATTTATAAAGGATCTGCCATTATCAGATATAATGCATGCTAGAATGCCATTTCAATAGAAGACATGGTAATGAATGAACTTAGATATCTATTTCTTGATAGCATAAGTGATAGGAATGGATTCAATCCACTTAATAAAATACTAAGTAGTAGTTAAAATGTGCTTATGGCCATCTAAAGATGTTAGGTTTATTTTCCCAATGAGATCGATGTCCTACGTAGAAAATGGCCATGGCGTTGTAATCGATTGTAATGGTAAGAAATGTGCATGTATCATTTTTCCATGTTTTTGATAAGGAACACACTTCTTCACATAATTGCAATCATATATCTCCATTTTTGGCCAATAATAACATGTTCTAAGGAGATTTTTAACTAAGACTAAACCATTAGTGTGGGCCCCACACATTCCAATATGAACCTCCTTAAGCGCTAGCTTAGATCCTCCTAAAGATAAATAGCAAAGTAGCGTTCCATCATAGCCTTTATGATAAAGAATGTTTTCAAAGAGGTTATAATGGGCTAAACATTGAAGGAACAATGTATGTTAGTTATTGGATAAGTCAGGTGGAAAAACATGATCATGGAAAAATTATAATAGTCTTAATACCAAGGAAGTTCAAGTGGGGGATTGGGACCAGTAATGGCACATACCCTTTCTGAATCTAGCATAATATGTGTAGGTTGAAGAAGGTTTTCAATCAAAAAATGATACTCTTTAGCACTACTATCAATCTATATCATTAACCCAATTATCACCATTGCATTGGCATATCTATTATTGGCCCTTGGTACTTGTTCAAAATTTAGAGATTTAAAATGAACTTTGAGATTATCCACGATTTACTTGTAAGGAACAAACTTGTCATCTCTAGTTTGATACTGAGTTTGATTGATGATCAATTTTTAATCCCCATAAACCATTAAGTGTTAAATATCCCATCATATGGTAAGATGTAGTCCTAAAATATGTGCCTCATACTTGACCATATTGCTGGTACAATGAAAATTAATATAAAACACTTTAGGAATAAAATATCCTTATAGTGTAATTAAATAAATGTCAGCTCTAGATCCATGATAAGTGAAGGAACCATCAAAATATAGCTTCCATTGTTCATGTTCATGTTCATGTTGTACTTCTTTTAATATCATGATAGAATCATTTGGAAATTTGAATCTAAGTGGTTGAGTTTCTATAATAGGGGTTTCTATAAGTTGATCAGCAATAACCTACCCCTTGATAGATTTTTAATTCTGATACTCAACATCAAACTTGCTTAAGAGCATGACCCATTTAGCCATATGTCCTATGATAGCTACTTTAGATAATAAAAATTTGAGAAGATCCACCTTAGTGATGATAATTATTTTGGGAATCAAACACCATAGCTAAACATGCCTTCTCAATAGGTGTATAATTATATTCATAATCCACTAGAGTGTGGATTAAATAATAGACTGTATGTTTTTTACTTCATCATCATGTTAGGCCAAAATTTCTCCTAGTTCATGTTCAATCACTGATATGTAAAGAAGCAATGGTTGTCTAGGTATTGGTGGTCTCAAAATCGATGGGTTGGCCAAATATGAGTAAATGGGTGGCACTTATTGTCCAAGTTAAAATAACCTACAAATAGATTGGATCTTTCCTTGTAGGCTTCGGATCTATTTAATATTTGAAGGTAGAGGCATTTCAACAATAGCCTTAACCTTAGAAAGGTTAACTTTGATCCCACTTTGTGATATAATGAACCCTACCAATTTCCCTAAAGTGACTCTAAAGACACACTTCTTAGGATTTAGGCAGACTTTATATTCATGAATCCTCTAAAATATTATTTGTAAAATGTCAAGATGTCAGGCATGTGTTCTTAATTTTTCTAGTATATCATCAACATAGTACTCAACAATATCATGCATCATGTCATGAAAGATGATAGTCATGGCATGTTGATATGTGCCTCTAACATTCTTCAAGCCAAATGGTAAGACATGGTAATAAAATGTTCCCCATAGAGTGGTGAATGTAGTCTTATGTTGATCTTCTTGGGATATTTTTAACTAATTACACCCAAAAAATTCATCCATGAGGGACAGCATCTCGTACCCAGTAGTATAATTAAGAATCATATCGATGTTGAGTGTTTCTCTCAATTTCATTTTATTTTCTAGTTAAAAAATAAGTAAGAAACTAAATTTGAGTATGGTAGAAGAACCTATTTGTTTGTGTGCACATGATCCAAATGATTGTGAAGATCTCCTCTTTATCTTGGGAATAATGACCTATAGATGAGAAAACATTAATGCAAATGGGTTGTTAGATGGATAGCAAGGTGGATTGCCTAGCATGAGCTAGATCCAAGAAGTGTGAGCTTACTAGGATGTTATTAATCCACACTCTTAAAATAGTTAAGTTGAAATAAATAAAGATGAAATACTTGCATCAAATGATATAAAAGACTAAAAGGGAATGCAATAAGAAATAAATGCTTGATAAGGAAAATAGACTAATTATAACAATAAGCAAATCAATACTAATGCTAAATACATTAGGTTGGGTTCAAACAATAGGTGGGGACTCCATGAAGAGGCAAAAATATATAAAATTGAATTTGGTTGAGGGTAAGTAGGTGGAAATAGCTTGTTATTATTTCCTACCATAATGACCATCAGTGGTTAAGGTGACCATCAGTAGTTGGGTAATGATCAGCGGCTGAAGGTGACAATCGATGGTCAAGATGACCATCGATGGTTGATGTGGGTTCTATGAAGTGTTGTAAAAAGCTTGGGATAATAAGGTTAGTGATAAAGCAATAGATTGTTAAAGGTTTGGTTAGTGATAGGAGGTTAGAAGATGTAATGTAGAAGGGTCTAGGTAAAAAACTAATTAATCAAAACTTGAAAACTAGAAATATACTTAACTAATTATTTGGTTGTTGATAGTTGATCCCAAAGTGATTTTGGTAGAGTAACCACACTTTTATTGAAGAATAATTTTTTTAGAGGTGTGGGTCTCTATCATAGTTTCTAACTTGTTGGAGGGAAGACCTATAAAGAAGTTTTTTATGCTAGAAGCTCCTAATGATTATTGGTTGATATCTTGATTACTAAATTCCTAGCTCTCTAGATGATCAATCCTTTTTTCACCTCCTTTTCCTCTCTTTTATAGGTAAAAGAGATGGAGGTGTAAGTCTAGAAGGGGTGAAGCTCATTACACAAATTTAATTATTGATATATTAGCTTGCTACATGAATTAAATTTTGATGTGTTTAGGTTCGCACATGGACCAAGTTTGAGTTCTCAAATGTAGGGACCTGACCATTGATGGTCAGGGTGATTGTTCATGGTCATGATGACCATTGAGGATCAATTTTTAAAGGTCAAGTTTGGTGAAAAAGGTAGGTTACTGAGTTAGTTTAACTATTTAACTAACTTGACTTAGGGTCATGGTCAAAGGCTGGGTAATGGTCTGATCTAGGGGTGTTTCAACATCTAGAACCATCATGTGTAGTTTTGTAGTGTCTACATTGGGTAGAGAAAACCCATCTTTAGGGCATGTTTTATTTGAATCTCTAAAATCTATACAAAGATGTATACCCTATGGATTTTTGCTGATTGGAACTATGTTTGATATCCATTTGAAATATTCTAGTGGTCTGAAGAAGCCTAATCCTAATAAATTCTCCAATTTGGATTTTACCAAAAGAATGATGCATGGATGCATCTTTCTCAATTTTTATTTAACTAGATTGAAATCTATATGAATAAAAATTCTATGCACTACCAAGTGAGGGTCTAAGCTTGGCATGTCTGAATATACCCATAGAAAAATATCAATGAAATCCATCAAAATGGATATAATGTGTTCACATTGTGCTTTATTAAGGGAAGCTCCAAGATAAATAATTTTTGGATCATCATATGTTCCCAAGTTCACTTCAACAATGTTCTCTACAAGAAGAGTGGATCCATCTTCAAGAATTGTAGGCAAGGTGTGATCCTGATCATCTTCTTTTGATATAGTTTATTGTTGCTCCTCTAAAAGCTATAGATAATGTGAGAAATCTAAATCTACCATCTCAAGTAATGGCCAAGTACTAAAAAACTTAGGAAACTCAAAAGTGAGATGCTCAAACATTAGTTGTTATTCTGACAAGATGCTTGTATTGGCTATAGATCTAGGACTTGATGGACGTTGAGCATCCTTTTAGGATGAGAAAAATTTCCCATCCAAGAGTGCTTAAAATAAGTTTTCGCTCAAGGGATTATCTTTTTCTCTACTTTTTCCCTGATCAATGATCACCTTAAAGAGGTTTTCACCTAAATATCTTGATGTTTAATCTTTGTTATGACCAATAAAGTTTGCCTACTCTCCAAAATAGGTATAAAGATATAATAAAAAATTAAATCTTTATTTATGATCACCAATTAGTAATCTATCTCTTAGGTTGCATGTATTCTACAATTGAATCTTCATTCTAGAATTCATATAGGCATATGAATGAATTTTTTTGGTCCCGATCAATGGGTTTAGGACGGCAAAGACATAGGGAATAATGAGGTGTTATGGTTATAATGGCATTTTTATCACATAAATCCAAGTTAGGAAGCTCATCAAAAAGGCTATAATGGGATGCTACATTGCTACTAGAAGCCTTATCTCTATTTGATTTAGAAGAATCACTACCAAAATTCATGAGGTCACCCATAGGTGGTATGAATCTAAGACCATGATTCAAATTAGGTACTCTAGATGATAAAGGTTCTAGGATTCCTTGCACTCATGGGCCAAGGATTTTTCATGATCCTATTAAGGATAGGATATTTTGGATTATGAAAGCAATTAGTGATGTCATCAAAATATAACCAGACTCCTTTATTAAAAGCCTCTCAATCCTATTTTGGAAAAGTAGAAGGTACAAATACCATATGTGGTTTTCATTGTTCTTTCTTTTGTTTCCAGATCAAGTTAGGTCTGTTAGGGATCCTAGAAGTTTTGGGTTTACCAAATTTTTTGGGAGATATCAAAAACTTAGTAACATGGAAGGAATCTTTAAGATGGTATGTGAAAATGCCCACATCTTCTATAATAACCTATTTTGTGAGAGTTGTGGGAAATGGATCATCCAAAGTGGAATCAAGGTCACTAGGGTTGATATAATTGGATGGTGGTGGATGTGAAACTATCTCCTTGTTCTTCTTTGTAATGAATTAAAAACTAGATAATAGTTATAATTGTGGCACTTACCCTCAAAATGTTTGCAATACTAATAAGTTTGTAGATCATCAGGAATAATAACCTTGATCCCATCATGGGGAAACTTAAGGCACTAATGAAAGGTGGATGGAATAGCTTGTACTTCATGGATCCAAGGATGACTAAGAAGTGTGTTATAAGGTAGCTCAATGTCCATAATATGTAACAATGTGTGGTAGGAAATAGACCCAATAATGATAGATAAATAAATGATACCAAAATACTCCCTCTTGTCATTTTTGTAAGCCTTTATGGTGATTGTCTCTAGCTGGATGTCCTTCATAGTGTAGCCCAACATATATACCAGTTTGAGGGACACTATGTTTAGCCCTAAAATATTGTCTATAAGAACCTACTTGATCTTATGGTTTTTAATGATGACCTCAATATACATTGGGTTATTATGTCTCAGACGTAAGGTGGACATGTATTTTTGATCAAATGTGAGCTATTGAAACAAAGACAAATGTCCCACTAGTGTTTAGAACTATTCAAGATTAAAATCCTTTGGAACAGTTGATTCTTATAAAAGACTATTCAAAATACTTCTATAGAATTCAGCTTTACATAAGAGATCCAAAATGGAAATTTATGTAGGGTTTTTACTCAATTAGTCTGATAGACTATAAGGATTTTAAATATTCAAAAAAAATGGCTTGACCTTGGCTAGCACAGTATTCAAATTTTGATTTGAAGGCACAATATTCACATTGGGTTTAGTAAAAGAAGGCAAAGGGTACTAAAGGGTAACTCATGAGCATCTAGTTATGATTACTCAATCTAGAGGTGGCAAGGAGCCATTATAATTAGAGGATAAAGGCAAAGGTCCTTAGAGGGTGACTCACAGGTATCTAGTTACATCAGAGAAATTACAAGTTTATGAGGAGCCATTGTAATTAGAGGAAGGGTGTTGTCCATAAATAGTAACTCGTGCAAATGGATTCATAAGAGAATTAGGTGAACTCAACATGTCATTACTAAAGGGAGAGGGTGTTGACCCTATAATAATGAGTCTTATACTATGAGGATCATGACATAGTTCATGATATTTAATAGTAAAATTAGTAATGTGGGTTGCAAAAATGCATCCCATGGTGTTGTTATAGTTTTAAGTCATGTTATTGTAACCCAAGTTGTTAGCATGGGTATTATGATCCTAATTATGATCATGTTGATTATGATTTTGACTCTAATTTTGGTTTTAATTCTAACACTGATTTAATCCTTGGATTTGATTATTCCTTGGTGGTTGTTGATTATGCCAAAGAAATAGATCTTAGTAGATTCACATATCCTGATTAGTGCTCTATGAAATAAGCTTGATCTCAACTTCACCACTCTCAATCAAATCTTTAATAAGTTACCATAATTGGATGTAATGATAAGCACTATGACCAACAAAATGATGGAAGTTTCACCATTCATTACATTTGTACCAATCTGGCTTTGGTTGATCTATAGGAAATGGCCTTGGTACCAACCATACAATTAGGTTAGCTACTATGAGATTTTAGAATACTATCTCAATAGGCTCTCCCAATTTGTTGAAGACTCTGAATTGATTATGAAATATCCTCTATGGAGATTGTCTTTGAAAATTGGTTGGTGGATTAGGGGGAGCTAATTTCATATTTGGAGATGGTAGGGCCTACACCATTTGTATGTGTCTTATTTTATTTTTTACATTCCCTACCATATTCTTATTCTTATTGAAACCCTTAAGCTTCTCTTCACATCCACTTGAACCAGTGATTGGGTTTAATTTGATGTTTGACATTGTGCAAAAATCTTGACAAGGCCTTTTGCAATAAGTGCCTTCTTAAGATGCACATCCTTGTCTATGATGTTTCAAATGAATTGCATAAGCAAGTCATAGATTTTGTGTGACCTCAAGGTGTATGCTCTATGAAAATATGTCCACCAACTATTTTTATATAAAATTATGTTGAAAATGACCAACTAATATTCTATATCTCTATAAATATGTTATAAATCTTTCTCCATCACATTGTTTGGCTTTGCACAAGTCAACAATGGTCAATTCATGCTCACTTATATATGAGAAGTAGTTTACAAAAATTTTACATAAGTTATTTCAATCCACAATCAATCCCTTAGGTAACTTAAGTAGCCAATCTAGATCTTATCCTGCTAAACTTTGTAGAAATAAATGAAGCAAATAAATGCTACTATAAGCATCCTATTGGCATAACACAATTTTTCTCATCCCTTTTGACATGGTTCATAGGCAATTTGGATTGATATAGGGGATTTTAGGTCCATTCTTAAGGTATAGGTGAGAGGATGCCAAGTTTTTGCTTCTAGATCCACAACCAGTGGGGATGGTTCTTGAATATGAGGAACTACCCACCAGAGTAAAAATTGATGATGTAGATTTTTTTTTATGGCTACATAGTGTGGTATCAAGCCCTATATGTAGTGATAAATTTTGGATGGGATGATGGGGAAAATTATCCCATAGATGTGGACCCAAATAGTGGGGGTCTATACATATAGGTCCAGGGGGTGGTCCTAATAGATAGGTAGGAGTGGTACTAACCACTGTAAAGGCACAATTCATAACTTTATATGGGAATATGGCTATAGTATAAGACTAGGATGCCATATTATAAGTTCAACTAGCCACTATAATATGTGAGAGAAACCAGGCTAGGGCTACACTAGTTCAGGTCACCTAAGAGTGAGATGTTCTGAGATAGACTATAAGAGCAAAAATAGTAGTAGTAGGGACCATTTATATGTAGAGGTATATAGCCATAATATAGGAGTTGTGGTATTATGAAGTGATAGTCTTCACACACTATCCAATGGAGCCCTGATGGGGTGAGTATAAGGCTAGCTTAAAACGTGGTGCTAGTTTAGTGATACTAGGTCAGTGGGTTGCATCTATAGTAGGACAAGAAGGCACCTCAAGGGGGAAAGCACTAGATGGGAGTGGTTCGCTAGGGGAATAGGTTATGATATGTGTAGGTGTATATGATTTGTATATCAGCCTACAAGTTGATACAGTGAGATGTATATGTTTTGAGAGAGATATATATATACATTATTACATATACTATTTTATTTTGATGAGACATGATGCATATGATGTGATGATGATATATAGATGTTATTTTATGGTTCATGGTTCATAGTTTTTATGTTTATAGTTTATGATTATTATTCTTATGAGATGTAGACTCACTAGCTTAGGCATGTGATGATTATGGATGATGTTTATGATAAGTGGTTATACTTGATTATGATGATGTGATGCTTTATTTATATATGGACATGATTTTTTTATTATTGCTATGATCATGGATATGTGATGTGGTTTATTTTGTTGATTATGATTTTTTGATTATGGTTATGATCATTTATATGTGGTGTGGTTATTATTATGGATGTGATGTTTATGATTTATATTTTTTATTGATGATAGAACATAAAGTAAGTTAGCTAACAAAACTAGATATGGGAAAAGAGATGAAAAATATGAGAGTTAAGTCTACGTGATACATGAACCAATTATGAGAGGGTTTGGAAAAGGCGTGATGTTTTTTTGTTGGTAAGGAGTAAAAAAACCCAAAGTTAGATTGGCTTAAGGGACATAAGCCTTTCAAATTTTTTGCATTAGCATGCATTGGTTGGTAAAAAGATGTCTTGATCACATCATGTCAAGTAAGCTCATGAATCCCTTGATTTATAGATGGTACAAAGGGGAGATAAGTGATAGGTGGTGTGAAGGGTAGTGTAACCTCTTATGGGTTGGTTTGCCCCTTCTATAGGTGACCTAAGGACCATAATAGACAAGTCCATGTTTTAATGTAGGGTGTAGGCTAATCAATGCAAGAAGTCTACTAATACTATATATGAACGTTGATTGTAGCTTTATTAGGATATTTTTTTCTTCATTTTTATAGGGGGTCATGTTATTGCTTTGTTTTGATAGGTTTGTCAAGATGATTGATGTGGGAAGCTTCAAATGATTACTTTGACAGATTTGACTTATCCACCCTTCAAGGTAGAGGTATAAGTTTGGATTCATTCATCTTGGTATCTATCCTTCAAGGGAGTAGTCTATCTTTTAAGAAATTTAGGTTTCGTTTAGTTTTCCTTCAAGAGAGTAGTATGTATGCTAGAAATATCTGACCCAAGTGATATTTAGGTATCCCAAATTATTTTGATTCTAGGTTAGACATGGACAAGTCTATATAGGATTAGAGGTTTAAATTTATGAGAGAAAAACCTATAGCACAATAAATTTAATGATAGGTGAAAGGGGTGGATTTGAGAGATAATGACCATGGGAATCCATCTGATTAAGAATGATCATATCCATGAGAACCATGCCATGGGTAGAGTCATGGTACCTATATTTAGGATTAGGCTATGATTGTTATGGTTAATCACATGGTTATATGTTGTAATCATTTGTCCTCAAAGGGATGGGATGAAGGTATGAGGAAGGTGAAAATATTGTAAATCAAGGGATGAGCTTAAGTTAAACAAAAGGTGAGTTTGATCCTTGTTTAACAAAAGAAAGGACATAGGTGCAAAGTATTGAGAGGCTCAGGTTCTAATTTTCCTTCAAGAAAAGACAAATGATAAGCTCATGATCTATACTCGTGGGTTATGATGTAGGGTCCAAGCCAATTGAAATGAAACTTGCCTCACTTACATTTTTCCATATTGGTCACATGTTGATTTTCCTTCAGGATAAGATCTCTAATGTTTAATTCTTGTTCTTTTAGGTAATTGTTATAGGTGCACTTGAATCTCTCTTGATATACATGAATATGGTTAAGCACATCTAGGTAATGTTCATCAAATAGTTCAAGTCATGCTAGACACTCTTCATGATAGTCACCCTCAAAAATGATGTCCTATAAGGATATGTGAAGGGAGAGAATTTGGACATCAACAGGCAAGACCACCTCTACTTCAAAGATGATAAAGAAAGGGGTAGCACCCATGGAGGTTTGAAGGCTAGTATGATAGGCCCATAAAGTGAAGGTGATGTGTAAATGTTAATCCTGACTAGAAGTATTGACCATTTTGATTAACATCTTGTTGAGGGTTTTGTTATATGCTTCCACCTGTCTATTTTATTATGGATAATAAAGCAAGGAAAATCTTAACTTGATGCCAAATGCATCACAAAGACTTAGAATTTCTTGTTTTTGAAACACTTACCATAATCAATGATGATCTTATGAGGCACACCAAAATGGTAAATGATATGATGATTGATGAAGTCAACTATCTTTTTAGCTTTAGTCAAAATGAGAAGAATAGTCTCCACCCACTGGGTGAAATAATTGGTGGCGATGTTGATGGAGTGGTGCTACTATGAAGAATGAGGATTGATTTCCCCAATGAGATCTAGTCCCCATTGTGAGAAGGGCCAAAATTAATTGGATACTTGAAGGCCATAGGTTGGCATGTGTTGTAAATTGGTGTGTTGTTGACATTTAACACACCTTTTCATGTAATCACAACAATCTTGGTTGAGGGTGGGCCAATAATAGTCAAGTCAAAGGATACATTTAATGACAACTAGAATACTAAAGTGTCCCCCTTAGATTTTGTCATGTGTTTCCTTGATAGCATAGGAATATTCATGGATATTTAGGCAACAGAGAAGGAGGCCATCAAAACCATGTTTTTAAAGGATTCCCATAGTATGGTATAACAAGAGGTACTCTGAATAAAAGCTCTTCAGGCATTCTTAGAGAGGTTGGAGGGAATGATGTCAAGCTTAAGGTAGTTAAAGGTTTGCTCATACTAAATGTTCATTGGAGATTTTTCCACCCTAAAAATGGTAGGTAGGTAAAATTATATATAAGAAGGTGTGATAAAATGATGAATGGTGACAAAGAGTTTAGAATTTGAAGGTGCAAATGAGATCTAGGAAGCAAGGGAAGCCATTGTATCCATGAACTTGTTGGTGGATTGGGGAATAGATTGGATAAGGTAATTGTTAAATGATGCTAAGAGTACTTATATTAGGCACTTATACTATTTCAAGACATCATTCTCACATTGGTAGGATCCATTAATCTAGTTGACCACAAGTTGGTAATCACCAAAGACATTGATCATCTTAACTCCTAAGGCTAGAGTGGTTTGGAGACATATTACTAGGGCTTTATATTAAACCATATTGCTGGTACATTAAAAATCAAGTTTAAAATAAATAAGAAGAGGCTCACCATTAATGGGAATGAGAATAACTCTAGCACCCCCACCATATTGGCACTTTGAGTTACCAAAAAACATGGTCATTTAGTAGGTGACATCCTCTTGAGAAAAAATTGTGATGGACTCATCAAGAAATGAAATAAGAATCATTTGGTTGTATAAAAAAGGAAATTCAGCCAATTTATTGGCAATGACTTTCCAATTAATCAAATTTTGCTAGTGGAACTCAAGGTCAAACTCAGTTAGGATCATGAGCCACTTAGCCATACATTGGTTTTGGTATGGTTTAAAGTACATGTACTTGAGTGGGTTAGTGTGGGTGATGATAAAGGTTTTGTGATCGAGGAGGTAATGATGAAGTTTAGAAGACACAAAGACTAAGGTGAGGCAAAGCTTCTTGGTATGGGTATACTGAGTCTCATACTCTATAAGTGTTCGACTTATATAGTAAATAGTTCACTCTTTGTTTTTTCATCATGGTAAGTGAGCATTGCCCCTAAGGAACGGTTAGTGGTAGATATGTAAATGTATATGGGATGATCCTCTTTATGAGGTATAAGAATAGGTGGAGAAAGAAGGTACTCTTTGAGAAAATCAAAAGATTGTTGACAGTCCTTAGTCCACTTAAAAGATGTATCTTTCTTGAAAAGATGGTGAAAGGGTTGACATATATACAATAACTAAGAGCTAAATCAATGTATGGATTGGAGCGTCCCCTATAGGATGTGGAGTTGCTTAAGGTGGGTTAGAGGTGGCATGTCAATGATCACTCTAACTTTGGCAAGGTCTACTTTGATTCCTTGAAGAGAGATGATAAAGCTAAGAAGTTTTTTGACCCCAAAAACACATTTCTTGGGGCTTAATTGGACATGAAAATGGATTAAGCAATCAAATATAATTTTGAGAACTTCTAGATGATCCTTGTGATATTTGGATTTCTCAAGGAGGTCATCTACATAGTCCTCTATGATTTTATGAATGAGATCATGGAAGATGTAGGTCATCACATGTTGATAGGTTGTTCTAACATTCTTTAGACCAAATGGCATGACCCTATAGTAGAAGGTTCCCCATGGGGTGATGAAAGAAGTATTATGATAATCATTAGGGGTAATCAAGATCTGATTATATCTTAAGAAATTATCCATGAGAGATAACATCTCATGGTTGACTGTATGATCAAGAAGTTGGTTTATGTTAAGCAAAAAGAAGTAATCCTTTGGAAAATCAAGGTTGAGGTCATGATAGTCAACACATAAATGAAGTCCCCATATGGAATTGGTGATGGTAATGATATTGGAAACCCATTTGGGATAATCAATGGTTTGAATGAAGATGATAGATAAGAGGCAATGAAGCTCTTTTTTAACTAGAAGGGTGATGTGAGGGTGCATCCTGTGAAGTTTTTGCCTAATGGGCTTAGCATCAGGATGGATGATAATGGTGTGGAAAGATATGGAAGGGTCAATTTTGGGCATATATTGATAGGACCAAGAAAATTCTATGATTTTATCATGAAGGAAGGAAGGGTAATCCTATTGCTCCAAGGAATATAAGGATTGAATAATCTTTACAATGTGAGGGTTACTTTGAGTACCCAAGTTGACATCGATAGTGGATTCATTCAACATGGTTTAGTTTTCAAAGGAAGTGATTTTTGTATGGAATAATATATTGTACCAAGATAGGTGAGAATGGAATCATCATCTTGATGTTGATGGTGTGGATGGTAGGAGAATCATTTTCAACCATTTTCAAATGAATCAGAGGAAAGGTTTTAGTTTTATCACCCTTTTGATACTTCAAGGGGACTAAACTAATGGTATTGACTAAAAAAATTTAGAAGGTATGGTTTTAAAATCCTTAGACTTCTAAATATATGAGGTTGGTGAGGATGGAATGTCTTCCTCAATGGTGGTGATGGATTTGGATGAATCGATGGGTTCTTTTAGTGGGATGAACTCGAGGCCAAATAGCTGATGAGGTTTCTGGGTTTTGATCAAAGGTAACTCATGGGGTCCATGTTCATAATGGTTAAGGTTGAATCCCTTCTAGGCACACCTATGAAGGTATAATTTGATAAATTCTAGTTTGTCTAAATAGTAAAAATTAGAGGTAAATGGTTGAATAAAAGAGATGGTAGAGGAAGTGAGAAGTAGATGATCAAGTCCCCCATAGATGAAATTAGTTTAGTGGTTTGGAATCTTGAAAGGAATGATGGCTCTAATATTGGGATCATAAATAGGATTATGGTCAAGATTCCCATACTCTTGGGTAGTAGGGAAGGCATCCAAGGCTAAAAGATGATATTTTCCCAGTGAGAGATGTTGGAACGTAGGTTCCAAGGGATCCTCTGTGGGGATATAATAAGAAGGGATAGATGAGCTAGTTAAAGCTTCATTGATGGTAAGGGTGGTGTTGTTGGTTGGTGGTGAAGTGGATGAGTGAGGAATAAGAAAGTCATTGAGTTGCTATGTTATGTTACAAGATGTGAAAGGACTAGGGTCAACTTGTATAGTGATGACCTGACCCTCATGTTTAAACTTGACACATCGATGAAAGGTGGAGGGGACACAACTCATGGAATGGATCCAAAGGAATTCAAGTAAAACATTATATTATAAATCACCTTATATGATGTAGAAGAGCTCTAGAATCATATGAGGTCCCAAGCAGATGTGGAGGATGATTATTCCCTAGGTTATGGCCATAATATCATTAAAGGAATAGAGGACCACTGTGGTGTTTGACATGATATTCTTTGGTAGTTTGAATTGGTCATAAGCATGAGAGGAGATAATATTAATATTATCTCCCCCAATAATCATCACCCTTTTTATGAAATTTTTATTAATGTATGTAGTGATTAAGAGAGGTGGATCTAAATCCTTAGGGTGGATAGAGAGTATCTCTAAATCCTTGAAGGTGACAAAGGTAAAGAGTTGAAGAGTACCAAAAAAGGTGGCAAGAGATTGAAGTTATTTAGTTTATACCTATATATATTTTAAGGCCTCTATCAATGTTTGGTGGTGATGGGGAAAGGTGTTGATTAGTTCATATAAATTCATCTTCATTGGTGTCTGGTGAAGTTATTTCATAACTACTCATTGGATAGATTTAGAAGGGTTGGGGGAGAGGTACCCAGAATGGATATTTTGGCTTTTGGTGAAGGTGAAAGTGATTGAGTTCAATTGGAAGATTGAGGGGTGGAAAGATATGTCTATGGAATAGACACTTTTTCATGTCCCTTATCTTTTTATTGGGCCCAAGATTGGGTGACCATATACATAATGTGGATGAGGGGAAGCATTGGGCTAGAAGGTTGCTTCGGTTCCTCCTCACTCTTGGATGAGATTTTGGGAGTGGGTAAGTGTTAGATAGGTTCATTTAGTGGTGGGGTTGATAATGGGATAAAGATAGGTTCATCTAATAATAGATCATATTCATCCCATAAGTTATGGATAGGTGCTTGGAGAGTTTTACAGTTCTCTATGTCATGTCTAGGTGTCTTATGGTATGAGAAGATTAAACTATTATTAAACCAAGATGGTTTAGAACTTTAAGGGTTAAAGGGTTTGATAGGTGGTAGGTTTAAGGAATAATTATGTAATAACTTTTCTATAATGGTTGAATAATATTCGAGAAAATGTGTTAAGGGTGATGGGATTTTGGTTTTTCATGTGGAAACTTTCTTAGAAATAGGCTTCACCATGAGATTTGTGGATGGTAGGATGGTTTTGGTAGGTAGGTTTGATTGGGTTTGTTTGGTGTTAGATGGTTTTGAGGTGGAATGTTTAAAGGTGAAATATTTAGAGGTGGTGATTAAGATGATGAAGGTTTAGATATAGGTGGGTAGGTAGAGATGGAGAGTTTGGTTAAGAATGATGGGAAGATTGATGTTTTGGAGGGGTTAGGTAAAGGTAGAATAAAATGAGGAAGTTTAGATTAGGTATTTTTAGGAGAGTTGGCCTTATTGATATAAGGATGAGCTCATAAGATGGAAGAAGGATGGTGTCCCAAGATAGAAGGTAAGAAGGAAAGGGGTGGTACAATTATAGTTCTAGGTGGGAGTTTGGGTGGCTCCACCTTCTTAGTTATTTTGGTTAAGGCTTTATTTGGTAGACTATATGGATTTAAATCCAAATTCAAAGATGGGTGGATAAGGCTAGGAGTAGGAAGTACCCTAGGTTCTTGATAGGTTTGATTAAAGAGGTGTAAGGTGATTTGATAATTTTGGATGGAGATAGTTTACATGGTTCTTCCACATTTTGAGGGGAAAAGGTTTTTGATGAAGGGGTTAAGGTGATTATAGTTTTAAGGGTAGGTATGATTGAAGATGGAGTAGATTAAGGTGAGTTCTAAGGTTCATGCTTAGTTTGATAGGGGAGCCCAATTCAGTGCCAAAAGGTGTCTCTATCCATATTGGGTTGAGAAGAGAATTCTAGGCTTTGGACAAGTCTAGAAAAGGGTTTGTAAGTTGGTTTGGTTCTTTGGGAATCAAATTCGAAGATTAGACCCATATGTTGAAGTAAGGGAATGGTATTTTCACCCTTTTCTTTGATGAAGGTTTCCAATATTCAAGAGGGTGTTTCCTCCATGGAAGGAGTAGATAAGGTGATCTCTCTTTATGGACTAGTTTCCAAAGAGAGAGTAGGTGATTCCATGATGGGGGAAGATGGTGTGATGGAAATGGTTTCCTCTTTTAGTATTTTTATCAAAGGAAATGTGGGTAAGTATATTATCTCATCAAGTGAAGGAAAAGAGGTGGTTGCTTCCTTTGTTTGGGTGTCTAAAGGAATGGAGGGTGATTCCACCACTTCAACGAGTGGAGTGGAGAAATAGGTAGTTGAGGTAGTGGTTTCTTCAATGATAAGTTCATTGATAATTACATTGATTGTATGGACCTCATGAGCATGATATGATTCTTGTTTGTTGTCATCATGATTGGTATAAGGGGAATTATTTGGAAAAGTTTGTCGAAAGATATCGAATAACGAATTTGGAGGTGCATTGGGATTGTTCGATACAAGTTCTCCCTTATCAATCAAGTTTTGGACAATGGTTTTAAAGTTGTTTCACCTACTAATGTCATGTATAATGACATGGTGGAAATCACATAGATTATTATTGTTATACCAATCAAGCACAAGGTAAGAAGCATCAAATTGTTGAGGAGGTTTGATGGGGAAGTTGTATGATGTTGGCTTTGAGCAACTTATCCAAAACTAAATCATATGACTCCCCTAGTAGATTGTATTGTTTTTGGGTGTCCCAATTTTGATTTTGAGTTTGTTGATTAGAGGATTTAGAGGAGTTAGTGGAGTTGGGTTGGTTGACAACCAGAGGGGGAACAATTTTAAGGATAACTATGTTTATGGCTACCTTTAGTTTGGTGTTAGGGTAGTTAGATTGGTTGGTGGTTTTGGATGGGGAAGGGTCATTAGATTTAAAGTTAGAGTTTGTTTTCTTAGTTTTAACTTCCCCTCATCAATGGCTCTAATTTCTAGTTTATGTGCCATGCTAAAAGCCTTGTCAAAGGTTATGAAGGTTTGAACTTGTAGAGTAGGGGCGATGTGTTTGGAACAATCCTGAGAGAAAATTTCAATCAACTTGGGTTGGGGTAAAGATAAAGAGAAATATTTGATAAAACCTCTCCATCAGGGTATGAAATCATTAATTGATTCATCATCAAATTACATGATAGATTAGAGGTCAGTGATGGAGACCTTTTTAGATATATTGATTGAGATGTGGTCTAAAAAGTTTTAGGTCAATTGGGAAAAGGAAAAGATGGAGGTCTTAGTGATAGAACTATACCAATCTAATGTTGTTCTAGATAAAGACATAACAAAGGTGCAAAGGAGAAGAGCATCATCATAGGCAATCAAGTAGCAATAATGTCAAAATTCTCTTAGGTGTTGTTGGGGGTCCTCCTTGCTTTGGAATTTAGAAAATTTGGGTAGTTCCCATTGAGGAGGGTAAGGTTGGATAGGGATAGATAAGTGAATATGTTCATTCATTATTTGATTGTAAGACAAGAGGTTATGATCCCTAAAGATAGATGACTCTAGGTTGGTCATTTTATACATTCACATTTTGACCAAATCTATTCGGGTTTGGGGAGTTCCATAATTATATGGTGAGTTTTGCTAGGATTAGGTGGATGTAATATATGGATAAATGGTAGAATATTAAGAATATGCCATAAGTTATTATGTGGTCATTGAGGGTTGGGATGATGCCACATAAGGGTTAATGGGAAAAAAAGGTTGGGTAGAAGGTAGAGCTATGTATCCTTGCATATTATGAATATAGTGGGGGTTGGGTGTCATAGGTATTTGTTGAGGACTTGATATGGGTTGGTTTGGAGGTGTGATATTGATAAATTGGGGAATTGATATGGATTGGGTTAGAGGTATGAATGGGTTAGTTGGTTGGGAGTGAGTGGTAACTCTAGTACTGATATGTGGAAGGGTAGAAGGTATAGAAAACACCACACTTTGAAGTAGGATGGAGATTGGTGGGTTGACATTGATAAGGGGAATAGTAACAATATGGGTAGAAGGTATTCCCATAGTGGATGGATTATAGGTAACAGAAGGTGAAGTTGCCCTTATGTTAGAGGATTTATTGATTAGTATAGGGGGTGCTTGGTTATTGGTTGGGTTGTTTGATTGAGTTTGGATGGAGGTAGTAGATGTGTTAATTATAGAGGAATATGTCTGAGTGATCATAGGTTGGGTAGAGATAGTGACAAAAATGGTGTCCCCCATAATATGGGGAGGCATCCCATAAGGTGGATCATTAGGAGGAACCAAAATAGGGGTGCAGTGAGATAGGGTGTTGAGGTAATGTTGGAGGGCCACGAGGTTCTTATTAAGGAAGGTGGGAACATTTACATCACCTTAGATAATAATCTGAGTCATGGTAGGTCTAGTAAAAGGATGGGGATAACCCTCAACATTTGAGGTATACTCCATGGAGGAAGAAGAAGAGGAAGGTGGCTCCTGGTTGGTTTTATTCCTCAGCTACTGTTTAGTAAAAACTATATGAGGAATAGAAAGGAATAAAGGAAAGATAAAAACTCAAACACAAAGTAAACAAAATAAAAAGATCTCAAGGCAATCAAAAACATATTCTACAATGTGTTTAAAATCTTAGGTACCTTTTATCTCACTTTTGTATTATGCCTTAGTTGGAAAGTGTGAAGAATAACTTGGTTTGTAGAACAAGTATTAGAAAAGAAGTCTATGGTTTGTTTTAGGTGTTTAAGGCTCTCAAAAAGATCTATGTTGGAAATCAATATGTGGCTTGGTATTGGGGCCTACTCCATCCCTTCACACACCATAGTGATAAGGGTGTTGGGTGGTTGGCTAGTATATATTGATTTCTAGAGTTTAAACTCAACCAGAGAGCTGAGTTTTGGTTTCTCTTATTGGTAATGACCTCCAAGTAAGATAGCCAAAGGGTGAAGGTGATCCTCTAGGAGATGAAACCCTAGTTAGGCATTATGTTAATTATTATGATATTTTGATTGATTTAAGTGGTTTGGTATGGTTTATGATAAAGAAGTGAAGCTATAATTAAATTACTTAGCCTTTAATTTTAACTACGTGAATTAAACATGCAATCAATCAATATATGCAAGGTTTATTTTATACCCAAAATAATTTTTTATTTATTTATATGAGCATAGAAGAAGGAAGAAAATGGAACCTAGATGTTACTAAGTCCTACCAGGCATGCCAAAATGTTTCTCTCAATTTTAATTTATTTTATAATTAAAGAAGCAAGAAACTAAATGTGGGTATGGAAGAAGAACCTATTTGTTTATGCACACATGATTCAAATGATTGTGAATAACTCCTCTTTGTCTTGGTAAGAATGACCTATGGATACGAAAACACTCATGCAAAGGGGTTGTTATATGGATATCAAGGTGGATTGTCTAGCATGAGCTAGATCTAATAAGTGTGAGCTTATTAGGAGGCTATCAATCCACACTCTTAAAACAATTAAGTTGAAATAAATAAATATTAAATGCTTACATCAAATGATAGAAAAGACTGAAAGGGAAGGCAAGAAGAAATAAATGTTTATTAAGTAAAATAGACTAATTATAGTAATAAGTGAGTCTATACTAATGCTAAATAGGCCATATTATGTTAAAAAAATAGGTGGGGACTCTGTAAAAAGAAAAAAAGATAGAAATTGGAATTTTGTTGAGGGTAAGTAGGTGAAAATAGCTTATTTTTATTTCCTACCATAGTGACCGTCAGCAGTTAGGGTAACCATCAGTGGTTTTTGTGGGTTCTGAGAAGTGTTGAAAAAATCTTAGGTTGATGAGGTCAGTGATTAGGTAATAGATTGTTAAAGGTCTGGATAGGGATAGGAGGTCAGAAGATGTAATGCATAATGGTCTGGGTTAGAAACTAATTAATCAAAACTTGAAAACCAAAAATATACTTAACTAATTGTTTGGTTGTTGATAGATGATCCCAAAGTGATTTTGGTAGAGTAACTATACTTTGCCTAAAGAATAATTTTGGTAGAGGTTTGAGTCTTTGTCATAGTTTATAACTTATTAGATGGAAGATTTTCAAAGAGGTTCTTGATGCTATAAGCTCCTAATGATTATTGGTTGATAGTTTGATTACTAAATTCATGGCTCTCTAGATGATTGATCCTTTTTTCACCTCCTACTCCTCTCTTTTATAAGCAAAAGAGATGGAGGTGTAGGTTCTAGAAGGGGTGAAACTCACTACACAAATTTAATTCTTGATGCATGATCCAAAACTTAGGGGTTTTGGTTGAAATATATTTCAAGAACATAAAAATAACACAATAATAATGCTTTCTTTTAGAAGAGATGTTTTATTACTCATAAAATTGCAAATACAAACATATGCTTATCTCCAGGAAGAGATGTCTAATCTCTTTCTCAAGATACATATTTATTTATACATATTTTGAAGGTAGGAGGAAGATGTGGAAGGTCACCAATATTGAGGGAGATTAAGTAGTCTGACTTTCATTGTTTACAACACATAATTCAAGAAATTATTATTTTTAAAAACTTACTATTTTTAGATGACACTATTAAAATTTAAATTTTAGGCACTTCCATTGGGTCTTCAAGGGTTAAAAACCACTAATCATATATCTTTTCCATCTCATTACATTCTCCTCATTATTATCTTTCTAATGGTTCAAATGGGGATTCAAATGGAGCTATGGTTCAAAAGTTATGGCTCTCAAAAGTTTTATCATCAATTGGGGTAGAACCATCACCTGAAGTGTTGCTCGGATTAATACATTAGCTCACTACATGAATTAAATTATGATGTGTTTGTGTTCACACATGGATTGAGATTGAGTGCTCAAGTGGTAGGGACCTAACCATTGATGTTCAGGATAACCGTCAATGATCATAATGAACATTGATGATCAAGTTTCAAAGGTCAAGCTGGGTGAAAAAGGTTAGTTAGTGAGTTGGTTTAGCTAGTTAGCTAACTTGACTCAAGGTCATGGTCAAAGGCTTGGTAATGGTCTAATTTATGGGTATTTTGACATATATAACCATCATGTATGGTTTTTTAGTGTCTACATTGGGTAGATAAAAATCATCTTTAGGGCATGATTTTTTTATATCTTTGAAATCTATACAAAGACATATACCTTATAGCTTTTTGCTGATTGGAACTATGTTTGATACCCATTCAAAATAATCTAGTGCTCTGATGAATCCTACTCCTAATAACTTCTCCAATTTGCCTTTTACTAAAAGAGCAATGCATGGATGCATCTTCCTCATTTTTTTTTAAATGGATTGGCATCTAGATGAATAAAAAGTTAGTGCACCACCAAGTGAGGTTCTAATCCTAGCATGTCTGAATATGCCCATACAAAAATATCAATAAAATCCATAAAAATAGATATAATGTGTTCACATTCTAATTTATTAAAGGAAGCTCCAAGATAATAATTTTTGTATCATCATATATTCCCAGGTTCTCTTCAACAGTGTTTTCTACAAGAAGAGTGGATCTATCTTCAAGAATTATAGGCAAGGTGTGATCATGATCATCTTATTTTGATATAGTTTCTTGTTGTTCCTCCAAAATCTCTGGATAATGTGATGAATCTAAATCCACCATCTCAGGTAATGGCCAAGTACCAAAAATCTCAAAAAACTCAAGAGTGATATGCTCAAACATTAGTTGTTATTCTAATGAGATGCTTGTACTAGCTATAGATCTAGGACTTGATGAACCTTCAGTGTCCTTTGGGTATGAGAAAACTTTCCCACCCAAGAGTGATTGAAATAGGTGTTCACTTGAGGGGTTATGTTTTTATTTAATTCCTTGATTAACAAGTACTTCAAAGAGGTTTTCACCTAAAGATCTTGATGTTTTATCTTTTTTATGACCAAGAAAGTTTCCCTGCTCTCCAAAGTAGGCAAAAGGATCTAATGAAAAATCAAATCCTTATTTTTGATCACCAATGGTCAATTTATCTCTTAAACCCATATATTTTATAATTGAATCTTCATTCTAGAATTCATCTAGGCATATGATTGAATTTTGTTGGTCCCAATCAATGAGTTCAAGATGGCAAAAGGCATAGGGAACAATGAGGTGTTATGGTTATAATGGAATTTTGATCAAATAAATATGAGTTATTAAGCTCATCGAAAAGGCTATAATGGGATGCTACATTTCTACTAGGAGTCTTGTTATTATTCAATTTAGAAGAATCACTATCAAAAGTCATGAGTTCACCCCTAGGTGGTATAAATCTAAGATCATGATTCAAATTAGGTACTCTAGATGATAAAGGTTCTAGGATTCCTTGTACTAGTGGGCCAAGGCCTTGTCCCATATAATCAAAATTATTCATGATCTGATTAGGGATAGGATATTTTAGATTTTAAAAGCAAGTAGAAATATCATTAGAATATAACCAGTCTTCTTTAGTGAAAGCCTATTAATCCTATTTTGGCAAAGTAGTAGGTACAAATACCATAGGTGGTTTCCACTATTCTTTCTTTTATTGCCATATCAAGCTAGGTATGTTAGGGATCTTATAAGGCTTGGTTTACCAAATGTTTTGGGAGACTTCAAAAACTTATCAACATAGAAGGCATCCTTAAGATGGTATGTGGAAATGCCCATGTCTTCTATAGCAACCTATTTTTTAAGAGTTGTGGGAAATGGATCATCCAAAGTGGAATAAAGGTCACTAGGGTTGATATAATTGATGGTGGTGAATGTGAAACTATCTCCTTGTTCCTCTTTATAATGAATTCAAAACTAGGACAATAATTATAATTGTGGAACTCAACCTCAAGATGTCTGCAATACTAATAAGGTTGTAGATCAGTACGAATAGTAACCATGATCCCATCATGGGGAAACATAAGGCACTGATGTAAGGTGGATGGAATGTCTTGTACTTCATAGATCTAAGGATGACCAAGAAGTATGTTATAAGGTATCTTAATGTCCACAATATGTAACAATGTGTGGTAAGAAATAGACCCAATAATGATCAGTAAATAAATGGTACCAAAAGACTCCCTCATAGCATTATCATAAGCCTTTACGGTGTTTATCTCTTTTTAGATGTCTTTTGCAGTGTAGCCCAATATCTGTACCAATTTGTGGGACACTATATTTATCCCTGAACCATTGTCTATAAGAACCCACTTGATCTTATGGTTTTCAATGATGACCTCAATATACATTAGGTTGTTATGGCTCGAACCTAGGGTGGACATGTCTTTTTGATCTAATGTGAGCCATCAAAACAAATAAAAATGTTCCACTAGTGTTTAAAACTATTTAGGATTAATATCCTTTGGAATATTTGATTCTTATAAAAGACTATTCAAAATAGTTCTATGTACTTTAGTTGTATGTAAGAGATCCAAAATAGAAATTTGTGTGTGGGTTTTACTTAGTTAGTCTGATATACTGTAAGGATTTTCAACATTAGGATGAGATGGCTTAGCCTTGGCTAGCATAATATTTAGCTTTTTATCTAAAGGCACAATGTTCACTTTGGGTTCAATGGAAGAAGAGGGCAAAGGGCACTAAAGGGTAACTTATGAGCATCTAGGTATGATTACTCAATCTAGAGGTGGCAAGGAGCCACTATAATTAAAGGATGAATACAAAGGGCCCTTGAGTGTGACTCATAGGCATCTAGTCACATTGGAGTAATTTTGAGTTGATGAAGAGCCATTATAATTAGAAGAAGGGTGTTATCCATAAATAGTAACTCATGCCAATGGATTCATAACCAAATTGGGTCAACTCAACACAATGTTACTAAATGGAGAGGGTGTTGACCCTATAATAATGGGTCCTATACTATGAAGAGCATGAGACAGTTCATGAGATTTAATAGTAATAGTGACAATGTGGGTTGTATAAATGCATCCCATGGTGTTGTTATAGTTGTAAGGCATGTTGTTGTAACCCAAGTTGTTAGCACGGGTATTATGATCCTAATTATAATCATGTTGATTATGATTTTGACCTTGATTCTGGTTTTGATTTTGCCATTGATTCAGTCCTTAGTTTTGATTATTCCTTGGTGGTTGTTAATTATGTTAAGTAAATGGATCTTGGTAGATTCCCATATCCTGATTAGTGCCTTGTGTAACAATCTTGATCTCAGCTTCACCACTCTCAATCAAATATTCAATAAGTTACCATAATTGGATGCAATGATAAGCATTATGACTAAGAAAATGATGGAAGTTTCACCATTCATTTTCTTTATACCAATCTGGATTTGGTTGATCTATAGTAAATGGCCTTGGTACCAACCATACATTTAACTTAGCTACTATGAGCTTATGGAATATTTTCTCAGTAGGTTCTCCCAATTTATTGAAGACTCTAAATTGATTATGAAATATCCTCTATGGAGTTTGTTTTTTCAAATTATCTAGTGGATTAGGGGGAGATAATTACATATTTATATATGGTAGGGCTTACACCATTTGTACATGTCTTGTTTTAGTTGCTCCATTCCCTACCATATTCTTATTCTTATTGAAACCCTTAGTTTTCTCTTGGACAACCACTTAAACCAGTGATTGGGTTTGATTTGATGTTTAACCCTATGTAAGAATATTAAC
Organism: Torreya grandis; assembly: GCA_037957365.1. Lineage (NCBI taxonomy): Eukaryota > Viridiplantae > Streptophyta > Pinopsida > Cupressales > Taxaceae > Torreya > Torreya grandis. Next base: position 929,051 of record JARHVA010001780.1, read on the forward strand.
AAGGCCTTATGAAATAAGTGCCTTCTCAATAGGTACACCCTTGTCTATGATTTATTTAAATAAATAAGCATAAGCAAGATGTAGATTGTGTGTGACCTCAGGGTGTATGTTCTATGAAAATATGTCCACCAACTATTTGTCTAGTAAATTATGTTGAAAATGACCAGCTAATACTCTCCATCTTTGTAAATATGTTACAAATATTTCTCCATCACATTGTTTGTCTTTCCATAAGTCAATAACATTCAATTCATGCTTAATGTTATATGAGAAGTGGTTGACAAAATTTTTAGATAAGTCATTCCAATCCACAACTGATCCCTCGGGTAACTTAAGTAGCCAATATAGATCTTATCCTGCTAAACTTTGTGAAGAAAAATGAAGCAAATAAATGCTACTATAAGCAACCTATCGGCATAACACAAAGAATGCCTAAATGTGTTCATGAGGGTCACCCTTCCCTTTGTATTTGTCAAATTTAGGTGCCTTAAAATGAGATGGAAAGGGGACTTGAAGAATAGACAAATCAAATGGAAATGGTCATATCTCATTGAATTTCTATTTGTTAATTCTGTTTCAAGTCTCCAATTATGACACAATCTTTTTTATGGATATCTACTCTTTCATGTTTGGTGCATTTGTGGGTTGAACATAATTTTATTAGGTGGTATGTGCCCCTATTATTATTGGGGTGGTATGTTCCCTTGTTGTTTCATGGATTTGTTAAGGATATACACATTATGGTCCATGAATTTGTTTTGGTTCACTCCTTGAGTCGATTAGGTGAGCCAATAATTCTTTGGAATCTATTGCCTTGAATTATACATATTATGTTGATTTTGGGGAGTCCTTGGTCTATTTGCCAAAGTATGTGTTGGTTGAGATGAACTAACCAAATTATTTTGCACAATTTATTCAATGTGTACTGAATGTTTTTGTTTTTTGTTTTTTAAAGGAACAAGAGGTTCTTAATGATTGAAAAATGTATGCTCCATATCTAGAGAAACATGTTTTGGAACCTCTATTCATTTAGGTTGTTCCATTGAGACATCTTGATCCATCATTTTTATGTTCTCAACTAGAGTTTGCATTGGTTCAACCACATTCCCTTGTTCATTGGAAGCATGATTATGGATTGAAGTAGCAACTAAAGAGTTTGTCAAGTCTATGATAAGTTGGTTTGCATATTATTGACTTATCTTTTTGATCTTGGTTACAAGATCTTGATCAGTGGGTTTCGACTCTATAAGCATTTCCTTTCCTTTGCTAAAAGAAGGTATGTTTTTCTTAGCAATATTCACAAAATATTGTTCTCATTATTGATCTCCTTCTCTAACCAAGGTATGTAATTATTCCATAGGAAAATTTGAGGGTAGTCTAGCACTAGATTCAATCAACCTTAGGAGATATTCATCTTTGTCATCTTTGGGTTGATATTCTAAAAAGTCTTCCTCAAATCCTATAGTTATGGAAATGTCTTCAAAGACCATAGAATTGTCTTAACCATCATAAAAAATTTCATTCTCATAGTTAGGGCTATAAAAGACCCCACTACAAGTGTACATTTAATTCATATCTATAAAGGCTTATTCTCTATATATGGTAAAATTTGGAAAATGTTTAAACAGGGTATGTGTTTTGAATTTCTCTAAGCAAATGACAAGGTACTAAAGATATTATAATAAAAAAGAGATGGCATAGTACCACATAATTATAGGAATGTGTTCACAAAATTACTCAACCTTAGGTAGGTTTGAAATCATATAAATTAGAAGAGGGTATGATAACTCAAAGACCTGAGTATAAACTAGTACACCAAATGTAGGTTGAGAGATATGTTAATACCATAAAATTTAGTTCAACTTTGACAAGTTACTATTAAATAACTAGAAGAAATCCCATCATATTATGAAGATGATAATACAAACCAATAAACTCAAGATGTGAAAATATGCAAGAACTCCTAAGTATACAACTAAAACCATATGGGTAGCACAACGCTGCCACTTGGTAATAGGAGGTAGAATAAAATGTGTTCCATAACTTAGAGTGTGAGTGATACACTTGATGATCTAAGTTCACGATGATTAGATTATGATGAGTCTATAAATGGCCTTCAATCCAAATGGGAAATTAAACCCAAGTTAACTCAAGTCAAGTACAAATGGTAAGACCAATTAACATGTTAACCTAGAACTTAGAAAGGTGCAATTATGAATTTGAATTATCGATGAAGGACTTAAATATTTTTGGAAAGTGGTTTAGACTAAAATGGGTAGCATAATTGCATTGTTTAGACAATACAAACACAATGTTTAAGATGAGGATTTGAAAAAGGCAAAGAATGATTGGATTTAACTAGTGTAATGCCTACTTGTTCAATAAATGGTGGATAATAAATGTGTTTGGTTATGACACTATTTTTTACAAATAATTTTTAGACTCAAATTAATGACCAAGTAAGTAAATACAACTATAAATACAACTAAGAAAATTGTCCTAAGCCCTAAACTGACAAGGTTGCTTTGTATTATTGAAATCTATCTATATATATGCTCTTGGGAGGATTTTAATTGTTAATCCAAAAAAATTCATGAGTTGGTAGGGTATTCTACACACCCCTTCTCCCAAGAGATTGTATGGTAATATGGACCTTTAGGTTATTCACCCTACATCAACAATACTCCACAGTAAGTGGGGTTGTCTAAAACTTAAATTTATGACCATCTAGATGGTCCCAAACATGGATAACACTAGAGATATAACACATCAATTTAGTTCATACCAATTAAATTATTATGCAAAGGTCTATTCCTTTGTATAGCAATTCAATCCATGGGATTCTTAGTGGAATCCCTTGGTTAACCAGACTTGACTCAGGTTTTCATTATGAAAGGATAGGTTAGCCACTCAACCCCTTGGCTCTCACATTATGTGTACCCTAATTTATATACCCTACCATGGAGTGGGGTTGAAACAATCTCAAGAGATGAATCCTCAAGTCAAAGCTTCCCTAAATAACTTGTGAAGAGGCTATGAACTCCCCTCCACAAACCAAATTGCATAAAAATAAATGATCTACGTGAAAGGCTTTAGAGGTTGTTTTTATATCACCCAAACCATACAGGTTTTGGGGAAAGCCTAGACAAATTCCTTTTCACACCTTGGATAAAGAAAAAATCATAATGAAAAGGCACTTTTGGTAACCCAAGTTCCCTATAGGGGATGGGTGGGAGAGCATACACACACTCTTTATTTTTTGGAAATAATTTAACAAACAATAGATTATTTGCATAAAACAACACTTTAAGAAATTTGAAATTTAGGTAAGTGTAAGTTGTAAGCACCAAATTGAAAGGTTTAATGAATTTCTTGGCCCCTTGGCCCTAGTTTGAAAAATATTTGAAAAACATTCATAAAACAATCAAATAAACCATCTAAGTTCATTTTAAACACCAAAGGAAAGGTTAAAGACTTAATTAAGCTCAAATTGATCACTTTTCCATGTGATTTTTGTAGAAAACATTAGAGAGTTTCCTGTAGCTTTGAATCACAATCGATAATGAAATAAGAAAGTTTTGATATCATCATCTCTACTAAATATGTTTTAAGTTATGACCAATATTGTGGGTAGATTATTAGTTTTTAGTTACACAATCTGATCCCAATACTACTAAAAAACTTTGATTAATTCCTACAAGATAAATCAACCTCCTCTTATAAGAACTTGCCAATCTAATTATCATCCTCAAATACATGTTCTTGGGTTCTCTATTTTTTACAAATAGAGACCAACGTCATTTAATAATGATTGATGTCAATTGTTTCAAAATCGATATTAGCCATAAATCTAACTAATGTCGATAAAAATGACTGTTAACGATCACCTATGAACCTTGAGGCAAAAAATATTTTGGCAAAATACTTTTTTAGGACAAGTTAGGATAAAATATCCAAAAGAAATTTCTAGATCAAGAATAAAGGTTCAAATTAGAGATTTAAAAACTCAAATAACAAACTAGAAATTTGAGAAAAACTCTAAAAATGCAATTTTTTAACCATATTTTTCCTACAACCTAACTAATGTCAGTTAGTCTTGACCAATGTTGATTACACAAAACTGATTTTTGTCACTATGTGACCTATGTGTCAAAAAAAATCAAAAACATCAGAAAATGAAGCTAAAAATTCGTGTTAAAGGATTTTTAATGACTTTTATGGAAATATAAGATTGCCAAAATGTCTTCCTTGCTTGAGAGGGATGCATTGTCCCATCAGGCATGCCAAGATGTAGAGATGGATTAAAAATATGGTTAGATTAGTCATTAGTCAAGAAAACCAAGAAAAATGCATAAAGAACTACAATCTAGGCCAACCTATTTAATATGGTGTGAAAATAACAATTAAGAGCAAATGAAAGAAATAAAACACAAGTTACCTTCCCAAGAATGTCTCATCACTCAAATGCATCTCAAAGCATGTTTTTCCCCTTGACTTAATGCTCAAGTCTTCAACAATGGTGCAAGGCCAAGCTCCTCCACCATCTCAAGAACACCAACTATAAACTAGGCTCATGATATGACAATCAATGTTATGCCTATCAATGAAGATATCCTATTATAAATAAATCATTATCAAACTACACTCAAATGGCTTGTAGAGAGAATCTTGCATTATAAGTCTACACAAATTAAGCTTGAAAATGTGAGTGACAGGCCTCCTAATTATATATTTTTCAAATTGATCAGGATTAACCATGACCATCCATCTCAAGATCAAGATGTGTGGCCATGAATTAATATAATTATGTAAAAAATATCCATAAATACCCTCATAATGATTTGGGAGGAAGGGGCATTAAAGAGGCATGGGAAGCAATAATCTTGATATGTGTTACATTTATAGCTTATGGATTCCACCTCACAAATGACCTCGCTTGATGATGTAGTTAAAAGGAATCAATTTCCAATAAATAAATATTCAATATCTTTAATGGAATTTTTACTTAAGCTCATAATTTGGTTTAATTTTCCTAAATAAGATTAATCAATTTTAGTGAAATTCTTTGGAAATTGGAGCACCTCATTAATCAAACTAGTTATAAAGTCATATTACTATGTTGTAATTTGATTGAAGAAAAATTACAAGGCAATGTTAGTTGTGTATGGACTGACATCCCATTTAGGATGTTATCAACACAAAATAACATATGCACATGTTGTGTACTTCCAAATTAGAATAAAAGAGTGATCCATAGTACCAAAATATAATTTTGTCATTTTGACATGAAATTATTTGATAAAAGTTCATAAACACATAAAATGCATTGAACTATTTAGGGATACATTAGCCTAAATTATCACTTATATATGACAAGCTCGAACCATTTAGTGCATTTAAGTGATTCTATCCCAATTTTTGCATTTTCACAAATTTGAGTAAGATTGAAAATTTCAAAATAATGGTGTTAGTAATTAGATGTCTACAATATAGTGTAAAAGACCTCAAATACTTGAGGTGAAGGAAAAATCACCATCCTTCAACCAAGGTCAAAGATAGTGCCTCTTGCATCGTTATTGATCCAAGAAAGCAATCCATCTATGAAACATACTTATCAATAAACATTTATTTATGTAGATATTCAAAGGACTTACAATCTTTAAATCTTATTTTTACTACAAGTGTGCTACTTGGAGTTCTCAAGAACACTCCATATTGTATTTCAATATTCTTGTTTAGCTTTTTAGCTCACTTGAACCCTGCCATGTTGGCACTCGTCAAACTGAAATATAGGAGTCACCAAAGTTACCTCAACTTTACCTTCTTCTAGGACATGATGTACTTGATGTATAAAACCATCAATCTTGTTCTCTTTCTACTCCAACACATATGAAATTCATCCAACCTCAAGTTGAGGTTTGCATTATTCCTCAAACACTTGACTTTTTGCTTTGGATTCATTAAACTCCTCCATGACTATAACTTATTTGACCATAATTTGATATACATTCTCATACTTAAAATATACTCTCTATTATAAATATAGAACACAAATAAATATTAATGAATTAAAGATGGAAATAAAATGCAAAAAACACAACATAACAAAGACATAAATTTAACATGGTTCACCCAATATGGGCTACATCCACATAAAAACAACCAATCCTTATTAATCATTCCATTAAATGAAGGGAAAAACTATAATACAATCATTGCAATATCCTCTTCACTCACACACAGTATGCCATCATGATTACAATGCCCTCATATCAAAAAAGGGTTACATATTAGTGAAAAATGCACAAACAAGTTTCTACCATTAAATCTGTGACCTAATAGTGAATGGTCCATTTTACTATGAAATTGTAATATTTTATAATGGTGACCTAGTGGGGAGGATTCCCCCACCCCCTGACACCTACCTTTTTGAGAACTGGGCATTAAAATAAGATTAGACTCCACCATCCAACACTCTCCTTTATGCTTAGGATATTCATCAACCACCTTACCATCAAATTCATACTTATTAGGAGGAGGAGAGTTGACTTACTCAATTGTTCAAATTCTTGAACTATAGCATGAAACTATCACCTTAAGTCATATTCATCTTCATGGTTATCACCTTCAATTACCCCTCCATCGTATATAGGTAAAATGACATGGTGTTCTATATTATCTTGATCTATCATGCTTTACAAACTATCATCATCATGCATATGGGAAAGGTAATTACCTTCAACATCTTGTGTAAAATAACTATCAATGTTTACCTCAGATTGTCCATCACCTTCCTCATAAATGATGTATGTTCCAATATCAATATGCTTAAAGAAAGTGTACGGATCATGTCCATAATTACTAGCACCATACTCATCTAGGAAAATTTTAGAGATAATTTCAAGCTTAGAAGATATTTCATCATCCATAACGTTCTCCTCTTGATCATTGATTGTGTAATTGAGATTATATCTTGCTTTTACATAAGGATCAATATGAAACTTATCCAATGGTTGGGTTCTAATGGTTACCTTTGCTCCACACCTTGTCTTTAATGCCAATAAGGACCAATCAACTAAGAAATAGCCTCCTATCTTGGCTATGAAATCCCTTAAGAGGTAAATATAAAAGTGAGTAGGCAAATAAATTACTACTATATATTAAAGGATTGGGAAGCTTGTAAAATCATGAAGGAAAACTTGTAAACCTTTGACAAGTCCCACTAACTTAGTTGGTGTCCCATCAAGTTATAGCACTCCCTTACTATATGGTTCATATTTCAAACCCAATTTATCTATTATAAGCTTGGGCATCACTAAAGTACTAGCCCCACTATCCATAATGCAGTTGTGAACAAACTTGTCTCCTACAATGAGAGTGAGGTAGAAGGGTGGAGGATTTTTAGATTTGGAATAGGGGTCAATAATGTGAGTGGGAGCATTGGTGAGTGAAACATCACCATGTCTTGATGGTTGAGGATTGAGGTGGATTTGGGATAGTTATTCTTGAATAATCTCCTTTTGACCAAGCATGTGAAGCATTTTATAAAGAGAGATAAAAATTTTAGCACTCTTTAAAGAATTAACAATGTTCAAAATAGAAGCACTCACCTTTTCTTTCATTCTTGAAAGTAAAGGAGTGCCTTGAGCTTAAGACAATTGAACACTTTTAGTCACCCTTCGAACATTCTAATTTGAAATAGGTGTAAAATTTGTAGGTGTAGATATCAAATTCTTATCACCATTGTGTTGAAATTGTCAATCTTACTTGAAATTCTATGACAATGCACAATTTGAGCTAAAATCACTAAAATGTGCTAAATGGTTTAAGCTTGTCATATACAAGTGAAAATTTAGGCTAATGTATTCATGAATGGGGTAATGCATTTTATATGATTATTAGTTTTTCCCAAGTCATTTTGAGTCAAAATGACAAAAAAAACAATTTGACACTCTAAATCACTAAATTCTTCTAATTCAAGAGCACACAACATGTGCATGTGTTATTTCACATCCACAATGTTCTAAATGGGTATTGATCCATATGTAGCTGACATCTTATTCTAATTATACTCAAGTCAAATTATGACCTAATAACTTAACATTTTGACCAATTTGATTAAGTGAGCAACTAATTTCCAAAGAATTGCATAAAATTTAATTAACCTCACTTAATAAAATTAATCCAAATCAAGGGCTTAAGTGGAAAATCCATGGAATTTATTGAATATCAATTAATTGGAAATTCATTTCTAATATCTACATCATCTGATGACATTATCAATGGGGTGGCATCCATAAGCCATAAATGGAACAAATATATGGTTTAAGCCATCTCATGCCTCATTAATGCCCCTTTCTTCCAAATATTAATGGGGATATTTATGGATTAAGCCACCAAAATTGAATTAATTCATGGCCACAAATCTTGATCTCAAGATGGATGGTCATATTTGATTTTGATCATTTTCAAAAATATATAAATACAAGGGTCTTCACTCATCTTTTCAAGATTCTTTAGTGTAAACTTATTATGCAAAATTATCTTCACAAGATCTTTTTGTGTAGAGATTTTATACTTGATTTGTAATAGGATAGCTTTAATTATCGACATACATTGATCAGTTTCATGAGCCTAGTTTCGTGGTGCATTGAGAGATGATGGAGGAGTAATCCACTCATCATTGATAACGACTTGAAGCACCGAATCAAGGAAAATTACATTTTTGAGTTGCACTTGGAGGAGGGATGCTCTTGGAAAGGTTTGATGTTTTAATCTTTCTTTCAATATCTCTTAGTTTTCATTTGTAAAACTCCATTGATGGATTTGGCTTTGTGAATTATGTTATTTATGATTATTTGTGTTTTCTTGAATAACGCATGATCTAACTCACTTTGGATTCCTATTCTACATCTGGGCATGCCTGATAAGACCACGTATCCCATACAATCAAGGAGACTAATTTTCAACTCTTAGATATTCTAATGAATGCTTAAAAATCTCTAAAAATCAAGTTTTTTCTTCATTTTCATGTGTTTTTGTTTTTTAACGACACACAGTTTACGAAGTAACCAACATCAGTTTGCTCTAACTGATGTCTATCTTATCCTAACTAGAATCAATCCCTATGTGAAGGGTAAAACATGGTAGAAAACTTGGTTTTTGAGTTTTTCTTGAAATTTTTTGGATTGTATTCTCTATTTTGGAACTTATATACTCTCTATCTAAACTTTGTTTTGTAAGATCTAGAGACCTTTTAGGGTTTTATACTTATTTTTATAGTCATATTTTTCATGAAAATCACCATGTTTTTCCTAAATTTTTATAGACAACCAAATTTGATTCCAAGTTGATCGATGTCGATTCTTTATGAATCGATCGACACCAGTCTATTTTAACCAATATTGATCCCTATATAGACCAACATCAGTCTCTATGTCAAGAAAATAGAGACCTAAGAGTAAGTTTTCAAATCTCATTTTCTCATTTATAATTGGGCTTCAAGTTAGACATAAACCCTCAAAAAAATATAGGTCACAAGTTGGAGAAAGGCACAAGTTTGAAAATGGTTAAGTCTTGAATACTTCATTTGGTATTTAAAAGGAATTTAGATTGTTTATGTTTAGTTGTTTATGAAATTTTTTACAAGTTTTCAACTAAGGCCAAAGGGCCAAATTTTATAAACACTTCACTTTGATGCATTAAAATAAACACTCAAACATAGATTAAAACTCTTAAGAGTGTTTTGTTTTATGCTATATTTTTCAAAATTGTTTGTTTTCTTGTAAAATGATTGATGCCTGTATGCTCTCCCCCCATCCCCTTTAGGGAACTCAGGTGATCAAAATAGTTTTTTTTTGCATTTGTGCCTTGTCCAAAGGCATGAAAAGGATGTTATTAAGTCTCTCCCAAAATCCATATGGTTTGGATGATCTAAACATGACCTTAAAGTCTTTTCACTTTGTCATTTATTCTTATGCAACTTATCTTGTAAGTGGGAGTTCAAATCCTCCTCACAAGTTTTTTAGGGAAGCGTTGACTTGGGAATTCATCTCCTAGAATTGTTTCAACCCCACTCCATGTTGGGGTATACAAATCAAGGGTGACATACTAGGAAATTTGGTTGATTGGTTAAGAAAACTCCATTAGTGGTACTCTAGCTCAAACTCTAGGGGTAATTTAAACATCATACTACACTGAGCAAGTGATGGATGTAGTGGTTGTGAAAAGGATAAGACCTTTTAATAATAATAAAATTGATGTAGATCTAATGGCATGAGGCATCTCTAGTGTTATTCACACTTGAGACTATCTAGATATGTACAAAATTTTAGTTTTATAACAACCCACCTTATTGTAGACATATTGTTGATGCAGGGCAAGTAACCCAAAGCTCCATGTCATCATATAATCACTTGGGATAAGGGGGTGTAAAAACCTACTAATTTGTGCACTTTTTTTTTGGATTAACACTTTAAAACCTCCCAGGAGCATCAATATAGATGGAATTCAATGGTATGGGGAAACCTTGTCAGTTTTAGGAATTTAGATGTTATACTTAGTTGTATTTTATATTTTTCTACTTTACTTTCTTGGTCTTATCGAGTCTAAAACTTGTTTGAATACCAAAACATGTCACAACCAAACACCTTTGTTATCCATCATTTATTTGAATAAGGAGGCATTATTCTAACCAAATAAAAACCTCTTTTTACCTTGTTCAAATCATAATTTCAAACATTGTTTCTCAAAACAAAACACGTCATAACCAAACACCTTTGTTATCCATCATTTATTTGAATATGGAGGCATTATGCTGACCAAGTCAAAACCTCTTTTTGCCTTGTTCAAATCATCATTTGAAACATTTTTTCTCAAACCTTTGTTTTCCATTTGAGTTTAAACCATTTTGCAAAAATCTCCAAGTCTTTCATTTTTAATTCAAATTTAGAATCTCACCTTTATAATTTCTATGCCAAGGTGTTAATCAGTTTACCATTTGCACTTGATTTGAGTAACTTGGGGATAATTTCCCATTTGAGTTAAAGGCCATTATATATAATAATCATCATTTTTCATCATTGTGAACTTAGGTTATCTTATGTTCACTCACACTCTAAGTTTTAGGACCATTCTACTTCCTATTACCATGAGGTGGAGTTGTGTTGCCCATTTATTTTTATTTTTATACTTAGGATGTCTTAGGTCTTTTCATGTCTTGAACTTCTTAGTTTGCATTGTTACCGTCCTCATCAAAAATACTCTCTTATAATTTTATAATCGCAACTCATCAAAGTTATATCTATATTTTACAGTATTGACATATCTTTGACCTAAGTTTGTTATGTTATCTTGCACTTTAGGTTTCAGAGTTATCATACCCTTTTCCAATTTGATTATTTTAACTTGCCAAAGTTGAATAATTTTCATAGCCATTTCTTCTAATTGTGTGGTACTATGCCACTTATTTTATTATAGTCTCTTTTTACCTTGTCACTTGTTATAAGAAATCAAAACACACATTGTTAACATTTGTAAAAACACATTTCAAATCTTAGAAAACATAGAGAACAACCTTCTAAACATGATGTAAAGGTATAATCATAGTGGGGTATCTTATGGCCCTAGCTATGAGGAAGAGCATTTTTATTATGGATATAAACACTCCATCATGTTTGAGCATGTCATCCTCTTTGGCTCTAATTTGTAATTACCAAACCAATCTATATTGATTTTGATTCACCCACTCATTCTCTACCTTCAGCTTGCATGAGAAATCAAGCTCTGCAATGCTTGAAGATTGCCATTTTAGGCTATTCTCCTTCAATTTGCATGAGAAACCAAGATCTATAGTGCTCAAAGGTTACCATTTTAGGTTACCCTCCTTCAACTTGTGCAAGCAATCAAGCTCCATAAAATTTAAAGGTTACCATTTTAGGCTATCCTCTTTCAACTTATGTGAGCAATAAAAATCCATAGAGTTTGAAGCTTACCATTCTAAGATATCCTCCTTTGGATTACATGAGCAAACAAATTCTACAATGCTCTAAGGTTACCATTTTAGGCCCTTCTCTTATGGCCTGTGCTATCAACCAAACTTCACAAAACCTAGTCATTACCATTTTAGGCCCATTACTGGTATTTATTGAACTTGTTACTAAAGAATTTCTATTTAATGAACCAATATTTATTGATCCCTTATTTGATAGTCTAATTTTTAGAGAGCCCATTATTGAACCATGAAAAATTATTCATCTAGTGTCAATTATTCCCCATTTTATAAAATTCATCCCAATATTTGATCCTCAATAGAGCCAATCATTACCTCTTCATGAACCATCTTTTCAGGACCAAAATGTGTTTAAACTTGATATTTTACAAACAATTGTAAACAAAATCCATGATGTTATTGTTGAACCACCCATTTGTGATGAGTTAATCTATGATGAATCACCTTTTGATCCTTCACTTATTATCAAGGAGTCTCACTCAGATAAGCCAATCTTTATTGATTCACTTCATAATGATTATAAATACCTTTGGGCAAATTGTTGTCCCCCAAAAATATATATCATTTTTGGGACAACATATGAACTATTTTGGGCCTTGCAAGACCAAAATTGTCTCTTCCCTTTTTTAAATTTGTTCTAAGCATTCAAATTCCTCATTTTTCAAGCTTCTCAAAAATTTATGGACTCTACAGGCTTGAATCTATGGACTCTATAGGCTTGAATCTACGGACTCTGCAAGAATAAAATCTACAGACTCTACAGGCCAAGTTCTGCAGGCTTCACATGTTGATTTTTATGGACTCTATAGGAAAGAAACAAGCTCTCAACACTTAGGAGATTTCAAAGTTGGTTCAATGACAAGGTTTAACCAAAAGAGTTCATCAGCAAGCTTCTAAGCAAGGATTGAACCATTGAACCGTTGAACCTTGAACCATTTTGGTTCAATGGGTTCAATGGGTTTAAAGGTTCAATGTCATCAGCAAGAGTTAAGTGCATTTTTCAAGGTTCAAAGTTCAACTGCTTCAAGGTTCAATGGCTTTAAAACACTTATCAAAGAGAAGAAGACTTGAACCATTAAACCGTTGAACCATTGAACCACTTTGGTTCAAAGGTTCAATAGGTTCAATGGTTCAATAGGTTCAATGACCAATTGGTTCAACACATTTGGTTTAAAAAGATTGAACCGTTGAACCTTGAACCAAAAGGTTCAATGAGTTCAAAAGTTCAAAGGTTCAACTAGTGCGATGAAAATCAAAGAGCTTAGAAAGAACAAGTGATGGACAAATGATGAACCAATAAACCGATTGAACCTTGAACCGAAAGAGTTCAAAGTTTAATGGTTCATGGGTTCAAAGGTTCAAAGGTGGCCTCAGTCAAGGAAAACAGCAAAAAATAAGTGGTTCAACAGATGGTTCAACCAAGGAGTGGGAAAGTAATTAAACTAGGAAGTGATGGAACGAAAGAGGCAAAATGAACCAATGAACCAATGAACTAATGTACTTTCAACGGGTTCAAAGGTTTAAGGTTCAACATGGTTTAAGTGGCTAGCAACGATTGACAACCTTGAAGATGTCAAATTTAAAGTAAGGGAATATCTGTTGAAATTCAAATAAAGCGTGGAACTTGAAGAAAAAACCAAGAGACTAGCTAAAAAGATAGCCTGGGAGCTTAAATTATAGGAAGAGACAAAGCTAGAAAAGACAAAGTTAGAAAAGACAAAGCTAGAAAGGATGAAAGCAAAAAGAGGGAAAAGCTTGAAATATCTATGCAAAAGTTATTCTAGTAGGTGGAAGAGTCTGCAAAGTAGATATTTGAGCTTGCAAACATTGAAGGCTCAGCCTATTGGCCTCCTTTAGAGTAAAGATAAAATGGACAGCTATGTAGATGTCAGAGGGAATAGACCAGATAGTCCATACCAAGGAAGAGACATATTAGATGAATGGACATGCCATAGTTAAGGCAATGCACTATTCCCAACATGGTCCCTCTAGATAAAACTAAAGGTGCATTGAAGATGTTGACTGTAGCATGGGCTATCCCATAGGAAAAAGTGTCTAGGCCTTCTTAGAAGTGTTATATATTGTAATTTCTCTCATTATGAAGGGAGATCTTCCTGTTACTAGAAGCAAAACTCTGCCCAAATTGAAAGGCATTACTGAGAATTTGAGCTCAAATTATTGTTCATATTTATTTGATTGAAGGGGAAAGCAAGTTACTTGCAAACTTTGTGTTGTTATAGCTTGTGCTACTTTAGGAAATTGTTATTATGTCTATTTCCTAGAAGTATTCTTGTTTATTTGATCTAACAAGTAGAACTAGTGGAAGTAATCAGGAAGGTGTCCTGAAACCAGTTACTTTTAGACTTTGTGCTGATATAATTATTTTCAGTGTGTGTTTTTAGTTTCTATTTATATGTAAAGGACCTTAGGATGACTTTGTGCCCCCATTGCTATTTTTATTTCACTCTTAGGTAGTCAAGGTGGAGACTTTGTGCTACATCTTAGATTACTGGTTACTTTGTACCTAGTTATCAGTCACGTATTACCAGAAAGATTCATGTTGTTTGCAAGAACAAGCACTTCTAAAAGAAGAGAAGTGCCTTCTATCATTTCACCAGGATTTCTACTATCTAGGAAGGGATCTGGCTCTTGGCTAAATGTTACTTATGAAAGAAGAGAAGTACCTTCACCAATCACCTAGGATTTCTCCTTTGATCTGTGAGCATCATCTCTGAAAGAAGAGAGATGGATGGTATATCCTACCCCCGAGTGTTATTTTTAGATTATATTTATAGTATATAGCCCACTTTATACCTATATGGAACCTCCTCTTGATGAGAGGAGAGATTTTTCCCCTTTGGATGTGGTAAACCTACAACATTGGATGACCAATCTCCCTATGTTGTGGTGAAGAGACCTATTTTGCTCACCAGTTAGCTGGTCAACAAAATATTCACCCAATAGTTTTTGGCAACTCCACTAGGGAAGAGTGCATAGTTTGAAGTCCCAAACTTCAAGTTGAAGTAAATCCTACTCTTTTCCATTTTTTTGGTTCTATAATCTGGCAACTCCACATTATACCAGAAGCCAAAAATCTCAAGGTGTTGTTGACCCTGCTTTTGAGTGGGTATAATAGAGTAATTTTGAGTTGTTTCCTCCACAACCTCACCTTCTATGAACTAAGAGTCTTCCTCCTAATCCTACCAAGCCACCAACACAAGGTAGAGCTTATTTTTCTATCGCTAGAAGAGCTTTGCCTATCCATTCTCCACCTAGATTTGTGATCCCACTTTTACATAATCAAATCATGGTTCAAGGCCCCTGGGGTAACTATTTTGGTCTACTGAATTTAACTCTACCTCTGCATGAGCATCCATGTAGTTCAAGGAAGAATTTGCCCAAATTCTTTGGTGATGGGAAAGTTTATCTTGATGAACACATTGTAGCTTTTAGCATAGCCTATGGCGTAATAAGGGTGGAATTTGAAGACATAGCAGTCAAGCTATTCATGGAAACACTACAAGGCACTGCTACAAACTGGTTCTACCATTTGCAAGCTCAGTCAGTGATTGATTGGGACACTTTAAAAGACAAATTTGAAGCCAAGTTCAAGCCTATAAAAGATGCACATGCCTTGTTTGCCTAGCTCACATAGATGAAGAAGGAGCCCTATGAACTTATGAGGGACTTCATTGCCAGGTTTGATAAGCTAAGGTACAGAATTCCCATGGTCGCCCAATTGACACCTCAGAATCTCAAGTGTTTCTTCATCAACTCACACTCACCTGAAGTGAGCTTCTTGTTGAGATGGGCTATACACATAGACCTTGATACTACTCAAGACTTGGCTACTGAGGTAGAAGATGACCTTATCTTGGCAAGAAAGATAATGAGAGACCCTAATAAAGGTAAATCCTCTTCATCTTTTGAATACTCACTTATAGTCACCACTGACCAAATGGTGTAAAAGCTAGAAAATGAACTACAAGCCTTAAAAAGACACATGGCCAAAGTTATGTCTATTCCTCCTAATCGAGATATGCTAAGGAGGACATTTCAGAATCAAGCATACCAAGGCAATGCTGCTAGGAATCAAGGGCAGCCAAATCATCTGCCTCCCCTATAGAGGAACCTTGCCCTTGACGCACCTCCAACCAACTCAGCAATTGGATATCTCAAAATTGAACATGATTTCTCTTTCCAACCTAATTTTGATCAAGAAAATGATGTTGATCTCTTCACAGAGGGTCAAGAAGAGTCAGCTAGTCACCCCCACATTAGTTTTCTAAATTATCAAGATGAACCCAAAGGTAAAGGTAATGCAATTGAGGGGTCATATGCTATATTCACTTGGTCCAAGAATGAATCAGCTCAACAAGCCGATAAGGAGAAAGCAGAGGAGTGACCTCAACCAGTAGTTTCAATTGCTAAGCAGGGATCCACTCTTCTTTTCTAGCCAAAGGACTCAGTGTTTGCAAGAAAGGTAAGTACCTCAAATGCCCCTATGCCTTCTACTTAAAATTCAAATTCTAGTCCTCCCCCTTCCAAAAATCAAAATGATGAATTCCTATCCTCTGCTCCTGGCTCATTCCAGGCATTTGACATAATTGACCATATAAAGAAAACCAAACCTCAAATGTCTAAATTTGAATTTTTGCAATCCCATCTTGAGCAATTAGAAAAATTGGTTCAATGTGTGAAGAACCAAAATGCCCCTATAGGACAAGCAATTCCCAAGGTGACTCATGATTCCCTTAAGAATGCACCCACCAAGAACAACCTTGTCATCACTCCCCCTACTACTCCTGGTAGGACTGAACCTTTCTATGTCTCATTACTAATAAATGGACATTAGCTAAACAACTACATCATCAATTTTAGAGCCTCAGACAATGTTATGCCTAGAAAAGTGGTTGAATCCCTTAGCCTTACACTAACCAAAACCTTTGGTAGATTCTTCTCCATAGAAAACAAGCAAGTGCCACTAGTGGGGCAAATTAAAGATGCCTAATTTGCATTTGTTGCCTTTCCAAATAAGCAAATTAAGATGATTGTCCTAGTGGCTGATGTCCCAGCATCATATGGCATCCTTCTTGGGCAAAACTTCTATAAGGATGTTAGAGGGGAATTAAGCATGGACTTGTCTCAGGAAAGAATCCCTGTGAAAGGTGTGATGTAGAGGTTGCTTCCTAAGAAGGAGGCAAAGTATGATGTCACTCAGACATCAAAGCCTGAAGCTCAAATTCTAATTGAGTCTTCAGGTAGGGGTAATTATTTTCTATTTACTGAAGACATTCATGTTTTAGTAGATGAAAATCCTATAGGTGATGATATAGGAATTGGTTCAGATGGAATAACACCAAGTATGCCTGATAGTGCCAATCATTGGTAGGTATTGAATGGGAACAATCAAATCATATACTAGAATGAACCAGAAGAGCAACCAATTATGGTAATGGACCATGCCATTGTGCACCAAAATCAAGAAAAAGAACTCTTTGCCAAGAGAGCAAAAATTCATGGTTTTTAGATTAAAAGTCAAGTCTTGCTATGGGGCAAGAGGAGAAAACCAAAGGGAAGACACAAAAAATTAGTTTCCTAGTGGAGAGTTCCATTCACCCATCACTGATTCTAGGGAGAAAATTGATTCTTGCTGGTTTATCAAGATAGAGTGCCATTTTCACTACCTCTCAGGGGGCAGCATCTGAAGTACTTCAATTCTTGAATTACCAAATAAGTTCATCTCAGGGGGCAATATATGTAATCATAATGTAAAAATAATTACAATGATTTTCCCATCAATGTAACATAGTTATAAAACATTACCAAAAAATGTTTGTGAATAGTTTTTTTTCAAATAAAAATGTGGGTTCACTCAAACCACACCCAAATTTTATTTGTTTTGAAAATATAAAAAGAAATATTCTATAATAAAATATCTTTTTATTTCATATTTTATTTAATATAATATATATATATGTATGTATATTTGTATAGTATGTAGTTCTATTTTGCACTTTTCATTTTCATTTTTTGGAGCCTTTCTTTTTAGGTAGCATGACTCCATAGCCCAATGGCATACTTCAAGGAACTGGAGATTCTAGTTTCTACTCCCCTTAGTTGTTCCAAGTTTTCAATTGAAAGAAGTTCCCCAACTGGAGCCAACTGTTGTCCCCCAAAAATATCACTCATTTTTAGGACAACATATGAACTATTTTGGGCCCTGCAAGACAAAAATTGTCTCTTCCCTTTTCAAAATTTATTCTAAGCATTCAAATTCCTCATTTTTCAAGCTTTTCAAAAATCTACATACTCTACAAGCTTGAATCTATGGACTCTATAGGCTTGAATCTATGGACTCTATAGGAATAAAATCTATGGACCCTGCAGGCCAAGTTCTACAGGCTTCACAGGTTGATTTCTATAGACTTTACAGGAAAGAATCAAGCTCTCAACACTTAGGTGATTTCAAAGTTAGTTCAATGACAAGGTTCAACCAAAAGAGTTCATCGGCAAGCTTCTAAGCAAGGATTAAACCATTAAACCATTAAACTCTAAACCATTTTGGTTCAACTAGGTTTAATGGGTTCAAAGGTTCAATGTCATCAGCAAGAGTTAAGTGCATTTGTCAAGGTTCAAAGTTCAACTGCTTCAAGGTTCAATGCCTTCAAAACACTTATCAAATAGAAGAAGGCTTGAACCATTGAACCACTTTGGTTTAAAGGTTCAATGGGTTCAATAGGTTCAATGACCAAATGGTTCAACACATTTGGTTCAAAAATATCAAAAGAACTTAGCCAAATAAAAAGAATGAATTGATTGAACTGTTGAACCTTGAACCGAAAGGTTCAATGAATTCATAGGTTCAAAGGTTTAACTAGTGTGATGAAGATCAAAGAGCTTAGAAAGAATAAGTGATAGACAAAGGATGAACCAATGAACTGATTAAACCTTGAACCAAAAGAGTTCAAATTTCAATGGTTCATGGGTTCAAAGGTTCCAAGGCGGCCTCAGTCAAGGAAAGAAGCAACAAATAGGTAGTTCAATGGATGCTTCAACCAAGGAGTGGGAAAGTGATTGAACTAGGATGTGATGGAACAAAAGAGGCAGAATGAACTGATGAACAAATGAACCAATGTACTTTCAGTGGGTTTAAAGGTTTAAGGTTCAACATGGTTCAATCGGCTAGCAACCATTGACGGCCCTGCAGATGTCAAATTTAAAGTAAGGGAATATCTGTTGAAATTCAAATAAAGCATGAAACTTAAAGGAAGAACCAAGTGACTGCCTAAAAAGATATCCTAAGAGCTTAAATTCCAAGAAGAGACAAAGCTAGAAAGGACAAAAGTGAAAAGAGGGAAAAGCCCAAAATATCTATGCAGAAGGTATTCTAGTAGGTGGAACAGTCTGCAAAGTAGATTTTTGAGCTTACAAACATTAA
This sequence comes from Torreya grandis, assembly GCA_037957365.1. NCBI lineage: Eukaryota > Viridiplantae > Streptophyta > Pinopsida > Cupressales > Taxaceae > Torreya > Torreya grandis. The sequence continues at coordinate 948,502 of JARHVA010001780.1, forward strand.
AGGCATGGCCTATTGGTCTCCTTTGGAGTAAAGACAAAATGGACAATTGTGTAGATGTCAAAGGGAATGGACCAGACAGTCCATACCAAGGAAGAGACATATTAGATGAATGGACACACCATAGTTAAGGCAATGCACTATTCCCAGCATGGTCCCTCTAGATAGAACTGAAGGTGCATTGAAGACATTGACTGTAGCATGGGTTGTCTCATAGGAAAAGTGCCCAAGTCTTTCTTGGAAGTGTTATATATTGTAATTTCTCTCATTATGAAGGGAGATCTTCCCATTACTAGAAGCAAAACTCTACCCAAATTGAAAGGCATTACTAAGACTTTGAGCTCAGATTGTTGTTCATATTTCTTTGATTGAATGAGAAAGCAAGTTACCTGTAGACTTTGTGTTGTTATAGCTTGTGTTACTTTAGGAAATTGTTCTTATGTCTATTTCCTAGAAGCATTCTCGTTTATTTGATCTAACAAGCAGAACTAGTGGAAGTAATCAGGAAGGTGTCCTAAAACTAGTTACTTTCACTGATATAATTGTTTTCAGTGTGTGTTTTTAGTTTCTATTTCTGTGTAAAGGACCTTGGGATGACTTTGTGCCCCCATTGTTCTTCGTATCTAACTCTTGGGTAGTCAAGGTGGAGACTTTGTGCTACATCTTAGATTTCTGGTTACTCTGTACTCGGTTATCAGTTACCTGTTACCAGAAAGATTCATGTTGTTTGCAAGAATAAGCACTTCTAAAATAAGAGAATTGCCTTTTATCATTTCACCAAGATTTCTACTATCTAGGAAGGGATCTACCTCTTGGCTGAATGTTACTTATGAAAGAAGAGAAGTACCTTCACTAATCACCTAGGATTTCTCCTTTGATCTGTGAGCATCATCTCTGAAAGAAGAGAGATGGATGGTATATCCTACTCCCAAGTGTTATTTTTATATTATATTTATAGTATATATCCCCCTTTATACCTATAGGGAACCTCCCCTTGATGAGAGGAGAGATTTGTCCCCTTTAGATATGGTAAACCTGCAACATTGGATGACCAATCTCCCTATGCTGTGGTGAAGAGACCTATTTTACTCACCAGTTAGCTGGTCAACAAAATATTCACCCAACACAAATCATTAGCTTGATCATTATCATTTTAAAGAGCCCCATCCCTTTGACAATCCAGTATTTGCAGAGTTGTCTCTTGATCTTTTTTCCTTCATTAATGAATATCACTTTGATAAGTTAGTCTCTGTGGAGTCAATCTTTCTGGAGTCATCCATCAAGTGGTTCCCTCTCTTTGAGGGGCTTTACCTAGATGAGCCAATCTTTGTTAAACCCTTCCTAGATGAATCTATTTTTATATATCCCATTATGCCATCATAGGGCATTATTTGTCCAATACCAAACATTTAACAAGGCATTATTATAGAAACATCCACACCAAATGAAAGATCAACATTTAAGTTAGGTTATATTCTTAAACTGACATTAGAAGTAGAATAACTATCAGTTTCAACATTGGATTCAGAGTCCTTTGAGTCAAACTTAGCTTCAAAATTAGAGTACAATCATGGTTATTAAAACATTCATTACATTTTCCTTGTGGATCAATTTGAGTATATTTGTGATCCTTAAACAATTTTTTAGGATGATTACTTTAGCATTGACATGATTTCTCCTAGTATCTTCAATGAGGATTGTGCTAACTTTCATCATTCCATTATTACCACCCAATATAGCCATTATATTGACATTCCACCTCCCACAAGTGTCGATTAGGACTGATAGAACCACACTTTATTAAACTACATCCATGGTAACATATTAGTTGTAGAATATTAGGGGGGCAAGACCACATTCATGTAGAAGAAGAATAATCTCTTAGTGAAACCTTTTTGGAGGCATTAGAGGACAATCAAAGTCTAAACTCATCATCTTCTAGTGAAACCTTATTTGAGGCACTAAAATAAAATCAAAGTCAAAATTTAATATTCCTTAGTGAAAACTTATCAGAGATGCTATGGAATAAATAAGACAACTTTATTGGTAAAAACCTCATCTAAGTACCAATAGCTAAGCACAATAGTTTTTCACTATTTGATGAATACATTATCAAAGATTACATCAGTAAAGCTTCCAATCTACATCATAATCAGATGGTAGATACTCTCAGGCCCAAACAACAAAAAATATGCTGGTCCTATCAAGAGCAGATTCAAAAAAATTTCAACCATGCCACAACCAAAATTATGTCAAATTTGAAATCATTAGCATTGTGTGTGCTTAAAAATATTGATCTTCATTTTTTTCCCAACCATTATACATTCCATTATCATCCACCAATATTCCACTACCAAATTATATCATTTATCTTCTACCTAACATTATTTACCATCCCTAGCCACACTTTCCTTTACATATGTTACAAAGATATCTTGTCTCGATGTTTAAAGGAAACAAAATCATGGACCAATGAAAATCATAACAATATTATTAGAGTCCAAATCTACCATAGGTTATTGATAGAGTAGATATTCTAAAAGGGTGTGGGTTAGCAATTTTTATTAATTATTATGGTTTTATCATATGTTGACTAGGATGTGCATCTCCACATCAATAGGAGCATCAAAATCATTTACCATTGGGTCCCATTTACTACACCATTTAAACTACATTGACTTGAGGTCCTCTAGTACTATGTAGGTAGAGCTTAATTTTTATTGAGGTTAGCTTGATCAACTAATCCCATGCTCTCATCATTTTATGATCAATTTTTATGTTTGAATTCTCTCATCATTTTGTGAGAAAAATAACCCCACGCTCTTGGCATTTTATGAGCAATCATCACTTGGGGGCAACCTTGTTACCACTATATCCAATTATCATCTTATCGCTTTCTTTATGTCATACCCTATACCATTTTATCATGATTTTACTATTAACCAAAGCTTATTTTTAGCCTACCCAACCCTTATGATATTTTTTCCTTTGGTTCTTCTCATACCTTCCATGAGGGGATTTCAATCTAGTTTCAGCAATATTATAATTTCATATTCAAATAAAAATCTATGAAAGTAGTCTGACAGTGGATCTAGCAAGGTATCTTTCATTTACATTTTATCTAGTGCCACTTATTATAACCACCTATAGACAAATCATTATTTCATTTGGTACCATTGATTATAACTACCTATGGGAAAATAAATATCCTATCTTGTTGTTTCTTAATTATAATTGTCTATAGGCAAATTAGGAATAACACCTTTTATCATGCATTGCCACATCACCTTGTCATTCCTATTATCACTTGACTTTTCCTTTTCCTTTATTTGTGAACTTGTTGTTATCGGGTTAGTTTTTCACCACCTTTTATATGGGTAGAACTATTGTGAATTGAGGTCCTTTGGGACTATGTCAACCATGATCGAGTCATGTTGAGGTCAACTTAGTCCCTCATTTTCTCATGCTCTTACCATTTTGAGAGCATGGGCCATTGTAGCTGACTTTAGCTATTATTGGACCTTCTACTCTTGGAAGTGTATCTCCTTGATTAGTTAGTTCCATGTACCATTATTTATATCCATGATCCCCATTATAGTCAGTTTAGCTATTGCTTAAACTCTTACCTGTAGAAGTGCATCTCTTTAGTTAGATAGTTACCTGGACCTTTTGTGAATATTTCATTTTTGTGACTTATCCCAAAAACATAAACACATTTGAAATTGATTGATAAAAAAATAAAAACATTATATTTCACTTTTTTTATTATAACTCCGTGATCTTTCCATTTTGTGAGCATTTTCAAGTTTTTACACTCTTGTCATTTTGCAAGCATTTTCATGTTTTTAAGCTCTCGTCATTTTACGAGCACTATTTTGAAAGCTTTCACCATTTTACTAGCCCATTTATTTATTTCCTCTAAAACATCAATCATATTTTCTTATCATCACTTTTCTTCTCCTGGGAGAACTATATTTTGCCTCAAGTTCATGTTGGATCTCATGTCCATGGAACTATGTAGGAAAAATCCACTTGTGTTGTACATCTAGAGTTAAATCGACCACCCATTCCTTTTCTTCTTTTTCCCCCCATTTTGTTTTGGGTTGTTTACCTATTGCTTGGGGGAAATTTAATTCTTTCATTCTTATTTTATTGTGTTAGTTTCATTATTTCTTAGATTCAATATTACCCTATTGTAGAGAGTAATGCCTTTATTACACTTACAATAACAATTAACATTTTTTATTATTTCTACTAACATTATGATTAACTCTTGTTTGTGTGTGTTTCTTTGATTTTATTGTTTTTTTTATTGTGATTTATTATTTCTCCATTTATTTTGTTTTGTTATTTTGTTCATTTGTATTTATTCGTTATTTATTCTTGGTGTTTTGTTATTTTGGTTCTTTATGTTATTATTTTATTTGGTTCTTTTATTTTATTTTCCAAGTACATCTTAGTCATACACATGGATCTTGATTATTCATATCTTGTTTTCATGTTGTTTATTAAGTTGTTCTTGATTTGATTTTATACATTCTTATTCCTACTTAAATCTTTATTGTTCATATCTTGTTTTTTAGTTAGGTTACACTTATATATTATTTTTATCTTTGTCTTTGATTATTTTTTTTAATGTAAATAATAATAACTTTCATTTTGGTAAATATCTTATCATTATCCTTAGTTATAAATATTCACATTTGAACCAACTCATTGTAATCAAAATATAATGTCATTATAGGTTACTCATACTTATGATGAATAATTTCCTTTTGATAAAGTGTGCACCAAATGCTTTGGATTCCAAATCTAAAATTCAATGACACTCTGAAGATCATATCTCAATGCACCATACCTAACATGATACTCTATGTAAGATGTTCATCTTGGCATATACTATGAGTCTAATTACTGGTGGTCCATTTTTCTTCTATTCTTCACTCCTCATTCCATTTTCTCCCTCAAATGGGTGAACTACATTGGTTTGAGGTCCACTTGGACTATGTAGGCAGTGCTTGGATACATGATGTATCTTGGGTCATCTCATCCACATTCATTCTTATTATTTCATCTCTTTCATCACTTTGTGAATCTACAAAGTGTGATTTTGGTTTCTATTTCAGTCATTGTATCCTCACATTTGCATTTGTGCTTGCTCATATTTAAGTCTATACACTAGATTATATCTTTTAACTTTGCTTTCCAATTTTCCCTACTAAGGCACAAAATTTAGATCAATCATCGACATAATCCACCCTACAAGGGTAAAATTCATTATCAATGATCAAAATTATCCCTACTAGGGTAAAATCAATTTACCAATCGATCAAATCTGGACTACTAGGGAACTTTATTATTTCCTTTCTCTAGAGTAAAGCTTTCCTATTTCTTCTAATTCCAAAATCTATGGATTTTTCCCTCATTTTTGAAATATAAAAAATTATGTGACTTGTCTTAGGATTTGTCATTCCCTAAGTGCACAGCTTTCACCCTCTTTTGGGTGTATCAAAGTGTGTTGCTTATGTTTTGGGATTGTATTCTTCCCACTTCCTCCCACCTTGGGGCCCATTATATTCTACTATATTTTGATAATTGACAATAAAAAAATGTAATCATTAGCTCATATGGATTATATCTCATTTATGGGTTAATTTTAGTCTTACTCTCTTTTTGAGAGTTCATCCCTCTCTTTCATCCTTGTATGTCCTCTCGAGAGGGTATCATGGGTCATTTCTTTCCAAATTTTTATTCAAAACTATATTATTTGAAAAGACATTGATTATACCAAATGTATTACTAAGCCTTCTCAAATAGGGGTAAAATGTAGACATCCAAATCCTATCACCATTGTGCTAAAATTATCAATCTTACTTGAAATTCTAAGACAATGCACAGTTTGGGCCAAAATAAATAAAATGTGCTAAATGGTTTGATCTTGTCATATACAAGGGTTGATTTAGGCTAATGAATCCCTAAATGGGACAAAGCATTTTATGTGATTATTAGTTTTTTCTAAATCATTTTGAGTCAAAATGATGAAAATACAATTTCACACTCTGAATCAATGAATTCTTCTAATTCGAGAGCACACAACACATGCATGTATTATTTTGTATCCACAATGTCTTAAATGGGGTATTGATACATACATAACTAACATATTCTTATAATTATACTCTAGTCAAATTATGACCTAGTAACTTGACATTTTGGCCAATTTGATTAAGTGAGCAACCAATTTCCAAAGAATTGCATAAATTTTAATTAACCTAACTTAAGAAAATTAAACCAAATCAAGGGCTTAAGTGGAAAATCCATAGAAGTTATTCAATATCTATTAATTATAAGTTCATTTCTAATATATTCATCATATAATGACATAATTAGTAGGGTGGCATCCATAAGTCATAAATGGAACAAATATTTGGTTTAAGCCCTCCCATGCTTCATTAATGCCCCTTTATTTCAAATATTAATGGAAATATTTATGGATTGATCCTCCAAAATTGAATTAATTCATGTCCACACATCTTGATCTCAATATTGATGGTCATGGTTAATTCTAATGATTTCTAAAAATCTATAAATACAAGGGTTCTCACTCATCTTTTTAAGCTTCTTTAGTGTAAACTTATTATGCAAAATTATCTTCACAAGCTCTTTTTGTGTAGTGTTACTATGCTTAATTTTAAATAGGATAGACTCAACTATTGGCATACATTAATAAATTTCATGAGCCTAGTTCAGTGGTGCATTGAGAGATGATTGAGGAGTAAGCCACTCATCATTGATAAAGACTAAAAGCACTAAATCAAGGGAAAATCACATTTTTGAGTTGCACTTAGAGGAAGTATGCTCTTGGGAAGGTTTGATGTTGTATTCCTTATTTCAATAGATCTTATTTTTCATTTCTAAAACCTCATTGAGGGAGTTAAATTTTTGAGCTATGTTATTTATGATTATTTGAGTTTTCTTGTCTAATGCATGATCTAACTCACTTTGAATTCCTACTTTATAGTAGGGGTTATTACACTTGCAGTCACAACTTGTTTCCTTGTAGGAGGGTTAATTGGACTAGTGTAAACACCATGGACATATCCCAAAAACTTTCTCTTTGATTTTGTATTATCTATCATTGAATTATTTTGATTGAGGACAAAGCTATCTTTTGTTAGAAAGTTTGCAAGGTTCAGTTTTGGGGGCTACCATACCTCATTTTCTTGCACGTAATTCTCATCTTCTATTGAAAATTGAGGAGTAACTCTTCCTTGAGATATTAAAGCTTGTTACCCACCCTCATTTTCATCCATGAACTTTCCTTTCTTCCATTCTTCTCTAATCACCAAGTTACTATGGACTGGAACCATAGCTCTTGTGTTAAAAATTGAAGTTGGGTTATATGTATTGGGTGGCCTATTAAATTCAGGTTGTCCTTGCCTTATACCTTGACCATATTATTGAGTTGGGAACCTATTTCCTTATTTAAGATAGGGGTATGGGATTTGATTAACTCCATACTGTAGATTGAGTTACCTAACTTGAAATTCTAAGGCCTTAGACCTTCCTTCCCAATCAATAGTATCTTCTACCTTCTTAGGGGCAGCTCTAGACTTGGTATTTTTATTTGGGATTTGAGAAAATTTTGGAGTAGTAGAAGACATATTAGATAGAAGAGGCATGGAGACTTTTAGAGGTATTTTTTTAGTTTATATTAATCCATTCTTAGCTCTAATGTCTTGGTCATAAGTTCTAGGTAGGGTGTAACCACCTACAGACTATAACATGATGGCTATGTCAATTCCCATAACCCTTAGACATGTATGAAAAACAAATCTTGTAGGTGGTCTCATGGTAGAAGGAAGCTTATGCCTCCTACCATGAGACCATATTCATTCATAATCTCCTTAGGACCTCTTTGAATTACATTGAGCTGATGAATGAGTGATGTGTGATCACTTTTATCCTCAAAACTTGAAGTCAATAACTCTCCAAAATCATACCAAGTGGTGATACATCCTCCTGACAATGTCTTATACTAGTCAAGGGCCTTTCCCCTAAGAGACATAACAAGTAATCTAATTGCAATATTGACTTCAGTAACATTATGAAATCTATAGAAGTTAAAGATGTCCCTAATATGCTCACTAGGGGTGGCATGGCCTTCACCATTAAAAGTAGGAACACTCTTGGTAGTATTAGGAGGTATATTACAATATTTATTAAGGTGAATGGGAAATTAGTGCTAAAGGCTAGGAAGGCATGTTGCCTAGCCACGTTTTCCTCAAGTTCCTCTTCACTTTCTTGATATTCTTGGCTTGAAAATTCCTCTTGTTCTTCAAAGGTCAAGATAGGATAAGGATGACAAACTTCAAGAGGAAGTTCATGTTAAAGGAGTGAGTTTATGGGATTGATACCTCTACTAGTAGTTGACCTAGTAAGGACTATGAAGTATGAATACAAGAAATGATAAAACTTGATTTACAACTAGATATTACCTTGAATGAGTCTTCAAATGTTGTTTAGAACACCAAATGCAATTGTGATGTTGTCAAGACTAGCATTCACCTTGATAGGATGTCTTTGAGACAAAGGTCTCATCAAGTATGCTAGAACTATTACCACTCAATCTTGCACCCTATAGATGGTTTTTCAAGCCTATTATAGATTTAGTGAAACATTAGAATAACTCTAGGCCTATGGGTTGCCTATAGTAGAGGTAAATCTATATGTTTAAGGACCAACTCCCTAAATTTTCCTTTGCTTGCTTATCACCTACACTACTTGATTGCTTGGATGAAAATGAGGTATAAATAACATGAAATTAAACTAATATAATGAGGTTATACATCATAATGATCTCCACTATACTACCATACCATTGCACTATGAAACATGACTCACAACACTAGTCTCAACATCCTAGATTGCTCTAACATCAATATTTTAAACATGGAGGTGATATGCATTGTATTACTCAAGGTGAGTAAACCAGAGATTAGGTTATAGATGTTAAGGCTACTCATTACAATTAAATACAAATAAATTCACTTGACTACACTTCATGTGACTTGTTAGAGTGGATACTACTTACATCAAACATGGAAGAGTAAAGAAAAAGTAAGGATAGTCATTTATCACTTGACATTCACTATGCACCACTTCACACACTTAGACAATAAGTTTATGAGATAAAAACTAGGTTGGAAATATTTATTTCAAAGGAAAATACATTTTTCAAACTAGTAGGGCTTTGCCATACCAGTTTTGGATGTTTTACAAAAGCCAAAATGGCTTGAATTTATAAGACATGTGACAAGAGAGAGAAAAGGGGAAGTGTAAAGGTCACAAATATAAGAATCAATAATTTTAAAATCTTTAAATTATAGGATAATGATAGCATAATGAAGTGTAAAATGAGCCTAGAATTATCATGGATAAGTTTCCATAAGAATTGCATCCTTCTCATTCAAGTTGGCATAGAGTCCTCAAATAGCCCTCTTGAAATTTCCTTCATAATGAAGCATCTCTTAACCATTTAAACTGAAAAAAGAAGACTTGACACATATGTACTATCTTAATGAGGTTGGAAAAAACATATGATAGTCATCAGATACTCCTGCTGACCAATTTTGACTTTTAGGTCAAAATAGGGTACCCCTAGTAAAAAAATTCACTTGTAGGCATATAAGGGGGTATAATATGTTGTTATAAGGTGTTTCTTAGGTTAATTAGTGTCAATTGATGTTTTAATAGCTTTTTTTAAGTGTTATCTAGATCCATTTACCATTCTAAGTCTTTTCAAGGGGGCAAAATGTTATATTTAATGCTTTATAAGGTTTTCTTGGGAAATGTGTAAGTGTAAAAGAGTTTTATCATGTAACATGTGTCATAAGAGGTTTTTAATAACTATAAATAACTAAAATTTGTAGGTTATTTAGATAAAAGGTAGTTTTCTTGGCTAAAGAGACAGAAATGGGCATTTATACAACTTTTTTGTTAAGTGTGCCACTTGGAAAACATGAAAATGTGACTCTTCACCTCCCCATAGGTCATTAACACATTTTTATTTCATATATTTCATAAAAAAATTCATCTTCAACTCATTTCTCTTCTTTTTCCATTGGCAAGCTAAGGAAGGGCAAGTTCAAGCACTCACTATGGGTCGTACAAGTGGACTCAGGAAGAATGCTTCTACAAGTGGATATTAATCTGAGTTTACTTTATATCCATAACAATAAGTCTCAAATTTTTGGTTCCTCCTTCATGAACAATCACTTACACTCTAAATAGCTTTTTATGAACTTGCATTCAAGAGGGGTATGATTGTGCATATGTTTCTTATTTTCAAGAATCCATGGAGATGTGTGAGTTATATGAAGTGTTTTAAAGTGTTAATATGCCTTCTTCAATAGTGTTTCCATTATCCAACACTTCTCTCTTAATGCCCTTGAAGGAGATTTTAAAATTGTGCTTGTTTTCCAATTTTGAAATTATGGGTGTGGAACCTATGTTTTATTAGCATGGAATGAGCTCCAAGAAGTGTTTTAACATTATTAGACTCATTTTTTTAATTTTATTTCATTCAATTCTATTTTGATATATCAATTTACCACTCCTTCAAAGCTACTTGTCTATATTCCCTTGTTCACTACCTTGTCTACAGGATACGCACTTACAGTCAACTTATACTTGAGTTTAAGAGGCTTATATGGAGAATGAATGATGAAAAACATGGTGTAATTCATGTTTGAGCTACTAACATCTCTCAAAGGTTCATAATGTTCATGTTATGAAGTTTAGATGTTATACAAGGCAATGTTTTCACTTCAAAAGATGAGTTGACCATATTAGGTTCTTAGTCCCTAAAAATTACAAATAAAGGCCTTAAAGGTTTTTGAGGGCATCATTAAATTAACTTTCAAGGTGATATAGACATGTAACTTTGATAATCTTGTATCCCTATCTACCTATAACAACTATGCCAATTCTGAGAAGCAAAGGATAAGTGGAAGATGGAGTTTCAAGGTCTCAAGTTACCAAAAACCCATTGAAAAGGGGTAGTGATATCTATAGGACATTGGTTGGAAAGTGGTTTTACATTTTAATTTGAAAATCCTAAGCTATTCCACTAAGTTGGAACCATCCAAACTAATTCAAATAGTATTCCTGACCCAGGAGGTCAAAGAAGATATGAAGTTTGATGTTTTGATCACTAATGTACCCTTCCCTGTCTGTACAACAAGCCTAAGACAAGCACCTACATCCAACACCTTATACAGTGGCCTAATTTTACTTCTACATGGTGTTTTTAAGGCTCCAAAGTGAGAAGGTTGGTTCAAATTAGGTTGTATCCCTAAAGGGAATCCAATAAGTTAGATCACATCAAAATCAAGGGGATACACTCCATATACACACATACAGGAAATCTAGAACTCAAGAAACACAATCAAAGGGTATGTTGGTAGTGAGGAAGTATTTTCAAGTTTTTAATTGTTTTAAACCAAGGTACATCATTTAATAGGCCCAAATCTTGCAAAAAATGCATCCTATAGGGGCAAAATGGTGACTACCACAGTTAAGGTAGAGGTATCCTCTTTGAGGACTAAAGCATGTATTGATAGGGTTTGAAGGTTCAAAAAAGAAAATATATCATTAGGATGACCTTATGGCCTAATAAACATAAGGATGAGGTTCACAAACATCAAAAAAATCTTGAACCTAAACCTACAGGAGTGTCTCAATCCTCAATAGGGAGGTGTCTCAGTCTTGGGATGAGGGATGCATTGATGCAAAGAAGTGAGTTTAGCCTTGAAAAATAGTTTAATACCACTCACATGAGATTTTTAACATAAAATATGGTTTTTATTATTCTCTTAAAACATCAACCAAGCTCAAAATCACCCACAGCTAGGCCTAAAACAAGGTTCCCCCTTATGAGCAGTCAAAGACCTAGCTAGGTTTCAAAGACAATGAGGAAGTGTTTAAGGGGAAATTACACTATGAATGGTTTTAATTAATAATTAGAGGCAATAATTATCCTTACACATCATAATAAAAATAAAATAAATCCCTAAAAACTGAAAATACATTTTCATCCCCTGTCTGGATTCACAAGTTGCTTGGTCTAAAGTCTGCCTAGAAAATTTGAAGAGTTTGGTGGTCTAATGGAGGATTTAAGAGATAAAAATTGGTACAAACCATCATTAGGACATATGAAAAACTATAAAATATTCGTATTTTATGATATAATATTAAAAACTCTCTTTTTTGTGTCTCAGATCAGGGGAAGTTTTAGCTTGCATGGAGATGGAAATTTTAGGAAAAATGGTAAAATTGATGACCAAAGTGAAAGAAAGGATAAATTAAGGTTTTTATAATCTAGAATACATATATTAAAAATTAAATAACCAACATATAAGGTATATAACTAAACAAGTTACCCTACACAAGAATGGTTACAGTCATGCATGAAGGAAACCCTTAGGCCTAGAAGCCAAATTGAGGGTCATGTGCATTTTTGACCTTATCCATGATTTCCACTTGACTATTTCATAACTAAAATGGTATATTAGAGATGTTTAATCCATCATGAGGTAGAGGAATCCATTTTGGATTCAAATTGAGTCTTAAATGGCAAGCAGACCTATTGGCAAGGTCTAGGCCTAATGCCAAACAGGGGTAAGGTTTCATTTGTGGATCTTGGGAAGCCATTACAGTCATGGTAACATATATATGTGGTGATTATACAATTTTTTGAACAATTGGTTTTCAATGGAACTCATCAAGAAGCCAATTCTTTTCTTGAAAGCTCCCAAACCCTCATAGAATGCAAAAAATGACTCGATGGTCAAGTTGAAAAGCTCAAAACTTTCATGAGCTAATGAATGGGACATGGATAAATTTTTATAAGTTGGAGAGAGTCCCTAAGGAGCCTTTAGTGGAATTTATATATAATTTTAATGTTCCATATTCATGAACAAATGCTAAGAGGGATAGTCTCTCCAAAACCCTCTCAAACCCTATTTTGTGATCCAATGGTAGAAATCAAGTTGAAAGTGCCTCTATATGGATGAATTTGACCATGAGTATAAAATATAAGTTGTTTTCAACTCCATTAGGGTCAAATACATGGAATTGTATTGTATAGAATCTATAGGGGTGATGTAAAAAGCAAGTTTTATTTTATTTTTCTTATGTTTTGTAGGTCCTAAAGATGAAAATGAGATTCCAAACACTTTGTAGGTTAGTTTCAGACTTAAACCAATTCCTAATTCCATTTTCAAATCTTTTAAATACTCATAAGTGTCCCTACCAACTCTCTCATTTCAGCCAATTTGTGAGCCAGCTAGGGAGAACTTAGAGAAAATGGTAAATCTTCATTTGGAAAGCCTTTAAAGTCATGTTTATTGTAAATAATACCATGGAAACTTAGGAAACATGTCATTCCTCTTATTTTATGTATCATATTATAGGTTTTAAGAGGTTTTAGGTGCCAAGTGTGAGAGGCATTTGGAAAAGGTCTATTTTGGGACTGTCTTGGATGATGGTGCATGACCAAAATGATAGGGATGATTAGGAGCCTCTCCAATGCATGTTATGACCTATTATTAACCCCTCTTAATAATAACCATTGTCATATTTTATCATTTTCAATTACAAGGTAGTTTTGGAAAGCCAATTATCAAGGGTAGTTTTTAATTCATGGAAAGGAGTTTTTAAGCCATTTTGTAGGTCATAAAGGAATTAAAATGAGATTTTTAACTCTTTACACTACATATCTCACACCATACCTCTCTCTCATTAATTTTAATTTATTTGAGCAAGTTGACACATGTCCAAGTGACTCTTGGACTCCCCTTCTCTATCTCTTCCCATTTCTTCTATAAATTGAGCCTTCTTGGCCATTGTATGGATAAATACACATGGGTATGGTGAATCCATGCCAAATTTATGCCTTGAATAAATAAATATAAGTAATTTTAACTCATTAAAATATTTCACTAAGTGTACATGATAGTGTTTAGTCTTGTGCAAGTGTGATGTCTATTTACCTTCACATGTTACTCCTATTAGTACCTAGTGTGTTATGATCTTTTTCTTGCAGGTCAACAATAAGTGTCAAGTGAGGTTTTAGGTATAGTGAATATATAATTCTATATATTGTCTTATAATTAATATTTAATAAGTATTACTAACCTATTATATCTCTAATATCCCATGTTGAAGCACTGATGTGACAGAGAGAGTTGATGTTGAGTGAAGTGTATATGTAACTTGTTCCTAGTTCCAAGTGCATGTTATAGAGTGTGAGTAGAGAATAAATTTTTTGAATCACCTTCCCTATATTAGGATTAATTTTCATGTTATTCTTAACCCTTTTTAACCCCCAAGTGTTTGTAGTAGGATATGTGCTTTAGTGATGCATCAAGGGGAGCTAGCCCTTAACTTAGAGATCCACCTCCTAATAGGGATACCCACATCCCTAAGGTGGTTTCCTTGTCTCACTTGAATTATTAAAATATTTTCCCATCTCCTCATTAGGTTAAATTTCAAGTGATAACAAATCCCTTAATTGATATCCTTATTCATGACACTTGTATTCATTACCTACATTCACTTACTACCTCTCCTGGCTCAATCTTCACATTTATCATCAAGGTGACCTTAAATTACTCAAGAAAATATATGGAATAGGTTTTATGACACTTTTTAATATTCCATTTGGCTTCCACTCTATCAATTGGACCCCAAAAAGATCCCAAATTAGACCTCTCATCTTCTCACTAGGTAGTCACTTCTCATTTTCACTATTTGTCTAAGACTACCTGTAGTGAACTATGTAATAGAGGTATTTACATGTTTATCTATGGTGATAAATTATTTTGAGTTATAATACATCCCTATTAATCCTCTTCTATACTTACAAAATACCCAAAAATTTATAAAAAACTCTATGTTAGGCTTGTCCATACAAGTGATAGTATAGACAAAGTGGATAGAGGGAAGCTTGAGAGAGTTTCAAAAAAATTCAAATCAATTTCATGGCCAAATGAACTCTCCTAGATGAATTTCCAATAATATTTTCCTCATTAGGTCTAAATAAGGGTTTTATGAGGTTTAGGTTTTTAATAATAGTTCATAAAAACTTGACATCCAAACCATGAAAAAAATACAAAAATATTGATTATATGACCTTACCCAACTACCCCTATCTTCTTTAATTCTCATGCTTGGTGTCTTTATAGATATGAGCACTTGAAGTTGGCCTATCGAGCTTTCCCATGCATTCTAGGTACCTTTGTCATGTTTGTAGGTCAAGTTGACCACCCTGTGTTGTTCCTATAAAAATTAAAGGCTATTATCAACCTTATATATCCCTTTTACAGCTATTAAGTGGATTATTAAGTCTATGTGGTCATGAAAATGGAACCAGGCACTTGTAGGGCTTAGGCCTAGTTCTAGGCCTAATAGTCCTAACTATGTTTGATCACCTGTGACCACCTCTGAGTGGTTTCTTAGGAATTTAGGTAACTATTCACATTTTTAAAAAAAATAGATTCCAAAATCATTTCAAAGTATCCCAATGCTCCTCATGTCATCCTTCCAACATCCACACACTATGCCTGTAGACTTGACTTGACTGAGAGTGCCCTCTATCTAGGATAAAATAGAGGACATATACACTATTTTTTTACATGAATGAGGTTATTTAGGGATATGATAGGTATTTAAGACCATATACACAAATTTTCATGGTTATATCACACCCATAGAGTCCTTAATACTTCAAGTCTTCAAGACAGACTTATGGGACTGTGAGGACTATGCACATAATTCTATTTGGGCCTAATACCCTTGAACCATGACTTTAGGTTAATATATTTACTCCTTAAGATAAATTTTTAATGTGTCACTACCACTATTATATTTTTTTTAGTATTATTTATCCATCATACCCTTCTTCTTACCTCTCTACTTATCTAGGCCAATTTGTTATGTGTCAAACTATGTCACCTATAGATGTACATAGGTAAAAGTCATGAGACCCCTATAGGTGTTAATTAATATTAAATTACTAAATTATGTCATATTGGTTCTCTATAATATAATTCCATATTTTAATAGACTCGGCTCTTTCCCTAGGTGTGTGCTTATCATCTCTTACTACCACCAATGTATTAAGGGTTTGTAGACTGACTGTAAATGATAATTTAGGGAATATGAGACTTGTAGGTGGTCATTAAGGAATAATTACTATTATTATCTCCCTTATTTCCATATAATCTCTTTATAACACTTACACTTGAGTGAAGATATATGTATGCATGGTTCTCAACTTCTTATTTCTTACCATCAACTCTGTAGGTCTATAGTCAAACTATAGATGGTCCATTTGGGGAGTCATGAGATTCTTGTAGGTGATGGTGTATCTATTAACCCTTAAATTCACCTTACTTTATATTTATTGAGGTTACTCAGACCATTCCATACCCATATGGGCTCTTTTCATGCTTAGATACCATAATCTCACTCACCACTATGGGTCACCGCAAGTTGGGTTGCTCTTAGTTATCTTAGCACAATGTTAATTGAGTTTCAGGTCAAAATGTCTAAGTTAGAAACCATTCTCCATCATCCTTTATTAATCAAAAAACCATATTCTTATGTTAAGACCTTTCCCCTATGCTTGGGATATAATATGGAAACTACTAGACCTGTCTATACCTCAATGAACTTCACCATGGAAAGACCAAGTGTATGAGCATAACTTGGTTCGAAAAAGTTAAGGTAATTTGTCCCAATTACAACTTTTCAAACTATGGACATGGTTCTAAGACTAAATTTATCTACAATTATCCCACCATTATCACCTTAATTCTTTATACATTCTTAGACCTCAATGAAGGTTTCAAATGAGTTCAACACCTTCATCTTAACACTCTTCAGACTTCTATGGTGTTATCATCAAATCACTGTTAGAGTTATCTATAGGTGAAGATGTTCTTTAATTGTGTATGTCGGAATTAGTTCTCACAACTAGTTTATAATCATTTTGATAGTTTAGTATTAATATTTCCACTTTGAGAATCCCTTCACCATATTAATACCTCTTTGATTCATCAAAACGAATTATAAAGTCTTCATGCCACTTGATTGTAGGTGACAATCATAGGGTTTTATGACTATGCTTGTGTATAGGTCCTTTCCCTCTATATACAATGGTATTTAGACCAAACCTTCAAAATAACAACTAATCACCATGATATAAGGGATTAGAAACAACATATCAACTTGCATTACCATTTTTCTAAAGACCAAAATAGGGAGATAAGCCATATAATTATTGAAACATTATTTGTAGACTGATCGGAGTCTTCTACTAGTAGAATGAGATGTTTATGATTATCCTCTTCACACCACACATGAAAACTAGACTAAAACCTTTTGATAAGGATTTTAATGCTCTTCAATAACACATCCACTACCTAGTTTGTTTAGATCAATGTAAACAAAGAAGAAAAACTAAAATGTTAGGGATGTGTAAGCAAAAAAGAGTCACCAACCTTCTTAGTGATGGTTCATGAAGCATAGTATATGAAACCTAAAACTATTTCCATAAATTGTTAGTACACATAAATTACTATAATCTACCAAGTATACTTTCTCTGACTCACATCCTCCTATCTGTACCAAGCTAAAACTGGTTGACCATTTAACCTTGTCTAGGATAGCAATAGGAATAAAGGTTGGTTTTGCTCATTTTTAGGTCTTTCAAAGCTACTTGAGCATGGAAGTGAACTGATGGGATCTCAAGAGACATTCTTAAAGTTCTCTCATATGTCAAATGTATTGTGTAGGTTGTATAATTACTTGAAACTCCCTTGAAATTGCCTGATCTTCTTGTTTTCAATGTTGAACCTACAATTTTTAGTTCAAAACTACCATCTTTGACATGTAACTGACATGTAGGATTTTATATATGATTTTGAAACATTTATCTTCCCATGAAAACTATACCAATTCATTAAATGACCCCAAAAGTGGCTTAGAATGATATAAGACTAACTTAGACAAAGATAACAAATCTAAAGCATAATGTTTGAATCATTAAAGACCATGGGACACATTTTATACCCTAGTTTACCCTATAAAAAGTTTGATTATATAGGGGGTTAACCTAATTTTAATTGTGGTCAAATTAGTTAATAGTACCCTCTTGTTTCTTACTATATGATTTAGATATGTATACAAAATTATAAAAATGTGAAAACATTAGAAGTCATAAAAGCATGAATTTTTTATTTTATCTTTGTCGATAGATACATATATTTGTCTTCTTTTATATTATTTATTCCTCTCACTGTTGAGCATATTGACCATATCCTTCCATTTGGGGAATAGATCAAATTTTCATATATTTGACACCACATGACTATATTATATATGTACATTTATCATTGCCTTTGGGGGAATCATATCTACATATTCTCTTTGAGTCTCATGGTTATTCTCTTATTCTTATGGATATTTGTTTCTTATGTTCCTTATGTTATTAAATTGATGGGTCCATATGTCCTACATACTACTCTTGCTTATGGTAATAATATTTGATACATACATGGATATATATTTAAAACATTTATTTTTTTATGTATACACTACTAGCAAGGGCATTATACCTTAGGTTCCACATGTGTTATTTCATTGCCATATCTTGTGTCGACAAGAATATTTTTACCATCATTACATTCTCCATAGTATGGATCATACCTATAGCATTTTAGGGCATGATACCCACCTATATTTTCATATGAGATTAATTGAATATATCTATATCTACCTTACCACTTAGGGCTATAATATTATAATTTTATTGTATGTTATTTACTAGTTATATATAGTGCTAATGAGAACATCCTTCTATTTTGATGCTTATCATCATACTTTCATTTCCAAATACTTATAGGGGCATTATATCCACACTAATTTTATGAGATTCATTGACAATATCTACCTTAAAATTTCCATTATGGGACAATAAACATACATACCTCTTCATGAATTACTGTAAACATTGCCTTTGGGGGCATAGTACCCAAATTTGTTTCTCCTTGAGTTTTATTTGAGACATAACATCTATTGATCTTATCATAATTTATGTGTCATATGGAATCACATTAATTTTGCATTATAATATACATACAACTTAACATATGTTTAGTTTTCACACATGATACATATATTACAAAATATTGCTATATTTGAGCACCTCTCCACATTGGGGCATCTTATTTCCCCATACCACCTCATCATCACTTGTAGGATGCACCCACTTATAGACACCTTAATTGTCCATATCTAATACAATAGGGAATGTGTTTCCACCCCCGCCACCCCCCACCTCTCCCCTGCCCCCACCATATCATCCTTATAAGAGGGTTCACACACATATTGAGATTTATATGATGTTATCTATAATATATGATTTCATATGGACACATTACTTGTCCATATTTATTATAAGAGGGTGAAATTGACCCATTATCATCCCATCCTCATAGTTTGATGCACACACCTATTGAGATTTACATGTTGCTATTTATATAGATAATTTTGCATGGATGTACTACTTCTCTATCCTCTCACCTACAAATGGAACATATACTTTTCCCTCAATGTCAATCCTCATATTCCCTAGAGTTATATTTTTTCAAGGATACTTACATGATTTTATATATTTTATAATGTTACACTTAGATAAATTAATTTTCGTAGTATTAAGGTTTACATGCTTAGAACATTAATATTTGTGGGGTTACCTTAGTGGCCCACATTGTTCCATAGTGTTATTATTTAATTACAAAAAAGTATTTAAAACTTATGATGTGCAAATAATAAAAAGTATGTTTATTATTTACATGGTTAGTTCAAAATGTGGATCAGTTGGTTACAACTATTGACACCCATTATAAATGCATTTTTACCTTTGTAAAATAATATCATTGTATTGTGAATTATTTACATGGAAGTGGCTCCAAGCATTTTATGAAGAAGTTATGTAAAGAGGAGAAGTGAGATGAAAAAGAAGATCATGGGTGTAAATTTTTTCTTATATAATGGATTGTGTTTTTGTATGGTTTTTTTACCAATATAGGTTTTCCCACATAAATATCAAGTAATGTGTTGTGTAATGTATTTCTTATCTATCTATTTAGTATTTTTATTTCTACATTCTTTCAGTTCTCAAATTAATTTAATAAACTTGTAATTCATATTAAACAATGTATTATCATTCTACAGGCTCCTTTGACATGGTACAAGAGTCACATTTTGTTTGATCATGTTTTTATGTTACTAGTAAGTTAAATAGTGTGTTTGTAAGTAGTTTAGAATATATATATAGAGAGAGAGAGAGATAGAGAAAGAGATATGATATATTGAATATCATTTAAAAATAAATAATTATGTTAAAATAAAGTATAAAATATATAATATATTCTCATTAATGGATTAGACTCATTTTTAAAGGCTATTAAGTGTAGAGAAGGAAGGATTAGAGGTCACCTCCTCTAGGGATGTTCAAACTTATTTTTATGGAACTACAAAGTGGAGCCTTGGTTCATTAGATAAATTTGTGTCATTCAAGTCTGCATAGGTTGACTCATTAGAGCGGCTTCAAAAAAAAATTGGTGGATGGTTCTAGTGATGAAGTTGAGGCCCAAGTCTTAGTTTTGGGACTTGATCTTGCATGCTAATGTGGGATTAACCAAGTTATCATTGAGGAGGATTCTATGTTCAACATCTAGGATATGAAGAATGAGAATTCAAGATCATGAAACCTTGAAAATATTATGAGTCAAGCATGGGAATGTCCAGCTTATTTAAATGGCTAGGAAGTTCATCATTGTTTTCATGAGATGAATCAAGTGGTTGAAGATTTAGCCAATAGAGGTATATATCAACCAAAGTAATTGGTTTATGATAATGATTGGGATACATGGTACTTTATTGATCCCATATGATTATATTGTGATGGGGTATATTGGGATTATGAGGATTTAATGGTTGGGGGTAGCCAAAGCACGAGAACTATCTCTCCTCCTTTGTTTTATGACAACCATGTCCTATCACCTATGTTGAGGCATTGACTATTGGTTTTATTATATAAATTTTTGATCTTTATGGAATTTTTCTCACAATGTCTATAGGATTTGGAGAGTGACCAGGCTAAATTGTGGACTATATGTGATGCAGAGCAACTCTTGCATACTTTGCTATACCCAAACTTTGATACCTGCAATTACAAATTCTTTCATTCAACTTGCATAATATCCTCTTATGTCAACTCCTTGATATGGTTCCATGAATTTAAAATCTTTCAATACTTATGTTGTCTACCTTTAGGCTCTCAAACATCCCACATACTTCCATACATCTCATACAACTCATCTTCTCACTCCTCATCCATGCAAACTCCTTCATTAACCTTTTTTAGGCTATAAGTTCTTTGAAAAAAACACTCAACATTAAATAGGGTTTTAATTATACATTATTTTTCATATATATCCTCTTATAAACACAACAAACTTGTCTCATCTTGACCCCAACCCTTGTTCCTTCTTCAAGCTTCCTTAAACAACTATATTCCCTTTTATACTATTCCTTGTATTCCTTTTTATTAAAAATTTTCATAGTAAGGTCAAGTATGACATAATATTTAGGAACTATACCCACTACCTAACACCCTCTATCATGTTTCAACCCTCCATGAAGTATCACTTGCTAACTCCACTCTTAAGTACTCTTTTAAACACCTACACATACCTAATTAGGTTTATTCACCTTCCCTTAGCACATAGTCATCTAGATACCATATTTATGGATGTCCTTTCAGTATAAAACATTAATATTATCTTTCATCACATAAAAATCCTTAAGAATACAAATTTGCATCAAATTTCATTGGTTACAACACCATATATTTAACTTTTTTTTGTAACCCTAACATTGGGTTTCTGAGTCTATGACAGGTCTGAGAGCCTTCCAAATTATTTTAATAAACTTGTAGTGTATTTAAAACTTATAAAATACCTAATAAAGGCATTATCTACCTACTTTAAAACTTTCCAATCTGTAATATCTTTGGAATGTCCTCTAAACATGTTTAAATCAGGAATTTCACTATACTCTATTTACACAATTTACATGTGTGCTCACTAAATAGGGTTTAAATGTATATAACTTACCAATGGTGATGTAAACTCTTCCAAAAAATTATCCATTACCACATTTTCATTTTATCTCATCTTTATATCATAATAAACTCTCACCAATACATATTCCATCATCTAAACAGAAATTTTGTTTGTGTTAGGCAAACAAGATACTTACAGAGTTCTGGAGGTATAGGTATAATTATCTCTCAAATGTGGAAAAAATGAATTTAAAACTCTCAATAAACATTAATAACATTACAATAATGACTTACCAATGTATATATAACACCAATCACAGTTCTACATAATCTATTTCTCCAAAATACATGTTCAAGATTGTTTGTTCACAATCACTTCTAAACAAAATCCTCACATACTCAATATTTTGCTATGATTGGATAAAATTAGAGAGATATATGTGTGAATGAAAACTATTATAATTTCCCACCTCTAGGACTCAGCCTCAATGCATGTCCTCTTATGTAGACAGGGTCTTGGAACATCAATCTCATAAATTATTTATAACTTCATAAAATGACATAGTCTAATCATACTCTTCACTTTTCAACTCACATTAAAAAGATAAAAAAAAATTAATGCATTCAACACATCAAGGTACATTCACAAAAAATTATCAGCACTAGGATACACAAAGATTTTCTTTACTCATTCTTCTTTTATTGCTCTTATTCATTTACACAGTCCAGCCCCACAAGTAGAGTATAGGTATTATCATTTTATTTTCTCCATATCCTATCATTCCATACCTATACCTCATAAAAACATTAAAAACGAAATTCCTAAATCCTACTAACTTCTCATTTGATACTAACTATCTAATTCCATCCAAAAACTTGTTTCATTTCATGAGAAACTTCCTTTTGGATAACTACTTCTTATCATAACTAACTTGACATAATGTTTGCATTCATAATTCTCATTATTTGTAATTATCCTCATGACATTCACATAACATACCTTATAAAACCTACCTAGACTCATTAATGACCCCTTAAACACACTTACTAACATGACACTCCTTCATAACTACTCAAAATACTCTTAGACATACCAATTACATTTCAAATATTTAAATTGGTGTTTAGGTGGGAAAAGTTCTCAAGGATACTAATAACTAATGCCAAACTACCTAGTGATTTAATCAAGCTTCTTGGGTCCCTATAAGACCTCCAACACTAAACTATATTAGAATGGTAACAAAACATATTATCATGTTTGATGCTCCTGCATCATTATGCTATAAGTGGATCTAAGTGAACCCCCTCTCTATGTCATGGTCAGCAAGCATGATATGGCCTTTGAGGGGTAAGTGTTAGATGTTATGATGAAACATATTTTCATCATTTGAGTTGGGTATGTTCTACTTTACATGAATGAATTCATGGGTCTAGGTTTTTTGGAGATGAATTGTAATGTCAAGGTTAATTCTTTAGTGGCATTAGCTTTTGTGGGAAACATCTTCTAGTTCTCCATGGACAAATAAATAACTATTGTGGTGGATTCATGACTTGTTAAAGAGTGATTTTATGTCATAATTGAGGTATCTATGGAGGAATTCACCCTATATTATAAAGACCTCTAAGCTTTCCCTAGGTTGGTTAACATTGGTATTGTTCCTGTTAAGTATTTTTAGGATTTTTTTGATAGGTTTGATAATCTATTGGTTGATTTTGAAGGTCTATAATGATAAATTCAAAACCCTAGCACCTCTAATATTCAAGTGACTTTGTTGGACCTTGAGATGCTTTGTTCCCCATCGATGTCAATTATGGAAACTCTTTATGTTCAAAAATTCTTTTGTCTGACATTGATAGTTAAGATGATTTCATCTCTTTGGAACACACACCCCACTTCCACTGCATGTTCTAATGTGTGAAGGGGTTGGTCCATTTACTAATAAATGGGTAGCCTTGACTCACATGAAATATCATCTAGATAGCATGGGAATGGTGTCTATCTTGCGGGGCATCTAACCTTTCATTATGCAGGTAAGTCAAGGTGGAGTAGAAATTCTCTTTGCCATGAGGCACTAACATGGATGTATTGGATGTTAAGGAAGGACATTTTTATGTTCTTAGGAATTCTATAGTAGTTGGGCACCCTTATAGAGGTGGAATCATTGAATGTGGTGATGGTGTGATGGATTTTGGTGATACCTTGTAGGCTATGGGTGGTGGTAGTGTTGGTGTTTTAATGCAGGTGTTTTGTTTATGGTCTCATGTATGGGTATTTTTAGTTCTTGGTTTGTTGTTGTGGTCTGGTAAGGTTTATGTTGGGACTATTTTATTACTTGAGTTCCTATGGGGCCTTTTGGTTTTCCTCATTATTTGATGGGTTTTGTACTCTCATTTCCTTGTTCAATAAAAGGGGTGAGGGACCCTCCAACCCTCTTTATATAACAAAATACATATATATATATATATATATATATATATATATATATATATATATATATATATATATATATATATATATATATATTATATTAAATAAAATATGAAATAAAAAGATATTTTATTATAGAATATTTCTTTTTATATATTCAAAACAAATAAAATTTGGGTGTGGTTTGAGTGAACCCACATTTTTATTTGAAAAAAAACTATTCACAAACATTTTTTGGTAATATTTTATAACTATGTTACATTGATGGGAAAATCATTGTAATTATTTTTACATTATGATTATGTTGATGGGATTTTTTTTATTGTTTTTACATTTTGGGAAAAAAATTGTAATTATTTTACTAATGAGAAAAATATTTTATAATTATTTTTTTAATTATGTTTTTTTATTTGATAGGTTAATAAATGGGTTGATGGGTCTTGTACCCTTAACAAAGGAAGGTAAATGATGAGAATGAAATTTCAATAAGACATAGCAAGATAAAACTTAAAATTTGACCATAAACACCAACTTCAACCTAAAAAACACCAAAAATTAGACAAAAAATAATAGGAGACCTAAACCACTAACCAGCTAGTCTAACTCCTCAAACTCAGAGTAGTAGACCAATTTCTTGATCTTAGTGTTATCCTTTTTTTTCTTTCCTCTAGTCTGATTCCTAATTCGCTACTCATTTTCCACATATGGCCTCTTCCACTTCATCTCACTATACTTGATATTCTCCATCTCCCACTCAGTTTCCTTCTTGATTTCATCCACTCCACCACTATGAGTGTTTCTAGTCCCATGGGGGGTATATTCAATCATTTAATCTTCCTCTTTATCATTTCCTATAGAAGAGTTTCCATGAACCAAGAAACCTTTCAATTATCACCATGCATAGAAGCTTATGCATGGTCACTTTGGTATACAATATTCTAAAGGACTGCTTGATATCCTCTTTCATCTTAGGGTTAAATAAGGCTTAACCCCTTTTGGTAATTAGAGTTATAATTTTGTGTGCCCCCATATGATTGCCACTTAGTTTAAAATCTCCCTATGTGAAATAGTCACCAATAGCAAAATTTTTATGGTCCCCCACTTACTCAATTTCAAGATCTGAGAAGAAGTCATCCTCTATGCCTGAATCTTCATATTCACTAGTCATATTGATAGCCTCCATAACCAATTTATACCATAGGGTTTCTCCCTTTTTTACTAGGAGTAGAATGAGCCCCTAGTGGATTAGGTCCACCAAGGGGTTGCTCTTAAAATTTGTGATCAAAGATTCCAAAGACTTAAGGAGAAAGAAGGGTAAGTTGATAGTATGTCCCCTGAAATGGTTAAGGAGAAGGAAATGATGTGATAAAATTATTGTGTGTTTTCCTTCCAACATAATGTATCTCATTATCTTCAAACACATGTCCAACCATTTTTTGGGTAAATCCACCCTTGTGAACCCTTTCTCACTTGAAGCTTTCGATATTTTTTCTCCTTGTTATAACAAATTTTGAAAAACTCTTCCTTTCTCTTCTTATATTTATATTCCTTAACTACTTATTAGTCCATGCTAGTAATTTCCATTATGACCTCTTCAATGACTAAGATCCTAAGCCCACACATGTGAACTTCCCTATCTTTCCACCCTTGGGTAAAGTCTATGGATAACACTACATCATGACCAAATAACCTCTCTATATAATTCATGAGCCATATTTTTATCATCTGCTTCCACACGTATTCATCCTCCTTCACTTCTACATAAGATATTATCTCAACATGATCTCGATCGCCTCTCATTATAGACTGTGTGCTTTTCCTTCAATTTTCTTGGCCTGGGTCTTTTGAGAAGAAATCAAAGGTGATGTTAAACTTGATGTTATATAAAATATTATATCTTGGTTTGGAATTAGTCCATCCATGCAAAATATTAAGTCCCTAATGAGACATGATGTCTTTTCACATGTGAAAGTCCCTTCACTTTTATTGAGTGCGTAGAATCATAAATAGGCTTGGCATGTCACTCAATGAAATGACCTTTATGAAGCTTGATAAAGGTGATGATGTTATCATGTAATTCCTCATCACCTTTACAATATGTAAAGGAGTTACTATAGACCCCTTGATTAACCATTTTATTAGTGCATTTATTTTTCTCTCTATACATGTGGGTAATGGACACCCCCTTGAAGGAGGTAAGCATATTTTTAGCATCATCAATGATCCCAATTATATTTTAAGAGGATTGAGTTAATACTTTTAGGTATTTGATTATATTCATGGAGACTCCCTCTACTTATAAGTATTACATTCCTAACTGAACTATCATTTCAATGACCTATAAAGTTATTTTAGCTTCTGAAACATTATTTATTTAAATCCCAATGGTCTCATAAAGGCTACCTTGAGATTCTTATAGGAATCCATCCCAGGTAACTCCTCCCACTCTTACCAAACTATGATTTCCTTTAGTAGCTCCATCAAAATTCATTTTGAACCATTGGGGAAGAGCGTGAATCCCTTGACCTTGGATCTATCAATGCTCTTCTTGTGGGATTAGTAGGGATTTCAAGATTAAGTTATCAAAGAATCTAGGTAAAATATGGAGTAGTAGGCCCCTCAAAGGATGAAACATAGGAGAGATAATTCTCTTTTACAAAACCCATGATTTTCTTAAAAGTGTATAAATTGCTAGGATTGAGGTTATCAAAGATAATCCAATTCCTCAAGATCTAAATGCCTCAAAAAATATGAGGAAGCACCAAGTTCCACCAAAATTTCAATGGTGGATAATTCCATGGGGGCTTCCATTGGTATATCAAATATTTAATATATCTTGGTGTAACCCAAATGTAGTTGGAAAGGCTAAATAAATATTGAAAGATGGAGGAGGAAAAAGAGTAGGAGAGGAAAATATGTTCTGTAGATTTAGCCTCCTATTTAGAAAACACACATCTGTTAAGAATTGGAATTCCCATCCTTATGATATTATCCACCATTAGGATCTTGTTTTGAGTTTCCAATAAGAAGATAGCATTAATCTTGGGGATGAGGTTTTTTATCCACAAGTAATTCCAATTCTCTTTGATTTTAGCCTAGTCCCATAGGATATAATAACTAGATTTAATAGAGAATAATCTACTAGGGTCTACCTTCCAAATAAGAACATCTTATTTTGGGAAGATGTCGATGTGAGTGTTCTGAAACATGATATTTAACTCTTTTAGGAAAATATATTTGTGTTCATTCATATTTGCTTTGTGGATAAGTTTTTACCTTTTTTTACCATCAATTTCCTACCAATAATCACACACCTTATCATCGATGGTCTCTTTAAAATAAATGGAAAACTCCACTACATGAGGTGAGGACATAAATAGGATTTAGATCTAGAGGTCCTACCAAAAATCCACTTTGTTTCCTCTACCAATATTCCATTTTAGCCTTCTTCTAAGAATATATTTCCCAGCTCTCAGTGCTTTTCATAAGACTATTCATTACCAGGGCCAACTTCAGCTAAGAAGTAGGAGACTTCCTCAAAATTTAGGTATTTTTCCTTGATAATCCTGGTCTAATGATTGTCTTCCTTGATCACCCTCTATATTTTCTTTAATAATAGATCTTTATTCATGAATATCACTCTTTTAATCCCCAATCCTCCTTTAGAGGAGGGAATACATGCTTTGTTTTTGGAAATAAGAATAAATCTAAATCTATCCTCCATTCCCCTCCATGGGAAATTCATCTAAATTTGTTTAATTTGATTTGCCACTTTTCTTGGAATAACGAATAAAGACATGAAATAAACTAGAATGCTTTTTAGTGAACTCTTGAGTAATTACAATTTACTGGCCTAAGACAACAAATTCCCTTTCCATCCAGATAACTTCCTTTGAATCCTATCAATGAGAGGATTCTAGAATTTAGGTTTCATAATTCCATCAAAAAGATGGATACAAACATAGGAGGAAGGGATATTCTTAATAACATAGCCAATGATCTTGGAAATCTTTACTTGTAGAGAAGGTGGAGTGTTAATTAAAAAAATATGGAGCTTTTAAGGAAGTTAACACTTTGCCCTAATATAATATCACAGATTTAAAGGATTTTCCTAACGCACTTGGATTCAGAAATCAAAGTTTCTCCCATCATCAAAGTGTCATTCAAAAAAAATTTGTGGGTTATAGGTTTAATGTTTGGAGCTTCTACAATTCCTTTTATGGACCTATAAGTTCTAGTTCTATCAATGATCCTACTTAGGGTTTTGGCCATGAGGATAAATAAGTAAGGAGAAAGGGGGTCTCCTTGTCTGAGACCTTTACTAGCCAAAAAACAACCTCTGGTAACCCTGTTGATAATCACTAAAAACATGGGGGTGGAAATGTAAGAGGCTATCATTTTTTTGTCAATCTGATTAAACCCAAACTTTTGGAGGATTCTATCCAAAAATTACCAAGAAACTCTATCATAAGTTTATTATTTTCCCATGTTATATTGATGGGAAAATTTAATTATTTTTACACCATATTACATTGATGGGAAAACTCTTTTATACTTATTTTTCACCATATTATATTGATAGAGAAAATATGTTGAAAATATTTTTACATTATGTGACACTGATGTGAAAATGTAATTATTTTTAGACCATCTTACATTGATGGGAAAAAAATTATAATTATTTTTTCATCATGTTATATTGATGGAAAAATATTTTGTAATTATTTTTACATTATTTTACATTGATAGGTAAATGTAACTATTTTTACACTATCTTACATTGATGGAAAAACTCTTTTATAACAATTTTTTACCATGTTATATTGATGGGAAATAATAACAAATATAATACAAACCTCATATAATATTTTTCCTCAACTAGTTTTTTTTTTTAAATTAACTATTTTTATATTTAATCAATTAAAAAAATACAATCAATTTAATTTTATGTGACCTCATAAGTGTAGGTCATTCAAAATTGTTTGGATATAGTTTATCTTTGTCAAATTTTAAAAAACTACAATTAAAAAGGTCCATCAAAGTTCACTTGACTTGGTTAAAATGAAGAAGCTACCTCATTTTTCCCCTTATAATCACCTTATTTTCTTAGTCATTCAAATCACTTTTTGCTCTATCATAAAAATTGATGTGTATTTTATTGTACAAGCACAAACATATGCATTAGCTAGTTCATCACTATTGGCTAGATACAAATGTGTGGAAAGGTATATTTACATATTTTATTTGAAAATTTCTTATTCTATATACCCTAAATTGGTCAAGCAACCACACATATCATGTCTTTTCACATTCCTTTCATAGGAGACTCTAACTGGAGAATATGAGCCTTATTCACATTATCCATGTCTTTTATTTCACTTGTCTTAGTCTTGTTTCTTGCTTTGGTCACCTTTTTACTTATTCTCAGTCATTCATATCCTTCCAAATGGTCATTCTAGTTCAACCAAACTCTATTTTCCAAGTTAATTCCATCCTCCTAGGTCATGAGCTTATAGGATAGGAGCATTGGGATTGGACTATAGCATTGGACCCTAGGGTCTCCATTTCTATCACTCCTATCCAATGTTATTTCAAGTCCCAACAGTCAAGTTTCCTTGCTTAATGAGTCCCAAGCCCTTCTTAGCTTCATCTTTAAGTTTTTTTTATCTTTCTAATGTTGGCCAAATGTGAATAAAGTTCCCACATTCAAAACAAAGAGTCTCTTATATAAAGGACTTCACAAGGCATTTTATATCTAGCACTTTCTACTTTAGCATAGTACATAATTAAAAATTAGTCAATAGTATAGCTCAGCATTCTACATCATGCATAGATTTGCATGCTTGATCAAGGGCTTAGGCAAAATTTCATTTTTGCATCTATCATGCACATTGATTACATACATTCTTTAAGAGAGAACTACATTTGATCAGATACCCTAGCTTAAGGGTTAATGTAAGAAGTGATTAGGATAGTAGGGGTTCTAAATTATGTGATCATACTTCTCCTAACCTAGTTTTCCCCCCTTTTGATTTTGATGTATTTGTTATTTCATGTGTGTAGGTAAACCTAAGGTTTAAATATTAAAACAAATTTATAGTGAGCTCCATTGACATTTAGCATCCAAAATTTCATAAGCATGTTCACATAGAGACAGCAGACAAAACCCAAAAAACTTAGGTCTTCATAAGTAGTTTAGACAATAACAAAAGAAAAAGAAAACAACACCAGACCCCAAGGTGTCCTATTTTGACGCTCATGTCCTCTAATCAAACAAAATCTAGTTCTAGTTCCTAACATCTTCTTAGTCCTACACAACAGTTTCCAACCCCTAAATCATTCATCTTAGCCTATTTCTCCAAATAAGTTTATTTCTTTCCCTATGCAATTGATTTGATTAAATTGATATAGATCTATATATTTTACTATATTTAATCACATTTTTCCCCTTTAATTTATATGCTTTATTGTTTAGGAACTAAACACTAGTTTCCCAAAAATAATAAATTTTTTTATGAACTTGACTTACTTCGAACAAAATCTAAAAACCCTGGGTACACTTAAGGTTTTTCCTTCATATTTTTGTGCAAAAATTCAATTTAAAAATTATAATTTTTGTATAAATTTTTGTGCATTAATTTTATTCAAATATTTTTTTAGAATTTAAATCATTACCATAATTTCAAATTTCTAAAACCCCAACCTAAAACCCTAGATTTCTAAACTAGGTCCTCAAACCCTAAGCCCTCCTTCCATACAATTTTTAGATAAAAATTTTGAAATTTTTACAAATTATTTAGAGTGTCAAAAATATTTTCAAAATCTCTATGTTGGTAGTTATTTTGTGTAAATATTCAATTTCAAATTTCTGGTTTTTGTATAAATTTTTATGCATTTATCTTATTCAAATTTATTTTAGAATTTAAATTATTGTCATGATTTCAAAAATTATAAAACCCCAACCCAAAACCCTAAATTTCCAAAATAGGTCCTCAAACCCCAAGCTTTCCTTACAATTTTTAGATAAAAATTTTGGAATTTTTGCAAATTGTTTGGAGTGTCAAAAATATTTTCAAAATCTCTATGTTGGTAGTTATTCTTGCATTTTTTTGATTAATAGTAATTTTACACATTCTCTTTGGTGAAATAAATAAAATGGCCACTAAGGCACTTCTTCCCTCTCATCCCCTAGATCAAATTCTAAATTTTTCTCATAATTGTGACAATGAATGGATAAATTTGCAAAATTGCACATTAGCTAAAAATGTGGAAAATTATTTCATTTATAATGAAGATAATTACTATTGTTGTAATGAGGAATATGATGATACATTTGAAATTGATAGTGAAGAAAAAGTAGATGCATCTTCTTCTCTCAAACCTATCTCTTTTATTTCCTCTTTTAAAGAAAATAATGTTGATAAATGGGAAAGGTACTTTTCACCTCATTCTCCTATGCACAATGCACCAAACTAACAAATTAGTCATGCACTTTCAAGTGAACCTCTTATTGGTGATAACTTGCTTCCATGTGAACCTAATCTCTCTCTCATTTTTACTACTTCTATGTTCAAATTACAACAATATAAATGCAATAAAATCAAATTACCAATGCATAATTCAAATGATCCATCTCATGCTCTCAAATCTAATTTATCAAAATAATGTCTAAATGATAATGATCTTACTCTTATTTATCATATTTCAAATGGGAATAATGCATACACTCCTTCCATGGATAACA
The DNA here is from genome assembly GCA_037957365.1 of Torreya grandis. NCBI lineage: Eukaryota > Viridiplantae > Streptophyta > Pinopsida > Cupressales > Taxaceae > Torreya > Torreya grandis. The sequence continues at coordinate 980,869 of JARHVA010001780.1, forward strand.
TATATTCACATAATATTCCAATTTAACATGATAATTTATTACATATTAGAAAAAAAATAAATTTTCCTCTTACACCTCTCCCTAGTGACAATGGAAGTGATAATGAGTATGATAGTGAACATGCAAATGAATATGAAAATGAGAGTGACTATGAACAAAAAATTTATTAAGATAATGCATGGAATAATGATGATTATTGCATACATAGTGAAGAATAAAATGCATCTCATGTTTCTAACTCTTCTCTCATTCCTCCTCTTAAACATCATGCACTACAAAATGTTGTTTCTACTTGAATGCATGATTCTATTTCAAATGATGCACATATTAATGATAGCATCACATCCTCTACTCAATTAGAATGTGATTCACTAAAATATAAAGATACCAATGAATCTCTCAAGCCACCACGTACTACAGTAGCACCTATTTCTCACTCTTCATCTAAAGAAAATGGTAGCCCACATCCCTTTATTAAGGTCCAAGTTACCATTCCTCCAAAGGTTCAAGTGAGCATACCCATTCTCTATGATCTAATTGCTAAATGTAGCATTACCATGGCTAAAATTAATGATCAAATTCAACAATTAAATGAACCACTTTAAGATGCTAATATACCATCCCAAGAGATTATTTATTCAATGCATGTCGTTAGTGAATTAAAATACCAAGTACATCTCCTTACCTTGAAAAGCAACCAATTAAGAATAGAGAGCCAGTCTCTAGAGCACAACCTACAGCATGCACTACAAATAACAATAGTAAAGCACCATTATAATTTGATTCTGAGAAGGATAGCCCATATGTCATATTATCAACACTACTAGAAAGGAGGTTAATAAAATTACCTTTTACTCATTGATGAGATCCACATCTCTTATACAAATAACCATATCATCCATTTTGTAACTATCATCATATATGTGGACACAAAGATAATGATTGTTATGGACTTAGAGATTACATTAATAGATGTATTGATAATGGCATCATAGCATTCACATAGGGGGCACCAAGAATAGAACCATAGAGATCATTCCTCCATGTCTAATTCATCCCAAGACATTCCTTCAAAAGAATCATCAGTTACTCATCATGAGAGTAATGTAGTTTCTAGGATAGAGCCTCATAGGAGATATCATATCCCACCTCCTCAAAGGGTTTGGAGACTATTCATAGGAACCCACATTGTAGATCATTGCTTCAAAGAGATATTCATTATAGCCAATTTTTCAAGGACCTATTTCATGTACCAACCTACTACGATTGAGATTATATGACCCACCATCATAGGTTTTAGCTCCTTCTTGATCTATTACTCAATCATATATATCACAATAGAGGCCATAGGGTATTATTTCACACAAAAATTCACTAAGATTATGGATAGATGAGCCCACATAGTTTCAATTTCACATCTAGTAAGGTTACATTTGGTAGAGTCTCCATGCACAGCTATAGTTAGTGCACAACAAATAGTATCATATATAGTGTATGTTCCTACATAGCATGAGTAGTATGGGCACTTTTTTAGTTGGCCATCAGGGTTTAAATAGTGATACAACATACATTCATACTAGTATCAGTTCATAAATTCACTTTATAGGGCAATGATGGACCCAAAGGGCTAGACTTTATATTCTTGAACCACCTACTCAAAAGGATTGAACACATAGTCCAAACATCAATTAACACATGCATGATTACATAGCTTCACTTACTAGGAAATGATGGAGCCAAAGGTTCAACCTTGCATTCTTGAGCCACTCTCAAGGAAGTGATACACATAGAATTCTATCTTACATCTCCTTATTCTAACAACTAACATTCATAGTTCTAAATAACCATCCCTAGCCAAACCATCTTATCAAAATCTTAATCTTATCAAATCCTAATTTACTAATCTTAAATCAACTCACTTTATCAAATCAATTTATAAATTAAAAAACAAACAAAGTTTTACTCATATATAATTCAAAATCAAAACAAACATCATACTTGAATCTATTCAAAAAAAATAAAACCACGTCCTAAAATGTCATTCTACCAAAACATATGCAACCTCAACATCAATGTCAAATCAACTATTTCTAATTAACCATTTACAATAAATATACCAGTATATTCCAAATCCATAACACAATACACATGATTCAAAATCAAATAAATATCCATATATATATATATATATATATATATATATATATATATATATATATATATATATTTATTTATTTATTTATGTAATGAGTTTTCAAAACATATACATCATATCAAGGTACAATCAATCATGAATAGGTGTCAAGCCCTCACTCTCGATCTCACTCTCTCCACTAGTACTAGTCCCATAATCCAACCTAGCACTCCATGACCCCACACCTTCTCAAGCTACCACATGCCTCTTTTGATAATTCTCTCACTGTAGTAGCCAACCATGCTCCTCATGAAAGTCTACATATAGACTTTGAAGGTTTATGTACTCATCCATAATCCTTATACTCACTAATTTAAAATTAGGTTGAGGCATCTTATGCCTATCCAACTTAGCCCTTAGCTCATCTCTCTCTCCCACTACTCTAACATATGCAGTTATTACTATAACATCTCTATCAAAAAAATGAGCATGAACACCATTTATCACTATTACTTTCTCTATTAAACCCCCTCCACTACATCATCAAGTACATGTGATGTGATCTCTCAAAGTGTTGACTCAATGATTGTCTCTGAATACTCATCATCTCCACTTCCTACCCTAGCTTTTGCTTCATCCTAATCACCTCCCACTTGACCTACACACAACATATGACACTAATTAGTTATATAATTTGAATTCAAACTCACAATCATAAAATTATACACAACTCAAATATAATTTTTGCTTACCTCCCATCATCTAGATTGACATAGGATCCTCACACTCAGGAGCATCTACTCCATTAACAGGATATAATGGAGCCAACTGATGCCTATCCCATCATGAAATATATGCATCTATACATCTAATGTCATCTAAATCAAGAATATATATAGCCACATCTTATGCATCCAAAGGTAATAGTGCTAGCTCAACCTCAGTAAGCCTCACATAAGCTCCTACCCTCGTTGGTGCCCATACACTCCTCACCCATACCCATGCTATCGGGGGCACATCCTATGGTACCCCAAACTATCTAGTCATGTGCTTAAACTAAAAGTGCTCATACACTCCAACCTAATGGTCATGTATCTAAAAACTAACCCTCATATACCATAATTGCACTCCATCTTCGGCCTACCCATTAAATCCTCTATAGGACCTCCATATGATATCATGAGCCACCAATCTATCTAAAACTCATCTATAATGATCCATTCTAGGAGATCAGATAGCTAATATACTCATCCACCACTCCTTAAATGGTTATGGAGGTGCCCACTCTACCCTAGGTAATCTAATCAGTCACACAACTGCTATATGCTCATAATCCCAATAATGAAATAAGGTAGTTGCACTCAAACCACCACTAAATGCCTCTTATGTAAACTTTTATATATATTTGTATAGGTGGGAAAGCATAGTCCTACCCCATCAAAACATAGTTCCATATACCTCCACACTGTGCATTATCCTATGCATCCTATATGCAATCAACACTTCACTCCCATCCATAGCAATAAATGATGCCAACAACATGACCAACCACTTTTATAGACATAAAATACTATATTTTACTATAACTAATAGTAGAACATCACTATCACTAATTTTTTGATGTATACCTGAGGGCACACTATCAAAATACAAGGATACATGATCAATAGCATCAGTGACCATATCATCTTGTAATGTCCAACACCATCCATTAACTGGAAAATGCAAAATGTGATACACATCTTCCAAAATCATAGTAATATCCCCTATAGGAAGACAAAAAGTACATGTATCTACATTCCACCTCTCACATAAGGCAATAATTAGATACATATCCCACTATAATATACCTAGGTTACATGCATGACCCAACCCTACCCTATCCATGATAGCTCTCTCATCAACAAATAATGGTAACAGCCTCAATGTCTTTATAACCTAGCCTTTAGACACTATCTCATCTACACCTAACCCTAAAAACACCAAAAAATAGCATTTATATTAGTTTACAATGCCAAATCACTAGCCAAGAAAAAACAATGGCAACTAACCAAGCAACATCTTATAAAATCCTACCCACAAGACAACAACATTGGTTATAAGACAACAGCACTAAAAAAGAGCACTATAACCTAGACAAGAATGTTAGAACCTAGATAGGAGTGTTAGATGTAAGATAGGAGCATTGAAACTAGGTAAATTTTTCATAGGACACTTTAAATAGCTCAAAACACTAAAAATAGGCTTTAAAATAGAAAAAAACCAAACATTAAGGTTACTTACTAGACTAACATCACCACCAACCTTAACATGGGTTGCCAACTACTCAAACCGAGTCACAAAAGGTGATCATGTCCTTGAAATATCTCTCACTCTAGATCTCCAAACCTCAAACTCATCAATACATAAATGAATCAAGAATCAATCTAGTTTCTTATATTATCTAGTTTTTTCAATCAAATCAAAATATCATTTTGCCCATAACTTGAACCCCATAACACCATTTTTCAAATAATTTTCTTCCACAAAATCATGAAAATAACACCTTCAACATCATATAAACTTCACTCTCTTACTACCCCATCTTCCTACTATGGAATAAGCATCTCTATATTACTTTTATATTTTGGCACACACCTTGGTCCTCACCATTCAAAATTTGTTCCACTTTCAACAACTCAGTCTTATCAATCAAACAACCTTTCAATCTCTACACAACATACCAACCTTGCCACTGTTCTTATGCCACTAGTTATCACTTTTATCTCAAACTCCTCTATCACATATTTCATCCCATCCCAAAAAGGGGGCATCATTCTTACTATTTCTATTTCTACAGTTACTAGCATGACCCATCCACTCTCATAGGTGGATACACCATGGTTCATACACATCCAATAGTCAAATTATCATATTTCACTTAGATTAATTGAAATATATAGTGATTCATATTACATGGGTCACTCAGCATTACTCAAGACATTCAAAGGGATATACCTTCAATTTATAGATACATAGACTATTCAGATACGATTGTTCAGATCATATAGATCTATAGTGATTTTAGTTTATAGATACATAGACTATTCAAATATAGTAATTTAGATTATATGGATTCATAGTGACTTTGATATAGATTTAGACTCAGATACTAGATTTGTGGGCATATATATTATTATATGTCTCACACATATAACTTCATACAACATGACACAATTATAATACTAGATAGTAGATTATAGGCATAGTGTTCTGGTCTTCAATTTTACACATGAGGCATGGAAAGATATGTCATTCCACATGTAGTTATATAAATTACTAGATTATACAAATGCATCACTCATATATCATATTTGGGGGCATGACATAGATGTTCATGTTCTTCATCATCCAAGATTATACAAATGGAATGGTAAGACATGTCATTTTCTTCTTACACATTGACTAGGTTTTCATATTACACCTAGTAGGTGCCTAGGTTGTCACTAGGTTAGACAAAACACCCATCTACAGTGGTTGGTCTATTATATTACCCAGATCTAGACTACATGAGTTTGTACGAGATAGAGGATAGATATTAGTTTTGGGCCTCCAAACATTTCTTAGTTCTAGTTCAGATATTTAGAGTGGGGACATGACGGATTTTAATCTTAGCAATATACAAATTTATATACACACATTATATATTACATGAGTTTATGTGGGATAGAGGATAGACGTTGGTTTTGGGCCTTTAAGCTTTCCTCATCTTTAGTCAGATTCAGTATAGGGGAAAGCATTACCCTCCTTCTCTATGTTACATGGATTCCACTTCTAGATTCATTATAGGGGGCATTCATTTACAGGATTCTTTCTTTCTCTAGGCACTATTTATCTCTCCATCCATTTCCTTGGCTAAGAAGTGAGTTGGACCCTTTTTAGCACATTTATCTCCACATAGGTAAGTTTAGGTATGCAATTTCTTCTTCTTTCTTTTACTCTAGTACTTCATTTTATTACATCACTAGAATAAAAGGAGGGAAAATGTATACACCCTAAATTGGTTAAGCAACCACACATATCATATCTTTTCATAGTCCTTTCATAGGAGACTCTGACTAGCCATGTCTTTTATTTCACTTGTCTTGGTCTTGTTTCTTGCTTTGGTCAAATTTTTGCTTATTCCTAGTCATCTATAGCCTTCTAGATAGTCATTTCAACTCATCCAAACTTTATTTCCCATGTTAATTTAATCCCCTTAGGTCTTGAGCCTATAGGATAGGAGCATTGGGATTGGACTATAGCATTGGACCTTAGGGTGTCAATTTCTAGTGCTCTTATCTAATGGCATTTTAAGTCCCAATGATCAGGGTTCCTCACTTAATGATTCCCAAGCCCTTTTTATCTTAGTCATTAAGTTTTTTTTATGTTTCTAATGTCGGCCAAATGTGAATAAATTTCCCAAATTCAAAAAAAAGTCTCTTATATAAAGTACTTCATAAGGAATTTTATATCTAGCACTTACTAGTTTGGCACAGTACATAATTAAAAATTAGTCAATAGTATAGCTCAACATTCTACATCACACATAGATTTGCATGCTTAATCAAGGAACATCCTAGGAAAATTTTCGTTTTTATATATATCATTTGTTTTGATTATGCATGTTCCCTAAGGGAGAACTACATTTTATCTAAGACCCTAGCTTGAGGATTAATGTAGACAGTGATCAGGACAACAGGGGTTCTAGATGATGCGATCATACTTCCCCTAACCCAGTTTTCCCCCCTTTTTATTTTGATGTATTTATTTTTCCATGTAGTAGACCTAGGGTTTTAATATTGAAATGTATTTAAAATGAGCTCTATCGACATATAAATCCAAAATTTCATAATAAGTCTCACACAAAGATAGTAAATAAAACCCAAAATACTCAAGTCTTTATGAGTAGTTTGGATAATAGTGGTAGAAAAGGACAATAATACCAGACCCAAGGGTGTCCTATTTTGACACTCCTATCCTTTAATCAAATGAAATCTAGTTCCAGGTTCTTGGCATCTTCTTAGTCCTACACAACAATTTTCATCCCCTTAATCATTTATCTAGATAAGTTTACTTCTTTACCTATGTAATTGATTTGATTAAATTGATCTAAATCTATATTTTACTATATTAAATTAAATTTTTTCCCTTTACTTTAGACCTTTTATTTTTTAAGGGCTAAACACTAGTTTTCTAAAAATAATAAAATAGTTATTAAGTGTTATTTGAAGTTGTAATAAAATGGCCTCTCAAAGCTTTAGTATGGATAAGTCGCAACTTTTGAATGGAACTAACTATAAAATTTGGAAGATTTTTATCAATTTTGAATTCTTGGCTAGAAAATTTTGGAATATTGTTAACAAAACTGAAAAACCTTCATCTATGAGACATGTGACAACCAAAAATATAAATGCTTATCAAAAAAATCTCAAGAACCTATGTCATTCATTCTAAGGAGTATTAAAATTAAATTCCTAATTCATATCAATAATGAAGAATCTCTTTAAAAAGTTGATAAACTCTTTAAATCAATGAATGAAGGTATTTGGATTTCTAATATTATCTAACGTATTCTTGAACTCATGACAACTCCTATGAAAGATGATGAAAATTTGTTAATTTTTTTGGTAAAATTAAAAATATCAAATCATAGTTAGATGGATGTGACTATAATTCAATTCAAATTCAACTTCTCTATTTTATTATTTAGTTAAATATCCATGATAGTTTTTGAAACTCTATTTCAATTCTTAACTCTAAATATCAAATAGAATAAAACACCCCTAACCTCTCTACCCTTTCAGTGCTTCTCATTCAAGAAGAACAGGTGATTCATATTTTGATTCTAAAGAGAATGCCACCCAGGTACTTCTCACTTAAAATAACATTTTCATAATAATGAAAACTAGAATTTTAAATTCAAATTCAAATCAAAATCCTCCATTATCAATAATAAGGACAGGAAAAAGAAAATTGTAAATAATCACTATAGAGTCAAATTTAACAGAAGTTGTAATATTTGTGGTAAATTTGGTCAAAAAAAAGAAGATTATTATAAAAAAAAGGGACCAAATCAAAAAAAATCTAAAAATAATAAAGTGGATAATTTTTCTAATCAAAATTGACATAGAAATCAAAACCATAATCAAAATAACAAGTATGATCAAAGTTCTAATACTATTTCTCTTTATGTTAATTTGTTTGCTTTTAATGATAATGAATGGATTTTAGATAGTGGTACTTTGCATCACATAACATGTTTCTCTAATAGTTTCTCTAATACTAAAAATATATATGAAATAATGCATTTAGGAGATAATTCATTTTTAGAAGCAACTAAACAAGGTAAAACAAATTTTGGAAATAAATTCTTAAATGATAATTTTTATGTTTCTAAACTCAAAAAATATATGTTATCTTATTCTCAACTTATGCATGATACTTTAATTATAAAATTCTTAGGGATAAGTGGCACATTAATTATCAATTTGATCTTCTAATTATTGAAAGTATCCAAAACAATGGTCTTTATACTTTTATTGATTTTTCTTTTGCATCTTGTCTTTCCTCTCAAATTAGAAATTAATATGGCATGAAAGGCTTGGACATGTTAATTTTAAAAGTCTTTATGATATGTCTCATCATAATATTATGGTTGGAATTCATAATATCTCTCCTCATCATGAATCTTGTGAAGGTTGCTTACATGATAAACAACACACTCAACCTTTTCACAAACATCATGTTGAAAACTCCTCTCATCCCTTAAAACTTATTCATAGTGATGTAAGATGGCCTATGGAAATTCTTTCTCTTAATGAATCTTTATTTTTTTTACTTTTATCAATGATCATACTATAATTATTTGGACTTATTTTATAAATAATAAATCTAAAGTCTTGTCTAAATTTAAAGAATTTAAATCTTTTATTGAAAATTATTATAATTTAGTGTTTGTTTCTTTTTGTTGTTACGGCCCTAACAGCCTGCTACTCTTTTTTATAACTCTTTAGTATGGTTCTTGGCCCCTATAAAACTAGGTATTTTACCCTATCAAATAAAAAGTTATTATCACCTAAAAATTAAGAGATTAAGAATTAATAATGGTGGTGAATACAATAGTAAATAATTTTATTCATTTTACATTTCATATGGTATTAAAATATAGTTATAAACTCCCTATTCTCCATAGAAAAATAGAATTGTTGAGAGGAAAAACATGACTGTCCTAGAAATGACTAGAACTATGTTACATTCAAAAAATGATCTTAAGTTTATTTAGGTCAAAGCCATGATCACTATTATATACTTTATTAATAGAATTCCTACTAAATCCTTGCATCTTTCTACTCTATAAAATTGCTCCAATAAAAAACTAAGTGTTTCTCACCTTAGGATTTTTAGAAGTATTGCTTCTATATTTATTCCTAAAGTCAAGAAAATAAACTTGATCCTACTTCCTACTCGTGCACTTTTTTAGGTTATGGAGGAAGAACTAAATCATTAAGGGTGTGTGATCCATCTAAACAAAAAATAATTGAAAACATGAATATTAAAATTCTTAAAAAATATTTCTATGAGCCTTCTATAGAACCCTTTCAAGTTTATCTCACAAATAACTAGACACTTTTATTCCTCCTTTTTAAGAAATAAATGCCTTAGAGGAAGATGATCCAAATTCGGATAACTTTGAGTTTGAGGGGGATCCTTCTCCATTTTTTATTCAATATAAAAGACCTAAATGGGTTGAATCCTTAATTCAATCTTGTAATCTTAAAAATATTAATAAAGTGATTAGAATCCAACATACTTATCATTATTTAATGACTCTTTATGAATGTGAACCTTGATATTTTGAAGAAGTCATTGAATATGATAGATGGAAAGATGCTATCCAATATGAATATAGATCCTTAATTAAAAATCAAACTTGGGAACTTGTTCCTCCTCCTTATAAAAGGAATATTGTTGGTTTTAGATGGATTTATAAAATTAAATATAACATTTAAAAAATTGACAAATTTAAAGATAGGTTAGTTGTTTGAGACTTTACTCAAAAACCTATAATTTATTATGTTGAAACCTTTGCTCTTGTGGAAAAAATGAGTATTGTTAGATTACTTATTTTTATTATAGCTCAAAATAGTTGAGAAATGTACCAAATGGATGTTAAAAATATTTTATTGAATGGTGATCTAGAAGAATAAATATATATGACTCAACCTGCTTCTTTTAAAAACCTAATAAAGAACATTATGTTTATAAGTTACATAAAACTTTGTATGGTTTAAAACAAGTTATTTGATCTTGGTACACTAAAATCACAAATTACTTTAAAGAACTAGGTTTTTATAATTATTATTTTGATAATTATTTCTTTGTAAAAAAATAAAAATGGTGATATTATCTTTCTTGTGTTATATGTAGATGACCATCTCATTACTTTTAGACATACTACTTTAATTCTTAAATATAAATTCAAAGTAAATCAATATTTTGAGATAACTTAAATTTAGGTATGCTTAATCATTTTCTAGGCATGGTTTTATTTCAAAGATTAAAAAAATCCATTTTAGTATCTAAATCTTAGTATACACATAACCTTATTATTAAATTTAATATGATTTATTGTAAGCCTATTTATATACCTATGGAAGTTGGTGTTAAGCCTGATAAAAAATCTGCATGTGACAAAGCTAATCCTAATTTATGTAGGTAATTTTTTGGAAGTTTGATTTATCTAACTATTACTAGACCAAATATTTTATATGTTTTAGGTGTTACTTCTAGATTCATGCAATATCCATAACTAGATCATTAGAAATTAGAAAAAAAATACTTAAGCAAATTAAAGGAACAATTAATTTTAGTTTATATTATTATTACATTGATAATGCTAATTTATATGGTTATTGTGATTTTAAATATATTGGTGATGTTATATATCACAAATACACTTCTGCATATGTGTTTCAGTTTAGTGCAGGTGTTATTACTTAGAGCAACAAAAAGTAATCTATTGTTTCTATCTCTTCTATAGAATCAAAGTAAAGATGTGATATGGAAGCTTCTAAATAAGCAATGTGGTTGTGAAGGGTTTTAGAATAACTCCATATGGGTGTCTTTCACATTAAAACTCTTTTCTATGGTAGTTAATGTTTTATAGCATTGGTGAAAATTTCAATTCAATACTAAAGAACAAATCATATTAAAATTCATGTGCATTTTATCTGAGAAAAGATCCTCAATGATGATATTAATCTATAGTATTATCCTATAGATGATCAAGTGGTAGATATATTCACAAAACTACTATGCATTGTAAAGTTTTATAAGTTTATAATAATGTTAAGCCTCTCAAAATTTATATTAAGGGGGAGTGTGTATGATAATGTCACCTCCTAGTGGACATGTGTTTTATTTCCTCTCTATACTTCTCTATTGTAAAAGCATTGTGTAAAGTCAAGTTATGTGGTTTTGGTATAAACTTCACCTTATGTGAGTTTATGATGTACCCAATAATAAAGCATTGTTTTGTAATGAAGGCTCGTATGCTATAAAATACTCTAAATACTCGTAATCTTATCGATGAGAAACTATGTGAGTAGTCCCACTATCATGTTAGCCTAAATCACCCTACATGGTTTATAGATTCTAAATCCTTTTGTATAAAAATGTGATATTGACATGATGAAGGTGTATAAACCCTTCATATGTTACATGCTAGCCTAAACTCACCATCGATGGTTTATGGATTGCAACTCCTTTTGTAAAAAGGGTGACTATAACATGTATCCCCACTAAACATTAAGGGCAGGTATTGGAACATTAATATTTATGGAGTTATTTTAGTGTCCCACATTGTTCCATAATGTAAATAATAAATTTTATATTTCTTAATTAATTACAATAGAGTATTCAAAACTTATATTGTGTAAATAATAGAACTTATATTTATTATTTACATGATTAGTGGAAAAGGTGGATTAATTGGTTACAATTATTCACACCCTTTATAAAATTTTAAATTATCCACATGGAAGTGTCTTCAATAATTTTATTAATACGTTATGTAAAAAGGATAAGTGGGGTGAAAATAAAGTTACTAGGTGTAAATTATTTCTCATATAATGGATTATAATTGTTCGTGGGTTTTTTACCTGTATAGGTTTTCCCACATAAATCTCATGTAATGTATTTCTTCTGTCTATCTATTATTTTTATTTATACATTATTTTAGTTCTCAAATTAATTTAATAAAGTTGTTATTCATATTAAACAATATATTATCATTATGTTGGCTCCTCTAATAACACGATGATATTTCATGATGTTTACATACATGTAATTGCATATTTGTTCAAAGTTTTAAATATATGGTATTATAATACATTATGATTTTAACTTTATATTTTGAGACAAGTGATCAAAAGGGAAAGTTTTACAATCATTCGCTTGAAAATGGGGCATACATACAATTATTTTACATAGATTTTTTAAGATTAAGAAAAATAATTGAGAAAAATATTGAGTGAACCTGAGCAAATTGAGAACCCTATAAATCACTGAGTTTTATGCTTCCCTAATCAAGAATTGGGTTTGGTTGTCAAGACTCCATGAGAAGTCTCAAGTATGTGTAAAACTTGTCTAAAATATTCTAATAAGAACAATCAAAATGTTTTTTTGTTTACAAGGAGTGATAATATCGGTTTAATTTCCATCAAGTATAGTTATTCCTATGCTCAATTTTTCAGTTTTTATTTTTCAAATTAACTATATTTTATATTAAATTGATACAATTTTTTTTATTTATATGTCTATGGCCATTGCAAGGTACATGCTTAAAATATGTATAATTTTTATACTTTTATAAATGCATGCATTCACTCAGATACACACATCAAAATATGGGCATGATATAGACATTAGTTTTGGTACAAGGATTTATATTTCAACATTTTTAGATCATATAATTTTGATAGTGGACCAATAAAATATTCTTTAATATCTCGGTGAATCCTAGACAATAAACATAATTACTAGAACTAATCTTTTACAAAATGACTATGTAGGTCTAAATTAATTAGATATTCCATTAGATCTTAAAAAAATATTAAAGTATTTAGATAATTAAATGTAATATTTAAATAAAGACATATAAACATCCCTAATATCTTATGGATTGTTTTTTTTCAAAGTGGTGCCTTTCCTCTTATTGAATCTTTGAAATTTTAGTGTTAGCTTGTTTTCTTTAAAATCAAATCCCATCATGCATAAAAACAAAGATTTTGATTTATTTGATATTGTTTTATTAATATTAACAATAAAAATGTCTTGAATATATACCTAGTAAAATTAAAATAACCCCTTCTTTCTGAGACAAGATACATTTTTTTTCTATTATCATAAAATGTATTTACAATAGCTTTCAATATCTTAAGCTGTATATTATATTTATTTTCCATATCTTATCTATGTATAAAATGGTGAAATTTATTTCCATGCCTTTATATTTTGATTTTTATATCTTATTTTATTTTCAAACCAGATAAATCAATATAGTATAAAACATGATCAAAGCTTTTAACCCACAGACTAATGTAAGGTTATTACTTGCATTTAAGCAGTTTTTAAAATAGTTATAAACCAATTTCAAATTTTGTTGCATCCTACATATTTTTCCTATTATTTATTTATATATTGAGGATCTAGAATAAAGGGTTGCTAAACCATCAGTATTATGTGTATATTTTATACAATTCCTTTAAAAAAATGTTTTTCATGAAAGAAGAGGTACTTGACAAGAATTTCATGCCATATTGACTTGATAACAAGGTAAATGATTCCCAAAAATGACCATCAAATGCATATCATGTATTATTTTCAAGTGCATAGAGGATAAATAGATAAAATTAATAAAGTAGTGAAGTAGTGAAGTCATATAAAAAAATGATGACGATTAACCTTAATAATCAACCTTTCCAAACATGTGATTTGAAACAAACAACTATTAACATGTTTCAAATTTAAATCATTGGTAATATAAAACACTCAAGAGGCAAAAAAACCAATACATATAAATCAAAGTTTTATATAAGTTTATGCATCCAATTCTTTCAATAATTTATCTTATTCTAGGAGATTAAAATAAAAAGAAAAAATGTCCATAATTTCATATGAATACATGCACATTGTTTTGCATCATTGATATTACTAAATCAACTATACAAGTTAACTATAAGCATCCACATATGTTTCTATCATTGACAGGTTTTAAATAATTCAATTGTAAGACATTTATAACACATCTTGGAAGTAGTATGCTTATGGAACTAATATATAATGTCATTTTTAGATTGTGTGCATGTGTGTTGTTAATAAAAATAAAGTGAGATTGGCCAATTCTATAATGATGATTCCTTTCCTTAAGACCATGTAGTCATAAAAGTCCTTTTTTCTCATCATAGTCATGTTTTTTTATAGTTGACTAAGGTAAGGAATGATAAAGTTTTTGATTGATTCTCTCTTATTTTTTTAACATTATGTATGTTATAGTAAAAAAGTTATAACTTTATATGTATAGATAAAGTGTGCATGATGATTTTGTGAACAAGTTTTTTATGATGGTCAATGTATAACTATAATAACTCCCACACCTTGGATAATAGTGTATGTTGAATCAGAACCTTAAAAAGGATTCAAGACTTAGAGAAAGAAGTGTTTTAAAACATGATAGTAAGAGCTTAAGGTAAAAAAAATTATTTTTGGTAAAAAATTAATTGGTACCATTGTTTGTGTATATTAATATGAGCATGATATTTAATAAAAAATGCTTAAAACATTAAATCCCAAGATCTAGATAGATCAAAAAAATACTATTACCGAGAGAAAGAGGTATGAATTATGGATATGTTTTAAAAAAAAATGTCGATATCTTCATGACATTTAGGAGTAATGCCCCTTATAAATACCCTCAATAAAATTTTGCAACAAACCAAAGTAGTAAATAATTAATAAACATTAAGTAGTGTATGGTATATCTTTAAGAATTAAAAATGGAAAATTTAACTCAAAGATCACTCTACAATTTAGAAAATCAACAATCACTGACTATATTAACATATATTACAAACACACATAAAAACTAGGTTAAATAGATTCATATATAAGGATAATGTAATCATTATAAGGGAAATTAATAAATTTAATAGGAATAAAAATAATATATCTAATAGTTATTTATTTGGAATTGTTTTAATATTTCTTTCAAGTAACAACTTTATTCTACCTTAATTAATTTATTTTTATAAACATTTTAAGTTATAATAGATCTAAAATACAAGAGATATACACTAATAGAGATCAACACACAAGCCATACCCTCTACTCAGCTTTAAAAAAAATTGTTAAAAAGTTTGTTATGCCATACATCTTTTGATACTTGTGGGTTTTGTTGTTGAAAAGACCAAATTATGAATCCTTTTCAAATACCTAGGCCTTATTTATTAAACATTTGATCTTGAAATTGATTCTCATTGATTGCAGATGTAATTGATTATAACTCAAAAAAAAATCATCAAATGGAATGAAACAAAAATCAAATACAAAAATGAAATATAGAAATCCAATAATTATAGTCTTACAATAAAATGAAATAAAACCCATGTATTATGTTTTCAAAATATTAGTTTACTCAATTAAAATCAGACCAACTGTTATTTAACTTTCATAAATTATTATTACTTTTTTTATAATATATAATAACTTGAAGTGTTTTAATATTAAATATCAGTTTACTTTTCTAGTGTACTCTCAACTTGTGAATCTGTGTATAGAATGTTTTTTTAATTTAGTATAGAGAACTAGGAGGTAGTACCATATATTGATGGATATCCATTCCATCAAATTTATTTAGAGTATATCCTAGGATTTGTATCTTGGTGGATGGATAAATAATACCTTTAACATAATCCTCACCATTAGACTATAACCCACTTGATATTAAAGGATTGAAACATAAATCCAAATTGATAATTTAAACTTAGTTAGCATACTCATCCTTATGGAGGGTAAATTGAAGTAATAGCTACATATTATGCATACACACAATCACCTATAAATTATTATACATATATCCAATTGTTACAATCTTATATTTTGAAGAAACCTTTTCTACGGTAAGTAAATCCAATCTCACATCAACAAAAATTTGAAAATAAATATAGATTCATATCTATATACTTAATATAGTTGATAGAAGGTATGAAATTATTATAAATAAATGATAGTGAAAATATACCACCACTATTGTTTTCTTATGAAACATGAATGGAATGGTGAAAGCTGTAATCTAAAAGGAGTTGGTGAGTTGCACCTCTAAAACTAATATTAATAAATATGTGTATAGTGAGTTGAAGATGGACAAACCAAATTTGATGGACATTTTGGGATCTATTTTAAGAATAAAAAACAACTTTTTAAATTTAATTTTATCAAATAAAATTTAGCATACCTAATAGTGTGGCTAACTATGAATGTTTATGACATTTCATGTAATGTTTTTTGTTTGATAGGTGAATGCTTTTGACCAGAGATATGAAATAGTATGGGACACAAATAGGGTCCCATTCCCCAAAATAAAGAGAGGAGAATAATAGGAAAAATTACTAATGCAATAGCCACCATCAACCAAAAGGGAGATGCTAAAAGAGAGTAGTAAGCAAATAACAAAGAAAACACCAAGAAAATGGAGAAGTAGCAAGGAGGAAAGAATTTGACTTCATGAATCTTCACCCAATATTTAGAAGAGACCCCAAAGTCATAAAATCAATGGGAATCACTTGAAGGAACCATAAAATGGTTGAAAAACAAATCTTAGTGACAAAATTAAGGCCTATAAAATGCATAACTTGGAGGGCTTAACTATAAGATAGAGCAATGCATCTCCCACATCTAGAAAGTAGTTCTTTTAGTGTCAATTGAGAGCCATTTTTTATCAAATAATGCACTTATACCCTTAAAAACTCTACCTATGATCTATGCTTTTTCTTATTTAAAGAGACACCAACGTCTGTATGACATTTAAAAGGCCTAGTGGGGAGGTCCAATTAGAACCCCCATGAGGATGGGCTCACTGAGAGAGTGGTACATCTTTGAAGGTATCCATCATGGTGTGAAGGGACTAGGGTAGGTATAAATGGACCTCAATATTATAAGGGGAGAGAGGGGGGAGGTAGGGAGCTCAATCCTTAGGTAATGCTCAGTAGTACCCTTCTTCATGAGAGAGACAAGGTGGGAGAAATGGGAGTGGTAGAATTTTTCATGATTATTCCACTTAAAATTATAGTCAAGAACCCCATCCTTCCACTTCAAAAATTATTGAGGGTGATAATGAGCCTTCGAGGGGAACCTAGAGATGTGATGGATAAAAAGGTGACAATAGAAGTAGCACAAAGGAAGACCTTCATAGTTGAGGTGTTAAGTCCATGAACCACGTGAGGAGAGAAAATTAACTAAAAAGGAGATTGGATTCAAGAGGTCAATGTACATTAAAAATCTATAAAATTGAGACCCCAAGAAGCTTCATCAATCTTCATGAGTGAACCAACTTTATCCACCAAGAGTTTGATAAAATTCTCATTCCTAATCATTTATGAAAGAAAATGAATGCAAATCCACATCAGGACAGTAATGAGTTGAATCTGATCTAGAAAGAAAAAAGGATCCCAAGGGAAAAATAAAAAACTAAAGTTATTGTAGAACCATAGACCGGTATTCCAAATAAAATCCATATCGATAGGGCTTTGAAATTCCACCAAGAAGTTGGCACGCAACAATTAGAAGGAAGTAGGATCGATAGTGTACCATGCCTTATCGACTCAAGATAAGAGAGTAGAAGGTGAAATGAATGAACCCACACATTTATCAAATAGGTATATTTTAACATTTCATACAATGTGATAACTATACATCTGAAGGTATTTTTTTGGTCCATTATGATATATGTTTTTTTAATATTTTTACTATTAAAATACTTCACATTATATTAATCAAAAATATAATTATATAAGGTTACAAAATAAAGTATTTAGACAAATCATGAATCAAAATCTAATTAAATGGTGAAAGGTTGGTGCTAAAGTAGGGGTGGATGGAGTTCTCATGTTAAGTCTGATGTTGGTCCTTCACAACGGTCTCTGGTGAGCACTAATGGTGGCCCTCTAGTTAGAATGATTCAAATATTCATGATGTGGAACCGTCTATTTATTAATATTTTTAAATTCATTATAGTTGTGTAGTAATAAATTTAGGCATGTTTAAGGGGCAAGCCGGGTGTGAGTCCCAAGTGATTTCGGTGTAAAATATACCCCTACCTCTTTAGGTCTTACTCAAATGTAACATCTCTCTGGAGATACTTTACACACAATTAAAAAATACAATAGAATTATATACATTGTTTTTTTATTTTTTAAATTAGTAAATGTAAATATTTAAAAATCTTTGTGGTCTTCTAAAGTGTAGAATTTTTACTAGCTATAAGTTAGTATTTAATTATTTTATGCTAAATTTTTAGGTGCGTATTTTTCATTCTAAAGAAACATATATAGGCATAATTTAACTCTTAATGCATGGAAATAAAAGGATAAATTTTTACTATATTAAAAGCTTCAATATGGACAAGTGTCTCAAGGTATTGATTATAATATGAACCGTGTGATTATATAAAATCCTAGAAATTAAAAGATAAATGTTTCAACACACTCATTTATCTCTTATAATGGTTGGAAGCACCATAAATATTCCTAGTGATTAATATCATTTGAGGATAAATAAAACATTTTATTCTTATAGGCAATAAAATAGGGGAAAATTACAAGATGTATTGTAATTGAATTAAACCCCCTCTCGTAGAAAAATAGATTTATAGTCAATTTCTAAGAACAATCAAGATGACATCATGATCTATTTACTTGGTTGAAGTGTTTATCTAGTAAAGTATTTTTACTATTTAATGTGTTATTTTGATTTAACAATTAAATGTGATAAATATCAAACTACTGAATTTAGATTTACTATATATATATATATATATATAGTAAATCTAAATTCAGTAGTTTGATATTTATCACATTTAATTGTAAAAATATATATTCTAAGTGTAAAAATATAGTAAAATATAGAAACTCAAATGAGTTATATAGTAACTTTCAATGAAATATGCAAACCTAGCTTAAATATGACTTATGTTGATTGTGAAAGTTGTCTGTTGATGTAAAGTGGACTAGAATAATCTTTAAACTATGTCACATATATATAAAAAATATGATGCATTGGGTTTATTTATTATGTTAATAACATTAGGGATCATACTAAGAGAATAAGCTTTATGCACTTGATTCATAGATTCATAATGATTATACAGGTAGAACAAAGATATGAATATGTAGGCTAGATTTAGGGATATGATTATGCATGTAAATCAAAGATATAGATTATGAAACAACCAAATAGTTTGCAAGGATAAAAAAATAACTAATAAGATCATAAATAATGTCAAGTTTGTTTCACTCTAGACCCCTAATGCACAAGTATTATTTTATTAATTAAATGAAGATGGTTAAATAAAAGACACTCAAAATGACACGATTTAACATGAGCATCATTCCTAAATACAAACAAACATCACTCACAATAAATAGAAATATTCATATAATCAATGCATAAATCAAATACAATCTAAGAAATTATGAATCAAATAATTCTATGTGAGTGTGATTATTCCTAGAATTATTTGTCTACCCATAGCTATCATGATCTTCCATCATATCCCCTATGATTTTGTCCCTCAAGACTAAACTATGAGGGAATAACTATCTTGCATCCACCTCAAACAAAGAGAAAAATAATTAGTCTATTTTACCATATATGTTAAAATAACCAAAATGAATAATTTTGAACAAATGCTATAAGTGTTATTGTAATATTCAAATTAGAATATATAATAATTAATCATTAATTATACATTTTTTATTGAATAAATATTCTAAAATTAAAGATGTAAAATGAGAAGTATAATATTCACATTAAAATAATCACAATAGTACCAAGTTGAATCATCCACATTAACCAATAGTCTAAACTACTTATTTAAGATAAATAGATAAGTATTGTTCATTAGGGATAGGATGAGATGTAACAGGGATAGGGGTACACTAAGGTAGACATGAGTACACTATGGCCATGTTTTTTGACTATGACCACATTTAGTTTGGTTTTGTAATTAATCTTTATGCACAAATACTTACACCTATTTGAGGTGGTCGATTGGTTATTTGTATTTGATGAATTGATCCATGAAAGATATACAATATTAAAACCTTAGTTCCTCCACATAAACCAAATATATATCATATGTGAAATGGTTAAATTAGGAAAGTGTAATGGCCTATCTATCCTAAAAAAAACTTTGTCTAATCTAATTGCTTCCTACATTACCAAAAATGGCCTCAGGGTAATGTAGTTCTCCCTCCCAGAGTGTGTGAATCTGTATTTTTCATTATATAAATGAAAGTAGATATATTTAAATGAATGATTAATATTTAATTCTATTGATCTACAATAAAATAGATTCAAACTTGGATTATGACTATTATATTAAATCATAACTTAAATTGGAAAGACTAATGATATTTACTCAATGTATAGTAGAATTTACTAAGTTATTCTTAGGGGATTTATAGGTGATGCCTTGAGTGGATTTGATATGATTATATAGTCTTATATTTGAAATATTTAAATTATTTAACTTCACTAAAGGTGTGGGAGTGATGACATGGATCATCTCAAATTTAAAAAGTAACCATTAGATCATTGTGGATAAGGCCACACTAGTGGACAAGGTCGAGTTACAGCTTTGTCTGACCTAGTGCAAGCTTATCCCATAAGGATAATGACTATTGGAAATAGGTTTACATGAATATATAAGCCAAATAGGGATGTATAAATTATATTCTTAGTAAGTTTAAGACAATAAGTATAATAGTAAAGGTACTGATAGAGATTGTAAGTTAACAAAATGGTGAATAGGCCAAGAAAGGTAAAGATTTCAAGATTAAACATTATTAAGAACTTAATGATTTAATTTGAGTGTATACACTTAAATATACATATGAATCTTCACACATTTCAATTAGAGGTATAAATCATCTATTGCACTAACTATAATGGAAAATGCCACATATCTAGGTAAAACCACTTTATCTCTATGTATTTTTTTAGCTCGATGAAATTGATTCAAAAATTAGTAAAAATATTTACCAAGTGATTCACAATTGGAATAAGTGATTACAAAATGTAAAAAAATTTAACCAGATGTATGGGATCTTGTATTATGCATAGTTTAATGTTGAACTTAAATTTTGGATCTTGACTCTTTGAGAATTGAATGTGAAGTGTCGAATTTTGGTCATTCACACGAATATCTAATTATAATTTAATGCATTGATGATAATAAAAAACATTGTTTTAACATGTAACCTTTTTTTATCATATTTTAGAAGACTAGGAAATAAATTACCTAAATATGACAAACTATTATGCAAAATTAGACTACTAAGAATATACAATAAATGACATAAACTGATTTAAAACTTAGTAAATTTAGAAATATATTAAATATGGAAAGTATAAAATACAAATAAAAAATTAGCACAAAAACTAAGATGTACATTATTTATGGATCTAAGATTGATTGACTAATTGTGTTGACTAAGTGTGGACTTAGAATAGGAGTTGGCAATGTTCAAAAATAATGGGGGAACTAGGTAGTAGTGGTGATGCTATTGTATTTATAGGAAATCCTTGCTTAGTAGACAATAGGGCTCTAAAATTTCTATATTATGTTTGCCTTCTCATGTTTACTTTATGGATTGTGTGAGAGATTTTGATCTACTGCAAGGCCCATTTTGTAACTTTTTCTTCATTTGAGACCCTATCTCAATGACATAAGAAGATGAATGAAATCATGGAATTAAAAGGGGTTAATGGTTGAAGTTGTGATTGACCTAAACACCCCTTGTGTTTATCATGCCTACATACCAATACTCTAAAGAGGGATGAAACTCCATGTAGTTCTCCCATGCTATGGTGGTGTGTGTGAAACTGGTGAAAAATTTTAGATGTTGGTGCAATTATGGTGTGTTTAAGTGCTTAAATTATGACTTGTGACCTTATATGTGTATTCATACTTTATCTCAAGGATAATAGGGCTATATGTAATCATAATTGAGATAAATAGGGAGTTTATTCTCAATATGTATTTAAAATTTGGTGTTTTTCAATGTGGAACCCTCTTGTGTGTAAAATGGTTTGAAGTGTGGATTTATAGTGGTATTTTTGAAATTCATTTGGATGGATATTACTAAAAATTTTGGAAAACCCTTCCACAACTTTTTAAATTTTTAAATCAACCATTAATTGGTGGGAGGACACTACTGGTAGAAGTGGATAATAATGGGGTGCATTATTATCTCAATAGGCAACTATTTCCTTAAGGGGAAAATTACTAAGATGAAGGTGAGGTTCAATCTAAGAATGAGCTTAGGCTATTAAGTAGTTTGGATAGAGACATTATGAAGTGATTTGGGTTACTTAAAGGAATGAGTCATTACATAGAAAGTGAAATAAAATGGTCAAGGGGATCTAGAATATGTCATGAGATAAGCGTGTCAAGGAGGTGGTCATAAGTGCACTATTTTAGAGTGAATGTTAATTTTTGTGTCTACATTTTTCCACATTTTATTCTAGTAATGAATCAAATCAAAAGTACTAGAGTAAAAGGAAAAGTGTGTACCTAAACTTACATATAAAGTGTAGTCTTTAATGTAGACCACAATGTTAAATTATGATTCATGTAAATCTACAGTAAAACATGTATAAAATCATTCCTTACTTAAGATGAAAATAAAGAAGTAAATAAAATAAAACTTATATATCTAATAACAAATAATGAATGCATCTAATTGGGTATACAAACTATTGTGTTTATAGTGCAAAACTAATGATTATAGATGGTTAGACCCTTGGATATTTCATTTGTGTTAACAAGCTTGGTTTGAATTGTGCAAGCCCCAATATACATTGATTAGGAGTGTGATTAAGAATTCAAGGTATGATTTACTCCATCATTTCATACCTAAGGTGTTGAAGTAGCTTGGAATCCCTATATGTATTTTAATAGAATGTTTTGGTACAAAAAAGTGAAACAACTACTATAGATGGAATAAGGCTCAATTCTGGTGCAAAATTGGTGTCAAAAGTTAGTATAATATGGGTGTAGTGTATACAACATCGAGAATTAAAATTATTTTCATTCCAATTATAGAAGTGGTGGAAAACTAAGCAATGAATAAATCATATGCCATGCACATTCCCCTATATTATATTTGTCATTTATGGATTATGATACCGAGTAATAATAACTATAAGTTTGAAAAAAAAATGTGTGCTAACCTAAAACACATGTCATACATGATGACCCCAAACTAAGTAAATATGAGACAAATTTTACTATTTTCTAAAATCTAGAATTATGAATTTGTTGCTTACTTCTCTATGTTATTTGGAACTTTGATAAATTATGGAAGTGATTTTTTCTATGTTTAGGGATAATATCATCATATTTAGACAATAGTGGTGGGTGATCATGTCCAAATGGATTAATCCTATCCAAAGTAAATTTTTAAGTGGTTTTTTAGTGTGCTCTATGATCCATTGTGTGAGGCTTTAAAATTTTTTTGTGCAGTATATTATAGGGGATTAGTCTCTAAGATAATCCACTATGTATTCCCCCTTTTTTGAGGTGAGTTATTGAGTTTTTTCAAGAACCTAACTAGAAATAAATATTTATGTGAAAATGAAATGTAAAATATGTAAACCTAAGTAGTAGTGATAACATGGAGGAGCATGGCATCATCATGTATATAAAATCAACACAATAGTAATGTTGAGATGCATGTAGGAATAAACATACATATTGAGAATGTTAAGATAAATGTTAGTAATTAGGAACATAAGTGATCAAATTGAGTATTAAAATTTGATTAGTAATAATTGGGGGGAAGATGCATGATATCCATCATGGCATCAAAACTAAGCAAACAAGCAATAAATTATCATAGTTGTGATGTACACAAGCAAAGAGTACATGTAAAGCACACAATAGAAGAAGGTCAAGTAGACACATATAAGGAACATGCTTATCTTTCACTCACATAGAAACATACAAGGAAGGCTTAGATTCACACTTAAGGACATGTTAAAATGTACTCATATGCATAGAAACATTTAAAGAAGGCTTAAATCCACACATAATAACATGTTCAAATATCCTAAATATAAACATAGAATACTCGTAAGACACAAAGAAGGAAAGTAAAATTAAATCATGCATGGATATATGTAATTGGTCCACATAATCAATTTGTAACAATGGTAGATTCAATAACTTAGGTAACCAATAAGATATCAATGTGTTAGTGACTGATAAATATCAATATATTATATGCCATGTAAATAACTAAGTTATGAACAACAAGAGATATCATAAGAATGATAAAACTTATATAAGAGATGCCCTTAGTAAGCTTGATGAAGTATAAACAAGCTGTAATAAGATTTTGTCTAGTTTAGATCTGATAAATAGTATCCTGAACTCACTAAGACAATAGTGAGGTAATATAACAATAGTGGGGTGCATTATTATCTAGGTAGGACACTATTTTATGAATGTAATTTCTGAGTTTGAGACATTGAAATAACCTATGACTAGGTTTGGTAATGACATCATATATGCTCTACAATCACTAATGTTCACTTTTGAATCATATATGATATGAAACCTAGATGAAACAAGTATTGAATGATGTGCATAAATTAACTAATATGAATGAACTAAACATAAGCATGCATAGGTCCTGATTTTGTGCTTTTCTAGAAAATCTAAAATCTAATTTTTTTGTATATATATATACAAAAAAATTAGATTTTCTAGAAAAGCACAAAATTAGGACCTATGCATGCTTATGTTTAGTTCATTCATATAAATTAATTTATGCACATCATTCAATACTTGTTTCATCTAGTTTTCATATATATGTAAACTAAAAAAACAAAATGGAAGGAAATACTAACCAATGAGTCCTAAAAGGGACTCACAATTCATTGGTATGGTGTCAAAATTAGTAATGGTGACCTTATATGAATGGAAAGTGTCATATCATTGAGATGTGATTGAATTAAATTATAAATTTTAATACTGATTCCCCTATGTAGTATAAATTCCACTATAATAATGATGTTTGGTAGCATACTATGCATTTGGTTGAGCATGATGAACTATAGAACTTTTGGGAACCCATCATGGAGTGGATGAACCCTATGTTGATGCCTTATGTGAAATACATTGAGTGCCTTGTAATTATCAATCTAATTTATGTAGGAGTAGAAAGAGGATCTCTAGAATTTATGAAAAATCTCTAAAAAAATTGCCTACTTGAAAGGGTAGTTATCTAATTTTGAATTCTTTGAGTAGATTGAACATTTTTGGGTGCCTCAACTGAAATATGTTGTGGTGGAATAATATCAAACTAGGGGTTATTTATATTAGATACCTTAAAATTTTATTACCTCATTATAATATATATGATTTAAATACATGTGAATTGTAGAAGGAACTATGTGAATCTATTGATTCCAAGGGCATTCTATTAATATATTGAAGACCATTGCACTAGCTACTACTATGAAGCTAGTGGCCACATGTGCTAGACCAAATTATAATGGTAGTGTGATCTTAGTGATGGAATTATAAATGTTCCCATCAAACCATTTTATTTCCATGGTGGTGGGAAGTAGGTCCCAATCTATGTATCCAAGATGATAGATAAGTGTGTTTGTACACATATTTAAGCTTGAACCATTATTGACCATGATATAAGGAATAGGTTGGTGATCAATGCAAGCTCAAATGAATAATAAATGCAAATTTGAGTCATCGTCAATATCTCATGCACTAAAAATGTGATGAGAGGCCTAGAGGGTACTGAATTATGGTAGGTACCAATGATGCCATTCAAAAGATGTATCTTTATATGAGAATGATAAGAAACTAGTGGAGGGTGTGCATTATATGAATGATGCACTCTTTTAATATATGTCATCTCATTAGTTGTATGCTTAGGAAAAGGATCAATAAATAATTTCATTACTTTGATTTCACTTGTTTTTTTTTAAACTATTTTTATTTATGCTCACATTAATGATGTTTGCATCTATGAAATCTTAAATCTTGTGCCTTAAATTGGTGCATTTGTTGGTAGTATGCTCTAGAGATCTATGAAAGTAACAAAATGCATTTTGGTTAAATCCCTTTGGAAGAGTATTACTTGCATCAACCTCTTTAATTAGAGGGAGAGATATAAGGTTTCATTCCAAAATTATTTTGAGGATATTATATGGACATTATGTTATACTTGTAAACTATCTCCTTAGAGGAGATGATGATCCATAAACTGGTTAAATAGTTTTCTAAAATGAATAATAAATTCTCAATCCCTTGGATAACAATATGATTGGTTGTATAAATCTAATAATGAATTAAAATAATTAGAAAACCTCTATATATTCATTTCCCACATTGAAAACCCCCAATTGATGTTGTTGAACATACCTATCTACTGAGAGGGGGTAAATCAGTAGATCTTAAAAACTTGGTTACTTACAACTTTCAAGATGACTGTTCAACAAATGCAAACTTAAACAAATCAAAGAAATATATCACATGCACAGAAGCACAATACATAACACCTAATTTATATGTGGAAACACAAAGGGAAAAACCATAGTGAGAATGTTGCTAGAATCTACTATTCTAATCTAGCCTCAGAAAGTTTGTCTCACTAATTGAACCTCACTGGTTACATTTAAGGATCCCATCCCAAGGAGACACCAATCCCCTGACTTTAAGATCACAAACTCTAAGGAAGCACCCACTCCCTATACTGAGCACTAACCCAATTTAATCTAAAGGCACCAACCAATTAGATACTTAAATTACAATTCAAGTTAATGAATCAGATTCATAAAATAATCTAAATCTCTATTCTTTCTTGCAATATCAATCTAAAACTAGTCATTTCTCCCTCAACAATCTAAAACTACTCATTTCTCCCTCAACACACTTTTGTGTGTCCTTCACTCTTCCTACACCCTTTCTCTATGTCTAAATTTATCTATTTGACACTCTGATATTCTCCAATTTGACCATTAATTATTCATACTTAGATGAGTCTCATATTTTTTCACTTATAGCTTAACTCCTCTCATTCCTAAAAATGAAGTAACTATTTATCTTTCCTTCTCTTCATCTCTTTGGAATTTTACATCAATCAAAACTTAGACAAGTCTCTTTACTTTAAACATTTTGCATGTTAGGGTGTGGAGCTAAAAACTTCACCAAGGAGCATTCATTATCAGGTTCGGGTCTACACAAACACCGACATCAGTCAGGAGCGACTGACGTCGGTCACAGGCAGTTGTAGAGGCACCGACGTCGGCAGAAGGTCGGCCGACGGCGGTCACAGACAAGCAGCAGGAACCGACGTCGATTACCTGCGTGTCCAGAAAGCTATTTCTGTGGATAAAAGCGAGTGTTTGCACGATAAGTTTGAGTTGTGGACTCAAGCTCGCGTCTCTATTGTTAACATTACTATTTTTAGAGCCCTTGTTCAAGTGGCTTAACTACTTGTTGGTTGTACATGCTCAAGTCTCCTAATTCTATATGTAGAATTAGATCTTCCTAGCTTATAGTAGTTTGTAGTAGATTATTGTAGTTGGGTGAATTATTGTATGAGAAGAACAGTATAGAATTGAATCAATCTAGGCTTGTTGGAGTTGATTTTTCTAGAGAGAAAGAGCTCTTGAGGAATAGAGATCTAGTGAGAGATCTATACATCTAGGAGAGGTGTGGAAGAAAGAAGCTTTCTTCAATTGTATTCCTTTGTAAAGAGTTTTGTTAATACAAGTTTTTAGGGTGTTTTCTTGTATCTCTTGTTCTTGTTATTATCATTCTAATTACTTGTAAATCTAGTTTAATTCCATGTTTATTGCTTTCACAATTGTAATCTATTGTTGGATTGATCCCCCAACAAGTGGTATCAGAGCCTTGGTTACAGGTTTAGAGCTTGATAATTGGTATCAAAGTTCAGGTTCACTAACAGGTGGATCAGATCTGTGTAGTGTGTATTGATTACAGGTTCTCACAGGAGTTTCTGTAGGGATTTCTATTTGAGTGGGAGAAGAAATGGTAGATGAAAGTAAATTGAGAATGGAAAAGTTCAATGGCAAAAATTACCAACACTGGAGAATGCAGATAGAGGATTATCTGTATCAAAAAGATCTCTACTTATCGATAGGTGGGGTTGCAAAGAAGCCCAAAGACATGGAGGATGAAGAATGGGAAGTTCTTGACAGAAAGGCTCTGGGGTCTATAAGACTGAGTCTAGCATCCACTGTGATATCCAATTTATCACAGGCAAAGTCTACAGTAGAGTTGATGACCACGTTAGCAAATTTGTATGAAAAACCCTCAGCTTCCAATAAGGTATATCTTATGAAGCAGTTATTTAATTTGCATATGAATGAAGGTGGATCTGTTTCTACTCATCTGAATGATTTCAATGGTATTGTGAATCAATTAAGTTTAGTGAATATAGTGTTTGATGATGAGATAAAAGCTCTTTTAATATTATGTTCTTTGCCTGAAAGCTGGCATGGCTTAGTAATGGCAGTAAGTAATACTGCATCTTCATCAAATATTTTGAAAGTAGAGGATGTTGTTAGTGTTATCTTGAATGAGGAAATACGTAGGAAAAGCACAGAAGAGACATCTGGGAACGCTTTAAGTTTTGAGAGCAGGGGAAGGCAAAAAGAGAAGAGCAAGAAAGGCAGAGCAAGATCCAAGTCAAAGGGGAAAGGCAGATCTAAATCCAGAAATGGCAGGAAGCCACAATGCTGGAATTGTGGAAAGATGGGGCACATAAGTAGAGATTGTTGGTCAAAACCTAAGGAGGACAACCAACACGAAGGAAAGGAAGAAGCCAAGATTGCAGGTATTGCACAAGATGCTTTAATTTTCTCTCTGCATAATAATATAGAATCTTGGGTATTAGATTCTGGTGCATCTTTTCATGCTACTCCTAACAGGGAATATTTCAGTGACTATATCCATGGAGATTTTGGAATAGTGTATCTAGGGGATGATGAGCCCTGTAAAATAATTGGCAAAGGTAAAGTGCAGCTAAAGATGCAGAATAGCAACACATGGGTGTTGAGAGATGTGATGCATGTTCCTAGCTTGAAGAGAAATTTGATTTTTGCAAGAAAGTTAGGGGATGAGGGTTGTACAGTAACTCTCACAGCAGAATCTTGGAAGGTTACCAAGGGTGCACTTGTTATGGCCAGAGGTAAGAGAGAAGGTACTCTCTATTTGTGTAATTGTGTTACTAACAAATCTCCTTCTATATTATCTACTTCAGATGTAGATGCTAAATTGTGGCACTCAAGGCTTGGCCACATGAGTGAGAAGGGGATGTCAATTCTTAAGTCTAAAGGTATGCTTTCATATTTAAAAGGCATAGATCTAGAGTTTTGTGAGCACTGTGTATTTCGAAAACAGAAAAAGGTTAGTTTTCTCAAAACTGGGTCTACTAAGAAGAGGCACAAGTTGGAGCTTGTTCACATAGACGTGTGGGGACCGGCTCAGGTTGCTTCCATTGGAGGATCACAGTACTATGTATCTATCATAGATGATGCCACAAGGAAGGTATGGATCTATTGTATTAGAAGAAAATCTGATGTATTTGATACTTTTAAAGTTTGGAAAGCTATGGTTGAGAATGAAATAGGTAAAAGATTAAAGTGCCTGAGATCAGACAATGGTGGTGAGTTCTACAGTCATAAGTTCAGAGATTATTGTTATATGCACGAAATCCATAGGCAAAGGATGGTTCCAAGGACACCTCAGCAAAATGGTATTGCTGAAAGGATGAACAGGACAATAATGGAGCATGCAAGATGTATGAGATTGCATGCCGATTTGCCCTTACAATTTTGGGCACAAGCTGTTGACACTGCAGTATACCTGATTAATAGAGGACCCTCTACAGCTCTGAATGGTGGTATTCCAGAAGAGGCATGGACAGGTAAAAAGGTTGATCTCTCATATCTCAAAGTTTTTGGTTGTGAAGCCTTTGTGCATATAGATAAGGAAAATAGAAAGAAGCTTGATGCTAAGTCTATGAGATGCACGTTTATTGGCTATGGCTCAGATGATTTTGGTTACAGATTGTGGAATCTAGAAACTAACAAGGTAATCAGGAGCCATGATGTTGTTTTTAATGAAAGAGTGATGTATTGTGATCAGCTAAGGAAGCTGAATCAATCTGAGCAGAGTAATGGTGAATTGGATGAGGTGAAAGTCCAAGATGAGCTCGCGGGAAAAAGAAATAATCACTTGTAGGAAAACACAGAGACCGACGTTGGTAGGTTAGGTACCAGCGTCGGCAGGACAGAAATCGGCGTCGGCCATACAGAGACTGACGTCGACCGTACAGGTACCGAGGTCAATCAGGAAGAACCAACGTCGGCCAGTAACAGGTCTACAGGAGACTGAGGTCGGTCACTGTCAGAGAATTTGGGTGGACAACGTGTTATAGACGAGTCTCAGACACCCATCAGGAGGTCAGAAAGGGTGAGTAAGCCTCCAATTAGATATTCTCCTTCTTTATATTATTTATTGCTAACTGATGGTGGAGAACCAGAGAGTTTTGAAGAAGCAATACAGGTGGAGTCCAAGAGTCAGTGGGAGCATGGCATGGTTGAGGAGTTGGAGTCCTTGAGAGAGAACCAAACATGGGATTTGGTTGAATTGCTAGCAGGTAAGAGAACACTCAAGAACAGATGGACCTATAGGTTGAAGGAAGGCAAGAATGGACAAATGAGATATAAGGCCAGATTGGTGGTAAAAGGATTTGCACAAAAGCCAGGTATCGACTTTGGTGAGATTTTTTCTCCTATTGTTAAAATGACTTCTATAAGGGTTGTATTGTCTTTAGTTGCTTTTGAGGATTTGCATCTTGAGTAGCTAGATGTTAAGACAGCGTTTCTTCATGGAGATTTGGATGAGGAAATTTATATGGAACAGCCAGAAGGATTCGAGGTCAAGGGTAAGGAGAAGTTTGTGTGCAGATTGAAGAAAAGCTTGTATGGCCTCAAGCAAGCTCCTAGGCAATGGTACTTAAAATTTGATAGGTTTATGACTGAGCATGGCTACAGTAGGTGTCAATCAGACCATTGTGTGTATTTCAAGAGATTTGATAATGGTAGATATATTATTCTATTGTTGTATGTAGATGATATGTTGGTTGCAGGATCTCACATGCAGGATATCTCAGAGCTTAAAGTGAAATTAGCTCAAATGTTTGATATGAAGGATTTGGGAGCAGCAAAGAAAATCCTTGGCATGAGCATTAAAAGAGACATGAAAAATTATAGGTTGATATTGTCTCAAGAAGATTATGTGAACAAGGTGTTGAAATGGTTCAATATGTAGGATGCTAAACCGGTAAGCACACCTTTGGCTGGACATTTTAAGTTGAGTAAAGAACAATGTCCTAATTCATATGATGAGGTAGAGTACATGAGTAAGGTTCCATATTCTTCCGCAGTAGGGAGTTTGATGTATGCAATGGTGTGTACTAGACCGGATATTGCCCAAGCAGTGGGAGTTGTAAGTAAGTATATGGCCAATCCAGGTAAGGAACATTGGAAAGCAGTTCAGTGGATCCTTAGATATCTGAGAGGAACCAGCAGTAGGCACTTGTGCTATGGAGGTTCAGATACTTCTCTACATGGTTATGTATATTTAGATATGGCAAGTGATTTGGATGGCAAGAGGAGCACTACAGGTTATGTTTTTACTGTAGGTGGAACGGTGGTTAGCTAGATATCTAAGTTGCAGAAGGTTGTTGCCTTGTCAACTACAGAAGTAGAGTATATTGCAGCCATAGAAGCTAGAAAAGAGATGTTATGCATGACACGATTCATGGATGAGCTTGGTAGGGAGCATGAGAGTTGTAGATTGTATAGTGACAGTCAGAGTGCAATCCATTTGGCCAAGAATTCAGCCTTTCATTCAAGAACAAAGCACATACAGCTAAGGTATCACTTCATACGACAGGTATTGGAAGATGGTGAGTTGAAGCTAGAGAAAATCCATACAGATAGGAATCCTACTGATATGCTAACAAAGCCGGTTATAAAGGAGAAGTTGAATCTTCATTAAACTTTTGTTGGTCTTCATGATTGAGTTGAAGATGGAGGAGCTAGAAGATGTTGTTGTATAGGTACTGGTGCAGCTGTTTATCTCCAAGTGAGAGATTGTTAGGGTGTGGAGCTAAAAACTTCACCAAGGAGCATTCATTATCAGGTTTGGGTCTACACAGACACTGGCGTCAGTCAGGAGCGACCGACGTCGATCACAGGCAGTTGTAGAGGCACCGACGTCGGCAGAAGGTCGGCCGACGGCGGTCACAGACAAGCAGCAAGAACCGACGTCGGTTACCTGCGTGTCCAGAAAGCTATTTTCGTAGACAGAAGCGAGTGTTTGCATGATAAGTTTGAGTTGTGGACTCAAGCTCACGTCTCTATTGTTAGCATTACTATTTTTAGAGCCCTTGTTCAAGTGGCTTAACTGCTTGTTGGTTGTACATGCTCAAGTCTCCTAATTATATATGTAGAATTAGATCTTCCTAGCTTATAGTAGTTTGTAGTAGATTATTGTAGTTGGGTGAATTATTGTATGAGAAGAACAGTACAGAATTGAATCAATCCAGGCTTGTTGGAGTTGATTGTTCTTGAGAGAGAGAGCTCTTGAGGAATAGAGATCTAGTGAGAGATCTATACATCTAGGAGAGGTGTGGAAGAAAGAAGCTTTCTTCAATTGTATTCCTTTGTAAAGAGTTTTGTTAATACAAGTTTTCAGGGTGTTTTCTTGTATCTCTTGTTCTTGCTATTATCATTCTAATTACTTGTCAATCTGGTTTAATTCTGCGTTTATTGCTTTCACAATTGTAATCTATTGTTGGATTGATCCCCCAACACTAAAAATGAAGTAACTATTTATCTTTCCTTCTCTTCATCTCTTTGGAATTTTACATCAATCAAAACTTAGACAAGTCTCTTTACTTTAAACATTTTGCATTTGTTTCTTTTCTCTTCTCATTCCAATAAAATGACTATATGACTTCCATAATTTGAGCCTATTTGAATTTTTCCCTAGTCACATCAATTTCCACACTCATAAAATTATAAGAATAGATTCAATTTAACCGTTATTGTTTATATCCTTCAACTTTCTCACCATATTCTTGTAACTAACTCACTTAAATGGTTCTTTGTTTATTTTTTTATCCATCTTTGAAATGTGTCCATCGATCTTTCCATCCAAGCTCCATGTGTCATTCAATCTCTTAAATATGCATGATCTTTATATTGCCTTGGTCATAAAAATTTGGCATGTTGACTTCATCTCATTTTATTTGGCATTTATGTATTGTTTTTGTTCCTTTCGATTGTCTTAGACATGCTTGATCTTTATCTTTTCCTATATTCCTTTCAAGAGTTTTTCATGGAAGCCTTTTAGATTTTTAGAAATGGCCTTATGTCATATGCAATTATTTTTCAGCACTTTTGGAAGTGTTCTATGTCTTTCAACAAATTTTCAAGTGTCCTTTCTCTTTATTCAAACTACCCTTTAGGATTTTGCAAACTGTCTTTTAGAACTTTGCAAGTGTCCTTCTCTCCTTCAGAAGTGTCCTTAAAAATCTTTGAAAGTGTAATCTATCCTTCAGAAGTGTCCTTTAGAAACTCTATAAATGTTATTTCTTCATTCGAACTATCCTTAAGACAAATTGTTGTAGGCTTTTTGTCTAAGTGTCCTTCGAGATTTTGTAAATGCCCACTTGCCTTAGATAAATTCTTTGAAATAATTCATCAATGCTCTTCTTCTAAAAGTGTCCTTCAAAAATTCTACAACATACCCTTCAAGATTTTGTAAATGTCCACTTTCCTTAGACAAATTACCCTTTGGGATTTTTGTTTGGGTCTTTTTCATCTAAGGGGCTTCACGATAATTGCCCTAACAAAATACCAAGTGTCTTTTTCTTTCAGGACTTCACAAAATGTCCTTTTAGAAACATTGTTTGGGTCACATGCCATTTAGAACTTTTGTAAAGTACCCTTTGGCTTTTTGAAAATATCCCTTCAAAAGCTTTGAATGGTCCACTTACCCTTTGGACTTTTTATGATGATCCCTTCGGAACTTTTGAATGGTCCACTTGCCCTTCAGAATTTGCAAAGTACCCTTCGATATTTTTGCAAGAATCCCTTCAAAACTTTTGAATGGTCCACTTACCCTTCATATTTTTCAAATAGATACTTAGCCAATTTTCTCAAAATAAATTACCAAATCATTTCTCTGAAAGAATTGCCTTTAACATTTTCCTAAAAGAATTCCCTTATTTGTTGCAGGGTTTTTGTCTGAGAGAATTATCTTTACCAGTATTTCTAAAAGAATTATCTTTACCAATATTTTTGAAATAATTTCCCTGATATATAAAAAGGTGCAAAATCAATTAAGTATGGAAAGTTAGTAGGCTTTTAGCTGAAGAACAACCTTATGCATTTGTAACATTTGCTCTATTAATCCTTACGACATAGAACTTAGACCACAAAGAATAGACACAAACCTAATTATCATAGTGTGATCATTTCCTTCAAAATGTTGCCTTATCTTGTTAAGATAACTATGTGATCAAAGGCATTCAAAGTACACACACAAGTCTATTCAACTCAAAACCTTTATCATTAATGCATGATAGCACATGTTGCCTTTGACATCAATAACAATTCTTCAAACCTCAATGACTATGTCCAACAGATGTCACTTTGAAAATTCTCATTATTAATTCCAATATTCTTATTAATTCATTTGTAACTAAATTAAGCAAAAATATAGAGATAACTAAAAAATAAAGTTGACACCAAACATGATAATGAAGTTCACCCATCATTTCAGCTACGTCTCTAAGATAGCTTAACTGTAATCTAGTGCATTATGAAAGATGTAAATATATAATTAATAAATTACATCAAATGGGATTATAGAAGCCTATAACATAATGTTGAAATCTGATAGTGAAGGCTTTGAGACTCTAAAGCAATCATCTTTCATCAACAGCACTTATACTTCCTCTCCATGTATATGGGAAATTTTCCATTTGAGTGTACCTATAAAACTCTTAAAGGGATTAATGATAAATAGGAGTTTCTATGGTTCTCACAGACCTAAAACTCCTAAAATAACCCTATAGCTACTTACTTCCCTCCATAACCACTAGCTTTATAAAATAGAGGCAATCAAAATTAGAGTCATAGGTGTCTTTGTCTCTCTGAATGTCAATACAGAGTTACAGACATACATGTTTTCCTTGCCTATCAAAATATATTTAAACTATATCTCTTCCATGGCTAAATCCATACCAAATAGAAGAGACTGAGCCTATGCAAATATAGAAATACATATCTCACTTTTGTTTTAGATCCCTTCTCCATAGGTTAAAAGCCTTACCAATAAGGTGATCCAAATAATGGCTCAGCTCATCCTCAGCTCAACTCACCCTTAGGGGCTTAGCTCATAATACCCATCTATCATGGGTCAATAGCTTTAAAAAGAGCCATTTTTAAATGATCTTTTGGGGCTTGACTCTCTTTCCATGTTCAAGGGATGTGTTTATAATAGAGCACATGTAGGCTCCAAACTCCCTCTGATTGGCATCTCATGACCTTTAAAATGGTGATGACCTTACTCCTAAGCTCATGCTTTAATTTATATTGAGAATTTTCAATAGAAATTCATAGACTACCTCTTACCAATGTTAATGGCCTTCTAAATAGGCAAAGATGATTGTATATCCCTCTCTATTTGAGATCGTCACACATCCTTTACCAACTGCCATGCATCCTTCACCAACTGAGTCTGAGATTACATCTTCATAGGATAAGCACGAGCCTAAAATAATTTTTTATCCATATAAAATAAATGAATCTTAATTTCATAGGCTCAAAATACATGACTTTATAACCAAATGTCATCCAAATGGAAATATTTTGGTACTTCTATAGTTTGGGGTTGTATGGTAAAGATTTAACCACACACCCAATAATATCGATGCCTCTCATTTCTCAGGCTCAGCTCAAACCAATCGACAAACATATATTATTGTATAATTTTCAAAGTTGAGGCCATTAATAGAAGAATAATGTTATTTAATCAATTAGACATATATCCATATCCTTACATCCTTGAAAATAGATGTTTTCTCAAGACTTGAATATGGTCTGCTACTATTATGGAAGAAGCCTCCTCATCTACCTATTTTCAGCACCAATGGCTTCATAAATCTTCTAACATTTGTCTCCATTTGGGACTGAGTCCTCATAATCTTAGTTTCTTTCCATTCACTAGCTTTGTGATATCAAATTTGAGGTTGTCTCTTAAAATGATGTCGTTGCCATAGAGGACTTTATATAATAAAATTCCATCCATGGCCTTTAAAAATAATTTTTCATTTCATGGCTAAAGGCCATTCAAATAGAATAAAAACTCCCTCTTAGCCATGGTCCTCCTTTAACATATAAATTCATGCCAATAAAATAGACTCATATTCCTTTCTTAGACCCGAACAAATTCTATAAATGGAATCAAATTCATTCCAAGTCAAAGTTCAACTAGCTCTGAACAACTTGTATGTTTCAAAAGCCCTCTAATCTTAGCAAATCATTTTTTCTCTTCACAAGATTTAATCCCATATTCCTAAGATAAGCATATTTCTAGGCCTTTTAATAGGCTCTTCTTACAATATAAACCCATGGTTGTGGCCACATATCATGAACCTTTTGTTAGAGATTTGAATTAGTTTAAATGTTGGTTACACCAATTATGATTTGGTTGGCATATGAGTTGGATCGATGAGCTTAGTGATGAGATCAAAATGTGAGTTGTCTTATAACTCAGTTTAGACTCGATTTGGGTTATCATGTTGAGTTAGTACTCAGGTCAGGTTAGACTCTGAGTTGGGTTGCCATGTTGAGTTGATACTTGGGTCAGGTTTCCATCCAAATTCTCCTCATCCATATATGGTTACAAATTCCCCCTCCATTATAAAAATGTTCTCCATTGGCTATGGAATTTGTAGTTGACCTTTTAATTATTGATGAAAACAAAGACTATAATCCTCTAGATCATATGATTACAAAATGCATAGAGGTGGTTCAAAAAATGCATGTATTATTGTCTTTTTATCTTTCTTATTATTGGTTAGCCTCACCTTTTATGGTGGTTTATTTCAATATTTGTATTTGAATAATGTGTTGATTGTATATTTGAGTTTATTCATTTCCTATAGTTTGATTTCTCTTTCTTTTATTTACTATATGGCATAAATATGTGAATGAGGGATTTATAACATGATTGATTCATGGAGTGCTAGAATAAAAAATTTCCTTAAAATATCTTGGAACTCTTTATATTTCTATAGACACCAAAAAATTTCACATGATGGTTTTGAATGTTGAAACATCCTTGGATGCCCACCTTGGACAACTTCACCCACTAACCCACCTTTAACCTAAAACATTCACCTTTTACCTTTAACCCAACCTAACCTTTTTAAACCCACCTAGATAACCCAATCTTAACCTTTCTACCTTGGCCCTATCAACCATCAAGGGTCACCCTGACTGTCGATGATTACTTTAACCATCGATGATCACCCTAACCATTAATGGTTAGCCTGACAATCAATAGTTAGGTCTTCACCTCCTAAACAAAGACAACTCATGATGTGTAAGATAACATGGCATAATTTAATATGGCCACCTTATTCATTGTCTACACATCATGAAGCATTAGATAACCACCAACCAAACCTCCTATGGAACCTTCTACCTCCATCTCGCATTGCCTATAAAAGGAGGGGAGTAGGATGTGAAAATGGATGAACAATCAATTATCTTAGACTTATTCATCAGGATTTTATTTTTCAAGTCAATCTTTCCAGCCAACCAACTAGTAGAAAAGAGACCTAACACTCTACCAAAATTTCTTTGCAACCATAGGCACCATTACTCTACCAAAATTCATCTAGGCTTTATCAGCATCTTCAACCAACTTCAACAACTAAAGCTAAGTATTTATTTTTATGTCTTCATTCACTTCATTTAATTTTAATACCTCTACCTAAACTAGACCACTTCTAACCCTTACCTCTGACCTCTCAACCCATTAACTAAACCCTAATAACTTAATGTGTAATAGCCTCAGACCCCTAACCCATAAACCAACCTTCAACCTAAACTAGACCCTATCAATGGTAACCATTGATGGTCACCTTAACCATCAATGGTCACCTCAACCATCAATGGTCATCTCAACCATTGATGGTCACCCTAACCACCAATGGTCACTGTGTGAACTTTTTGATCAAAAATCAGCAAGTTGGAACCACTTCTCAACCTCAACCAAAATCCTATTTTCTTGACTACTATCACAATATAGACCAGAAACATCAACTTGACTATACCTGAACCATATTTTGATAGTTTGGCATTTACCTTAATATTATTTTATTACAAATATAATTCATTTTTAAAGTATTTATTTCTTTAGATCTAGTACT
The DNA here is from genome assembly GCA_037957365.1 of Torreya grandis. Taxonomy (NCBI): domain Eukaryota; kingdom Viridiplantae; phylum Streptophyta; class Pinopsida; order Cupressales; family Taxaceae; genus Torreya; species Torreya grandis. The sequence continues at coordinate 1,019,878 of JARHVA010001780.1, forward strand.
TTATGTTATCAAACCTTTTATTTTCAACATTAACTTGTATCAAAAGGTGGATTGACAGCCTCCTAGCTATCTCACACTTCTTGGATCTAGCTTGATAAGTAATCCACCCATCTACTTAACTAACCAACCCTTTTCTAGTTCTATATTATTTCAAGTCATCTTCCCAAGCCAAAGAAGAGTATCTACAATCATCTAGATTATGGAGTGTACACCATATACAGGTTCTACTAACCTTTACCCTTTTTCAATTTTACCTTTCTTATATAAATAGATAAAAAGAAAATTTTGAGTAAAATAATTTCATAGGATTATTCATCTTAGATAGTATTATCTTTTACATTGAGACATTTATTTGATAGGCTCATTATAATTTTATTTGAGTTGAGAAATCTGAGAGGAAATATTCTCTTAGATATTAATTGAAAAGTGTGCTAAAAACAAAGTAGATAAATGATTGATTGCATGTACCAACTGATGAGGTAAATTATAAAATCACTATAAATCATATTCCTTTATACTCCTTAGAAATAACTTAGTCAATAATTTTTCATTAGACACATAGCCCAAATATGTTGTGTAATGCTCTTAAATATTTTTTAGGTTCACTATTTATATCATATAGTGTAAGCTTATGTGCCACAAAACTTATAGTTATAGGATATAATGCTATGTGTTGTTCTAATGGAGTATGAAATAGAGAGTGATAATAAATTACCTGATTAGGTCTCAAACTACCTTGCTCTAAATGTAACACCTTAGCTTGAAAATAATGAAGCTTGTATATAAGGGATTGTACATCTAGAGAATAAGAATGTGTGGTAACAAAAACTAATGTTCTCAATGACTGAGTAGGAATTGGTAGACTAATTTTTTGAATCCCTTGTGTTATTCCCACTATAAATGTTAGTACAAAAATTTTATCCATGAATATCATAAGATTATAAGTATTAGAGGATTGGCCTTTTGTGGATTTCCTAATTTATTTTCTAACAATTTATATGAATTCATCTTGCATATATTTTACTTTGAGATAAGTCCTTGTAATTTCCTTTTATCTATGTCATCAAATATATCAAAAAATTCAAACATTATGGTGTTATTAATATAAATTAGAAAATAATTGGCTTGAGGATAAGGTAATGTACCATAATGATTTAGGTAGGTGGAGACAATTTTATTAAATTTAATAAGATAAGAAAAATAGTGTGGAATACGAATGGTAGTAGAAAATTTATCAGACATGACAAACCTTAGGACAAGAATAGGAAATAAGAAGAAGGGTAGAAAACGTAGCAACATCTATGGTTATATTTTTACAACATTCAATAAATATATGGGTTCACCAACATGTTTTACCCTCTTTTAGTAAAATAGGAAATCGATTGCCTAAATATGAAAAACTATTTTTGAAATTAGACTGTTATAGATATGCAATAAATGACAAACTAATTTATAAATTACTAAATTTGTAATTATAATAAATATGGAAAGTGTAAATAAAAAATATAAATTTATTTGGAAAACTAAGATGTGTATTGTTTTAAAATTTGAGACAAACTAACAAATGGTGTTGATTGAGTGCAGACCTAGAATAGGAGTTTACAGGGCTCCTCAACAATAGTGGGTAAATAGACAATAGTGAGGGGTGTTATTTTATGAATAGGGTGATCTTATATGGTAGATAATAGGGCTTTTATATTTATGGGTTATGTTCAAATTTGTTTTTTTACTCTACAATCTATGTAGGAGATTATGATCTATTACAAGGACCATTGTGTAACTCTTTCTTCAGTTAAAACCATAGCTCAATGACATAGGAAAATGAATGCAATAACTAAATAAAAAAGGGTTAAGTTTTGATTGACCTAAACACCCCTTATGTTGAGCACTACCAACATACCAATACTCTAAATGGGGATAAAAGTCCATGTAGTTATCCCATGCTATAGTGGTGTGCATGAAACTGGGGAAAAATGTTATATATTGGTGCAATCTTGGTGTTATAAAATGATTCAACCATATGTTTTGACCTTTTAGGTGTATTTAAATTTTAAATCAGGGATACTAGGGTTTTATGTAATCATAATTGGGATAAATAGGGAGTTTTCTCTCAATGTGCATTTAGAATTCTAGGGATTTTCAATGTGGAAGCCTCTTGTGTGTAAAATGGCTTGAAATATGGATTTATAGTGGTATTTTTAAATTCTTTCATATGGAGATTTCTAAACATGCAATACAACCCTTTCAAAACTTTTGGATTTCAAAAAATTGTCATTAATTGGTAGGAGGACACTACTAATAGAATCATACACTAGTGGGGTGTGTTATTGTCCCAATATGGTGCTATTGTCCTAAGGGGTAAAACTGTTAAGTTAAAGGTGTGGTTTAGTCTGAGAAAGAATTAAGTTGTTGATTAATTTGGATAGATACATTATAAATTTACTTGGGTTGCTTGAGGTAATTATTCATCATGTAAATAGTGAAAGAAAATGGCAAATGGTCCCTAGAATAGATCATGAGCTAAGTGTGTCAAGGAGGTGGTCATAAGTGTATTATTTTAGCATCAATGTTAATTTATGTGTCTAAATTAATCTCTTATACCATGATTGAATCTATAAGTGAAATAACATTTAAATTTATCATGTGATACAAGTAGTGAGGATTATTTAACATATTTAGACGCTTCTTATCTATGCAAAACTTGTTAAATAAAAAATGACACCTTGATACAAAGTTTATATGATTTCATATAGATATCAATTCATATATTTTATTTTTATGAATGTATGCCTAATAAATTCATCTAATTATAACATATAGTTTTAATCTAATCCTAATTCGTAAGACAATTAGATAGGAAAAAAACTTCAAACACGGTTTATCTTTCCACCCTTTCTTCTTCATAGAGTTTATTCCAAAACACCTCAATATTTTTTCTAATTTTTATATATTTATCTTGATTCAATGCTTTCAAGATTGAATATTGCTTATAAAAATGTTGTATCCAATGTTGATGCATTCATTTTTACTTAACATAACATACCTTTGTTTTTAAAGTTGTGGAATAAAGTGTATTGATGATTTGAAAAAATATACATCTACATGTTACACACCTGAACTTCCAAATTGCATGTGATATGTCACCTCACTCAAAATAATAAGTAGATACCAATTTTTGTTTAATGTGGATTTTAAAAATAATAAATGGTTACATGGCTACATATTCGAGGTAGAGAGGTAAGAGATTATTCAAAATTACTCTTCCTTATATCACATATCTTGATGTGACCATTTATAGTGTAATTTTTTTCATGGCATTGATCGATTTTATTAATAAACATCATTCATTAGGAACATGGATTATTACATATTTGAAATGAACATGTCAATTTGCACATATGTTTTCCATACTTCCCCTTGTAAAATATTCTACATATATTCAGCTATTGTAAAACTCCATCATTACTATTTCACCAAGTTTTGTTTTGATGTCTTTTCTAATCGATAAAGGGATCTTGGGCTCCCATGCCTCTCTTGGATTAAAATAATTCTAGAGTATGAATAAAATGAGGTTATTGAAAAGGCTTTAGATATCTTGGCTAGGCCCCAACCTAATTTTCCTTAGCCATGTAGATATTTTTAACATTATTAATACACATTTAAGTTCCATTTTCTACCACTTGAATTTTTAGAATTAATACATTTTCATGCCTTTTGAAATACTCTACATAGTCTAAAGTGGATGTTTTTAAGACTAATTGTATTAATTGTCTCTAACAATAAAGATATAAAAATATTAAAACATGAAACCTTATTTACACATCCTAATCTACTCAAGTATACTATTAGTCTCCACTCAAAGGTGAAACCATTTAGTAGCTTTACTTCATGCTCAAGACAAACTTGCAAATGTCAACATCAATTTTCCATACACCACTAAACTCCATATCATTGTCAAACCATTATGTGGAGAGGGTTAGTTTAATAAGGTGGTACATTATCTTCTAACTAAAATGTGTTGAGGTGTGTTTTAAAAACACCATAATTTTTTGATTTTACCCTCTCATTTTAATAATATTGGTGATTAATCCCATGTCATGAATTATAAGTTATGAGTCTCAAATTGGTCTCTACTAGTGGAATAGCTTGAAAGTTTATGACCTTGAGATTGGACTGGGAATTTTCACACCTAATTTAATTTCACTCACAATACAAATTGATTCAAAATATAATGATGAACATATACAATGAATCTAATATTCCCTATATATTTGTCACCCAATTTCATAAATAAACTAAAAATATAAAGAAAGATAAGGCAAAAAGAAGGTTAGATGCCAAATTAATTATTCTCTTCATTGATATTATACAATATTCAAAATATTTTTGAGAAAAATAATGTCTACCAAGCCTATTGAATGCTAAAATTTGGAAAAAAAATAATGCTATATCCAAAGGATAAATAATGTGAACAAATTCTCATATGCAATTTGACATAATGATCTAATTATGGAATAAATATTCTCATTCAACCATTTCTATTAGCATTCAAAATTCACATGATAAAATGTTTAGAATGAAATTATTCTAATCTACATTACTCACACAAAAATCACATAAATAAAATCTTAGAATTTCACATCTTAAAAAATAACTAAAAACATATGTAGTCATCTAAAATGTCATTTGAGTGCAATGAGTTTCACTTGAGACCACCTTGTCCTTAGCTTAGCCCTAGACCTATATTAGGGCCTCTCTTAATCATTTTACCTATTTTGTACACATCTAACCCATTCTCAGATATACCAAAAGCAACACTAAGCCACCCCCTAGGCACCCAGGCCCCTTATTCACCAGCTCCTACCACTTGGACATTAGTGTGACCCTTTGGACATTATCACAATGTGTTATTGACCTAGGGACTGGGATACTATTTCTTATCTCTTGACCCCCCAAATATATATATATATATATATATATATATATATATATTCCTTAAAGTGCATCTTGAAAAAAAATAGAATGCTATATATAGACCACTTTCATTCACTTATCCATTAAATGGGAATAAAATATAAATACTCATAAACAAACTTATAAATATTTATGTAATTCAAGGTCATCGATCCCCATTTTACCATAATTCTACATACACCCATCTACATTAACCCAAAGCTTAGATTACTCAAATTTTTAGTCTCAAATCTTACTCAAATAATTCAAACTAACACTCGTACTAGCATTCACTTGCACTTGCATCAGTACTTAGATTGGGAGAACTACATCAAGACTGATCCCCTTTTGAGGTATTGGTATGTAATTAATGATCATCACATGGGGTGTTGAGGTCTCATCCAACCTACCTTGCTAATGACACTATTTTTATACTTGTGCTCCTTAAATACACTAACAAGTATGGAGGTATAGAATTTCACATTGAATCAATCAAAATAGGAAATATGTAGTGAACAAACATCTATACATAGAGACATAGGCTCATCAAAATTAGGTGAAAGTACACCTAGAAGTTCATCATCCCTACTACCAAAAGGACATTAGTGTGGCATAGAGGACACTAGCATGGTGCACTACTATATAGGGGACTGTATTATTATCCAAGAGGATTTATGACTCCTAGTTTTTTTTCATGGCATCTTGTAAAATCTTATACAAATTTTAGCCTATCATTCATTAGTCTCAATTAGCTTTTGGCTAATTACATCTCTTGTGATGTATTTTATATTTATAAAATAATTAGTTAAATCAATTATTGTAAAAATTAGATGATATTGATATTTCTATATTTACTTCTTGATTTATTATTCCAACATTTGAAAAAACTATGGTTTTACATTTCATAATCCCCTTAAAAGTGAAATCATTTGGTGAACCCAACTTACTTAGAACATATTGCCTAAAAACCTATGTGTATAATTAGGGTTTCCCTTCTTACATCTATGATATACTCAATTTTATTTTTTAGCCTTTCATCATGATTATTATAATGTAATCAAGTTTCTAATTTTTGGTACAAAGTTTGGTAGTTTAGCTTACATGCTTATTACCTACCATTTGTAGAATGATGCACATGTATATTACTCTTCTCATGGATCACATTATAATTCATATCACTTCACACATTAGTCCACCTCCTATTAATCTCCCCTTCTATGGAGAGAATTATTGCATGGCCAATTTTTAATTACCTCTAGTTACTACTCAACGATAGAGAGCTTAGAGGACTCCTTTTATTCTTCTTCCACTTAAACTAGTTGACTACCTTCGCTCCCATCCTGCCTCTACTACTTGCCCTCGACAAATAATATATCCTATGATTTGATTTTTTACTAGATGTAATTAGATACCTCATTAGCCTATATAATAACAACATAATCCCATCATCCCTCCTAATCCCAAAAATAATACAATAGGACTTGGGGATCAACACAAAGCATATGATATTATGGATCAATTAAGAAATACACCAAATAAGATTTCAATATCGAAATTACTTTAAAATGAAACCATCTTCAAATATATTCTTTTTCAAACACTTAATCATACATATTTTCCTCAAGATATACAATTAGCTTATTTTGCATCTATCATGAACACTATCAAGGAAATTAAGGATGTTATATCTTTTGGTAATGAGGATTTGCCCTCATAGATAGTTATCAAATAGAATCTACCACTCTTTATCTAGGAAAAAATCAAAACAATCACTATTAAATGAGTTATAACTGACAATGGTTTAGATCTTAACAAATGTAACATCACATTTCTATAGATTATGGGGGTTGATGTAACATCTATTTATAAAACATTTAAGAACATTCAAGGTTTTGATGACATTCCCAATAGGTATTAGTTTGTATTACATTGGATATCATGGTTGGGCCAAAAACCCTATCCACATAGTTTTAAGTGATGCTTAATCATTTTCATTATAGTTTATTGAGACCTTGGATACATGTCATTGAGGTTGCACCCTCTACCTTGCATAAATGTGTCAAGTTTTAACATGATAGATATGTATACACTTTTCAAGTTGATAACCAACCATTCAAATATTGCAGAGTCAATGAGCTTACTACCCCAAGTATATCTTCAAATTGGAAACCTCCTATTATCATATATTCCCTACCTCATATCATTCCTGTAGAGCAAATTCATACATATGAAATTGGGGATTCTAGCACCACTATTCCCACACTAATTCTAGATCCACCTACAACACCATTATCTTCACCCATAATGGAGAATGATCTACTTAAACCATATTTATCCCTTCCCATGGTGGTTGATGAGATTCACATAACACATTTACCATTACTTGTTAACTAAGAGGAAGTATACATTAGAAACTCAGATACAGATTTTGATACCACCATAGAGGATAATATAACACCCATAAATTTTTATGATTATTTATGTGGATTGAACTTCATACTAGTAGGCCCTAGAGAGTATAGAGATGAATCCAAGGCACTCATATATTTACCTACACATCCATCACCACCAGCTCATAGATCTATAGATACAAGCCTAGACACTCACTTTCAGTTAGAGGAAGATTCATCAATACACTCAGCACATATGGTTACATCTATGGATATTGATCTAAATATCAGGATTTGGGTCAGCATTACACATGAAAAAGCACACCAAATTTATAGATATTACTTGATATAGGAATTATGGCACTTATAGTTCATCATGGATCCCTTTTTTTATTTTCACAAGATTGCCAGACATGATACAGATACATGCTTAGAATTACAATAGAAATTGAATAAATTCAAGGCTTAGGGCACTATCTAGATTACACAAACCCTACCTCCACTAGTATAGACACCATGACATACTCTTCACTAACATAAAAATTCATGGAATGATCCCTTGACTATTTAGGCTTCATCAAGGACAATACTTCCCTCACATTGTTATCGATGAGGATTCTGATCCCAATACTTGTACATTGACATTATTACAACACATAAGACATCAAGAGACTAAGCTACAACATGTTATACATTGTCAAGACTCTTTAAGAAACATTACACTCCTAATTTCATGTGGTCCTAAGGTGGTCAACACACTACTCTTTGTCATGAGCACAGGCACTCATATATGAGTTACACTTGATAGTACATGGTTACAACCAATGAATGCCATAGTTAATCAAACAAAAAAATGCTTGACTTTCAATTATGGACATGTAGTTCACATTATACATTATTACATAGATATTAATCACAAATTTCATATAAATACCCCATGGTCCAATGTGGTTAACCTTGGGACTACAAAGGAGGCTTCTTACATAGTAGAGCAACATGTTATTTGGATGTGTAGAATCTAGACTAACACCCAAGGATAAGACTTTATTTGTATTGATAGCATGGTATGATGATCATGGTGATGATAATTTATTTGAGTTTGGGTAGATTTAGTATCCAACATTAGATGACCTCCCACTAGATCCACCATTTGACTATCCACATCTTATGGATGTGCTCCTAGGTCTATAGAGGCACTACCTTTAATTTGTATATAATCTCATTTACTTACACATTACTTGTACATAGTTTCATTTATCTTTCTCCTTATATATAGTTTAATTTTCATGTTTCTTGTACATAGCCTATACCCAAAAAATATAAAAATAATATAATAAGTTCAAAAACACAAAAACATACAAATATTTCCTCAAAAAATACAAATTTTAGATTGTATGTGTTTCCATGTTTACATTCCTTTTATTTTATAGGTACTACATATGTTATTTATGCTAGTATAGTTATTTTTATCATACATACATGCTTCACTTGTTCCTTTCTAGTGTTCATAGATTACTATAGGATTCAAGTCCTCTATATAGATCCAAATTTGTTATTATCTACCTATTGGGAGCACATACATAGTTACATAGATTCAGCATTGATACATTTTCCCATTGGGGGAATCATACTACATAGCTTCCAGTTTACTAGGTTATATGTTTCTATACTCCATATATCATATTTTTCTTTGCTTATATCTTGATATTGATCATCCTATATAAATCATAGGTTTTGCCTACTACCACTACTATAGACTTAGCTTATGTACATATTTTCTCTTATATGAATTTATAGCACATGTTCATGTAAAGTTTCATTTCTAGATTTCCTAATTTAGATTTGATTGTGTCTCTATGCTTTTACATCTATTCAATGGCATTTGAATATGCCATTGTTATATGGCTCTAAGCTAATTCTTTTCATTGTGTGTATGCTTTGGACATGTGCCCATGTCTTTGTGTGTGATTCTTTATTGTGTATTCAGACATTTGAACATGTCCTTCCATGTGGATCTAAGCCAATATTTCTTGGTCTTTGTGTATGTGTACATTTAAACATGTCCTTATATGTATTATTTTCTCAAACTTAGTGATATGTGCTCACATCCCTTGTGTTTTATCCCTTTGGCCTAATTTGAGTGTCTCATATGTTTTTATGTATGCTTTCATGTATGAATCATGGACATGACACTTGTCTCTTTCTTATTATACTCATACCCATTTTGTGATGCCATGAGGGACCTCATGCATCTCCCCTTCCTCGTGGGTGCCTTGATGGACATCATGACCCATCCCAATAGGTAGTTACTCAAATTATACTTAGATTTGTTGTTCATATACATGCTTACATTATTATATCTATCTTAACAACATTTTGAATGTTATTTCTAACATACAGGATACACTACCAACTCATGCTCAGACTATGTTACATTATGATGTTATGTATACACATTATATTGGTTTATCATGTAGATATCATTTATTTTCAGTCTAACACACATGATGCATAGCTTTTATTTTGAGGATAATTTTTTCAAATATGTAACAACTCCCCTCAAAAGAGGGAGCATTCATAATGGTTTGTCAAAGAGATTAGGCCATCCAAATGCACTTAGAATATATTTTTTAGCATGCAAACATAGATTATAGAGCACATATTTAGGGAAACACAAGGAAAAATAGTCAAATATAGATTAGTCTCAGTTTTTCATAAAAACAACACATTTGGTCAATATCATGACATATTATTGTCCAGTAGCCATAAAAATAGAAAATTCTATAATTACTTGAAAAGTATAATAGTTACAATCTAGGTTCACATAATATCAATCATATATTATCAAAAATGCTCAGTTATACTATAATTACATAAGTTTTCTTATATTTGGAGCATCATGTATGAGCACTCACATTTTAGTTTTAGATACTTAGACGTGGATAATTATGACTTAGTATAGAATCCATATACACAGATAATAAATTTGGGGTCATGTGCATGACACATTATTCCCATATGTTTAGTTTGAAATTAGTACTCTCTGATTGAATGGTAGTTCCATTTCATTCTCCATATTATTACTCTAGACACCATTTTCTCTAGGTTTATACTAGATTGATGCCTTATTTAATTTGTACTGGTTGGCATTATTGAGTAGTCCTTGAGCTACATTCTTGAGTGCCTGAGTGGTTCCTGAGCCATTTTTAATTTTAGAGTTTTTGAGTGGCCCTAGAGACATCCTACATAGTTTTAATTACATCACACAACTTTAGTTACATTATGCAATTTTAATTTTAGATGCATCTACTACACATGGGTAGGCAATGATGGAGTTAGATCCTTCTTGAGTTTTTGAGACACCTATATTGGAGGGTTGGACAATTAATCAATCTAATCCAAGTTATTAATAGATTATGATCTACCAAATAGGGGTGAGCAATGAAGGAGTTAAGGCTAGCTTGAGCTATTAAGCCACCCACACATGAGGATCGAGCAATCCATCAACTCAGTCCAAGTTATTCATTATTTGATCACCATATACACACAAACAAGATGTCAATAGGTTCTATCATCAATTCAATACCCAATGAGGTGTGTTTGTTCCTTTCCTCTCTCTCTCTCATCTCTTTACTCAATTTTGTCTTTGATTTCGATATTTATTAAGGACTGATTAATTCATGTTTCATTTCCAAGACATGTAATGGAGCATGCTTCATAGACTCAAACCCATATTCATAGGCTTTACCTCATAGGTAAGTCCAAGTACATTAGTTTTCCTTTATTTTAATTATTTTGATTTATTGCATTTTTATAATAAATGTCGGGGGGAGTGTAGTCAACTAAAATGTTATTTGAGTGCAAAGAGGTGTCACTTGAGACCACCTTATCTTTATCTTAGCCCTAGACCTATCTTAGAGCCTCTCTTAATTATTTTCCATCTTTTGTGTGAGTCCAACCTATTCCCAAATATACCAAAAGGAGCACTAAGCCACCCCCTAGGAACCCAGGTCTCATTTTCACCCATTCCTACCATTTGTACATTAGTGCGATCCTTTGGAAAGATCACACTATATTATTGACTAAAGCGTAGTGCTAATGTCCCCTTTCTCCTTGCTCTCTTAATGGATATCTTTATGATTTTATAATCACCCTTAGGGTCAACCTAGACCTATTTCACATCTTGACAAGCACTAAAACACTATATATATACCACTTTCATTCATTTATCTAGTATATGTAAATCACATGCAAGTAATCATAAATAAACTTAGAAATAATGGTGTAAATCAAGGTCACTGATCTCTATTCTACCCTACTTCTCCATACACCTATATACATTATCCTAGAGCTTAGATTAACCAAATTTTTAGACTCAAGTCACACTCAAAGTACTCATACTAACATTCACTTACACTTTCACTAGCACTTAGATTGGTAGAACTACATCAATCTTGAGCCCCTTTTTAGGTATTGATATGTAGGCAATGATAAACATATGGGGTGATGATTTCACATTCATTTTACCCTACTGATTCCACCATTTTCTACTTATGCTCCTCAAATACCCTTAAAAACATGGAGGCCTAGGGTTTGGCATTAAAATCAGTCAAAACAAGAAAAGACAATGAACCAACATTTGTGAATATAGGCATAGACTCCTCAAAACTAGGTGAAGGCCCACCCAAAATTTCACTATCCCTGCTTAAAAAAGGACACTAGCATGGTGAAATACTAGCTAGAGGATCACACTATTGTCCAAGAGGGTTTTTTACTCATAATTATTGTTCATGACACCTTGCACAATTCTTATACTAGTTTTCATCCTAGCATTCATCCATCTCAGTCAATTTCTAGCTAATTATATCTCTTATAATTCATTTACTATCATAAAATAATTAGATAAATCAATTATTGTACAAATCAAAGGTTGTTGATATTGATATAGTTATTCCCTTATTTATCAGTCCATCTCTTTAGCAAACTAGGGCTTTACATTCCATAATCCCCTTAAAAATTAAATCAACAACATAACTCTAAGAGAAGATGCAAATTAATAAATACCATTCACAATGGATCACACAATTTTCTAGAAACTATAATAACATTTTATGCTAGCTTCAATTCCCATATTTTTCTTTCACTTCAAAATGTTTTAATATAAAGTATTTATAGAGATAATGAGAGGACCAAATTCATAACACATCACATTTAATACATCAAAATTTACTAATTGTCCACTACTAGATCAAAAAAAATACAATAATTCTAATAATTGATGCTAATGCATGATAATGAATAAACATTTATAATGCTCGACCACTAACACATTATAACCAATTCACCATTAAATTATTTTTCCATTAAGAAACAAAATTAATTCTTAGTTTGATTTGAAAAATTGTATATAAATGAAAGGTGAAATTATAATAAAATTTATTTTATCCATAATTAAATTTGGATCATTATGATTTATATAATGAATGATTCAATACTCATGAGTTAAATGGTCCCTTAGGAGTGTGTAAATATGGTAAATATATATTTGTATTTTTTACTTTGATCATTCATTGTGTTTTATTATTTATTGTGATGTACACCCAAAATAAAGACTGTCTATGATATTTATTAATATTCAATGATTTTCACTCATTGAACTTAAATTATAAATTCCATCATTTATGAAATATTGCCTATGCATTGAAAGTAATTTTGAATTGAAAATGTTTATTTTTTAATGTCCCTATTCATCCCTCAATTCTATAAAATTTTGGTTTGAACTGATGACAAATAATGATGGGTATCAAATTTAATTTGGAGGTTGTGAAACATCATCACCACTCACATGGAAACATCATTAAGCCTTGAGCTCATGAGAGTGGATTAGTGATGGTTTGACGAATGTCAAATTTAGTCACTACTAAACAAAAAATCTCCATCATCCATGTGGGATGATAATGAGCCTTGTAATTAATTATATGAGCTATTTTCAAGTGACATATGAAAATCACCCACTAGCTCAAACTCATAAAATTCCTTTTCTTTATCACTTTTCACTAATTTTCAAAGTGATATGTGGCAAGTGGTGTTTGTGTGTTTTCACAAACTTATTGGTGTGTGTGGGGTTTCCCTTGGCTATTAATGATCCCCAGATTTTTTATTTTATTCATTTTGGTTATTTCATCCATGGTCTCACATATTTTATGCACATAAGTAAACAAAGTCACCACATTATTGCATGAATTAAAATGTATTAAATTTAAATACAACCTAGATTTTTAAAAACAATAGTGATAAAACACCTCCAAGTGGCATCCATTTATAATACAATGGGTACAGACTAATAGACTAAGTTAAATTACATGGAGTGGACACAAAACACGTAAATATAGGCCATAAAGTATAAAATATCACATAGTTAAAGGGGTTAACTTTAACAAATCCAATGGCCCATTGAGATTTTAAATCTACTTTATAATGTGAGCAAGTTCACTTTTATTTAAATTGGATGACCACAAGATGAAACATATGGTAGTGATCTAATAATCATGGGGTCATAAATTTTTAAATCTAAACCAAATCTGGTGTCCTAAGAGGAGACACATAGCATGATCATGAACTCTCAAAGTCATGGGATTGAATCATGAGATGGAATGAGACCTCCATGTACTATGTGAATATGAACCTATTAGTTTATATGGTTTCATCTATAATTATATCAAGTTCACCTTATAAAATGTCGAAATAAATTAGAATGTAACATATCGATTTTATCAAATGGTCACAAAGTATATAGTCCATGAACAAGTTTTTCTTTCCTAAGTGAGGTCCATGGACACATCATTTTTTTCAAATCACCTTAATCTTTGGTTAGGTTTGTAGTTTAAATAATGGAAAGAGGTCATAATTATATGTGAACCTTAAGAAAATACTACGGGACTGTAATTTAGACTTAGCAATTGTAAAATAGGGGCCACAAGTAACAAAATCTAGGAGATCACTATGACTTAGTGTTGGATATTAATCTTAATTTAGATTAATTTAGGTTAATCCTAAGTCATTTTAGTTGTGAATTTATTATTATAATAAATTCACTTATCCATATTTATGAGTTGTCACACCTCTTTTGTCTCTTTTGAAGGGAATCTTAGAGTTACATATCACATGTAACTCACTTCACACTTGTCACACACTTCCTCCTCAATTTATGGGGATTACGAACATTTGATACATACTAAGAAGGTTGTGTAAGGTCATAATGGGATTTTTGTAACTCCCTCTTCCTTCCTCTAACTTTATTTAATAAGCTCTCTCCTCTCTCATTCCACACACTAGATCTTGAGACATTAGTTTATGGCTTGAGGCCACTCTCTTTCTCATTCTCTTTTCTTCTAATAATATTATAATTAAAGATTATTACTATTATTGTAAGTCTTCTTAATATATGTGGGTTTTTTCCATTGATTTGGTCCCCACTTATAAATATTATGTCTCACATTTGTGGTTTTTTTTTAATTTTTAGGTAATATTGTTCTTTGTGAATTCAATCTTTTAGCTTTCAACGTTATTTTTCATGACCTTGGCATAATTACTAACATGGTATTAGAGAAAATTAATTTTAACATTAAAATTTGAGTGTGCACATGGATTTAAATTTGAGTGTGCACATGGATTTCAGTGGATAAATTCACTTATTTGACTTTTTCTTTCTCGAGGATTTATAACTTTGCAAAAATAATATAGTGTCTTTTGTATTTCTCACACAACTTGCATGAATATTATCATTTTTTTACATATTTGAATGCTAACCATGAGTTTCATGTTGTTAAATAAGTCATTTTTTAGCTGATTATGGTGTTTATTCACTATTATATTTAGCCATATACACTTTTTAACTTAATTTTGATTATTTTTCTTAATCACAAGCATTAGTTTCAGAAAAAAAACAAAATCATTTTTTTAGAAGAATGATAACAATTATTCTAATGACTGTATTTGTTGATTTGTAGTCTAGGTTTTATGGGTTTGTTTGTTTTACACTAAAAACATACTATCAAAATTTCATGTAAACCCAAATATTCATTTGGGAGATATCATAAAAATGTGACTGTTGTATTCCAAAAAAATAAAAATAAAATGTGATGCATTTTTTTGGTTATGAATAACATTTTAACCTCTATTTTCATTCTAATTTTTGCATAACTATTTCTCTTTTTTGGCATTCTATATCAGGCTTATGGTATGTTTTAATAACATTTGTAATTATGTATTCTCTCTATTATAATATTTAAATTAGATTAGTGTGGCATCTTAATATTCAATAGTTTATTATTGATTTTTTCAGTTGTGTTTTAATCTTAGATAAGGCATTTTGTTATTCTACTTGTATTTCAATTTCGGTGTGCTCTTTTTTCTTAGCACATTTCTTGTATTTCTTTTATGTATACACATAATACTTTTTAAATTTATTAATTACTGATGTTTTATCTCTTGTAAAAACCCATCAAGTCTTAATTTCTCTAAGTGCATGCCTTAAAGGGTGCACTAGGAAAGGGGTGGATAGACCAGTAGTGCTTTGTAATATTGTTGTCCTCTATAACACCACTTAAAACCAACACAAATGTCTCCTATACACTTCCCTAAGATTTGAAAACTCTCTTACACACTCCTTTAAGCAATTCACCACCTTAAACAACCCCTACCCAAGTCAAAAACTTTTTTTGACATTTACCAAACAAAGTCAGTCTGGGCCAACCATGTACTTAAAATATATGAGCACATTATGGGACTCAATCAACCTTGATCGACCTACTCTAAGACCTAACTATTTTTATTAATTAATGATATATAGTTGATTGGGCCAACTCTACCAGCTAAACTTTCAAAAGGGTTTAGGGTTAGATCCAGTTATATATAGACATCCATTTATATCATTTCAGAGAGATGAAGAAGAAATTAATTATTTACATATATGTGTATCTACCATTATACTTGAGGAGTATTTCTTATAATTTTAATAACACACTTAGAGATATAAATATTGTCTTGTGGAGAAGTCTTTTAGATGCATTGGAGAAGTCATGTAACCTAGATTTGACCTATATTTGTTATCCTTAAATACCATAGCAACCTATTATGAATCACCTTAGCCAAGGGAGAGATTGAGGCTTGATGGGTTTGTATTCAAAGGTAAGTATTCCTTACTCTTAATCCTCCTTGTTAAAGTAGATATCTTTCATTCATTATCTTATATGCTTCTCTCTCCATGCATTAGAATTTCCTCTACATTGACTTGAGTATATATCTTCTATGCATGTTTACTTTTATGTTTATTACCCCTATTTTATGCCATAACCTTTGGTGAGCACTAGGTTATATTTTGATTTACTTTGTCATTTACTTTGTGAATAACAAAACATAGGACCTAAGCAGGGTTATTGTATTGTGTTATTTGAATAGAGGATTTGGAACCCTCTCCAGTGATATTGTTATGGTAATAGACCCCTTGGTTAGGTCTAGTGGATCCATCTTGGTCATGACCTCGATTGTCTAAATATACTAACAAGTGAAAGGGTAAGTATGATTTATCTTATCCGAGCTAGGATTGATTTTTAGATCAACTTCACTTTCCCTTTTATATAGTGAGAACTCATTCATATCCCTCTATTTGGAGATCAAGATGGATGGTCATCACTACTTCAATAAGTATATAAATTAAACGTCCCCCCTCCATTATAGATAAGCTTATTGAACTTAAACTTACTCTATCAAAATACCTAAGGAGATTCATAGTTATTAAAGATAATTCTTAATCCAAATCAAGTGTACACAAGGGGAGATTCTACCCACCTATAGATTTAATATAACCAAAGACCTCTAGTTCTATAATTTGAGCACATACCTCTTTAAACTAGAAATTCGAGGAGGTCTTTCAAGGAAGGTATAAAATGTTTACGTTTTGTCTTATATTTTATTCATCTTTTGTTTTACCTTCATTAAACATAGTGAATAGGTTTATGGTGTTAATTTCATTCATTAATTTTTTATGTGTATTTACTAATGGTCAAACTAACCCTCTTTAGATTTCTCTCTCACACTAGGTTCACTAGAAGTGATGTTAAGGTCGTTGAGTGTCACTAGCCTCGAATGTACATCACCTACACAAATTCAAATCATACCATTGTAGATGGATTTAGATTCTAATTTTCATGATCAAAAGATAATTAATAATTTATATTCCCCCACCATGACCACATTATTCATATACTTGTATTGAAATCAGTATTTTAGTTTTAAACTTTGAAAATTTGTAACTTTGAATTTTGAATAATTAAATTTTGTAACTTTGAAGTTTAAAATCTTGAAACTTTGAAACTTTAAATTTTACAACTTTGAATAAGCATGAACATGAATTAATATCATACCCCCTAAATTTTTTGCTAAGTGATATAGAATCTTATGCACATATATGCTCAGTTGTAAGTGTATTTTTAACCTTTAATTTTGAACTTAGAATTATTTTACACATGCCCATTCATATGCATTCAATTGTGTTTTGAGTCCTTGAAAAGTCAGTGCATATGCATGCCATATGTAAAATGTGCCAATGTTTGATTTTTGAATTATTTTATTGAAAACTTGTACTTTGTAATTTTTTAACCTTTATTTTGTCCAAGTCTAAATATTTTCAACTTGTGGAGGCTTAGATCTATTAGACAAGCTCACTATTTTTCCTCCATTTTGAGATGAGGGATGTAGCCTACAAATCACTCATATCAAAGAGAGTTAATTTTATCATGTGATAAAGATAGAATCATCTAATATAATTTTAACATGTTGGATAGTATGTCATCATAGAATTATAATTGTCATTTGAAGCATGTATGTAATATATTAAATGTGAGGCATACAAGTTTATATCTAGATATATTAGTGGTAAAGAGTGTATTTAAGTAACTATTGATTAATTTGACCCCCTAGTCAAATAATTTTCTATGCCCTTAACATTTATCATGTCTAAGGATATGTGTCATTGACTTATGGCTTACATACCTCTTTTATATTCTTTTTACATTTATCTATGTTCTTAGTTACATCAGCCTATGGAATAACCATGGTTAAGTAGACTATATATAGGAGTTAGTGGTTAGTCTTTGATCATCATGTTAAGTATTCAGCTCTTAGTGTATTGTTTTTGAATTTTCCCCCTTGAAGTGGCTTTGCTATATTATCTAGTATTCTAATTTGTTGTCAATTATTATTGTGTGATCTCTCATATTTGCTTATTCTATGTGATATATAAGCATTCTATGTGAATATCTAAGTAATTTCATTATAAGTGGTATCAAATCTTCGATTTGGTTAAGTTTCATATGATGTTATTTTTTTGAATCTAATGAGGTGTGACTTATGAGAGAGGAAGGAGCAAAAAAACATAACTTCCAATCCAAGAAGAATTAATTTTTTCTGTTAGCACAATATTATTTGAAATGCTTTTTTTATTTTAATTATTAAAAAAAGTCTAGAAAAAATATTTGCTTTACACAATTAAAGTCATTGGATTCATCTTGATGAGATGATCATAATGGTATATTTTACTGGTATACTTTTTTGGTACCAAAATTTTTACCCTAGTGTGCAAAGGCAGTCATTAAATTCATCTTACTGAGGCAATCATAATGGTACCATCTCTTAGTACACTTTTTTTGAGGTGAAAACCTTCCTAGGTTTTTTATATGGTTGATCCTTCTACACTAGGAAGAAAAGGGAAAAATAAACTCCTAAGACTCCTGCTAGTGACATGGAATCTAGAACTTCAGATTCATTGATTTCTTAACTTTAGGCTGACATAAAGGGCTTGGTGCGGTGTGATGACTTTATTACAGTTCAAACTAATGTTTTAGGGATGCATGGAGATATTAATGGGGTTCACACTCAATTGAATTATATAACTTCTCAATTGGCTTCCCTTTCATCTTAGCTATAGTTAAACAACCCTCCACTTCATCATTTGGGTCCTCCTCTTCTCAACACTAACAACTCCAATTTTGGTGTGAAACTGATGTTTCCAAAAGTGGATATGCATAAGTTTGATGGTAAGGATCCTCTCACTTAGAGTACCCAAATTGAGAATTTATTTGATCTGCATCAAACTCCTAGTTCTAAAAAGGTGATAGTGGCATCTCTGTATCTATAACCTAAGCAATTCATTTGGTATCATTAGTGATATACTCAAAATAAAAAGAATGGTGCTCCCATTACATGGTCTATTTTCACTGATTATTTTTTGGCTCATTATCATAATAATGTCTTTGAGAACTACTTTAGCCAGTTAGCCAAACTATGGTAAATAATAACTTTGAAGGATTATATTATCAATTTTAGAATCTATCTTTACGAGTCAAAGACATCATTGAATAAAATTTAACTAATATATTGTTGGGTGGTCTCAAAGATAGCATCTAATTAGAGGTTTAGATGTTTAACCTAGCATTTGTAATAGAATTTATCCCATGGGCATGCATGGCAGAGGAAAAAGAGATGGTCAAATAGAAAACCCTAGATATAGGCTGTGATCACACCTTTTTAGCACCATCATATCCTCAACCCACTAGATTGATACCTTAAAATTTTGATAATTAAACCAAAGGGTTGTGTTATGGTTTTAATAACAAATAGAGCAAAGACCATCGTTGTGCTAAAAATAAGTTTTAAATCAAAAGTGATAATGAGGATGATGATGATAAGGAGGCAATTAGTGAGGATGAAGAACGTCCTAAGGATAAATCTAAAGACTCTCATCCTATTGTTTCCTATCATGCCCTTTTAGGTATTATTACTCCCCAAACTCATAAGGTGGTGGGTATCCTATAGAAATAGAAGGTCACTATATTGATTGATTCTAGGAACACACACAACTTCATCAATAGTAAGTTGACTACTCACCTGAACTATTTCATTTATCCTACTCTAAAATTTTAGGTCATGACTATAGATGGTGGTACTATCAAGTGCTCAGGAAAATACCATAGTATTAAGCTAGCCATAGGAGACTACCTGTTGGATTCTCCTATGTTTTTTATTCCCATGGGGGGAGCTGAAATTATTTTAGGAGTATAGTGGCTCACCACTTTGGGCACTATTGAGATGAACTTCCAAGAATTAATCATATATTTTCAAAGGGAAGTACATTTGAGCTAAGGGGACTAAGGGATAAATCTCCATAACTTATTAATTCCCATCAAATGACAAATAATCTTTGAAAGGGTACTGAAGGATTTGTATCTCACTTATTTTCTATGGAAGTTCAGCCAACTTATCCATCTACACCTCTTGATCTGTAACAAGTGATTAAAACTCATTCAATTTTTTTTGGTGACATACCAAAAGGACTTCTACCTAGCCACACACATGATCATTTATCAAATTTATTCTTGGTAGTACACCATCTAACATCAGGCCATATAGGTAACACTATGCCCAAAAAAATGAAATTAAAAAGATGTTACAAGAGATGTTGGATGTAGGAATCATTCACCATAGCCAAAGTGAATATTCTTCACCAGTTGTCATGGTACAAAAGAAAGATGACACTTAGAGGATGTGCCTTGACTATAGAGAACTCGAAAAGTACACTATAAAAGATAAGTTTCCTATTCTTATCCTTGATGATTTTCTAGATGAATTAAATGGTGCTCTTTATTTTACCAAGTTAGATCTAAGTTATGGGTATCATCAAATTTGGATCCATGATGAAGACATACCCAAAACTACTTTTAGGACTCATGAGGGCCATTATCAATTTTTGGTTATGCCCTCTGGGCTAACAAATGCACCATCCACCTTTTAGAGTTTGATAATACTATTTTTAGGCCATTTTGAGGAAAACTTTTTTGGTATTTTTTGATGATATTCTCATTTACAATAAAATTTGAGAAGACCATTTACACCATGTGAAACATGTACTTTCAATTTTGGAACAATATCATTTGTATGCCAAACCTTCTAAATGTACTTTTGGAGCTTTTGAGGTTGAGTATTTGGGTCATCTAGTTTCACATGCAGGAGTGAAAGTGGATCCTAAAAAAATCCAAGCAATGGTAGACTGGTCAATTCCTAAGACATTTAAGCAACTAAGTGGATTTCTGGGGTTAACTAGTTACTATCATAGGTTTGTCAAAAATTATGGTAGCATTGTAGCCCCACTCACCTCTTTGTTGAAGAAAGACTCCTTTCAATGGAATGGTATAGCTACCAAGACATTTGAATAATTGAAATTGGTTATGTGCACCACTCCAATATTAGCCACTCCTAATTTTTTCAAGACTTTTGTGGTTGAATGTGATGCATCTGGATATGGTATGGGTGATGTACTCATGCAAGAAGGTAGACCACTTGCATTTGAAAGTCATCAATTGAAGGGTAAAAATCAAAACAAGCCCATTTATGACAAAGAAAGGATGGCCATTTTGCATGCAGTCAAATAATGAAGGCCTTATTCGATGGGTCATTACTTTTAGGTAAAGATTGATCATGATAGTATCAAATATTTTTTGGAAAAAAGATTGTCATTTAAAGAGCAACAAAAATGGGTAACTACGATGTTAGGATATGATTTTGAAATAGTTTACAAGAAAGGCAAGGACAATGTAGTGGCAGATACACTATCTAGGAAGGATGATTTAATTGAGGCATTATTATGTACTATGACCATTATGTAGGTATATTGGCTAGAGGAAGCATGATCAGAATGGGATAATGATAGTGTTACCCATGATTAGATTCAAAATATTCATCAAGGTTTGGGTGGATTTGGGAAATTCACATGGAATGGTAATGCATTATGGTATAAATATATATTATACCTATGTAAAAAATTTCTTCTGAAATAAAAAATCCTTTAGGAACTTCATGCAACTCCAATTGGGGGTCATTCAAGATTTTTGAAAACCTATCATAGAATCAAGTAGGGTTTTTTTATGAAATCTCAAGGGGGATGTCCAAAAATATGTGGCTGAATGTATGATCTATCAACAAAATAAAGTAGAAACCATCAAAACCCTAGGTCTTTTTTAGCATTTATCAATCCCTAGCCAACATTGGGAAGAGGTGTCTATGGATTTCATTACAGGGTTATCAAGATCTGATAGTGAAAATGTTATCATGGTTGTGGTAGATCATATTAATAAGTATGCTCATTTTTTTCTTTATCATAGCCATTTTTTACTAGTACAGTAGCTTCTATTTTTCTTAATATAGTTTAGAGATTACATGGCACCCCTAAGATCATTGTCAGTGATAGAGATCCCATTTTCACTAGTAATTTTTGGACTGAGTTATTTGCATGTTTGGGTACCTAGTTGCCTCATAATTTATCCTATCATCCTCAATTAGATGGACAAATTGAGGTAGTAAACAAATTTTTGGAAGGATATATTCATTGTTTTATTTCTAATAAATAGGATAAATGGGTTCATTGGTTGCCACTTACTAAATGGTGGTATAATACTTATGTTCATAGTTCTTCCAAAATGTCTTAGAATCACCATATTCATTTAAACCTTGAAGTCTATCCTAAGGTTTGTGTAGTTGAAGAACATATTCACCATCAACAAGAGGTCCTTACAAGTTTGTGTGAAAATTTATCCATGGCTCAAAATTGTATGAAGCAGCAGGTATATCAATACAGGAGTGAGAGGCATTTTGACATTGTCAATTAGGTATTTATTCAATTGAATCCATATAAGAAGATGTCCTCAAATCAATAGAAAAATGATAAAAATTTGTCCCCTAAGTATTATGGGCCTTATCAGATCTTGCAAAAACTTAGTAGTGTGGCCTACAAGTTAAATTTTCTTTCCTCCACTCACATACATCCAATATTTTATGTATCATGCCTAAGAAAGTTACTAGACACAAAGTTTCTAATCAAAATAAGTTACCAGAATTGGATGAGGAAGGAAGATTTATTCTTGATCCTGAGGTGATCCTTCAAATGTGCACTAAGTAGTTGTGATCAAGAGCGATTAAGGAGTACATGATCAAATGAAAGAATTTGCCTTGTAAAGATGCCACTTGGGAGGATGAATCCTTTATGCAGAAACATCTAGAGTTAACTCAAAATTAAGGACAATATTTTTTTTAAGGGGAGGGGCATGTTATGCCCTTAAACTTTGGCATGTCTAGGGATATGTGTGGCTGAGTTGTGGCTTACATACATCTTTTATATTATTTTTATATTTCTCTATGTTCTTAGTTAGGTCAGCCTACGGAATAACCATGGCTATGTAGATTATATATAGGAGGTAGTGGTTAGTCTTTGATCATCATGTTAAGTATTCTTCTCTTAGTGCATTGTTGTGTAGGTTTCTCCCTTGAAGTGGTTTTGTTATATTATCCAATATTCTTCTCTGTTGTCAATTATTTTTGTGTGATCTCTCATGTTTGCTTATTTTTCATGATATATAATCATTATGTGCTAACATATAAGTAATTTCATTACATAATTCAACCCCATATATAGTCAAACTTCTTATAGGGTCTTGATAATTCATTTTTTAAGGTCACATTATATGTTTAAACCTTGGTTATTTGTGTCATTATCTTATCATTTATTTATGTCACCTATTTTATCACTTTAGGTAACTTGTACGGTGTCTAGCCAAAGGTCAAGAGTGTCAAGAAGATGTATAACATACCATATGTTATAATATTTTAGGAAATAATGTAAGACTAAAAGTAATGTAGGTTCAACATGGAAATAAAGAGATCACTACAAAATAGGTAGTTAAAAGTAGTTATACAAACAAGGACAACCACCTGATATATGTGGTCACTTCAAGAGGGTATCTTCAAGTCCCCATATGTCTTTTCTAAGATTGATAAGCTTTAAAAAAATTAAAATGATAAAATCACTCCATATCTCCCATCACTCTCTTGGGCAAGTCAAAGAAGTCAAGTAATTTTTTATTAGTAAAGATAGGATGGAAAGAGTTGGAATAAATGCATTTGGTGGTTATTATTATTCCATTTTTACTCCATTTACATGGAAATATTTTATATTTTGGTGTACTATTCTATATGAATAATCACTAAGATTATTGGTGACTCTAAATTGCATGTACATCCTGAGTGGCTTTAGGTTTCTCATTTATTTATATTGGGTTGTGTCTACCAAGTAGTGAACATGATCTTAAAAATAATTTCTTTCTTTTCCATGTTATTTCTAAATTATCTCACATGTGTGAACACAAAGAGATAGGCAATATCATCTTTGAGTTTGAAGTGAACACCATTGAGATCTATAGAGCAATATTTTGATATTTAAAGGTGAAGATGTGGAATGGGGGTTTCCAAAACAATTTGAAATGAACAATACTCAATACAATGTATCTTTTAGACCTTATTTGATGATACAGGTATCCATTTTGAGTTCATAATGGACCTAGTCTCTCACTATCATATGTAGGCAATATGCATTTTGAGTGTGTATACATCAAGAGTTGAATGTCGATGATTTGAGAGAAATTCAAGTTATGATCTAAGATCTATAATAGGTATTAACTATCTTTAAGGCCTATAATGTATTTAAGGTTTCCATATACTTTCATTGAAAAGGATTGAGCTCTCAAGATAGTGAAACTATTCATCACAGTCAATTTAGATGGAGACCAATAGGAGTAAACATGCCACAAAAGTATGAGTGTTAATGAAGTTTGGAGTTTCAAGTTGTGAAAAGATTCTCAAGGTAACATAATTAGACTAAGCCTTTGAAAGGGACTTGAATGGGTTTATCAAGTCATCAGCATGGTTATGACCTTTTCATTGCCACTCATAAAGGTGTAGAGTAAGAAATATGTTTAAAAGAGATTGTTACCTTAACTTCTTCAAAAATAAATTGTCTTGTATAATATCACTCTATGATATGAGATTATGAAATCTGTGTAAGCCTAAATGGCCTCACTATTGTAGTCTAGGCCTTACAAGATCACATCTTGACATATTAATGGTTCTTTGGTAAATATAATGAAGGATTGAGTGATTTCTAACTCTGACCAATTTTTACTAAAGATGCTCAGAGAGTTATAGTGCATTTTAGGTGCAAATGAGCCTAAAACTTGAAGTGCAATATTGGCCTTATAGTACATTTGGTGAATAGAGAATGGTGCTTAGTTAAAATGCATGATTTTATTCTATTAAATTATTAAATAGTGATAGTGACCTAAGGAGAGATAAAAGGGTGTAAATACAATGCTCAGACCTGAATAGTCACCTATAGGAACTTCATAATAACACCTACAATCTGGTTCATACATAGACTAACCTAAGTATATAAGAGAAGTCAAACTTGGATAGTGATTAGAAAAATGAATTGAATGAATATGTATAACAAGTTTTATAATGGTGATGGTAATTTCCATGTTTCTCTCAAACAACATCAACATCTATATAATTCTTTGGAATTCTTCTAGGTTGCCACCTACAGGTAACACAGTCACAAACTAGCTTGGATAATGGATAATGCATGTTTGAGAAGGTGAGTAGAGGTTTAAGATGGAGATAACCATGATTAATAAATATCATAATGATATATCACATTACATGTGACATGTAGGGATAGGGGAAATAGCATAAGTACTGGGTTTTGAACCCTAACTCATAGTCAACTAAACCCTGCCTATAGTCATAATCCTAGACAACTAGTCTTATGAACTTTGATGTTTGAGGGATCTAGATTTATGATTAAGAATTAAGAATTGGTAAATATTGTATTCATAACCTAATATATCTCATTAGGGTCTCCTTCATGTCTGATGAATAGTGGAGATGCCCTTTATTTTGTCTCAAACAAAGGGCACACCACAAGCAACCTAACCTACAAACCTAGCATATGAATGAGAAATAGATGAATGGTAGATTCCTAAAGGATTATGGGGATGATGTATAGAATTTAAATTAATATGAATAAATTATTTATAAACCTTAAATCCATTAGATCACACACAGGTGGGTTACATACAAAGTTAGACATAGTTAGGCCTATAAGGACTAAAATTGGACATGAACACTCAGATGCCTAACTCTAGTCATGTGAATATATAATCCTTATAATTCATGTGATAACTTTAAGAGGACATTTTAGGGTTTATTTAAGTCATTGGTTTATAGAAAACCATTCAAAATTGGTCATTCAAGCCTAATTTCTTGTCATGCCTACTTAGAATGGATTGTAAGAGCTCAAGGGATAGTTTCATTCACTCACATTTATATGAAAAATTTTCATGGTGCCTAAAGTATTTGGGGATAGTTTAATTGGGTCTATAAATTATTCTTAGTTTAATTTTTTTGGAGGTTTAGCATCAAGATTTTATGAATCATTGTTAACAAGCAAAACCTCAAAAAACTCTCCTAAAATTGTTGCTTGGACATGATGGAGAAGATATGGAGAATTATGAATCTAGTAAGGTTAAAATGGCCATAAGATTATTTTAAACATTTATTTTATTCCCTCAATCTCCTTTCCACCTAATTGAGCCATACCATCACTTATATAGACAGGCCTAATTCTCTATCTTTTATAGCAATTGAGATGTTTTGTAGTTATAGAGGAGGATGGACAAGTGAAGATCATTTTGGGAGGTATTTAGAGATTTATTCCAACTTATAAAACTTAATTATTACCATAGTTATGTATGAGGAGGTCTATATTATACCATTCATTATAGGCAGTCTAAATAGATAGTGAGAAGACAATATGACTACCTCGTGAGATAATGATCAAGGTAACTTGAAATATTTTGAGTTCTATTTGATATAATAGAGGACAGAGGAGATCTAACTAAGTTCCATAACACCTCTATAATGCATCTCCATGAGTAACTACAAGTCACTTAAGTGACAAGTGTGAGTACAGACCTAGAGGGCTAGTGATGAATGACTATGGGTAGTGAATGACAAGTGACAAGGATGAGTCCATCAGTTAGAGATGTGTAGATGACCTAAAATCTTCTCATGTTAGAGGGTATATATCAATGGATCTTATGGCAGTTTTAGACAATCAAGTGAACTAATCATCATCATGAAGGTAGTTTCAAATCAAGATAATAAAGAGTTCTATGTCAACTTAAGGAAGGTGCTTTATTTCATATTGATACATGTCCATGATAACTTCATAACATGTTCTTCACTTAATTATATGGCATTATAACTATTTCTCATAGTTTGACACTTGGCCTTGTGACCTTTTATCTTCACTTCTTTTCTCTCCTCTCATATATTATATATATTCAAGCCTTTTGGCTTTGTAATGGATCCACAATTAGTAAGGTAAAGCCCTACTAGTTTTGACACCTCATTTGCCTTTGAATAAAGTTTTTTAAAGTTAATTCAATCTTTGAAATCTCTTTCCTAAGTGTTTTAAGTGGTTTTTGTGGTTGACAAGTGATGAATATGATCTCATTATTTCCATTTATGTTCTTACATGTTTGTGTGAGTATGTCTCTTTTAACAAGTTTCATAACATGTATTATTTCTTAAGTGTGTCTTGAAGTGTGAGAAGGACTAGAAGTTTTTTGTGTTAGAATTTTTTTCACCTACCTCTAGATAAGCATAGCAATCTACCTCTATGAAAAATACTTATGCTAGAAGGACATAGAGTTGAAATAAGTTTGAGTAGTCTTCTTTCTAAGTGAAAATGTAAATATGTTGTGTGGAGTTATCTTGGTGTATCACCTCATTATCATAGGTTTATTTTATGTCTCCTCCTTCCCTTTTCACTGTCAATAATGATTATCTTTGTCTAGTGTGAGCCTAAGAGATAAATCAAGGAAGTTATCCATTTCAAACCTAGAGATCTATCTCTTGTAGTAGTTTATTTATTAAGAGAAATAGTTCCATGTTGTCTTAAAATTGAGAAGATCTACTTGGCTTCTCTAGGGTGTAATTTTAGGCTAAAACATTTTTGGCATGCCCAATGGGACATGAAGTTGATGAAGGTTGTTCAAGATAGATATTGGCTTTGATAACAAAGAGCTATAACATTCCACTTCCTATAGTATCTAGCGACTCTAACATTTCAATCTAGTTTGTAGACTAGTTCACTCTTTCATGCCTAAGTTAAAACAAGGTCTCTCACCAAAGGCATACCTTTTGAATTTCAAGAGCTTTCTCCTTATTCCTAAAAATCAAGTAGATTTGAAAACACCCATCCTTATCTAAAGAGGTAGTATCTAGCTCACAAGCCCATAATAAAGTTATTGATTCCCCCATTTTTGTAAAGTCCTAAAGACACTGTGGCAAGGAACCATATTTTTGTTGCCTTAAATGGATATAGTCCTCTAAGACTTACTCAATATGATGATGTCCCCATTGTTACCCTTTAAATTATTCCATCATACACCGATGATTCTTTCATCACACCTATTAAGCATATAATAAATATTGCTAACTTCTACAATATACATCACTTCATAGAGGAGAACATTATAATCAAGTTTTTGTGTGTCTCATTTAAAGGAAAATCTCTTGATTGGTATGTAAATTTGGCACCTAAATCAATCACAACTTGGGATGATTTGAGAGATAAATTGAGAAGAATATTTGAGGACAAGAGTGACAACATGTCACTAATAGAGTAGCTAACCACCATTAGGAGAGAACCTAAATAAGTCATTCAAGACTTCAACACAATATTTTAGAATACATGGGATATAATCCCAATATTGGTAATACCAATAGATCACCATGTTTTCCTTTACTACCTTAAATCATTTGATAGTGACATTTCAATTATGATACAATCTATGGGAGGTAATACTCTACATAATGCCTATGAATTGGCCATTAGTATAGAGAATTGTTTGATTTAGGCTAGGAAGATTTTTCCAAGACCTCACATGCCTCTTTTATTTGATTTAAAAATTCTTACACCTGTTGTTTCTCTTATTCCTACACCTAAAAATAAGTCTATAGAAACTAGTCAACCAAGCAAGTCTAATGAGGCAGATGAGGTGAGATCTATAAATCTAGAGATATTAGGTCTAAAGAGGATTATTAAATAACATAAAATCAAGCCATTATAAATTCACTATCATCTTAATCATTCTTACCCTAACTATCAAGGCAATATACCTCCTTTCCAAGGTCATATTCAAGGTCAAGGACAATTCGTTCAATCATAGCCATATGGTGGATATAACCCCAATACTCTTTCTAACTCAAGGACACTAGTGCCTACTAAAAATAACTTTTTCCAAGAGTATAAAAGTCAACCTTAATTGGATCAACCTTATGATCCATCTCCCTACGTCAATGAGTCCTTCAACCAAACCTTCATGGAAAATTTGGGAACTATGCCAGCTATGACACAAGATGAAGCACCAAATGAAGGAGTGACTTATGGTAAGAGTGCTTAAGTGGGATTTGTATTGGGAAACTAGCATCAAGATGACTCGTTTGCATTCAATAATCAAGGGTAGTTAAGCATAGATGTGAGTTCTATAGATGAAAACATAAGAAGCAAAAGGAAGTTAGTTGAAGAAGTTCAAGGGGATGTTAATGGTTCTCCAATGAATGTTCAAACAAGTAAAATATGAGGTATGTCTACTGTCATTCCAAATACATAAGTCAAAGAGATCATAATGTTAGGAATGCCTTCATACCTTAGAATTCTCAAGGTGTAGGTAGCACCATTCCTCCTAGTAGACAAGCAAGAGTTAGTGGTCCTTTCACTAAAATTATGGAGCAAATGAAGAGGTCACATGTGAATGTGTCAATGTTGGATACATTGGCAATACCTAGACAAGTAAACCTACTTCAAAAAAATCTATCCAAACTTGCTTTGACAACCAAAAAACCTAGCCAAAGAGATGAAACCTTGGCAAACACCATGAATCCAAGTAAAAGACAATCAAGAAAAGTTGAAAAGGTAGACAAACCTCTTATATTATATCTATCTATCATTATTAGAGATTCCTTGGTACATAATTCTCTCATTTATAGTGGAGCTAATACTTATGTCATGCCCAAATAAGTAGCTAACAAACTAAAATTGAAGTATGAACCTCATGCCAAAAGAGTGCCACAATTGGATGGGTTAGCTACCAAGACCATTGGCATAATCAAAGTTTTTAAAATCATTCTCCATTCTTATCCTACGTTCACCATTTCTTAGGATGTTGTAGTGGTAAATATGCTTCTTCATTTTGCACTTTGTTTGTTAAGAGAGTTCACTACTAATATTAAAGGCTATCTGACTTTAGATTGGTCCTACATGGGTTTTAGGACTAGATATGGTGCAAAAATGACAATCAAGTCTAAACCTCTTTCTAGTTTTTAAGTTGAACCTTATGTGACTTAAACTTATAACATTAATTGTAATGTGATTGAAGAAGATGATCACCCTAATTATCAAGAACCTCTAACTCTCCTTGATGGCATATTTGATTTGTATCTTGATGAGTGGGGAGCTAAGCAAGGTGGATTTGAAGATATTGGTCTTGAAACTTACATACTTTAAGAAGATTATGATGGAGTCCTTGAGGCAGATCCTGATAACATTCTTTAAGGTATAGGTATAGGTCAAGGATGTTATACACTGTAGCAAGTCATTTTTTAAGGTCATATTATATGTTCAAACCTTGGTTATTTGTGTTATTGTCTTAAAATTTATTTATGTCACCTTGTGTATCACTCTAGATAACTTGTACAATGTCTAACCAAAGTTCAAGTGTGTCAAGAAGATGTATAACGTACTGTATGTCATAATATGTCAAGAAATAATTTGAAACTGAAAGGAATGTAAGTTTAATGTGTAAATAAAGAAATATATTTAAGTAGTTTTCCATTTGTTTTAATTTAAATGTGATTTACTAAAAAATTTAAATAACATGGTTTATGATGTTACCTATGGATTGGAAGACATTTGCACACTGTTTAAATCCAAAAATAGTGACAACTCCTTTTTGGATGGGAAGGCTAACCTACACACATGTGAATACTTGACAAAAATAGATTAATAAAAGAGATGAGTGGACTACCTAATCAAATATCAGTTCCAGGAAGTGGTACACTTCCTTAGATGGATTTTAGTCCACTATTTACGCAATTAAGAATATAAAACTGATAAATATTACAAGATATATATGAAATATAAAAGAGACTACAAAATGATATTTAAAAGATCTAGATCATATGAAAGATAACATGATAAGATAAATGATATAAATAGATGCAAATAATTAATATAAATAAATGTGAGTTATTTGATTAAGATTAATTCATATTATTAAAACTAACTTAGTTTCTAAATTTGAATAATAAAAACATAGAGCCTGATCGTTGATGATTATTATGAATCAGTGTCAATTATGTATGATTCAATGTCAATTCGATATGGATGAATAGAAGTCTGAGTTCAAAATATTAGAGATATATATATAAAGGATATGAGTTGATTTTAGATGGCTAAAGATGTTCTAGGGATAAAAAAGATGCTAATGAAAGATAATAGGTAAGAATAAACAAAATAGAGCATAATAATAGAGATGATAATAAAAACAAATAAACTTACTTGGACTGTGCTACCATCCTTCTATAGGGTTGAGATGGATATTTGAATTCTAAGATTCTTAAAGGATAAAAATCTTTGTTTACAACTTAGCTTCCACATAGCATCAATAACATAGGCAACAAGAATTTCATCAGTGTTTCTCTAGCCAAGATTGCATCTTTTGCAAAGAGCAACACACAAGTTTATATAATCGATGTTGATCGGGATAATTGGCATCGATCATGGATGGATCATTGTTGATTCACCTTTTTAAGATTAGGTGAGATTTGACTATTTTTAACCATGAAACAAACAAGCCAAATAGCGAGCTAAATTGTTCACATGGGTTTTGGATGAGAATAAGTTTGTTAGGGAGATTATTTACTTGGTTAAAATGGATTTTATTTAGAGTTCATATATATATATATATATATATATATATATATATACTTTCAAAATGTTTGAGAAGGGTTTTAGACCTCTAGGAGTTATGATGCAAATTATATGTTTTGGTGGGTTCTATCATCTCTTAGACTTATCCTATTTTAATATTTTAGGATATTATACTTAGCCTATTTTAGGATTTAAAGATACTAGACTCAGACATGATGCATAATTCTAGTATCTACATTTGTCCCTTTTTGTTGAGCAGTGTGTAGCAACTACTTACAAGATAAAAACTAGGAAGGATATGATACCCCAGGTATGTGAAGAGGTATTCCCCCTCAAACTAAGAGATGGTATAGCATAATGGCATGGTGATGGGTTTGAAATGATGTGGATGATATGATAAGATGAGGATAAAAGGAATAAAAGTGAATTCAAATGATATGGATTTTGAATGAATAATTGGTTTGCACTTACAAGGATAGGGTTATTAAATACAAAAATGTCCTAAGGCTAAAATAGATTACCACCATTAGGAATAAGTGGGTTTAAATAAGGGCTATCAAGAAACAAATGATAGGAAGGTCTAACCAAAGCATTTATTATGCTTAAGAGTCAGTGAACTACCTATATACATATTTTATCAAGGTGAAACACACTCTTTTAGGATCCATTAGGGATTTTCCCTTAATAGAGGCTAAGAGAGGATAGGTTATGAGACCATCAGAGGGTCATACTCCACTAACCTAAGGTGTTATGTGTAAAATATCATAATGGCAATGGTTGTAATCTGCTTGGCTTGGGTATAAGACTATTTGCTCTAAAGCAAGCAAGTAAATGCAAAATAAGGGATCGAGGTCAATCACATGTATTGACATTAATCATAGCTATGGATATAAATAGTGTGGTCTAAATGCCATTTTCTTATTGGCTAAATATCACTTAGATCTAATGAATTTGTATGGTTTGCATTAGATGAATGGATGGTGCCTATGGATTTGATATATTATATACTAGAAAAAGGGTAACCAAGGTGGACTTTAACTACTTAGTTTTCTTGGATTATGGTGAGGCATGATCTTATTTATGATTTTTGCACTCTATAATCTCTGTCTAATGCTAATAAATGCTTTGGTAGTTATCAATCAATCAATCCTAAGATTTGTGAAAAATGGAAAATGATATGAGGATGGGTAAATATGGATTTGAGATGCTGTTATCTCCTTAAGATGGAGGTTAATTCTTGGTGTACTAATGACAATAGCACCAACTAGGGAAGCCATGTTTAATTTTTATGTAGACTAATCAATGTAGGAAGTCTACTAAATCCTAGAAAGCTGATCAATGTGGGAAGCTTTATTAGGATATTATTTGACTTTTGATTTTATATTTTGATGGGCATGTTTGATAAGTTTTGATAAGATAGGAAATTTGATCAACGTGAGAAGATTTCTTGCTTTTTAATTTTAGATAACCATCCTTCAAGGGAGTGGTCTATATACATTTATGAATAACTATCCTTCAAGGGAATAGTCTACATTTTTATGCTTTTATGAATAGTTATCTTTCAAGGGAATAGTCTATATTTTTTCCCATTACTTGATTTTTATCCCATATTATTGATTTTTAATTAAGGTAAACATGGATTGACTTTGATTTGGCCTAAGTCACATTCTCAAAGATAAATTTGTGGCATAATGTGATATTGTGATCTTTGTTATAGGAAATAATGATTTGGGGATATGTCCTACATATAGGTAGTGTATCTAGTAGAAAAATGCTATGAGTAGAGCCAATGTGCTCACATTTACGGTTGTGAATAAAGTAATATCAGATGACCACATAATTCTATATCATTATAGACTATATGTGTGGGACTTTATGGATATAATAAATAATAAGCTTGATTTGATTTGTGGATAACCAAAACTATTATTAATAAATAGAGCATAGATGCAAAGCATTGAGAGACCCATTTCCAATTTGCCATCAAGGGATGTCAAATGGTATGCCCAAAATTCATATGATCTAAGTCAATTAGGAGAAAAAAATTCTTAGTTACTCTTTTCTCATACTTATAACATGTTAATTTATGAGGGGGATTGATCTATCCCCTGTACATTTGGGTATAAAAGCGAGAACCTGAAGGAGGTAACCTCTTTAAGGATAGGGTGATAAGTAGATTATCGAGTAGGATGTCCATACTATTGAGGATTCATATAGGTATAAAGTATTGATAAGCAATACTCCCCCAATGAGAGTTACTTAAAATGATGTGGTTTTGCTTGGATAGTGTGGGTTTAGCCTTCATATGCATATTTGAGGCATCAGTACAATGTAGAGGCATGAGCCCCCATAATGGGTGCATTATCCTTAGTTGGATTTTGAGCTTTAGGAGATTATGTTTGTGATATTGTAGTTATATTTATGGTGTTTATCTATAAGAATCATTGGCCTATCAAGGTTGGTGAGTCATGTTGGGTCTACTTTGATAACTCTTACAAAGAGATATAAGGAGTCAGCTATATTTCCTATTCAAATATGGGATCAAGGTAAAATTCCTCATTTAAAAGGTCATCATCCTTAAAAAGATCCCAAACTATGGCTTTAAACACATTACAATTTTCAATATCATGGCCAGGAGTCCTATGATAGGCACATACCCTATCTTCCCTATACTAAGGAGGTTTTCTAGTGTGGGGATTGAAAGGTTTTAGGAGTGGTAAGGAAATGAGGGATTCTTGAAAATTTTGGTTAAGAATGATAGTTTATGACCCTCATAAGGGGTCTAGTTGTGGCTTATCATCCTTTTGGGGTATGAACTTTTGAGTTGATTTGGCTTTGGCATTTATCATCTGGATAGCATTATCAAGAGGTGTTTTCTTTATGTATTTAAGATAAATCTTTTGGATTTTAGAGGTAGAGGATTTGATTGAAGGTTTTGGTGTTGGTAAGAGAGGAGGATACTTTTGGATAGGCATTTTAGAGGGTAACTCCATGATTAGTACAAACTGTTTGGCTAAAGGGTGAGGTCCTAAAATGGATGGCTTACATTGGATTAGAGGTATTATTTATTTTTCACTTTTAATTCTATTATATTTACTAGTGATATTTTTTTAACTTGATTTAATGTTTTTACTTTTATATGGAACCTCTAATATAATTGGTGAGTGTTTGAGAGCTTCTTCTTTTATGATACCAAGGCATTTATTTGGGTTTGTCTTTTTAGCTTCTATCTTTGGAGTGGATTTGTGAATATATTTAGAAGATTCCTCCTTTGGGGGATCCCATGTAATCAGATAAATGGGGTTGGAATGGGTGATGGGGATGGCTTCAATTAGATTAGATTATTTTTCCTCCAAGGTATCTCCTGTAGGGAGGTCTGGTATTTAAAGGGATGAGTTCAGAGACACAATAACTTCTTTTGGTAGAAGTTGATCTTTGATAGTATTGATCATGTGAGTTCCCTATTGTTGGGAATATTTAGTTTGTATTTGTATAGATTTTGATGAGGGATGATTGGGAAATGGCTATCTAGAGATTTCTAAGGAATGATTCATGGGAGCATTAGGGTTGTCTAATTTAATTTCCCCTCTATTGATAAGATTTTGGACTAGACTTTTAAAGTATTGTCATCTATTAACAGCATGATCTATTTTATGATGGTATATATAAAATTCATTTTCCTTAAACCAACTTAATTTAGGATAGGAATCATCAACAGGCCCAATCAGAGGAAGATCTATAACAGAGGCCTTCAAAATCTTATCAAAGATAGAAGCGTAAGATTCCCCTAAAGGTGTATAATTTTGGGGGGAAATCACATGGGTGATCTTTGAGGTTATGTCTGGGAAGAGGAATTACTATATTGGTTGGGTGTCGATGGAGTGGTAACATTTAGAAATATAACATTGGCAGTGCCCTTTGGCTTGGGGTTATTGAATTTAAAGGGTTCTAATTTGGCACTTTGGTTCCACAATCTAATTTCACATTACACGAGGGCTTGAATTTCTAGTTTTTGAGCCATAACAAAGGCTTCATCAAAAGTTTTAAAGGATTGGATTTAAAGTGTAGATGAGATATACCTAACACAAGACATAGAAAATAATTCAATAAATTCCAACTGGGGAAGAGAAAAGGACAACTAATTGATAATGTAATGCCACTGAGCAATAAATTTGACAATGGATTCATCTTCAAATTATTGGATAACATATAAGTTAGTGATGGTTATTTTCCTTGTGATGTTTATCAAAAAGTGCTCTAGGAAAACCTGAGCTAATTGACTAAAGGAAAATAGAGAGTGTTGGGGAATGGAACTATACCAATCCAAAGATGGTCAAGCTAAGGATATTGGAAAAGTTCTTAAGAGGAGGGCATCGTCATGGGCTATGAGGTAACACACATGTCTAAATGCCCTAAGGTATTGTTGGGGATCTTCCTTGTTTTGAAATTTGGTAAATTCAAATAATTTCCACTATGTAGGATATGGTTGGATAGGGATTAATGGGTTTATAGGCTCATTACAGATTTGTTCATAAGAGGGTATACCTATATTTCCTATGGTGTATGCTTCTATATGGGGAATTTTATACATTAGGATGTGAAGGATGTCTAATTAAGGATCATGTCGAGGAAGACCACTTAGGATGTTAGGAGGGTGTAATTCTATTGAATATTTTTGTAAGGAGGTAATGACATGGGAAGCGATTGAGCTAGGTGGTAACCAATGCTCGTGGTGATGATTGATGAAGTTGAGGTAATATAGGGATGATACTGAGAGGGTATGGATAATTGATAGGATGGATTTAAAGATGATACATATTAATATTGGGGAGGTATTTGAGAGGATTATGATGAAGATATTGAATGTTGAGGATTAGTGGCCACATGTGTTTAGATTGGTGGTATCATCATAGGTGTGGAAAATTCTAGGTTTTGTAAGGGGGTTATTGGTGGTATATAAGACATAGGTTGAAAATTAATATGATTATTGGATCAAATTGTATTCATGAAAGGATTGGATGTTGTTAGGGGTGGTTAATTTGTTCTAACATTAGCGATGGAAATAGGAGGACTACTAGTTATCAATGGTGGTATTATGTTGGTGTTATTTATTATATGAGGACTAGTTGGTCATGGTGGTGTTTGAGGGCCCATGATTTCAACCATAGCTACCAAGTGTCTATATGATCCTTCTAGGGGTGGGATATGTCTAAATAGATAGATTTAGGAATGGGATAAATAAGGATATGTCTTTATTGAAATATAATGTAGGGGTTAAGGGATATTGGGATACTATCTAAAATGTTATCAAACGCAAGGTCTCCTTGCAGGTAGAATTGTGGAGGACTATCTCTAATGGATTTGGGAGATGTAGGGGGACTTGGAAAATATTCCATTGAGAAAGATGAATGTCAACAAAAATAAAAGCACAAAACAATTCAAATAAGAATAAGATTTTTTTTATTTAATTCACTTTAGTGTAAATTAAAATATACACATGTTAAAGGCGTACCTACAAAAATTTTACTTTTTAACTTTAATGTGTGATAAAATAAAAGAAAAGGTTATCAAGGGTCCTAAGAAGTGGTGATCTAAAGATGGTCTTAGGTTTTGTTTTGGTGCTCAGGAATTTTTGTATTAGTATTGATATTTGGCTTGGTGTTGGGGCCTACCCCCTCACTTCACATACCATAATCTAAGGGTGTCAGGTGCTTAGCCAAAATATACCAATAAGCAAGAGTTTATCTCAGCTAGAGAGTTGAGCTGGTCCTCCCCTTGGTAGTGAAATCCAAGTGGGATTATCAAGAAGAAGGTTACTATGAAGTGATGAAATGCCCATCAGTTCCCTTATGTTATAT
Organism: Torreya grandis; assembly: GCA_037957365.1. NCBI lineage: Eukaryota > Viridiplantae > Streptophyta > Pinopsida > Cupressales > Taxaceae > Torreya > Torreya grandis. The sequence goes on from JARHVA010001780.1 coordinate 1,058,019, forward strand.
GTTTTGATGAGTTTATTTTGAATGTGATTTGATTTGTGTGTGATAAAAATGATGACTATAATAAATTTACCACTTAGATTATTTTATATGAGTAAACTAAACATGCAAAGTGGATGCAGATTATTTAACCTTTAAAAAGGAAAAATGCAATTTTAGATTTTCTTTGAATGAATTAAACAAATGAAAGAAGTAGGAGAGAAAGATAAATAAATTCATAAATTATTTTTTAACAAGAAAAATGAGACCTTAGGGATTCCACTAGGTGTGTCAGAATGTTTAAGTAGTTTTTCATTTTCTTTAAATTGAAATGTGATTTACTAAAAACTTGAAATAACAAGGTTTATGATGTTACCTATGGATTGGGAGACATTTGTGCACTAATTGAATATAGTGATAGTCAGAACTCCTTTTTGGTTGGGAAGGCTAACCTGCACACATATGAATACTTGACAAAAATAGATTAATAAAAGAGATGGGTGGACTGCCTAATCAAATATTAGTTCCAAGAAGTGGTAAACTTCCTTAGATGGATGTCATTCCACTATTTATTCAATTAATTGGATAAAATTGATAAAGATTACAAGATATGTGAAAGATAAAAGAGATTACAAAATGATATATAAAATATGAATATCATATGAAAGATAACTTGATAAGATAAATAATATAAATAAATGCAAATAATTAAGATAAATAGATGTGAATTCTTTGATTAAGATTAATTCATGTTATTAAAACCAAATCATGTTCTAAAATAGAATAATAAAAACACAGAGCCCGATCGGTGATGATTTTATATCAATCAGTGTCAATTCTGTATGAATCAATGTTGATTCTGTATGGATGAATAGAAGTCTGAGTTCAAAAGATTAGAGAGATATATAAAAAGGATAGAGTTGATTTTATATGAATAAGGATATTTTAGGGATAAAAAGGATGCTAATGAAAGATAACAAGGAAGAATAAATAGAACAAAGAATAATAATAGAGATGATAATAAAAACAAATAAACTTACTTGGGCTGTCCTACCATCCTTCTATGGGGTTGAGATGGATATTTGAATTCTAAGCTTCTTGAAGGCTAACAAAGTCTTTGTTTATAACTTAGCTTCCACACCACATCAACAACATAGGCAATAATAATTTCATCAACATGTCTCCAACCAAAATCTTGTCCTTTGCAAAGAGTAATGTGCAAGTTTAAATAATTAATGCCAATAAAGAGAATCGACACCGATCGATGATGGATCATTATCGATACACATTTTTTAGGATTAGGTAAGATTTGACTATTTTTAACCATGAAACAAATAAGTAAAATATTGAGATAAATTTTTCACATAGGTTTTTGATGGGAATGAGTTTGTTGGGGAGATTATTTACTTGGTTAAAAAGGATTTTATTTAGATATTTTATGTGTATACTTTAAGGATGTTTGAGAAGGGTTTTGGACCTCTAGCAGTTATGATGCAAATTATATATTTTGGAGGGTTATACCATATTTCATACTTATCTTATTTCAATATTTTAGGATATCACACTTAGCCTATTTCATGATTTTAGGATACTAGACTCAGTCATGGTGCATAATTCTAGTGTCTACAAGATCATTGTAAAATAGGAAGTTAAAAGTAGTATATAGACAAGTACAACCACTTAGAATGTTTTTTAACTTTAGGAGGGTCTCTTTAGATACACATATGTATTTTCCAATCTTTAGAAGCTTTGATAGGTTCAAAAATATGAAAAACCATTCCATCTCTACCATTTTTCTCTTAGGCAAGTCAAAGAAGTCAAGTGGTTTTTTGTTAGTACAAACTAGAGGGAAAGAGTTAGATTAAATGAATTTAGTGTCTATTATTATTCCATTTTTACTTCCTTTCCATGGAAATAGTTTTTAGTTTAGTGTACTATGCTCTATAAATAATCACTAAGATCATTAGTGATTTCAAATTGCATACAAATCCCCAATGGGGTTAGGTTTATCATTTGTTTGTATTGGTTTGTGTCAACCAAGTAGTGAACATGATCTTGAAAATCATTTCCTTACTTTCCATGTTGTTTCCAATTGGTCTCACACATGTAAACATAAAGAGATAGGTAAGATCATCCTTGAGTTTAAAGTGAACAGGATTGAGATCTGTAGAGCAATATATTGATAGTTGCAGGTGAAGATGTGGAATGGGGATTTCCAAAATAACTTGAAACAAATAATACTCAGTACAATGTGTCTTTTAGACCTTATTTGATCATGTAGATATCTATTTTGAGGTCATAATGGACCTAGCCTCTCACTATCATATGTAGGCAATATGCATTTTGAGTGTGTATACTTCAAAAGTTGAATGTTAATGATTTAAGAGAAAGTTAAGTTATGATCTAAGATCTAGAATAGATATCCATCATAGTTAAGTCCTATAACATATTCAAGTTGCCATATACTTTCATTGAAAATGATTGTGTTCCCAAGATAGTGAAACTCTTCATCACAATCAATTTAGATGGAGACCAATGGGAGTAAACATGCCATAGAAGTTTGAGTGTTGATGAAGTTTAGAGTTTCAATTTGTGAGAAAATTCTCAAGGTAACACAATTATACTAACCCTTTGAAATGGAATTGAATGGATTTTTCAAGTCAATATCATGGTTATGAATTTTTCATTTCCACTTATAAAGGTGTAGAGTAAAAAATATGTTTAGAGGAGATTGTTAGCTTACCTTATCTGAAAAGAAACTATATCCTATATAATGTCACTCTATGATATGAGATTATGAAGTCTGTGTAAGCCTAAATGACCTCACCCTTATAGTCTAGGCCTTATGATATCACATATTAGCATATGAATGGTTGTTTTGTTAGGATAATGAAGGATTGAGTGGTTTCTAATTCAAAACAATTTTTATTGAAGATGCTTATAGAGCTATAGTTCCTTTTAGGCCCAAATGAGCTTAGAACTTGAAGTGCAACAGTGGCCTTATAGTATATTTGGTGAATAAAGAATCATGATTCGTTCTAAGGCCTGAGTTGAGTATATTAAAGTATGAAATAGATCTAGTGACCTAAGGAAATATAAAAGGGTGTAAATACAATTCTAAGACTTGGATAGTCACCTACAGGAACTTCTTGATAACACCTACAATTTAGTTCATACATAGACTAACCTAAGTACATAAGAGAAATTAGACTTGGCTAGTGATAAAAAAACATGAAGTGAATGAATATGTATGACTAATTACATAATGGTGATGGAAATTTCCATGTGTCTCTCAAATAACATCAACATCTACATAATTCCTTTCAATTCTTCTAATTTGCCACCTACAGGTAACATAGTCACAGACTAGCTTGGCTAATGGAGAATGCAAGTTTGAGAAGGTGAGAAGAAGAATAAGATGGAGATAAACATGTTAAATAAATATCACAATGATATATCACATTCCATGTGACCTTTAGGGATAGGATAAATAGATCAAGTACTGGGTTTTAGACCATAACTCACAGTTAACTAAACCCTACCTACAATCATAAGCCTAGACAGTTAGTATTATGAACTTTGATGTTTGACAGATCTAAAGTTATGATAAAGCATTAATAATTTTTATATATGGCTTTTATGACCTAATATATCTCCTCAATATCTCCTTTATGTTTTATGAATAGGGGAGATGCCCTCTATTTTATCTCAAACAGAGGGCATTCCACAGGCAACCCAACCTACAGACCTAGCATATGAATGAGAAATAGATGAATGGTAAAGTCATAATGTATTGTGAAGATGATTTATATAGTTTAAATTAATATTAATAAAGTTTTTATAATCCTTACATCCATTATATCACAAACAGGTAGGTTACATACACATTTGGACACAGTTAGGCCTATTAGGCCTAAAACTGGACATGAACACTCAGATGCCTAACCTAGTCATCTAAATATATAATCATTATAACTCATGTGATAACTGTAATAGTAAATTTTAGGGTTTCTTTAAGTCTTTTTTTTTCAAAAAACCATTTAAAATTGGTCATTCAAGCCTAATTTCCTCTCGAGCCTACCTAGAATGCACAATAAGAGCTCGAGGGCCAGTTTCATTCACTCACATCTATATGGATAGGGTACATGGTGCCTAAATTATTTGGGTATAGTTTAATGGGTTCTCTAAATTTTTTTATTAGAATTTTTTTGATGTTTATCATCAATATTTTATGAATCATCTTTAATAAGCAAAACCTCAAAATACCCTCCTAAAACCCTTACTTGGACCAAATAGAGAAGATATAGAGAATTATGAATCTAAGAAGGGTTAAATGTCCATGAGAGTGTTTTATATATTTTTTTAATTTCCTAAATATCCTTTCCACCTAATTTAGTCATACCATCACTTGTATGGGCAGGCCTAATTCTCTATCTTTTACAAGAATTGAGATGTTTTATAGGCACAGAGGAGGATGGACAAGTGAATATCATTATGGGAGGTATATATAGACTTATCCCAACTTATAAAACTCAATTATTACCATAATTTTTCATGATTATCTCTTTTTTATACCATTCATTGTAGGCAATCTCAATAGACAATGAGAAGACAATATGACTACCTAGTAAGATAATGATCAAGGTGACTTGAAATATTTTGAGGTCTATTTGATATAATATAAGAAAAAGGATATTTATTTGAGTTTATTAAAACCTATAAAACACATCTCTATGAGTAATTTCAAGTCACTTAGGTGATAAGTATGAGAATAGACCTAGAAGGCTAGTGATGAATGACTACAGGCAGTGAATGACAAATGACAAGGATGAGTCCATCAGTTGGATATGCATAGATGACTTGAAATAATATCATTTCCATATTATCATGTCAAAGGGTATGTGTAAATGTATCATATTTTAGTTTTATATAATCAATTGAACTCCTTATCATCATGAAGGCAGTTTTAAAGCAAGACAATGAAGAGTTTTATGCCAACTTGAAGAAAGTGTTATGTTTCAGATTGACACATGTCCATGACAAATTCATAGACTATTATCCACTTCATTCCATGTAATTATAATTATTTCTCATATGTTTACACTTGTCCTTGTGACCTTTTATCTTCACTTTTTTTCTCTCTTCTCATATGTTTTATATATTTAAGCCTTTTTAGCTTTGTAATGGATCCACAATTGGTAAGGTAAATCCCTACTAGTTTTGACACCTCATTTGCCTTTGAATAAATTTTTTTAAATTTTATTAATTCTCTAAAATATATTTCCTAAGTGTGTTAAGTGGTTTGTGTGGTTTACAAGTGATGAATATGCTCTCCTTGCTTCCATTTCTGCTCTTACATGTTTGTGTGAGTGATATCTCTTCTAACAGGTTTCATAAAGTATATTGTTTGTTAAGTGTGTCTTGAAGTGTGAGAGGGGAGTGAATTTTGTCATACATTGTTTTCACCCACCTCTAGATAGGCATAAAAATTTACCTCTATGATGAATACTTATGCTAGAAGGACATAGAGTTGAAATCAGTTTGAGTAGTCTCATTTCTTAAGTGCAAATGCAAGTGTGTTATGTGCAGTTATCTTGGTATATCACCTCATTATGATAGGTTTATTTTATGTCTCCTTCTTCAATTTTCACCCCAAATAATATTAACTTAGTGTAGTGTGAGCCTAAGATACAAAACAAGGATGCTATCCCTTTCAAATCTAGAGATATATATCTTATAGTAGCTTGTATATGAGGAGAGATAGTTCCATGTTGTCTTTAAATTGAGAAGATCTACTTGACTTCTATAAGATGAAATTTTAGGATAAAATATTAACCATATTAAAATTAAATGAACATATCATATTAACACTAATCAAGCTCATCAAACACACAATAATGTTATGCAATGCCACATAATAAGCTTAAGGGCCACATACAAGGGACATGTTTAAACGTTACACATAATAAAGGGCCAAGGGCCATAATAAATGTACATGTTAAAATGTTTCACATATCAAGTAATGAGATATGCTCAAACAATTTTCACACAAGGGCAAAGGGCCACACATAATAATAAATCAATGTCTAACCTATTTCGCAAGAAAGTAAACAACATCAAAGTAACATAGAAAAACTGAGAACTAGCCAACTTCATCCATATACATCAATGTCATATTGTTAAAATCATGGCATATATATGTATAATAATGTAAAATATTATTTATTTAGCAATACATTTATAATATATGCTGCTTAATATTACATTTGAGGTCATAGATAGATATCAATTGTGGAGTTAGATGCCCTCAACATAGGCACAACCATTAGGTAGAAGGGAGTCCAAAATCTAAGAACACATGTATTTTATATGTCCTACATCACATTAATATACCTCATTAAATTCATGTATTTATATAAAAATAATATGTTACATACCAAAATATGTGATAAATAGCATATGCAAAGAAGTAAACTAGCATCTCATGTTATACTCAGGTCCAAAATTTTTATTTTTCTAAAATATTTTGAATGTTTTTGTATTTTTGAAATATTTTATTTTTTGAATTTTTATAAAGAGAACTATCCTATTATCTTATCAATGGGAGGACCATATTTCATGTTTGGATTGAATATGTTGAAAATGAATTTTTGTTTGCAAAAAGTGCTACATGTAGGTGCATTTGATTCTAAAAAGGCTTCAAGTGTTGAAATATTAATGTATCCATCACTGCTTACAGAATTTGTTTCCACATATATATCTTGAGAAGGTGTATGAGTTGGTGGAGTTTGTTTTATAATAGGATAATGTCTCACTACATATATTTGTTGTGGCACATGTTGAAATGTCTAAGGTGTTGCTTTAGAACATGTTGAAGAATATTTTGATTTCTATGAACCTTGAGTAATTCTCTAATATAAACCTTATTGATTTAGAATGTATAACATTTTATTTTTTTCTAATTATAAATAAATATTTTGTATAGGTACCATAACTCATTCTAAATTATTCTCTTGAGTGGGTGAAATGATTATCTTTGTATTGCACTTTGGAGTAGGTTCCACAATTGCATTTTTATGGTGTTATTAAATGGGTGCCACAACTAAATATGGTGGTAGTGGGGGAGAAGGAGAAGTTATCCTTCACTATAGAGGTTACTCATATGGAATGCCTTCAAATTTGACCATTTAATTATAATTTATGTACATTAGGTATATATTCACTATATTTGAAATTGTGTAAAACTTTTGTATCTAAGGGCATCTTAACAACATAGTAAAGACCCCCATGCTTGGTAAAACTATAAATTTTATTACTAAATTGACTTGGATAGGTAGTATGATATGTCCCAAATTATCTTGTGTATGACCATCACATTCTTTGACTACTCTTAATGTAGCATGTATATCTTGCTTTGTGTATTGGGACTATAAAAGAGTGTCATTATACCGGTCTTTTCACTTCAACCATTATCAATCATGACATTGTGGATAGTTTTTTAATCTAATTATGAATACATATAGCATGCCTATTTTAATAATCATTATTTATTTCACTATCATCAAATGTGAGCATTAAACATTGTGTTAATGTGTTTGTAAATGTACCAATAATTCCATCTATTAGATACCCATATGATTAAGGAGGATGATACACATTGTATCCATGTACTTCTAAATTATCTATATTATTTATTGTATAATTATTTATAAATGGATTACTAAAAAAATTTGGATCTACATTGTCATTTTTTTATGGTATTGCTTCATTTATGGGTGTGGCTATCTCAATCAACTTGTCATCAATAAGATCTTATATGTTATACCATAACTGGTAACGCTTGTTTGTATAATTCCCAATGCACCTATGATAGTTACAATATTCATTATTATCAAAACCCTTAGGTTGAGGCTTGGTCAAATCATCAAATGGAAGAGATAGAGATATGATATTGTAATCAATTAGTTTTTCTAACAACATATGAGGAGGTTGTGGTAACCTTGTAAATTTCCTCCTTGGTGGATTTGTCAATTAAAACTTGTTCGATGGTTTTGATATTACATTAACTATTAATTTTTCTTTATTTTTTATTTTATTATATTTGACTTTGTAGTTTGGCTTACTTTGAAACTTGATATTTGAAGTAGCCCGAGCACTTGGTGCATATTTTAGCTTGTTCAAGTTATGAGGTTAACTTCCCTTTATTTAACTATATGCCATAACTCATCAAATGATTTGACTTTATCAAACATGATTTATTCATGGATTGTTGCTACAAATATTTTAGTGAATATATCTTGTAATTCATTATCTTCCATATATTTTATCATCTTTGTTGGCATAGTTTTGTACCATAGAACATATTCAATGATTTAATCATTTGTCCCTTGCTTGAGTTTAGAAATTTATGCATAAGATAGATTTTCACCAATGTTGATAGAAAAGTGTGCTAAAAAATAATCCACCAAAGGGTTGAATGATTTGATTTATTGGAGAGGGAGATTATAGATGAGATTCATCTCATGTCCCTATTCCTTCTCTCTGGCATTGAACTAGTTGGTCAAGTTTTGAACTCCCATGTACTTATTTCATAGCTTTCAATTATGTGGAAAACCTAACATGATTGATAGATAAGCTAATGTTAATAGCTATGACACCTAATGACCAAATAATATAAAGTTGTTTTTTGGTGGGTACATATCATTAGGAATAATGTGTAAGATTTCTTGGAAATATCTTAGTGAGTAATTTCTCATTATAAGCACATCTTGGAATGATCAAACATGTTGATCAAGATCACCTTTACCCTCATATAATGGTTGATTAGGAGATATAAACCATATTTATAATGGATAAGAGGCTATCTTAGTGAAGTAGATCATGATAATCCATTGAGTTAGTAATTTTAAAAACACCTTTCTTTAATTACAATACTTTAGCATGTAAAGATAGAATGGTTTTCTCAAGAGATGATGCATTAAGTGAGGTTGGACATGGACTTCATGTATTAAATTAGGAAAGTTTATATGATTCCTTTATATAAATAGACATGTTAATATTATATAAACCAAGTGATGTTCCCATACCTATGGATGTTAGCACATATGTAACCATAAGGACTGATATAGGAATATGAGCAATATAAATAACTAGAGTATCTAAAGTAGAGGTGGAAGCAGATGATAATTATTTTTTCTCATATCTTAAAATGTATTAGAATGCATCAATATTATGTGGGTTACAATTAATATATACATTTAATCCTTTGTTGTTAACTAAATCTTCTTATCTGTATTATCTTGATCAACCTCAACGGGTCATGATAAGCCTATCAACAAGGTGTGTAATATGCCTTATAACAATCCAATATATAATTTTTAATGTTCTCAAATCATGCTAGATTTTATAAATATTTTTCATAATGGTGGTTTATTTTTAGGAGTAGTATTTCAAGAATGTGAGTTGATTAAGTCTTGACATTTCACATTAGTCAATTTAGACTTTTTAGTATGCATTTTAAATGTGTTGGACAAAAATAAAGCATTGTGATAAAAGAATAAATAAAAAGGTATAACACAATTATGGGTTGCATTTTGAACATATATTTTTTATTTGGTAAGCCATGATAAATTAAATATGACAAGAAACTGACCTACTACTAGAAAATAATCAATCATGCCAAGAAATAATTAATGGTAAAAGGTGTGACTATGCAAAGTGTGTTTTATTTTTAGGCTCTAAGATATATTGATCACATTTGTATATAGTTAACACACTACAAAGGATTTTATAATTATTATAGCTACACTATCCTATCTCATGGGGTGCATTAATAGTAACTTCTTAGGTCTAACCACTTAGTGGTGCACTATAAGAATAAATGGTCGAAGGCTTCCTATAACTAAAATAAACTTAGGAATTTTTTATATACCATGAGGTACATATAACTAAATATCTAAATAATATTGTCTAATGGTTTTATTATTTAGGTAGTACTCTTCCCACCACCACTCAGGTAAACCTAAAGACAACTTTTCCTAGAATGATAGCTCCTATGAGTTTTAAAACTGTTGGAACATAGTTTCTAGGAAAATAAAGAGAAAAAAAAGAAATTGAAAATAAATGACAAGCAATTGTTTTTTGTTTAAGGACTTAATAATTTTGAATCCTTGATTTCAAAGAGAAATCTACTAGTAATTTTTAATCACATTAGTATAGGATGATCAGATTTCTAGTTAGTGTTTGGAAATTATAAATATAGTTAAAACCCTAGAATAAAAATCTACAAAGAAATCAATGTTTGAATGTACAAGTTCACCAATATGCTTTACCATATCTTTTATAAAACATAATGCTAAAGATGTACAATATTGAACAATTTTATTTTTGACAAATACTAAATATGGAAAATTGTATTTTGGAAAACACTAAAAAAGATATACTTAGCTTATATGCATATTTTTTTATTGTTATGACTATCAAAAAGTGGAAATCAGAATAAGAGGTAATTATATAGGATTAGAATCAAGAACATAATTAGAAACAAAATCTAGACAAGTCCATTATAAGTGGATTGTTATGCAGTAAGTTTAAGTCTATTGACTATGGACTTGTCCTAGTTGGCTATGATAGGTGATAGGCATGAAAAGATAGAGAAAGTATAGTTTTTGAAATGTTAGATCAAAGGCAAAATCAAAATATATTCCTAGATGTGGCTATTGTAACTAGATAATAGTGCAGTGCACTCAAGTTCATTAACCATAGACTTGTCCTAATTTACTATGCCAAAGAATTAGTTATTACATCTTCTACATTTGTGGATGTTGAGTGATCTAGATATCATAATTATGGTTTTATAATTTATATGTTATTTATCTCCTCTTATATTTTTAACCTCTAGGGCACTTTAACAACTTGAAACCTATAAGAAAATAAGGGATTGTTATGGACTGAGATGACCTCAATCATCCCCTTAATGATTTACCATTGCCTACATAACCAATACTCCAAAGAGGGAAATCAATCCCACATATTTCTCCTATGTAGAGTGAATGTGTAATTATGTTCCTTTAACTATATGTATGTAGCTATAATATGGATTTGATACTTGATAGTGAAAACTCTTGACTTGCTTTAGAAGAATATTGACTTGGCTTATGGTTGCTCCTTGTGAATAATCTTGAATTTGAGAAGGATAGGGAAAATTTTATCAATATATGTAAGTGTAAAATATTTAATCAACTGACTAACAAGTGAGTCTAATGAATGACTCTTGACATGTATTTATAGATGGATATTTTCATAATTTCATTTAATTGACCATGTGAAACATGCAGGAAGACCCAAAATATTGTTTTAAATTTTGGAAACTAGTTGTTATTTGGCATGGGTGCGGCTGACCTAAGTGGATAGAAGTGCATTGTGTTCTCATCTACTTAGTTTAGACTTGTCTAAAAGGATCAAGGACATATGTCCTCTATTATAGATAGTCTAAACATGATTTAATGTAGCTTTAACATTTGACATTATAATTTTTGTGCAATAGTAACTAAAAACAAAGGTTTGATCCCCCTTATAAATAAATTTCTATGAGGAATGGAAAAGAAGAGTCTATAATTGGGTGAAATTCATGTGGTGTAGGATGTGTCAATAGTTAGCATTGTCAAGTACTTATGACCATATTTATGTGTCTATAGTTTCAAATAGATAGTGAGGTTCTTGTAGGTGTTGTTATATTCCAAATTTACATCCTTAGAAGGTAGTTCAAACCTTCTAAATTTAGTGTAACATAGATACAATACAGTTCTATGGGTGACCTTTAAGTGGATTGAATCTCTAGTTTAAAGGGCTACCTCCCCTTTATGTGTCATTTACTCTCATTCATTACTCTACCAACTTTTTAGGAAAATGGAGATAAACCTAATTTAATGAATGTGATGCAAAAAAATATAATACCACTACTAACTATTTGTATGTGCACTTCAACCATAAGACTAACCTAAAATATAAACTACTCCTATTATACCTCTCTACATCATCAATTCATTATGGAGGTAGTGAAAGATGTTTGGGCTAGGAGGATTGAAAAAGAGGTCATGAAATGACACAAATGATTATACAACTCACTCAATCTTTCACACTTAAATTATACACTTCATAACACCTAAAAAATTCTTTTAAATTAAATATAAATGCTAGAAAAGCACAACATGCCAAAGAAGCAAAGATAATCACTTGACGATCAACTAGTCATGAACACAAATTGAAACCAATCAAAGAATGAGGTAAACCAAAAGTTTCTCATTGATAAAAGTATTAAAAATGGGTATGGATTAACCATACCTAGGATTAAGACTCTTATATATCCTATCAAGGTTGAATTTATAAAAAAATGAGAGAGAAGAAGAGAGAGGGCATAGGAGAGAGAGGTGACAAGTGTCAAAAGGAGTTACAATAAATAAAGGAGTTGTGAAATTTTATCATCAGGTCCCCAAGGAAATTTATTTATTTATTTAAGATTCTTTCCTCTTTCAAGTGGCAAAGGAGTTTCAAACCTTGCTTGACACCTTGTCTTCTTCTCTAAAACTGCCCTTTGTTTTGTCTTGTGAGATGATAAGTGGTACCCTTCATCACCAACTCATGTTGATTTAAATTATATATCTAATATTTACATATTTAATTTTATTATGAGATCCTCAAACTAACATCTAAGTGGTGATCATCAAGTAACTCTTTAGGTGTCTTGAAACCCCTTGGCTCTGCCACATCTCACCTTGCTTGCAAGTGTCAAATCTTGAATTCATCTTCACCAAGAAAATATTTCTCCATGAGAGGGATATTCATACTTATAATTCCTTAAAAAACTCATTTTTAAACCTCAATAACTCACCAAGACCTTGTTTTTCACTAAAATCTCTCATTTGGCCTCAAATCTTTATACCCTTAAAAACATGCAAACCTCCTTATGTAGAATAATTTATGGCTGATATTAGGAAAATGAAGATATTTTTGAGTACCCAGTATCCCCTTATAGCTTCATGTCAAATTTCATGGCCTAACTCTGAGTGGAGGTACACTTATTATCCCATTTTTCTCTCCAATTAGGTCTCCATTAGCCCCCTAAACCTACAAACTGAGTTTTGGCTCCATATGCCTCCCACACATGTGAAACATATAAGAAGTGTTTGATTTAATTTAAAAATTACCTGACCATGCTCCATTATAATTTTAAATTTTTGAGACCTTGCACGGATGGGTAAACCATGAAATGGCTAAAAGACCTAATTTTTCACAAGCCTCTTTCACATTGCCTTCAACAATCAAACCTGTAGGATAATTTTCATGAATTAATGAGAGTATTTTGAGGTTTTATAAGTTTAGAAACATTCCCATGCACCTTCCATGATGATTTCCATCTATTCATCTATCTCTACACTTTGATTTTACCTTGAAATCTTGTAAAAATAGGGTATTTATTACATCCATATAGGTATTCATACAAATTAGTTGCATGATTAGAAACCTCTGAGAGTGTAAGATGTTATTCAATTTCTTCCAATACTATTTCAATTCATTTTTATGCATTTCTCTCAATTTCTTCTCCACCAAGTTCTTACTAGGGTTTAACAAGGGTTTTACGTGTCTTCATCTCTTAGGGATGTTCATAGATAAAAAATCCTCTCTCCTTCCTAATACCACAAGGTGGAATTGGGTGTATCTATCCATCATCCCTAAACACCACTCAGTCCCATGCAAACTCTCCTCTAAGATCTAAGCAAAAATTTAACCTTCTCGAGCTCTTAACAAGGTGAAAAGAGGCTTTCTAAGTGTTCAATCTTCTTAGAAATAGTTCATATTGGTGTGGATTTGTAAAAATGAACTAGTGTCATGATTTTTAAGTATAATACCCTTATCATCACCTCTAATATACAATTTCCACCATGCCCTACCTTGGTGGAGTTTTGAGCTTCATAAAAAGACCTCTCGAGCATGGTGAATTGTTTGAGAGACTGAGAGAATGGTCTTAGGCTCTAAAACCTTTTAGATGATCACCATTAGTTGGAGTAACCTTAAATAGGTCTGATACAATGTAAAACATGCCTCTCAATTATTTTTAATGAGCAATGGCCTTCAAAAGGTTATAAAACCTGGGCTACTTGTCATGAGGGCTTATGAGCAAAAATCTAATTTAACCCTAGAGGTCATGTTTTATCCTTATTTTCCTATCCCAAAGATAATATTCATGAGAGATTTTTCTTTGGTTTTATTCATCACTCTAGACCATTATGAACTAAATATTAATGCAAATGTTCCATATGTTCTTCATGCTTAAGGACAGACCTGTAGGTCTTAATTAGATTTGTCTTGAATGTAGGTGTTTCATTAAGGTCACTTACCTTCTTTTATCTATTTGATCATCTTATATGTTATAGTCAATGTTTTCTCCTTTAGACCTCTAGTTTTTTAAACCAAGCAAACACCTCAATCTTGATTTGGAAAGGTTGTGGGAGTCAAAATGATTGTGTGGTTGTGACTATAGGGTTGTGAAGTGACTCTACCTTGATGTTTTCTCTGATCATTCTCTAGGTCTTCTTAACTTATAGTGATTATTTTCACTTTATATTCACTCAAACCTCAAAATTATTATTGTGCATATGTATCCTTCCTCAAGTTTGAAAACCAATCTTGAACTACTTAAGTAAATATGTAGGTATATATTAGATGTCTTAACTACTCTTAAAGTGGATATCTCTTTAATAGAGTTGAATTAGCCAAGAGCTCTATCTTTTCTCTCTATTAGAATATTCCAAGACCTCATATAAGATTCCTTGAATTCCTTGTGACCTTTTTAGTACCTTTTTACATCCATCTTGTTTTCCCCAAACAACTTATCTTCAACAATCTATACACAGACCTGTAATGTAAAAGTATAGGCCTACTAGGCTTGAATGGGGTATTATATTAGTCATCCATTTAGATTTGATTCTTTTCAAGATTATGCTTAGGTTTTTAGTGGTCATATATAATTGTTAATCTCCCAAACTCCAACATCAATATAAAACATTCTATCTTCTCTTGTAGATCTGACTATCTCCATTAGAACTATAGATGAAAATGGACTATCTCTAGCATTGAGTTATTAAATCACACCCTCTCTACTAACCTTGAACTCTAAAAATCTTATAAAACTATACTACCTTTATGGTTAGGTTTTCCAACTCAAAATGTGATACATATTTTAATAATTTCTCATAAAATATAGACCTACAGGTCTACATTCCTCATGTTTTAGGCCTTTATATGGTGTAAACATTGACCTCTTGAGCTCAAGGATACTTATCCATAATTTAATTAACTCTTTAATTAGGTCATTACCTTTTTACACTTTTTAACAATACAAGACAAGACCTCCTTAATCCTTTTTTATAGGCAAACCCATGACATAGTCAAAAGGCTTGAAAATATTATTTGTTGCTTGGAGAAAATGGTATTAGAATGAACATGGAGAATAATTGGTGGATTTTTATAGTATTTTATGGAGTGATATATTATGAGAGAACTCCATCCATGTTATTTGACTATTTTGGACCCTAAAACACAAAGAAACCATGACAGTTATCTTGTAAACTATGCAAAAGGAGAGTTTTGTTGCCAAATTAAACTCACACATGCCAAATTAGATTTAGATAAATGTGAAAGATGCCTGTATATACCCCTTCTATCTCATTCAATTTATATCATACATTTAACTTGATTCAAATTGTCATTACAAGAAGAAAAATGAGCCTATGGGGTTTGTAGGCAGTTTTGGAGTACCCTAAAGTCTTGAAAATTGTTCATAAAGGAGAGGGGATGGATCTAAAAACTAATGCCACAAACTTGAAGGTTCTTATTACTCCATCCTTTGTCAAAAATCTCAATCCATGACTCTCTCTCTCCTAGATGTACCATCCACATGATATTTATCTCTGTGAGCTTGTGAAGAGAGCAATGGAAGAGAGAGTATGTTATACACCTCTGAGACCTAAAACTTCATCCCAAGCATGAATATAAACTATGAAAGCTAAAAAGACACTTTTAAACCATTTTCACCTACAAATAGATCTCCCAAGTCTGTACAAGTGACTTAAAACTACCTCTTTGGAGTTAGAACTGAAGTAACTGGCCATTTTATGACATCTCGACATATGTGCAAGTTATATAACTACTTCAATAACTTGAAAAAATGTATTTTTATGGATCCACCTTGGTCAGATTTGGCATGTGTTGGATTTGACCAAAATCACCTTTTTCCTCAATTTCACTTACCTCAAAATTTTTAAAATGCCTTAAACTTTTCAAACATGTGTGACATGTTTATGAAAAGTGACTATTGGTAAAATATGACTTTTTGGGACACCTAAGGACCTATGACACCATTTTACTAATCTTCGTTACACCTTGACATGTCTAGGCTAGTACAAGACCAAAATAAAACATTACCTTAATCTTGTCAAATAAACCTTAAAATATGCTAATAACACTTTAGAAAGACTCTAATAAGGCCTCATAAGATATGACAAGGTTATGAACAAGGATATTAAAACATGTCAAGTCAAGTTTCAACCTATGGGGGTTAAACTTTTGACCTGGGGGGTCAAAATTGGTCAATAAGAGTGTAACAACTGAATGGAAGGGTTGAACCCCTATAAAACACTAGGATAGGGTGAGATGGTGAGTTATGACCTTATTTTGTGTGAAAATCATGTGTGTTAAATATATGTCAAGCTTATAATTATCAAATACTTAATACAATATTTTAGCATCTACAAATACCTTTCTTTTATTCTAATAATGGAATTTCTTGATTAAAAGTAAAATGTATACATGAGTGTATACAACACATTTTTTATTTGGTAGGAAGCTCCAATCATGCAAGGCACTCAAAATCCAAACCTAAAAAAACATATGGTAGTCAAGCTTTGTAAATTTACATTTGAAATCTAAACTTGAGATGTGAAAATTAAGGAAGAAGTACACCTATGTGCTGGTGAAAACCATGTTTCTATTACAACTTATTAGAGATGATGCTTCCTTTTTGATGTAATGGATAAATATGTTTTTATAGTAAAGCACTTGGATATTGGTTCTTCTTATTGGACCATGGATAAATTGAGGGTGGACAAACCCCAATTTTGTGTAACTATTCAAGCCCTTGGGTTAGGAATTCAACATGTCCTAAGCCTAGTAAATGTGGGAAGAAGTACCTAATGTACTAACCCAAATAACTAGTCATTTATGATAAAAATTAATTTCATGGCCATTGAGCATTGATTAACCTCAATGTACATTACTCATAAAAACATAATCAATTGCTACAAATGGATTTATAAGTTTAACATTGATCACTACTCATTATAGATTACAAAGTACTTTATAAGTAAATAATTATAATGGTGTTCTACTACACCCTTAACCTATAGTGCATTTAGGGATATATGTGGCCAACTTGTGGCTTACATGCCTTTCATATTATCTTATTATATTTTTCTATGTTCTTAGTATGGTCAACCTATGGAATAACCATGGCTAAGTAGAGTATATTCATGAGGTAGTGGTTAGTGTTTTATCATCATATTGTAAATTTTTCTCTTATTACATTATTGTGTAGGTTACCCCATCAAAATAGCTCAGTCATAGTTATCAATTATTCTTCTCTTTTATCAATTATTGTTATGGATCTGATTATTCTTCTCTTAATTCTTTGATATATTATTTCATTATTATGAACATATAAATAATTTCATTACAAGTGGTATCATAACATCTATTTGGGCTAGTTTCTATGACATTATTTTTTTGGATCTACTGTTACATCCATCTAAAGAGCTAAAGGATCAAAAAACATAACTTATGATCCAAGAAGAATTTAATTTTTCCACCACTTTAGTATTTTTGAAGTATTTTTTTTTAGTCTAATTTTTTTTTTTGCACCCTTGTGTAAATTAGTAGTCATTGAATTCATTTTGGCGATATGATCACAATCATATAATTTTCTAGTACACTTTTTTGGTACCTGAAACCCTCAATCCTAATGTTTTTACATGGCTAGTTCAAACACTTTTGAATGCAATAAAGGTTAATACACCCCAAAAAAGCCTTACCAAGATGACATGGAGTTATAACTTTAGATCTATTAGTCTCTAATGTAGTTCAATAAATCTAAATAGATATCTAAGGCATGTTGAGAAAGGATGATCTTGATGTAGTAAAAGGGGAAATAGATTCTATAAAAGGTTAGTTTTCAATGACAAGTGCTTAGTTTAAGTTTAACTCTATTAAAGCTCAACTTCTATAAAATATTACTCCACTACTCCAATTAAAATCACCCACTCAAAACAATTACAAATCCAATATTGGTTCGAAGCACATGCTACTAGAAGTGCAAGTGTGCGAGTTTGATGGTAAGAATTCACTCACTTGAATCAATCAAATAGAAAGTTTATTTGATCTACATAACACCACATACATACAAAATGTGATCATGACTTCTCTATCTATAACTTGAGAAAATAATTTGGTATAGATGCTTATGTTCTCAAAAGAAGAAAAAATGGCACTCTTGTTATTTAATTGGTGTTTACTAAGGAGATACAAATACACTATCACAATAATTTATTTAAAAACTAAATCAATCAGTTAGCAAAGTTACAACAGACATGTATTGTTAAGAATTATATTTTATAATTCCATAATCTATCCTTATAGGTGGATGGCATCACTAATAATAACTTAACTAACCCATTCTTTGGGGGCTCAAGGATAACATCCAACTTGAGGTTTATTTATTTAATCCATTGACTATTTTTGAAGCCATACCATTCATGCACCAAGTAGAGGGAAAATAATTGGTAAAAATAAGGGTTTTCACTCATGGACATAAACATAATTTCATAGCACTATCATTTCTACAACCTACAATATTGATCCCTCAGAAAATTGAAGAGAAGCATTCCAAAGGGTTATGTTTTTGTTATGATAGCAAATGGAGCAAAGGAAATAAATGTGTCAAAAGTAAGTTTTTATACATTAAAGGTGTTAATTAAGATGAAGACTATGATGAGGCTACATGTGAGGGTATGGTAGAACTAAAGGAGGAATCTAAAGATTCTTACCCTACTATCTCTTGTCATGCTCTTTCAGGTTTAAGTACTCCTCAAACTCTTGGAGTGGTGTGTTTCCTCAAGAAACATAAGGTGACAGTGTTGATTGACTCAATAATTACACATAACTTTATCAATAATAAGTTGAGTAATCATTTGAACTATTTTATTTATCATACTCTAAAATTTCAAATCATGATTATAGGTGGTGGCACAGTCAATTATTCTAGAAAATGTCATAGTATTAAGATTGTCATGGGGGGCAACCTACTTCATTTTCCTATGTTTTTTATTCCAATGGGTGGGGCTAACATTATTTTAGGAGTATAGTGGCTCATGAATTTGGGTATAATAGAGATGAATTTCTATGAATTATTCATGCACTTTCATTATGAATGTAGTATATTTGAACTACAGGGATTGTGGCCACAGTCTCCCCAATTGGTTAGTTCACATCAGGTGACAAAGATTATTAAAAAATTGGTATAAATATTTTTAGCATGGTTTTTTTCTTTATAAGTTTAACCAATACATGTGTCTACACATCCCAATTTAAAATTGATTCTTAATTACCATTCAACAATTTTCGGTGTAATACCAAAATGCCTACCACCCAACAGATAACATGATCATGTCATTAGACTAATTCTAAGTAGCACATCACCAAACATCAGACCATATAAGTATCCATATGTTCATAAAAATTAAATTTAAAAAATGTTATAGGATATGTTAGAGGCATTTATTATCTGACATAGCCAAAGTGAATATTCTTCCACAGTGGCCATGGTGTGGAAGAAAGATGACACTTGGAAGATGTGATCCAATTACAGAGAACTAATATTTACACCAAATATAATTTCCTTATTCTAATCATCAATTATTTTTTATATGAATTACCTGGTGTTGTTTATTTTACCAAACTAGATATTTATTCTAGGTATCATCAAATTTAGATCAAAGATGAGGATATTCATAAAACAACTTTCAAAACTCATGAAGGTCATTATGAGTCTATGGTCATGCCTTTTGGTCTCACAAATGCACCATCTAAATTTCATATTTTGATGAAAATTATTTTTAAGCCTTTTTTAAGGAAGTTTGTGTTGGTGTTTATTGATGACATCCTAATCTACAACAAAACTTGGGAAGAACATTTAAAGCATGTGAAATAGGTATTGTTCATTTTGGAATAACATTAGCTTTATAGAAGATGTTCCATACATGTTTTTGGAATCCATGAGGTGGAATATTTGGGTCATATTATTTTTCATGAAGGATTCAAAGCTTACCCTAAGAAGATCAAAGCTATGATAGAGTGGAAAGTGTCAAAGACCCTCAATAACCTATGTGGATTTTAGGGGCTAATAGGGTGCCATCACATATTTGTAAAAAATTATGGTAACATAGTAGCTCCACTCACAGCCTTGTTGAATAAACATTCCTTCCATTAGATTAAACTAGTTACTACGGCATTTGAGTATCTGAAAGAGGATATGTGCACCACTCCAATTTTGATGACCCCTAATTTTTCCAAAATGTTGGTTATTGAATGTGATGCATCAGAATATGGCATGGTAGTTGTATTCATGAAAGAAGGAAAGTTCATTGCATTTGAGAATCATCAACTCAAGTGAAAAAACAAGATCAATACAATCTATGAGAAATATATTATACTTATTCTTCATGTAGTAAAGTAATGGAGACCTTATATGATGGGTAAACTTTCAGGCAAAGACTGATCATGATAGTCTAAAATAATTCTTGGAATAATGTTTTTCACAAAAAGAGTAAAAAAAATGGATAACTAAAATATTGGGTTATGACTTTGAAATTGTCTATAATAAAGGCAAATATAATGTGGTTACAGATGCACTTTCTAGGATGGGTAAATTAATTGAGGCACTATTATGCACAATGACCATTTGTCAAGCAGATTGGTTAGAAGAAGCAAGATAAGAATGTATGAATGCCAAGGATGTTCATGACCTGATTTGGAATATTTAGCATGGTTAGGATGTTTATAAAAAATTTGAGTGAAAAGGAAATAAATTATGGTATAAAGATAGATTGTACCTATGTAAGGATTATGTCCTCAAACACAAGATAGTTTGGGAGCTTCAAGCACATCCAATAAGGGGAATTCAATATTTTTGAAGACATATCATCACATCAAGAAATTTTTTTGGGTGGACTTAAGGGGATATATAGAATTTTTTTCCATAATGCATGGTTTGTCAATAGAACAAAGGGGAAAAAATTAATTCATTGGGGATTTTGCATCCATTATCCATCCCTATACACTAGGTCTTTTGTAGTAGTGGGAGGATGTTTCCATGGATTTAGTTATAGGGATACTGAGATCTAAAGGTAAAAAACTCATCATGGTCATTGTGGACAGGCTCACAAAATATGTCCATTTTTATTCCTTATCACAACCATTTGTATCTAATATAGTAGTTGTCATTTTTATCAATACCATTCAAAAGTTGCATGGTACCTTAAAAATCATTATAAGTGATTGTAATCCAATCTTCACTAGTAAATTTTGGACTAAGTTATTTATAGCTTTTATACCTAGTTGGCTCATGGCTCATCTTACCATCCTTAATATGATGGTGAAATAAAAGTTGTTAACAAATGCCTAGAAGGGTGTATTTAATATTTTGCATTAAATAAATAAGAACATTGGGTCCATTGGTTGTCATTAGCAAAATGGTTATACAACACTTCCATGCCTCATATAAAATCAATCTCTTTGTGGCACTTTATGGCTATCACCCCCAATCCATCACTTCATATTTGAAGGTAAAACCAAGGTTCAAGTTGTTGAGGAACACATTCATTATCAACATGAGGTAGTAATTGCTTTAAGGGAGAATTTAGTAATAACACAAAATAGAATGAAGCAACAAACTGATCAACATCATAGTGAGAGGAATTTTGATATTGATGATTGGGTATTTATGCATTTGTATTCATATAAGTAGACGTATTTGAATTAGTAAATCAATGATAAGAAACTCTATCATAAATATTATGGCCCTTATCAGACTTGCAAAAAATTGACAGTATGGCATACAAGCTAGAGCTACCCCAATCCACTCACATACATCCTATATTTCATGTATCTTGCTTAAATAAGGTCATTAGATAGAGAGTTTCTACCTAGATTGAGTTACTTGAATTAGATGAAGAAGGTAGAGTCATTTTAAAACCTAGATATATCCTTCACAC
The DNA here is from genome assembly GCA_037957365.1 of Torreya grandis. NCBI lineage: Eukaryota > Viridiplantae > Streptophyta > Pinopsida > Cupressales > Taxaceae > Torreya > Torreya grandis. The sequence continues at coordinate 1,080,374 of JARHVA010001780.1, forward strand.
ACACACACACAAAAAGGATATGAATAAGAGAGCTTGAGTATTTTATCAAGTGGAAGCATTTGAATTAGGAAGATGCAAAATGGGAAGATGAATCTTTCATGTAGCAGCATCCAAACGTGATTCAACATTGGGGTAAAAAAAATCAAGGGGAGGGGTATGATACACACTTAACCTATAGTGTGTTTAGGGATATATGTGGTTGACTTATAGCTTATATACCTTTCATATTATCTTATTACATTTATCCATGTTCTTAGTATGGTTGTCCTATAGAATATGTTGGGGGATCAATCCAACAATAGATTACAATTGTGACAGCACTAAACGCAGAATTAAACCAGATTGACAAGTAATTAAAATGATAATAGCAAGAACAAGAGATACAAGAAAACACCCTGAAAACTTGTATTAACAAACTCTTTACAAAAGGAATACAATTGAAGAAAGCTTCTTTCTTCCACACCTCTCCTAGATGTATAGATCTCTCAATAGATCTCTATTCCTCAAGAGCTCTCTCTCTCAAGAACAATCAACTCCAACAAGCCTAGATTGATTCAATTCTGTACTGTTCTTCTCACATAATGAATTACAATAATTCACCCAACTACAATAATCTACTACAAAACTACAATAAGCTAAGAAGATCTAATTCTACATATAGAATTAGGAGACTTGAGCATGTACAACCAACAAGTAGTTAAGCCACTTGAACAAGGGCTCTAAAAATAGTATTGCTAACAATATAGACGTGAGCTTGAGACTTCAACTCAAACTTATCATGCAAACACTCGCTTCTGTCCACGAAAATAGCTTTCTGGACATGCAGGTAACCGACGTCGGTTCCTGCTGCTTGTCTGTGACTGTCATCGGCCGACACTCTACTGACATCGACACCTCTGTAACTGCCTGTGACTGACGTCGGTCGCTCCTAACCAATGCCAGTGTCTGTGTAGACCCGAACCTGATAATGAATGCTCCTTGGTGAAGCTTTTAGCTCCACACCCTAACAATCTCCCACTTGGAGATAAACAGCTGCACCAGTACCTGTACAGCAACATCTTCTAGCTCCTCCATCTTCAACTCAATCATGAAGACCAATAGAAGTTGAATGAAGATTCAACTTCTCCTTTGTAACCATCTTGGTTAACATATCAGCATGATTCCTATCTGTATGGATCTTTTCTAGCTTCAACTCACCATCTTCCAATACCTGTCGTATGAAGTGATACCTTAGCTATATGTGCTTTGTTCTTGAATGAAAGGCTGAATTCTTAGCCAAATGGATTGCACTCTGACTGTCACTATATGATCTACAACTCTCATGCTCCCTACCAAGCTCATCCATGAACCGTGTCATCCATATCATCTCCTTGCTAGCTTCTGTGGCTGCAATATACTCTGCTTCTGTAGTTGACAAGGCAACAACCTTCTGTAACTTAGATATCCAACTAACCGCCGTTCCACCTATAGTAAAAACATAACCTGTAGTGCTCCTCCTGCCATCCAAATCACCTGCCATATCTGAATCTACATAACCATGTAGAGAAGTATCTGAACCTCCATAGCACAAGTGCCTACTACTGGTTCCTCTCAGATATCTAAGGATCCACTGAACTGCTTTCCAATGTTCCTTTCCTGGATTGGCCATATACTTACTTACAACTCCCACTACTTGGGCAAAATCCGGTCTAGTACACACCATTGCATACATCAAACTCCCTACTGTGGAAGAATATGGAACCTTACTCATGTACTCTACCTCATCATATGAATTAAGACATTGTTCTTTACTCAACTTAAAATGTCCAGCCAAAGGTGTGCTTACCGGTTTAGCGTCCTGCATATTAAACCGTTTCAACACCTTTTCCACATAATCTTCTTGAGACAATATCAACCTGTGATTTTTCTTGTCTCTCTTAATGCTCATGCCAAGGATTTTCTTTGCTACTCCCAAATCCTTCATAGCAAACGTTTGAGCTAATTTCACATTAAGCTCAGAGATATCCTGCATGTGTGATCCTGCAACCAGCATATCATCTACATACAGCAATAGAATAATATGTCTACCATTATCAAATCTCTTGAAATACACACAATGGTCTGATTGACACCTACTATAGCCATGCTCAGTCATAAACCTGTCAAATTTTAAATACCATTGCCTAGGAGCTTGCTTGAGGCCATACAAGCTTTTCTTCAATCTGCACACAAACTTCTCCTTACCCTTGACCTCGAATCCTTCTGGCTATTCCATATAAATTTCTTCATCCAAATCTCCATGAAGAAATGATGTCTTAACATCTAGCTGCTCAAGATGCAAATCCTCAAAAGCAACCAAAGACAATACAACCCTTATTGAAGTCATTTTAACAACAGGAGAGAAAATCTCACTAAAGTTGATACCTGGCTTTTGTGCAAATCCTTTCACTACTAATTTGGCCTTATATCTCATCTATCCATTCTCACCTTCCTTCAACCTGTAGGTCCATCTGTTCTTAAGTGTTCTCTTACCAGCTGGCAATTCAACCAAATCCCATGTTTGGTTCTCTCTTAAGGACTCCAACTCCTCAACCATGCCACACTCCCACTTACTCTTGGACTCCACCTGTATTGCTTCTTCAAAACTCTCTGGTTCTCCACCATCAATTAGCAATAAATAAAATAAAGAAGGAGAATATCTAATTGGAGGCTTACTCACCCTTTCTGACCTCCTGATGGGTGTCTGAGACTCGTCTACAACATGCTGTCCACCCAAATTCTCTGACAATGACCGACCTCGGTCACCAGCAGACCTGTTACTGGCTGACGTCGATTCTTCCTGACCGACCTCGGTACTTGTACGGCCGATGTCAGTCTTTATATGGCCGACGCCGGTTTCTGTCCTGCCGATGCCAGTTCCTAACCTGCCGACGTCGGTCTCTGTGTTTTCCTACAAGTGATTATTTCTTTTTCCCACGAGCTCATCTTGGACTTTCACCTCATCCAATTCACCATTGCTCTGCTCAGACTGATTCAACTTCCTTAGTTGATCACAATACATCACTCTTTCATTGAAAACAACATCACAGCTCCTGATTACCTTGTTAGTTTCTAGATTCTACAATTTGTAACCAAAATCATCTAAGCCATAGCCAATAAACATGCATCTCATAGACTTAGCATCAAGCTTCTTTCTATTTTCTTTATCTATATGCACAAAGGCTTCACAACCAAAAACTTTGAGATATGAGAAATCAACCTTTTTACCTGTCCATGCCTCTTCTAGAATACCACCATCCAGAGCTGTAGAGGGTCCTCTGTTAATCAGGTACACTACAGTGTCAACAGCTTGTGCCCAAAATTGTAAGGGCAAACCAGCATGTAATCTCATACATCTTGCACGCTCCATTATTGTCATGTTCATCCTTTCAGCAATTCCATTCTGCTGAGGTGTCCTTAGAACCATCCTTTGCCTATGGATTCCATGCATGTAATAATAATCTCTAAACTTATGACTGCAAAACTCACCGCCATTGTCTGATCTTAGGCACTTTAATCTTTTACCTGTTTCATTCTCAACCATAGCTTTCCAAACTTTAAAAGTATCAAATACATCATATTTCTTTCTAATACAGTAGATCCATACCTTTCTTGTCGCATCATCTATGAAAGATACATAGTATTGTGATCCTCCAATGGAAGCAACCTGAGCTGGTCCCCACACGTCTGTGTGAACAAGCTCCAACTTGTGCCTCTTCTTAGTAGACCCAGTTTTGAGAAAACTAACCTTTTTCTATTTTCCAAATACACAGTGCTCATAAAACTCTAGATCTATGCCTTTTAAATCTGAAAGCATACCTTTGGACTGAAGAATTGACATCCCCTTCTCACTCATGTGGCCAAGCCTTGAGTGCCACAATTTAGCGTCCACATCTGAAGTAGATAATATAGAAGGAGATTTGTTAGTAACACAATTACACAAATAGAGAGTACCTTCTCTCTTACCTCTGGCCATAACAAGTGCACCCTTGGTCACTTTCCAAGATTCTGCTATGAGAGTTAATGTACAACCCTCATCCCCTAACTTTCCTGCAAATTTCTCTTCAAGCTAGGAACATGCATCACATCTCTCAACACCCATGTGTTGTTATTCTGCATCTTCAGCTACACTTTACCTTTGCCAATTATTTTACAGGGCTCATCATCCCCTAGATACACTATTCCAAAATCTCCATGGATATAGTCACTGAAATATTCCCTGTTAGGAGTAGCATGAAAAGATGCACCGAGATCTAATACCCAAGATTCTATATTATTATGCAGAGAGAAAATTAAAGCATCCTGTGTAATACCTGCAATCTTGGCTTCTTCCTTTCCTTCGTGATGATTGTCCTCCTGAGGCTTTGACCAACAATCTCTGCTTATGTGCCCCATCTTTCCACAATTCTAGCATTGTGGCCTTCTACCATTTTTGGATTTAGATCTGCCTTTCCCCTTTGACTTAGATCTTGATCTACCTTTCTTTCTCTTCTCTTTCTGCCTTCCCCTGCTCTCAAAACTTAAAGCGTTCCCAGATGCCTCTTCTGTGCTTTTCCTGCGTATTTCCTCATTCAAGATAACACTAACAACATCCTCTACTTTCAAAATATTTGATGAAGATGTAGTATTACTTACTCCCATTACTAAGCCATGCTAGCTTTCAGGCAAAGAACATAATATCAAAAGAGCTTTTATTTCATCATCAAACACTATATTCACTAAACTTAATTGATTCACAATTCCATTGAAATCATTCAGATGAGTAGAAATAGATCCACCTTCATTCATATGCAAATTAAATAACTGCTTCATAAGATATACCTTATTGGAAGCTGAGGGTTTTTCATACAAATTTGCTAACATAGTCATCAACTCTACCGTAGACTTTGCCTGTGATAAATTGGATATCACAGTGGATGCTAGACTCAGTCTTATACACCCCAGAGCCTTTCTGTCAAGAACTTCCCATTCTTCATCCTCCATGTCTTTGGGTTTCTTTGCAACCCCACCTAACGGTAAGTAGAGATCTTTCTGATACAGATAATCCTCTATCTGCATTCTCTAGTGTTGGTAATTTTTGCCATTGAACTTTTCCATTCTCAATTTACTTTCATCTGCCATTGCTTCTCCCACTCAAATAGAAATCCCTATAGAAACTCCTGTAAGAACCTGTAATCAATACACACTACATAGATCTGAACCACCTGTTAGTGAACCTGAACTTTGATACCAATTATCAAGCTCTGAACCTGTAACCAAGGCTCTAATACCACTTGTTGGGGGATCAATCCAACAATAGATTACAATTATGACAGCAATAAATGCAGAATTAAACCAGATTGACAAGTAATTAGAATGATAATAGCAAGAATAAGAGATACAAGAAAACACCCTAAAAACTTGTATTAACAAACTCTTTACAAAAGGAATACAATTGAAGAAAGCTTCTTCTTCCACACCTCTCCTAGATGTATAGATCTCTCAATAGATCTCTATTCCTTAAGAGCTCTCTCTCTCAAGAACAATCAACTCTAACAAGCCTGGATTGATTCAATTCTGTACTATTCTTCTCACACAATGAATTACAATAATTCACCCAACTACAATAATCTACTACAAAACTACAATAAGCTAAGAAGATCTAATTCTACATATAGAATTAGGAGACTTGAGCATGTACAACCAACAAGCAGTTAAGCCACTTGAACAAGGGCTCTAAAAATAGTATTACTAACAATAGAGACACGAGCTTGAGACTTCAACTCAAACTTATCATGCAAACACTCGCTTCTGTCCATGAAAATAGCTTTCTGGACACATAGGTAACCGACGTCGGTTCTTGCTGCTTGTCTGTGACCACCGTCGGCCGACACTCTGTCGACGTCGGTGCCTCTGTAACTACCTGTGACCGACGTCGATCGCTCCTGACCGACGCTGGTGTCTGTGTAGACCCAAACCTGATAATGAATGCTCCTTGGTGAAGCTTTTAGCTCCACACCCTAACAGAATAACCATGGATAATTATAATATATATAGTAATTAGTGGTTAGTATCTTAACATCATATTATGAATTCTAATCTTATTGAATTATTTTGGAGGTTTCCCCCTCTAAGCATCTCAGTCATTATTATCAAGTATTTTACTCTTTTGTCAATCATCATTATGGATTTGATTATCTTGCTCTTAATCTTTTGATATATTATTAAATTATTGCAAACATCTAAGTAATTTCATTACATGTTCACTATAAAATATGTAAATGTGCATGATCATTATCAGTCCCATTTAGAACTGTGCCAATTGTAAATTGTCATAATTTGTATGTGCATGAACTAGTATCATACCTTGTGAATCTAAAGTCTATATAGGTTCATGAATTAGTATCAACCCCCCTAAATTTATATTGAGTGATATAGAATGTTATGCATCCATATGTTAAATCTAAGAAATGTAACTCAAATGTATGTATATGTGAAAACCTATGATTCTTGTTCTTGTAAACTATGTACATATTCCCATGCATATGCACTCAAATGTGTATGAATTTATACTCAAGTCTCTATAAAGTATGTGCATATGTATGGCATATTCCACCATAATATGTATTAATATTTTGATATCTATCATGTAACTAAACTCATTTGATATCTAACCAATTTTTAATCTTTGAAATTTGTACTCTAATTCCAAAATTTATTTTATGTCATAGAGCCTTATATCTCTATGAAAAACCCACTATGATGCCACCCTTTTGAGATGAGGGATGTGTCTTCTAAGCTACTCATCTCAAAAAAAATTAATTAAACCATGTCATGTATAAATATAGCATCATGTTTAATCATGTGAACATGTGTAGATCATGTTATCATAGTAATGTATATTCCAATAAAGGCATGTATGTAGCATATGTAATGTAGGTAATATAAGTGTCATGTCGAGATATATGTGTCAATGAAACACATAGTAGTAACTATCACTAAAAATATAAACAAATAAGACTATGTAGTAAAATTACATGATATGTATGATGGAACCACTAAATCTCATCAACTTTAACATGCTCAATTATTAGTGTCACACATAAGGCCAAGGTATACATATAAGGGACATGGAGATTTTACAATAAAAAATCCAAGGGTTAAAATTAAGGGACATAAATATGTCACATCAAACAAAGCTAAGGGCTGCATGCAAGGGACATAAACATGTCAAAGAAAATAATTCCAAGGGCTACGCCAATAGACAAACAATGACTAGCCTTTCATGCAAAGAGTAATAACACCAATGAAGCATATAATAAGTGAAAACTAGTCTACATTATCCATGTTTATCAATGACACATAATAGTAAGGTGGCATATCCATGTATCATTATATAATATATGAGTAACTAAAAAGAAATGTATAAGAAATATAGATAGTTTAACATGGTAGAAGGTTACATAAATATATAACATGTGATAGTGAAACTTGTGGAATAAGATGCCCTTGGTATTGGCATGGAAATTGGGAAGATGAAATTCCAACATCTATAGTCTATATGTAACTTAGATGTCTTACATCACACTCATATTATGTGAAATTCATGTGTGTGTGAAAGTAATGTGCTATCTACCAAACTAGTGATAAATAACATATGTAAATAGTGTAATATGGTAATCATGTCATGCTTAGGTCATGATTTTGATTTTATTGTATTTTAAATGTTTTTATATTTTTGATTTTTTTTTTTTAATTTGTAATACATCAATATAATCAAGTGAGACTAAATAAAAAATATTCAAAAATATAAGGATGTAAGGGATCTAAACAATATGCAACATGTGTAAAGACATAGTGTTCACTAAATGTGATAGCATGGCAATGTGAAAGAAGTATAAACAAGCAATATTCCCCCACTATATATGTGTCTCAGAACTATTCACCTCAATATCATATGTGGAGATAATAATTTACATTCTCCTAGTGGGAAATAATCAACGTGTTCTCATGTAAGATGTAGATATAAGTGTATGTGATCATGCGAGCATAATGTAAGTCATAAAGATAAAAATATATAAATAGTCATGATGTATTAGTGAGTAAGTAATATGTCATGAAGGATGTGTACTAGAATCATTGTAGGACTAGTGTCATGTATGTTTAGACCAAGATAACAATAAAAAGGCAAGGACAAAGTGAAAACAAAGCTAAGGTCTATAATAATGATCAATGTAATACCTATTATATAATTTCATGACAAATATAATAATAGAGAAGGTGATTAATCAAGTAGTCATGAATAAGTAATGTACAATAGGTTTTATAATTGTTCCTTTTATAATTTCATCTTTTCTAATAATTCTTGGTGTCACTCAATCTTTCACCCTAGAGAGGTTGTTTAAGCCTTCTCTAGATTGATTGAAACATTGGAGTACCTCTAGGCCTATGGGTTACCTATAGCAGAGGTAAACCTCTAAGTTTAAGTGCTAGCTCCCTATATTAATCCTTGATAGATTATCACCTACACAACTTGCTTGTTTGGATTAAAAGGGATAGAAGGAACATAAAAGTAACTAATGATAATTAGATGATACACCAAATATATCTCCACTGGAATACCATACACTTTCACTATGAAACATGACTCACAATACTCGTCTCAACATCCTAGATTACTCTAAAATAAGTGTTTCAAATATGGAGGTGATATGCAATGTACTTCTCAAGGTGAGTGAACATGAGGCTATATTATAGACATTAATGCTACTCTTTACACTTACAAATAGACAAACACACCTAAAAATACTTCATGTGACCTGTTATAGGGAGAGCTACTTATACCAAACATGAAAGAGTAAATAGAACACAAAGATAAGTAGCTATCACTTGCCATCCCACTATATGCCACTTCACACACTTAGACAAGAATCTATGAACTTAAAACTAGAATTGAAATCCTTATTTCAAAGGCAAATATAATATTCAAACTAGCAGGGCTTTATCATACCAGGTGTGGATTTTTTTACAAATGATAAAATGGTTTGCATAAATAGAGCACAGGAGAGGAGAGAGAAAAAGAGAAGTGAAAGGATCATAAGTCCAAGTTTAAAACTATTAAAACCAATTAAAAATCAATATAATGAAGTGTGACATAGCCCAAGAGGTTATCATAAATAAGTGTCCATCAGAATTTATCTTTATCTTGAAATTGGCATAGAGACCTAAATTAGCCTTCTTGATATTGCCCTCATGATGAAGCTGTTAGGTTGTGGAGCTAAAAGCTTCACCAAGATGTGAATAGGAGGAGTTGAAGAGGTTGCTGAGTTACAAAACAAGTTGTAGGGCAACTAATGTCAGTCTGATCAATCGACGTCGGTCATATTACAGTACAGAAGCAACTGACGTCGGTTATGAGTTGGCCGACATCGATCAAGGAGCCAACGTCGGCAACCTGTGTGTGCATGTGTTTGCATACGAGTCAAAAATTGGTCTATTTTTGGACAGTCAGTTTACATGTAAAGACTTATTTTAGTCTTGGAGCTACGTTTCTAATTATTGTAATTAAGAATGTCTAATTATTGTATGCATGAGATCTATATAATAGACTCATGGGCTGTATTGTAAAATTGTACTAGAGTGAGAGAGCAAAGATTAGCTCCTTCAAAAGAGAGAGAGCAAGAGTGCTAGATAGCCAAGAGGGCTTGTAGAAGAGAGCAGGGATTAGCTCCTCTGAGTTTCAAAGGGGTACCGAGTGTGTATGATCAAGGAGAGTTGCAGGTTGTGCAAGTTTTGGTAGAAGATCCACTGGGGTACTGGTTGAAGAATCATAAGGACTTGGTGAGGCAAGGACAAGGGTTACTCAGGGTGTAGAGATATATATGTGGTAAGTAAGGTCTAGTGATTTGTAGGTTGTTACAAGAGCAGGGAGATCTACTTGGAGTACAGTTGTGTACTAGGTGTACTGGAAGCGTTGTTACTAACTAGTGGAGGTGAACAACAACTCTGTGTTTGAGTTGATTGTTGTGACCGTAATTGAGAGAGTGAACTATTGAAGGAGAATACTGGTGAGCCCTAGAAGTGTGGGAAATCTAGAGGTGTGGGAAGAAGAAGTGTGGCATCTTCTTTATTATATTTTCTTCTGAATGAGTATTAATACAATTGGGTATTGTCTCTCATATTCTGTGTTGTTTCATATTTCTAGTTACTTATCATTTTGGTTAAATTCTATGTTTAGTTGCTTATACAAAGGTAATCATGTGTGCTCCTAGTGGAGCAGTAGGATCCTGACAGTTGGTATCAGAGCTTTGTGAGCCTAGGTCCTATCAAGTGGTATCAGAGCTAGTTTGTAGGTTCATCAAAGCATGGTTAGGTACATTAACAGGTGGTCAGAGCATGTTAAGTGTTTTGTTGATTACAGGTCACTCTCAGGGGTTTCTAATTGATTGGGAGTATAGCAATGGCAGAAGAAAGTAAGCTACAAATGGAGAAACTGAATAGCATGAATGGTCAATTACATATTGATGGAAAGAAAGAGAAGGTAAAGAAAGATTGTTGGTTGGTAGAAGATCAGCATGAAGGAAATAAAGAAGCAGATGTTGCAAGTGTTGTTTCACAGGATGCTCTGGATAAAGTAGAATCATAGTTTATAGATTATGTTGCCTCTTTCCATGCAGCCTAAAATAGAGCATCTTTTTATGAGTATGTCTAAGGAGACTTTAAATATATTTATTTAGGGGTTGGTGAGCCTTGTTAGATTATTAGCAAAGGGGAAGTGAAGCTGAAATTGCAGACGGGTAACATCCAGGTGTTGAAGAAGGTCATGCAGGTACCAGTCTTGGAGATGAGTCTAATTTCTTCAGGAAAGTTGGGTGATGAGAGATGCACAGTAACTCTCACAATGGATGCACTTGAATTAGATGGTGGTAATAAAGTAGGTATCCTTTATCTATCTACTTATATTATAGATTCACTTTTTGTTGCAGAGATGTGGCTTTGTAGGCTTGGTCACATATGTAAGAAAGGAATGCATGTTCTTAAGTGGAAGATAGATGTTTTTGACAAACTTAAGAATTGGAAAGCCTTGGTGTTCATGGAGGAGATGATGGACAGAGATCAATTGAGGGGACTAGATTATTTTGAGCAAGGCTGTGTTGATTTGGATAAGGTTTTGATCCAAGGTGAGTTCATGGGTAAAAAGTCATCACTCACAAGAGAACATAGTTATCGGCATCAGTCAGGAGAAACTAACGTCAAACAGATAGGTACCAACATTGATCATGTGTAGACTAGCAGATTTGGTGGTGTCAGGCAGGTGCAGACCGATGTCAGTCAGGAGAAACTGACATCGGCAGTCAGGGTCAGTCACAAGGAACTGACGTCGATCGGTTGCAGATTAGGAGATGGCTGAGATCGGTCACTAGAATGGATGTTGGGTGGATAGCAAGCTATCAAGGAGTCTCAAACACCCATGTGGAAGACTGAAAGGGTAAGTGAACCTCATATTCATTGTTCACCTTCTTTATACTACTTTTTGCTCACTGATGGTCAAGAACTAGGAAGACATGAAGAGGCAATACAGGTAGAATCCAGGAAACAGTGGGAGCATGGCATGAATTCTTTGGGAGAGAACCAAGTGGGAGTTTTGGTAGAGTTGCTAGCTGGGATAAAAGCACTGACAGATGAATGGATTCCTAGGTTGGAGAAGAGAGTGGATGGACACGTGAGACAGAAGGCCAGGGTATATGGTCTTGAGCAGGCTACAGGATAGTGGTACAGGTTTGACAGGTGAATGACAAAGCATGGCTTTGGTCAAGGTTAATGTAACCATTGTGTTTTCTTTACCAGGTTGGATAATGGTCACAACATTATCTATTACTGTATGTGGTGTGGTTTCTTGTTTTAGGGTCACACATGTAGGGAGTTTCTGAGCTAAAGGTAAAGTTAGTTCAGAGGTATGTCATGAAGAATTTGGGAGTAGCGAAATTCTTTGGCATAAGAGACATGGAAGATCACAGGTTGATTTTGTCTCCAGAGGGAGCTGATGTGAAGGAGGTGTTGGCGAGGGTTAATTTGCAAGATATAGAACTAGTAAGCACACTGAGGGCTAGATAGTTTAAGTTGAGCTTAGAACAGTGTTTGAAATCACAAGAGGTCTGGTGTAGACCTAAGTTTTCCCAAGTAGTGGGAGTTGTCAGAGAGTTTAGATCCAATTTGGGGAAGGTGGATTCTCATGTATCTGAGAGGGACTAGCAGCAGGTTAACATGTTATGCAGGGTCAGGGACTTCACTACATGGGTTTGTAAGTTCGGATGTGGCAGGTTACTTGGATGACAGGAGGTGCACCATAGGTTGTGTGGTGGTTGGTCTTTAGGATTGAGCTTGAAGAGGGATACAAGCAAGGAAAAAATTAGACGGTGTATAGGTATAGGTATAGGTGCAACTATTTATCAACAAGTGGGAGATTGTTAGGTTGTGGAGCTAAAATCTTCACCAAGATGTGAATAGGAGTTGTAGAGGTTGTTGAGTTGCAGAACAAGTTGCAGGGTAACTGACATCAGTCTGATCAACCAATGTCAGTCATATTACAGTGCAGAAGCAATCAACATCGGTTATGAGTTGGCTGACATCGGTCAAGAAGGAGCCGACGTCGACAACCTATGTGTGCATGCATTTGCATGAGAGTGGAGAACTGGTCTATTTTTGGATAGTCAGTTTGCATGTAAAGACTTATTTTAGTCTTGGAGATGCATTTCTAATTATTTTAATTAAGAATGTCTAATTATTGTATGCATGAGATATATATATAATAGACTCATGGGCTGTATTGTAAAATTATACTAGAGTGAGAGAGCAAAGATTAGCTCCTTCAGAAGAGAGAGAGCAAGAGTGCTAGATAGCCAAGAGGGCTTGTAGAAGAGAGCAGGGATTAGCTCTTCCTAGTTCCAAAGGGGTGTCGAGTGTGTATGATCAAGGAGAGTTGCAGGTTGTGAAAGTTTTGGTAAAAGATCCACTGGGGTACTGGTTGAAGAATCATAAGGACTTGGTGAGGCAAGGATAAGGGTTCTTCAGGGTGTAGAAATATCTACGTGGTAAATAAGGTCTGGTGATTTGCAGGTTGTTGCAAGAGCAAGGAGATCTACTTAGAGTACAGTTGTGTACTTGGTGTACTGGCAGCATTATTACTGACTGGTGGAGGTGAACAACAACTCTGTGTTTGAGTTGATTGTTGTGACTGTAATTGAGAGAGTGAACTGTTGAAGGATAATTACTGGTGAGCCCTAGAAGTGTGGGAGCTCTAGAGGTGTGGGAAGAAGTGTGGCATCTTCTTTATTGTATTTTCTTCTGAATGAGTATTAATACAATTAGGTATTGTCTCTCATATTCTATGTTGTTTCATATTTCTAGTTACTTATCATTCTGGTTAAATTTTGTGTTTACTTGCTTATACAAAGGTAATCATGTGTGCTCTTAGTGGAGCAGTAGGATCCTGATAGTTGGTATCAAAGCTTTGTGAGCCTAGGTCCTATCAGAAGCATCACTTGACTACTTGAAACTGAACTAGGAAATATTTGACACATACTCTCTATCATGGGAGGTTGGAAACAATATGTGACAATCATTAGATACCCTTCTAATTGCAAGCCTTCCTTTTGACACTTGTGTTCACTATCTACAGTCACTCATTGGTGTTTTAAGCCTAAAATTGCACACTTATCACCTAAGTGACTTGCAGTTGCTCAAGGAAATCTATGGAAGAGATTTTAGGACATTTTTTCAAATTCCTTTTATCTTTTACTCTGTTAGTTAGACCTCAAAGATATCTAAATATCAAACTTCACATCTTTTCATTAGGCAGTCATTTTATTTTATTACTATTTGTCCAAGAAAACCTACAATGAAAATATTAGTATAATATTTTCTATACTTCACTTGGGTGAGAGATGAGTATGGGGAGTTATAACAAGTCCCAATAGACCTTCCTCAATGACTTTCATCTACTCATTCCCTTATGCACCTATAAAACACATCAAAACCTACAAGAAACTCAAATTCTAGCCTATGTATACAACTGAGAGCATGGATAAAATGGATGTCATGGAGCCTGGGTGAGTGTTAAATAGGTTTAAGTGACTTTCATGGCCATTTGACCCCTATTGGATGCATCTCCATTCATATTTTCCCCATCGGGTCTAAATAAGGGTTTTTGGTGGTCTAAATATATAGGTTAGACATTAAAACTCCAAAAAAATTCCACTAAGGATGATTTAAGGACACCCTTCAGCTATTCCCAACTCCTTGAGGTACCATGCATCATGTCCATATAGATGTAAGCAAAAAAAATTGACCTTCAAGATCCTTTTATGTATTCTGAGTAGGTCTAAGATGGTTTTAGGTCAAATTAACCACTCTTGTGTTGTTTCCTACAAACCAATTATTCCTACCAGCCTTTTACTCTCTCCTAAGGGTTTTTAAATGGTTTGGAAAGTTCATGTATTCATTTGTATCAAGTTTGAGGCCATGAGGGTTTAGACCTAATAGGCCTAGACTGTACTTTTATGCATATGACCACCATTGAGTGGTTATAAAAATTTTATGTTTTCCTCTATATATTTCCACATATAATTAAAATGTATACATCATTCACCAATCCTTTATGACTCTTCCATTCATCTATCTATCATTCACATACCAAACCTATAGCTATCTTACTCTTAAAAAGCCCTTAGTCTGAGATAAAATAGTGGGAATCTCCCCTATTTTTCTTGCCAAAATGAGATTATGGAGAGATTTATCAGTCATTTATTCCATATATATAAATTTATAATGTTATATCACATCTAAAAATCTCTCAACACTCCAAAACCTAAAACTAGCTTCTCAAGCCTAATGACTGTGTAGGGTTTTGGGTTTACTATAGGTTAAGGATAGAAACCTAGTCTTTGCTCTACCTCTTTGCATATTATAATAACATAAAAATCTGATGTATCACTATGATATTACATCAAACATGTATATCCATCCTATATCTTTGTATGTTATCCAATACCTTTCTTTAGCACGAACTAACCTATGACTGTAGTAGACTGTAGATACTCATCTCAAGAAAATGAAATTCTTGTAGGTGTCTATTTATGCTTGAGTATTGTGATTCATGACCTAAGTTCCTCTTAAGGTCACTAATATAGTTCCATATTTTTTTTAACTCACTCCTACCTTAGGGTTATGCTAACATTCAAACTATTCTCCACTAGTTAGAACTAGTCTGCTATATGTATTGACTATGTCACCTGTAGATGTGCATTAGATATAAGTTTAAAATCTCATATAGATGTTCATATATGTGTGGATACTATGTTTTATTATGCCATTTCACACTTGAACATATTCATCTCATGACTATGAACCATTTTCTCATCTCTTACCATCAGTACACTATAGGTCATTGTAAGTTGTGTTACTTTTAGTCATCTAACACAATATTTATTAAGTGTTTCAGGTCAAAACATGTCTAAGTTATAAACCACTCAAATATCATTGTCTCTTGATCAAGCAACCACCTTCTTATGTTAAGACATTTCCCCTAGTTTTGGGCTACAATATGGAAACTATTAGGCCTATCTAGACTTCAAGGCACTTCACCATAGGATGGCATAGTGTATGAGCAAAATCTCATTTAGAGAAGTTAAGGTAAAACCTCTCAATTGCAACTTTATTAGGACATGGTCTTAGATTTGACTGCATATAATGGCCTCACCATTATTTTAATTATCCTCTCTATGTTCTTAGACCTAATTGAAGGTCTCAATTGAGTTCAAACAATACCCATTCAACTCTACTTTACCTCTTTTGGGTAGACCTTGTACCACTATTTGAAGTTGCCCATTAGTTCTATTAGATATAGGATTGTGTGCTCAGTTAGAACCATGTCATCATCTTAATAACCTCTCACTAGGACCATGGACTTTGTTTGAGGTTTTAGTTATGCTCAATACTTTCAAGCACCATTGTGTTTCCTTTCATATATTCATCCCTCTTTCAGGGTTGAACATGAAATTTGTAGATGCCTGTAATGAAACTACTTGACTATATCAAGTATCCTAGGATTTAAATTTCGTAAAGGACATTATTGAGACCAAAAAATTCATGAATAATTATGATCAAACATGTTCTCATATGTTAAAATAAAACATTTTATCCTTATTATGAATCCATTTTTAGGAAAATAAACTCTATAATAGGTGAAACACTATCTACAACTTTAATGGTATCTTCTACTAGTAAAATGAGATAGTCATGCATATCATTCCACACCACACATTTAAACTAAATTTAAAACCTTTTGAGAAGGATGATCATACTCCTCAAGATCATGTACACCATCAAGTTTACATAGATCAATGCAAACAAAGGAGAAAACTGAAGCCATTGGGGATGTGTTGGAAGTTTAGAGTCACTAACACTCTTAGTGATGGATCATGAAGCTCAAACAACCAAACTTGCAAATATGACCCTGAATTTAGAGTACATAGAGACTAGCTTCACCCACCAAGTGTACTCACTTGAACTCTACTCCTCATATCCATACCAAGTGGAAATCAGTTGACCCTTTTGACTTATCCAAGAGAGTGATGAAATAGGAGAATTGGTTTTTCTCAATTTTAGGTCTTTGAAAGCTACTTGAGTATGGAAGTGAACTATGTGGATATCAATAGACCTCCCTAAATCCTTTTTGTGTGCCATAACTATTGTAAAACTCATACAATGGCCTAAAATTGCCTAAAATTCCCTGATCTTCCTGGATAGATGTTAAACCTATAATTTTTCAGTTTCACGAAAGTTTCCCTAACTATTCCTAACATGTAGCACATAACATTTCATCTTGACACCTTTTTTCTAAGTGAGAAATTGTACAAGTTCATTAAATGACTCAAAAGGTGGACTTAGGTGACATAAAACCAACTTAGACAAAGATGACAAAGATAAAGCATAATATTTGACCTCATTAATGACCATGGTGGACATTTTCCAACCTAGGAGAGCCTATGATAAATTCAAATATGCAAAGGGTTGACCTAATTTGACTTGGGGTAAAATTAGTCAATAATTCCTTTTCTAACCTTGTCTTTTTTAACTATTCATTTATTTTATTTTTACTTATTCCTTAGAATAAGGTATCATTGTTGGAGTAGATTACCTAACTACATATGGTGTGTTGGAATATGATGGTGGTTTATTGGATCTCTCTAATGTAGGATCATGACTTTCAATAATACTTTGTATTTTTCTCTTCAAGTCCCAAAAATTATCTATATGATTTCCACAAATTCTATGATAGACACAAAAATATTTTGATTTCCTTAGAGGATGCATAAGAGGCAATGTAATCAAATTATTTTGAAGCATTTCCTGTAAAATCTCACTTGAACTCTTATTATACTTATGTAAACTTTTTGAACTATTAATTATATATGTATCCTTTTGTTGAATCTCTTCCTAAAATGAAATCTTTTGAGCTACAAATCCCCTAGATGGAGATGTAGATATATGATTGACACTAGCATGCTAAAGATTTGATATATGTGTAATCTTACCTTTAATTAATGTAACTTTTAGACTTAGATCTTCATTTTACTTTTGAAACTTCTCTATGGACATTATCATGGTAAAAATTTTCTCTATAATGGTTTTACAAGCACAAAACTGAGGCTCTTTTGATTGAATAAGCATACAAAGGCATCAAGAGGGTGTGTGGGAGGTGGAGGGAGATAAGGAGGAACATTATGATGACCTCCAATTTTCACTATAATATGGGTCACCCTACCTCTTGGGATAGTGACAACATGAACCTCTATATTAGAGGGATCGTAGTTATCAAAATATTGAGGTAGGACTAAATAAGGCACATATAAATGGTAGACACCTAAAATTAGTCACATGTAATTGATATTTGACACATCCTAAACCACTTGACTTGTGCCCAAAGACATGACTCTTATGCATCATTATTTTAAACCATTTATCTATACATGGTCTTAACCCTCTATTCACCATAATTACTACATAGAAAATTTGATGTTAATACTCAAACCTATTTTTATCATCCTCAAACTATGGCCAAACTTAGGAAAATCATCCTTTATTATCTAGTATATGTCCACACTGGGTAGATAGGTCTAGTACCACAAACCTCTCCACCTAAAGTGGCCTTGTCCCCATACCAAATAATAACTAGTTTCCAAATTTTAAATATTCTTTTGGGTCTTCATGCACGTTTCATAAGGTTAGCTAAAGGAAATTATTAAAAGTTTTATTATAAATACAAATCAAAGGTCTTACTATAAATACAAATCAAAGGTTATTCATTATTCTTGGATTGTCATTATCTATTGAACACTTATACATTATTACACATTGGTAAAATCTACTATATTTTTTCAAATTCAATATCGTTCACAATGATTAGTCATAAGCCAAGTATAAATCATCTCATGGAAGTTAATAGTTATCACATTCAAGTATCAAAACCATGGCTATTTATGCATACATATAGTTAAAGAGCACAATTGCACAAGCACTCTAGGTGGGAGAACTACATATGGCTTTATTTTCTCCTTAGAGTATCTAGATACAATAGGCAATGATTGATCATCAAAAGGGTGTTTGGATTAAACTCAACCCATTACACTCCCCTTATATTTTTACAATTTTTTAACCCTCACAAAGATCCCTAGGGTTTTCAAAGTGAAGAGAAGGAAAATAGTGACTTCTATGCAACACAAATAGAATCAAAACATCTCAGTCTACTTAGTAGTCTCATGCACAAAAGGTGTAATAGTCATAGATTACATATAGTTAATGCATAAAATTCAACATTCAAATACCATTGCCATCTTACACTGATATTTAGGGAACATCGACCTATCTAGAAGCATCTTCAGATTTTGTTCTTGATTTTGAACAGTCATGGTCTTGTCTTAATTTGTTTTTCACTATCAAAAATCAATAATAGTTGATATGGAAAAGTTTGTAATCAAATGATATAAATGATGTACTCTGATATTCAAGGAGTGTAAACCTATCTAGGAATATTATCAAAAAAAAATATGATCTTGAATAGTCACAGTAATATCTTATGTTGATTTCATTATCATATATCATAAATAGTCAACCAATAATCGAGATCCAAGTTGAGTTAGTTTTCTCTAGTGTTTTTAAAAAATATCATGTTTTCATACTTATAAAGTGGTAATTAAATTTGTTAATAACTAAATATATTTAGCATTATGACCTTTCAAATTTTTATACCAATTAAACAACATTAAATTGTTAAAACAAAAATATTATAAAAATAGGATTTGAAGATTATGAAGAAGGAGAAAGGTGTTGTGCAAACTCATCTTAGTGACAAAATATCTAACTTAAGAATAAATTTGATGGACTAAGGGAGAAGTTTGATATCTTCAAGGGTAGAGTGGATAGTTTGGAAGTTGAGTTGGGAACTATTAGAACCAATACTGACAAATTCAAGATGTTGATCATGGTTGTAGTGGAGAACTATGTGAAATATTTGGATCACTTTCAAGATTCATTAATAAAGATAAAAGTGAAGTTGTTGGGCCCAGGTCAAGATGGAACAAGCAAGCACACTAGAAGCAACAAATCGATCACTGATTGGAAGAGTCAATAACTAGATGTTCTAATTGACCATCTCAAGATTATGAAGGAAGAGTGGAAGACATCCTTAGATATGGAAAACTTAACTCTCCTTAATATATGATCTTGTTAGTTTCATGAAGGTTTTTATGTTATTTAGTTGTATTTTTTTCTTTTTGTTGACTCTTATTTTACTTTCTGATTGGTTGTGGTTTGGATTGTTTTTTTTAATCCTTGGAGTTTTGTTCTTTATTTAACATTAATGGTTGTACTCTTTTTATATGTTTCACTATGTGCTAGGGTTGGGGCCCTATCAAAATCCCCTTTTTTACCCTCTAGCAAAAAAATTGGTTAAAAAATATTGGTGAACACATATATTTTATTCAAACATTATTTCTTTGATTTTTTTAGGGTTTTAACTAAATTTTTGATTCTCATATACTGAAGAGAAATCAAATCATCCTTTAATAGATTTTACTGAGTGTTGATCTAGGCTTTCTCTTTAACCCAGGGATTTTGTATTGAATTCTTGATTTTAATTCACATAAATCATTGCTTTTTTTGGCTTTCAATTTATTTTTCTTTCTTTTTTTTTAATTATAGAAAATGTGTTCTAGCAGTTTTAAAACTCATAAGATTTGTCATTTTGGGCATAATAGTCTTTAGTTTTACCTAAGTCATAGTGTGAGGGGTATTTCTCCAATACTCAAGCCATTAAACAACACTATATACAAAATTTATTTTCATATACCTCACAATATATCAAAAATGCCTAGGCTTTTGATTTTTTAGCCATAGGAAGCATTTAGTCATTTGGATTTATAGTGCATAAATGAATAGTTATCCCTAGGAAGTAACTCACAATGTATCCTAGAGATGAGATAGTATGGATATGGGATGGTGGAATCCCCCATAGTTAGTGCCCTTTGGACCTTATTCATTATTTTATGGCTATGATTGGTATATCTAAGAACTTATAAATCAACACACCCTATCTAGTTTCACCCATTCTATTTTACCTTTTACACATTTTCAAGCCACTCAAGAAGGTTAACTTATCTATTCCTATAAATAATAATGTTAGATTAAGTAGAATCTCTATAGATCATATTCAATTCCCTTTTATCTCTTCTAAAATGGATAATATAGAATAAAAAATATCAATATGATAATTAAACTATTTTAAGTTATGTACAAATTAAATATGATGTTAACGATGAACATGATAATCAAGATAATCAAAATATGTAAGATAATCTTGAGATATTTGATAAAATTGATCCTAATGAACTTAATGGTATAGATCTTGATCAAGTCAAATAATTTTCTAACTTTGTCATTATTCCAAACAAGTAGATAGGGTTGTCCAATTACTCCTAGCATAAAATAGTTCACATCAATCTAATATTACATCATCTCAAGCATAAAAACAACAAATGCCTTTCAAATTTGTTCATAGTCCCATTTTAGATGTTTCAATTTCTAATATTTCTTTTATTCTTGTATTGACACCTCCAATCACATATGTGACATCATCCTTAGGTATGGAGGCATCAAAAGGTTTCCAATAAATTAATATGCCTATTTATACATAGATATTATACACACCTCATTTGATTACTATGCATGGTCCATCACCAACCTCACCTATTAATACTCTCTTGAGAAAAATATTATATCCTTACATGCTAAGGTTTTGTAATTAAATCAAGGTGTCTCTAGAGCTAGTCATTCAATTTATTCCCATAATTTACTTCACAATGCTTTAGCACCTAAGATAGATTCTTACCTATTACCAAAAAGTTGAGTTACCACTCTATAAAGGTAAATGTGATCCTGACAACATCTTCGATCATTTTATGCAACATGATTGGATTATGCATAGAATGACAAATTATTAACCAATATCTTTCCAAGAAGCCTCAAAGACTACGTTTTATAATGGTTCTATGATCTTCCTCTCCAATCAATTAAAGGATTCAACCCTTTGAAAAATCAGTTTCTAGCACACTTCCCTATCAACATTGGTGAAAAACAATCTTATGCATAAACTACTAAACTCAATCAAGGGTCGAATGAGCTAATCAGTGAATATGTTCTTTGATACAAAATTATGATAACTAAAATGACCAATTCTCTATTAGATATTGATCTAAAATATATCTTCACATAAATTTTGTTATAACCACTTCATGAGTCTATCATGATTAACAAATTTAAATTTCTTGATGAGTTACGCCATACAATAAAATAATGCAAAGTCAATTTCATAGCTTTGCTTTGATTAAGCTCAAATATGCATGAAATGTTCTATCTACTTCAAATACTAATTTTCAAATCAAACCAAGCTATAAGGTTAAATCTAATGAAATCAAAAATGATGTAAAAGTAACATTAAATGCAAAATCACAACCAACAAATAAGTTTCAATTGACATCTCCACCAAGGAGGTAATTTTAAAAGTTACCATAACCTCATCATGTCTTATTACATAAATTGCTTGATTGAAATATTATATCTCTTTATAGAAACTAAATATGAATTATATAACACCTTAGTCTTATACACTTTGAAAATGCCTTCATGGATGTGTCCTTAATCTCTAAGACCTCCCATTGTTGATCATGTCCACTACCTCTTTATGACAAGTTTATCATCTCTTAGTCTCACCATATGTTATTCTAATGACCAGGCCTTCTATACTATGAAAAATGTTCTAAACATGATCATTATTATTTTCTCTTAGTTTTAGACATGTACCTATTTTCTAGCTTCTTGTGCACTTACATCCCATCTAAATGCCTACATTAACACAACTATCCCTATTCCAACTAAGTGTCTAGTGCCTAAAATTCATCTAATTTAAAATATTAATGTATCCTTATAGTCACCCTGAGTGATTTAGTATGAGATATTTTCAAAATGGATTGGTATATATATATATATATAAGATCAACCCTCATTCATTATTCACCTATAAAAAATCATACCTCTCACATACAAAGCAACAAAGGAACTATAAATTGAGTATGCAATTGAGTAAATCTACCCTATTCATTTTTATTTCCATATGAGTCATAGGACAATCTTTATATAGGTTTGCAGTACTAAATGAATAATCCATGAGCCCTTTTTGGCAACTTACAAGTTAGGTCACTATATCTACTTATTTATCACATATTACATGCTTATGCACACACAATCCAACATGTACGGAAAAGCTACATAAGTCTAAGTCCTTTAAAGTATTGGCTATGTAAGTAGTTCCCATTGACAAAGGGGTCCTTGGGGTAGCTCGATATCATGTGCCCACTAACCCATTTTTCCCATAGTCACTCCAAGAGTTAGGAAGATAGGGTTTGATCATTTTATGAAGAGATACATCTTGTGTACATGATATATATACATCAAAATAAAGGTGGCATAAAACCCATAAGGCTCTAATTAGTCACACCAAGATATAGTTAGTATTCCATATGAGACACCTACATCTAGATCAAACTTTTGTGTTAACACAACTATCTAGATCTGGCATAAATATCTAAGGCCATAAAATGAAAAATTATATAATCTAAGACTCTTACATGTTCCTGATTTAGTCCACTCCTAGCCTGTTTTAGCGTAGATCTACATGCACATAGTAAACTAGCTAAGTCCTCTTATTT
The DNA here is from genome assembly GCA_037957365.1 of Torreya grandis. Lineage (NCBI taxonomy): Eukaryota > Viridiplantae > Streptophyta > Pinopsida > Cupressales > Taxaceae > Torreya > Torreya grandis. The sequence goes on from JARHVA010001780.1 coordinate 1,103,692, forward strand.
CTAATTCCTTGTAATATCAATCAATGGTTTTAATTTCTATTTTTTGAATATCTAAATATTTAAATTTAGAATGTTTTTATTTGAGTTTATAAATTAATTGTCCAATTATAAATTTATTGATCACCCTTGTGCTTATTCATTTCTATATTCTTAACTCTAGAGACCCTTGTATTGATCAACTTAGGGTTAAACACTCTCCCTCCACCATTAGATGTTGATATGACTAAGCCTCAACACATATTATTCAAAAATAACACATATTGTAGCTATCATATATGTATTGGACATTTTTAAAATATGTGTTATAAGATAAGGCACAAGATATAATATCTTATCAATGACAATAATATTGAGCTAAGCACACCCACCTAGGAGGCTATGCCATAGCAAAATGATAATGCAAAGGTTAAAATAATTAGTAATCCATTTTGAAATCATGGCATGGTAGAAAATATAAATAATTCAAAGGTACACCATATGTACAATGCACATCCTCCTCATTTAACATATGGCCATATAATATATGGCATCATTGGTACATTTATAGGCACACTACTACCATATTTTATGATCACATTTGATGACATTTAGATAGTTGATGGTGATTCAGATAGACATGCACTTTTTATTAGAGATTATATATAAATACAATCCATACATAGTGTCATGATTTATAATGGGTCAGTCAAAAATTCATTTGAATTAAAACTTCTTTACACACTTGGGCATACAGATAAATATTTACAAGTTACATCAAAAATAGTCAAAGTATTCAATAGACATACATAAAACACTCTTGGGAATATAGTGCTTCCTCTTCAGGTTAGTTTATCAACAATAGATTCTCCATTTCTAGTCTTACCAAGCATAAGGTTATTTAATATGTTATTAAGACACCCTTGGATATAGAATCTCCATGTAGTGATATCCATAGTACAACAATTTCTCAAATATATATATTGTAATTAAGTGGTCAAAGTTTTAGGCATTAGACATGAGTACCCTCTACACTCAATGGTATCTCCTCCTCCTTCCTCACCACCATAATAATTGGTTGTTGCACCTATTTAAGATCACAAAATAGAGACAATTATCACACCTATTCAATCTCATAGTATAGAGATAGTTATTACACTTAGTCAGGAGTATAGTACAAAGAAAATTATTGCGCCTATTCATATGCATAGTACAAAAATAATTGTTACACCTATACATAATCATTATATATAGTAAATTAAAATGAGAGTGGTACACACTCCTAGATGTATGTGGCATTTACTCAGCTATATGGGATTTATATGTGGCCTATTGACATGGCAAGAACATTGGGCCACATACATTATTACAAGTCTGAGCCTAGGAGTATATTGTTATTAAGCTTCCAGTGGGGCAAAGATGATAGTGAGTTAGAGTATTCACTTGATTATGGGTGGTACCTGATGGAAGGTATTCAATGGGAATATATAGGGTACCTTCTCTTATACCATTGAGTGATAGATGAGATAGTGGATGAAGATTTCATCTGGCTCCCCTATATGTAGATTTAGTTTAGATGGCTAGATGATAGCTTATGGATGTGATAAATGATTACACCATGTTATATAATAGGGAATCATGACTTCACTATAAATTGGTATTATCTAGATCAATTACATATATAATTTGGGCTTCAATAGGATATTCATTATGGGCCTCACTATTTTACACATGTGACACACAATATCGGTCAATGGAGTCAACCATTCTAAGGACAAAGGTAGTTAGGAATTTTATAATAGTGTAGCTAGTGGAATGGACCTATGTTAGAGGGGAATTAGATGGAGGCATCACATGGAAATATATATCCTAGTGGGCATAGTTATAAATGGTTATATTACTGAGACCTAGGCCACCAAGGGTACATGTATTGAGGCAACATGTGGCCCAATAGCCAAAACAATAGTACAGATGAGGAAAATTAGTTTAGAGGTAGCTATAGGTGGATTTATAGATATAGGTGCCTCTTCATTAGTCTATATAGGTACACATACAATAGGTTGTCCCTATGATTATTTATTCTAGTTTCAAGATTAGTAGTAATAGCAACAACAGTGAGGGTTAGTCACTTGAGAATGATGTGGATATGGGATAGGGTATCAGTCTTGACATAGAGAAAAGATAGACTAATCAAGATCCTAAGGTGAAATTTACTATATCAGGAGGGTCTATATAAGATATTTATTGATATAGAGTGTGGATCAGGCATGTCCTTCAAGGTCGAGTCAATCAGAGGTAGACCAGGCCATCAAAGATGGATTGTAGTGGGATATTGACACCATACTATAAGAGATTATAAGATTAGAGGCTCGAATGTCCCTATTATATAAATGAATAATAGATGCACATGGTGATATTTCCTCATTATAGATAGAGTTTGATAACCTGAGGGAAGATTTGATACTAATTATGATCATTCATGGTCAACTAACTATGAGGGATACAGAGCTAGTGATGGTGATAGGTGAGCAGGACAAGGACCAAGAATATGTATAGAGGATTTTTAAGGAGTAATACAAAGCTAATAATATTATCATTCAACAAGTATTAGATAGGTATTTACCACATATTATACAAGCTAAGGATGAGACCAATTATTATAGATGATTATATGAGAGCATAGTGTTGTAGTTTTAGAGAACACCCTCCTTCCAAGAGTACAGTCAAAGTTAAACAAAATAACCAAGGTCACATATTACCTTGGAATCTCAAATATTAGTGGAATATCCTCCACCACATTAGACATGGATGGGTACACCACCATATCCACCACTAGAGTCAGAGCTAATTTTTATTATGACAACTCTATTTTTTTAACTATGAAATGTATATATATTCTCGATGTATAGACATTATTTGGAGATGTATATAGAAATTAAATTTTATCTTGTGATGTATATGGACTCTAATATTATTTTGATATATATATGATTTGGTATCTGATTCATTAATGTTGATTTAAAAGGTAGATTAGATGGTGGCTATGGATATTGATGTATTTTTCTACCATGATTTTGTTATTTTAATTTTCATGATGATGTTACACTTGATTTAGATATCAAATATGATGAATGTATTTCATTTGATATTGATTATTATGTGGTTTAATTTGATGTATGATATTTATCATGATGCAAAATGTATATGACTCTCTTTATATGCCCATTTGTAGAATATCATGATTAACATATATGTAGCCACATTTTTCAATTATTTTGTTTTAATTATGGAAAATATGATGATGTTTTGATTATCCATATTGAATGTCTTACAAGGGGAGTTTTTTTCTTCTTGTGACATTGTATATAATCCTCAATCACTTAAATTTTTATTTTTCACATGACAATATGCATCATAATTATAAAGCCATGATATTATTGTTGTCAATTTACGTAAATACTAGTTCAAATAAAAATGTTCATAGATTGAGATAAAGATATGAAAATTCATGACCTAAGTGTGAAATGTAATTCAATAAACCAAGATAAATTTAAATACAAATTTACACAACTCTAGCTCAAGATATGAAAAATTAGGACCTAAGTGTTAAAGCATAATGCACTAAAAAAAGATAACTAATTGATAACACACTCAAGCAAGTCAGAGGAGTTATTGGGACTTTAGACTTGTATATAGTCTTAGTCCTTTATATTTAATTTCCCCCTTTTTTGGTCTCTTTGAAAAGCTTCTATATTCACCTAATATCCTTTAAATATTTATTTATAAAACCAAAGGTATAAATAAGATAGCTCTGGGGATTATCCATTTTTTACTTTATTTGATTTTGGAAAGACTTATTCTCCCCTGTTCTAGAGTTTATGTGATCACAATGGAGATAATGAATAGGATTAAACCTAAATTACCTAAATAATTTAAGAGTAATGAGTTAATTTTGGAGGCATTACAATTTGGGCATTTTTTGAGGTTAATGGAAAAAATTGAAGGGCATGACAAACACATTTTGACTCCCTTTGTTAATGCCTAAGAAGACAAAACCCTTAACATCAATGGGGTCACACTAGAAATAGTGGAGGAGCTGATTACTCATGTTATAGGATTGGAAATAGAGGAAACCAAAATATTCAAATTTGGTAGGGATTATAAAAGAGATAAGGAAATTTTTCTGGAGAAAGGAGAAACCTTAGAGTCTCTACACAATGGTTTTGACCATGAATCTCTGTCAAGGCCATATGGAGAAGTCATTTTCCATCTAATGCAATATATCACTCTTGAAGGTAGGTATAGTATTTTTAGGTGGTCCCTATTCATTTTTCTCAATTATTTTAGGCATGTTGTCCCTTTGATCCTCCCCTTCTACATTATTTTCTCTTTAGAAGCCTCCATTTTGAAATATAAAAATAGAATTTACCCTGTTCTCAGACATGAAGGGGTTATTTTATTAATTCATAACTAGTTCAAGATAGTTAATTATATCAATACTAAAATTTCTCATACTTAGAATAAAATTATTTACGATAAACCTATGGGCATTAGGAATATTAAGAAGGTTTGGATCAAGTACCCTGGCAGTGTTTGCAAGAGTCTTAAGGTTAAAGCTTCCAAGAGCCTAGTTGTTAAAGTTCTTAAAGGTTCATAGGTCAGATCCACTAAGATACAAGATTATATCAAAAATCATCTAAGGAATGTGGCCAAGGTTACTATTGTACCCATCAATCCTCTAGATAAGAATAATAAAATAAGTCAGACTACAGGTGACTCTATCTTAGTTGAAGAAGATAGGTCTGGGTCAGAGGATGTTAATAAATAAAAAGACCTAGGTGGAACTTGTATACACATAATATTTTCAAATTATACCACTTACTAACACTTTTTATCTTGTAATAATCCATCAAGTGTCAATATCTCTAAGTGCATGCCTTAAGGGGTGCATCAAAAAAGTGGTGGGTAGACCATTGGTGTTTTGCAAGATTGTTGTCCCTTATTTCCACTTGTTATCTACACACTTATCTCCTAAAAATCATTTCCTAAGCTTTGCCTCCTATTTTTCACCCTCCTCTAGTCTTTTACCACCTTTATTAGCCCTTTCCTAACCTAAACCCCTTTTTGGTGGTTTACATAACTATGTTGACCACATCAACCTTGTATTGTTAATAACTAAAGCTTACTAAGAACTAGGTCAGCCATGGCCGACATAGTTCATAACCTAGTTATTTTTTGCTAATTTCAATATTAGGCTGACTGGGTTGACCTTGCTAGCCTAAATTTTTGGAAAGGTTTAGGGTTGGATTCACCTATATAAACACATTCAATTCCATCATTTATCAATAACATAAGAATTAAGATATATTATGCATCTTCTTATCCACCATTCTACTTGAGGGGCAAGCTTAGGGTTTCATACTCTCTTTTAAGATACGAATCTTGTCTTATGGAAAAGTCTTTTAGATACATTTATAGGTTGTGTAGCCTAGATCTGATTTATCCTTTCCATCCTTACATATCATAACAACCTTTTACGAAGCACCTTGTCCAAGGGAGAGATTGAGGCTTAGTGGGTTTGTCTTCGAAGGTAAGTATTCCTAACATTGTTCTTCCTTTGTAAGAGTAGATAGATATGCATTTGCACTTATCTTCCATACATTAGGATTATGTATGCATTGATGTGAGTATATGTCTTATATGCATGTTTACTTTTCATGTTTATTACCCCACTTTATGCCATGAGTTTTGGTGAACACTAGATTAGATTTTGCTTTACTTATTATTTTAGTGAATATGAAAATATTTAGGATTATTGCATAGTTTTGATTAACTAGAGGCGTTGGTACCCTCCCTAGTGATATTATTGTGGTAAGAGATCCCTTGGCTAGGTTTAGTGGATCCATATTGGCCATGACCCTGATTACCTAATGTATCCCCAATTGGAAATGTAAGTAGTATCTATTTTCTGAGCTAGGATTGATTTGTAGATCTATTGTATTTCCCATTGTATACATTCTAGTGAACCCAACATGAATCTAACCCTTATAGGTTTTCTTACACACTTTCATCATTTTATTATTTTTTTATGTTTGCAATATTATGTCAACCAAGCCATTATAGTTCTAACTTTTGTACATAGGTTTAAAACAAAATCATATTAGAATAACTCTATTCTTTCTATGTAGGTCTTCATTAGATACAGATTATTGGATCAGATAGGTCAACACATTACTCTTCTTCAATCCCAAATAAAAAACTATGTCAAATAGGTTAGTGTAGTCGTTTACTGAGCATCTAAATCAACAAACTAAGTCATATAAGTTGACTTAGTTTTTTAATCAGCATATAAATCAATAAACTAAGTCAAACAGGTTGACTGTCTTTCAATCAGCATCAAAATCAAAAAACTAAGTTGGGAAAGTAGACTTAGTCTTTCAATCAGCATCTAGATGAACAAACTAAGTCAGACATGTTGACTTAGTCTTTTAGTTAGCATCTAAATCAACAAACTAAGTCAGATTGGTCAACTTAGTCTTTTATTTAGCATCTAAATCAACAAACTAAGTCAGGTAAGTTGACTTAGTCTTTCAATTAACATCTAGATCAACAAACCAAGTTGAACAAGTCAACTTAGTCTTTTAGTCATCATCTAGATCAACAAACTAAGTCAAATAGGTTAACTTAGTCATCTTATCTTGCTTTAGCACACAAGGTTTTATAGAACTACATCAAACCAATCGACTCAATTTTTAAAACTTTAAAATCAACATTCGAGGCACTTCAACAAAAAATTTGCAATCCTCATCTTCCTCTAACCCACCAAAGTCCCTCTCTTTCTCTCTCTATCAACTCAGTACTTTATTACAATTTTGTTTTATCCAAGTTTGTTGTCTTTAAAACTATAATCCTATAGTAAACTAAGTTGACCTGGTCGACTTAGTTGTGTAGCCTATATTCTATCTAAAAGACTAAGTCAACCTAGTTGACTTTATTCTTAAATATTATTGCTTCCATAGAATAGTAATGACCTAGTTGACTCTATTATGTACTATTTACATACAGTGTCATCTAAATTGAATTTGCACCATTCCTAGTTTGGGAATTAACAACCATTTTCTAGTAATTAATTCACACTTTCATTTTTAACTATTTGCATGCCTAGAGTAGCTCATAGAGTGTAACTAGGAGTTTTTTAAAAGTATCATTTAGTTACACTATTTTTCTCTTTTTGTACACACTACCAAATCACACAATATTCAAAATGAATTTAACATTTGTCTTCATAAGGCATACCTACTTGGAGTTCATCACCAAGAGGGAAGTCAACTTGGTTTTCTAGCTAAGTACAAACACATGGTTAAAGGTATATATTTTCAAAGCACCTGACACCGTTATCACTATATGATTGTGAAGTGAGGGGGTAGGCCCCAATACCAAGCTAGTACCATTGTCAACATAGACTCCTTTTAGCCAAAATGTCCTAAAACCATCCATAGATTGCTTTCTAGTTCCCTATTTCAGTCAACTTCCCTATCACACTTAAAATAACACTTTCTAATAATCTAACAACACTCAGGATGACCACTTAGTACTTAATTTTTAGTTGACTGCTTTCTCTCTAATCATTGTTGTTATATTGGAAAAACTTGAATTGGTTAGCTTTGATGAAAGGTTTTGTGTTGTGTTCCCCAATTAAATCATCCTCATTGATCCAATTGTTTGTGTGTCTTCCATTTCTTGCTTCAATCACATTACAAATATTTCCGTATTTTTAGCACATTGTCATTTTAGTCAACACAATCTTTTACAAACTAATTTTTCCCCTGTTTGTAATACTAAGTTAACCTAGTCAACCTTATACTCTTTTCTACCAATCAATTTGTAGTACTAAGAAGACCTGGTCGACCTTGTACTCTTTTTTACTAGTTAGGTTATAATACTAAGTTGACCTAGTTGATCCTATATCCTTATCAGACTGAGTTTTCCCTAGTTTATAGTATTAAGTCAATGTGATCAACCCTATACTCTTTTTTTCCAATTGATTTATAGTACTAAGTTGACCTAGTCAATCCTATACTCTTTTATACCAGTCATGTTATAGTACTAAGTCAACCTAGTCAACCTTATATCCTTATTAAACTATGTTTTCCCTATTTTGCATTACTAAGTTGACCTGGTCAACCTTATTCTATGTTTCATTGATTATATCTTCATTTTATGTCCATCTATCTAAATAGTACACAGTCGACCCTATCAACTTTATACACCTTGGTTGATATTATTCTATGTGTGGTTATCTAGTCTTATTTCATAATGATGTCATCATTTTATCGTCTACTTAGTCAGTAACATTGCATAATTAAATATTTAGATCAGAACCTCACTTATTTTATTACTTTAGATAAAAGTATTCACTTTCTTCATTTTTTCCTAATCCAAAACGAATCACTACACAATGTAATACAGATGAGGTCTTTCATCTTAGTTCTCCTCCCAATACCAATGTTGGGAATCCTCCACCCAATCCCCCTCCTAAAAACACTAATACCCCACCTTAAAATACTAATACACAAATCAACACAACTCAAATTCTTACACAAATAATTCAACAAATGAACATCATGAAAACAACTAATCATTCCCAAATAATGAAAATGCAGCAACATTTATTACACATGACTAGTCAACCACCTTAATTCATCATGTCTCAACTAAATCAAAAAAAAATCCCTCCTCTTAGAGATGTCAATGGGAATATCTTCCCTTAACCTCCAATGAATAACAAAATGCTCCAACATCTTTAAAATGAACCTTTAGCCTCATTCATTACATCCATGGATATTAGAAACATTTCTCCAACTATCACATATGATGGGACTAAGGACCCTACTATCTTTCTTAAGTCTTTTGGTAATCTCTATAAGGAATGGGTCTAAACTAACAACTTTTCTACCACCAAGCTCTTAGATAAAACCTTTGTTGGTGATACACTTGAATGGTATAACCAACTTCTTAGACATTCCATCTCATAACTAAAGGATTTAGTCAATGCTCTAGTGAAGGAATTCCAACATGATGACCTCCCTAAAAATTACCTTATCTATTTCATCAATACCAATAAAATTCCTAATGAATTTACTCACACTTTCATCAAATTATGGAAGTATCTAGCTAACAAAGTGGACCATAACATGAATGATTATACTCTTTTAAAACTATATGTTATTGTTCTTAAAGCTCCCCTTCAATACAAAGTTTGAATATTTTCCCCTAAAACTTTAGAACAAGCCTTAGACCAAGTAAAAATGAAAGACTTTCTTGTGAATCAATTTGAAACACCTCAAAAAACTACTTAAGAACCTTTCCAATCATTTTCTCATAACATTGATTCATCCAAGCCTCCCCAACCTCAAAATAGAGCATCTAATTCAACCAATTTTAACCCAGCCCAACCTCCCTTGAGTCTAAAACAACTTAATAATAAATTTCCACCCTCTAAACCCATGAGCTTTCATTCTTCCAAATCTCCTTCAAAATAGTACAATCCTGATAATTTTTGTTGGTAGCATGCTATTATAGGTCATTCTCATGAGTCTTGTCATGATTTGCACTAATTCATTTGTACTTCCTTGCTTATTCCACCTTTTAATCTTGATACCATCACAAAATAATGTTATGAAGACTATCTTCAAAATTCATAACTCTAATCTAAAAAACCACAATCTCATCAACATCAACTACCTAATGAACAACAAAAATTATCCCATACTTACAACTCATCCACTAATGTTATTCAACCCATAGTTGATCCTTCTTCCTACACTAATAAGGAAAGGATAGTTATCATGAATAACTTTAAACTTATTGTTGCATCCATTGAACCTCAACCTCTTAGGTCACATGAACCAAAAGAGTACCTAGTTAAAATTCCTACTCCAAATTATATCATACATGGTCCTCCTTTACCTCCTTTACCTCTTCATACTTCTCCTACACATCCTATGTCACATTCAACTTCCCTAAAATCTAACAAACTAACACATTTACCTATCTCCAAATGCACCTACCAACCCAATGCGAATCATTTTAATGGTTCAATGTTACCTCACTCCACCTCACATGTTGGGGCATTTTGTAATGCCCATCCACATGTCCCTTCATACCTTGGGGTATCTTAAAATGCACATTCCTCCATCCACTTACCCATTGGGGCATCTTATGATGCCCACTCTTATTCTACAATGCATAATAGCAAATAAATTCAACTTCAAAAAACCTTTCAAGACTTATAGACTTATATTTAACATTATTAAATTTTAATATAAATGTTAGCATAGGTCTTACTTATTATTTTTGTCTCATGTTTCTTTGTTTTTGTGCACTTTAACTCCTTTAGTCACACTTTAATAACATCATTATCACATTTGGGTTCTTTGGTTTTATTACACATTGCATTTGGCATTTGTTTTCATTTTGGTTTTATATATCTCTTTCATTTTTGTCTTCTTATGTCATTCTTTACCTTAGTAGCTTTTATGATTATTTTCCCTTGTTATTTAGCATTTTCCTCATTGCTATTCACCTTATGATTTGCAGTGTAAAACCATATATAGGACTAGGATCTCCTCAAAAATTACCATATTAAAACATCTTTAAATCATTTTTTTGGATGATTACTACTTTCATTGGTCCTTTTACTAGATTCATTATAGGTTAGTATGGATTTTTTAGTGACATGATTATCATAGCATAGCCATGTCCCTTTTATAACACTATTTTACCTCCTTGTGATCAAATATGATCATATTCATCATTGTATCTCTTATTGCATATATGTATCTCTTATGATCCCCATATTTCCCTTATCTCCTTTGATTTTGAGGCTCACATTGGTCAGTTTTGAGATTTCACACTTACTTGTGGGCAAGTCTAGGAGTCTTTAGACACCTTGGTCTCTAGGTCAATTTTATCTAGTGACCAAGTTTAAGCTCTCTTTTGTTTTTCACCTATTTCACTCATGTTTTGTTCTATGAATTTTTATGGAAGAGGAGGAATAGAGAAATCCAAAACAAGTTAAAATCCCAATCATAAAATACAAACAAAAGGTAATGATTAAAAGGAAAAAATAATCTTAAAAGTCATATCACATCAAAAGATGTGATCTATATTTGGCACATCTCCTATCTTAGTCAAAGATAAAACTCCAAAATTTGCCTCGTGATAAAACTAAGGTCCTTTAGGGTGCATTAGGCTAGTAGACTGTGTAGGATGTCTCATTATATCATATACTTCTAGTGCCACCTACTTACTCATGCAAGTACCTAATCTTCACAATAAATTGATGGCTCTGTAAGGGGTTCTAAATAATAGGGAACACATTGTGGGAAGGTAGGTCAATTTTAATTTTCATGCATATATCCATCATGGGTTGATTATTGTACTTCACTTATTAGCCTAAACTTTGTGTTCATTAGTCAAAATGTCCTTCGTCCTTGGTGTTGATAGTTATTAGCCTTTCTCACTTGCCTAGTGTGACTCATTCTTGCTAATGATGTTCACATCACCCATGTGGTGCCTCACATTCATTATTCACATCATATTTTACTTATATTCCCCTTGTTGGATATTGGTTTTAGCTAATCACATCCTTAATCACCTCTTCCTACTTACACTTCTTGGTTTATAGTTTATCAGTTGCATTTTAAGACCTTGGATAGGACCAGGCCTTCCTCACAAACACCCTTACTCTATTTTTTTACCACACCATCTCATTATCATACTATTCATGTCATTAGGTGGTTGTGTTTTCTTACATTGTATCTCAGAAGAAGCACTAAGTTTGAGTTTTCATCCTTTAGAGCTTTTGATTTTCATTTATACATCATGTTCTTGTTTGATTTTTGTGGACTTCACTTATCTTACATATGGCATTTGGAACTATTACATGTTTTTATTTATGTATGACTTCTTCATGTTTTTCTTACATCTTGACTTACATTTCATTTTTAGTCATTCATGTTTTTCTTTATGTTTGATTCGACGTGCTTATATTATATTGGATTACTTGTCACTTACATATCTTTGTTAAACTTTTTTTACATTTATAATTCATTTGTAATTCATGTTTTACACACTTCCCAATGTGATTTAGAATGTTCTATATTACTTTTTTCCATTTATGTTTTACATACTTCCCAACGTGATTTAGTATGTTCTACATTCCTTTTTTCCATTTATGTTTTACATGTTTTCCAACATGATTTAGTGTGTTATACATTCATTTTCCATCATTTTGTCATTCACTTGCCATTAATATTTTGGTTATAAACTTGCCTTAACAATCCTAATTTTCTAATTTTTATAAGTAACTCATTGATACTTTAACCATCCTACATACACACATATTGCTTCCATTGTTAGTCTTGTATCCCTAAGGTTTCTTAAATGCAGGTATTGTACCCTCCATGATAAAGACTAAGATGTTTACATATAATAATTTATTGAAAAGATAAGTTAAGGTATGTATATGGTATTTTTAGTTACTCTCATTTCATTTTAATATTACTTTCTGTATGTCATTTTTAATTATCTTGATTTCATGTGTTTCTATTTTCTTTCTCAAAGCACCATCCCCTATTACACTCACATGACACATGATGAGATTCAACTAGGGCATATGTATACACATAATATTTTCAAACTTTACCACTTACTAACACTTTTTATCTTGTAGGAACCCATCAAGTCTCAATCTCTCTAAGTGTACACCTTAAAGGGTGCATCGGGAAAGGGTGGGCCAACCATTGGTGCTTTGAAAAATTGTTGTCCCTTAATTTCACTTGTTAACTACACACTTGTCTCCTATAAACCATTCCCCTAAGCTTTACCTCCTATTTTTCACCCTCTTCTAGTCTTTTACCACCTTCATTAGTGATTTACCTAACTTAAACCCATTTTTGTAAATTACATAACTATGTTAGCCACATCAACTTTGTATTATTATTTAAAAAATCTTACTAAGAACTAGGTCAGCCATGGCTGACATAGTTCATAACCTAGTTAGTTTTTACTAATTTTAATACTAGGTCGATTGGGTCAACCATGTTGACCTAAATTTTTGGAAAGATTTAGGGTTAGATTCACCTATATAAATACATTCATTTTCATCATTTATAAATAAGAGAAGAATAAGTAAGATATATTTCATATATGCTTATCCACCATTCTACTTGAGGATCAAGTTTAGAGTTTTATACTTTCTTTGAAGATACGAATCTTGTCTTATGAACAAGTTTTTTGGATGCATTGATAGGTTTTATACCCTAGAGATCATTTATCCTTGTCATCCTTACATACCACAATAATCTCTTTCAAATCACCTTGCCCAAGGGAGAGATTGAGGCTCGGCGCGTTCATTTTCGAAGCTAAGTATTCATAACTTTGTTCTTCCTTTATAAAAGTAGATAGATATGCATTTGCACTTGTCTTTTATGTATTAAGATTTCATATACATTAACATGAGTATATGTCTTTTATAATGTTTAATTTTCATGTTTATTACCCCCACTTTGTGCCACAAACTTTGGTGAGAACTAGATTAGATTTGCTTCACTTGTTATTAGTTTAGTGAATATGAAGACATACGACCTAGTTAGGGTTATTACATAGTTTTACTTGACTGGAGACGTTGGGACTATCTCTAGTGATATTATTATGGGAAGAGATCCCTTGGATAGGTCTAACAAATCCATATTGATCATGACTCTAATTATCTAATATATCCCTTATTGGAAGTGTAAGTAGGATCGATCTTCTCTAAGCTAGGATTGAGTTGTACATCTATTGAATTTCCCATTGCATAAAAAATTAGTAAGACTACTCAACCAAAGCTTCTTGAGTCTATAAAAAGGAAGACTAGAGAATACTCTAAAGACAAAGGTAAAAATTCTTCTAATATGTAGCATCAAGAGTTAAACAAAATTTTCAATAATTTAGTGAGTTCTTTGAAAGGTAAGCAAAATGTTGACAAGATAGTAAAAGAACTAGACCTCTAAAAGTACATCATGTATTGATTCATGTGGGAACTAATAGACCTTAAAGGGAAGGTTAAGTATTTACAGTAGGAGAATGATAGAATGATTCAAACCAATGCTATCAAGGATGTTAACCAACAAATGCAGAGTCTCCAATTTAAGGTTGATATGCTAGAAAATAAGAATGATAAGATTAAAAATAATATCAAATTTTTGGTGAATTGTAGCAAGACTACCATGAATGAAAGGATTAAAAATGTTGAGAATATTAGAGCTTAATTGGGGAGCTATTTGAAAAATAGACCTCTATCAAAGGTAAAGGCAAACAGGTTCAATGTAGTGGTTACTAGAAAGATCTTGACAAAGAAAATTTGTTACAAACTGACTCAAATCTCAAAAGAATGAAAATTTTTTGGGAGGATGTCTCTGTAAATATTGACATGGATTAGGCTCTTGTTTATTCTTTTGTGGTGTTTTGGATGCTTCTTTATTATTTATGGGTTGTGTTTTGGTTGTTTCTAGACTTGTTTAGATTTTGTCTTTCTTGTGGACTTTGGTAATCTATTGGTTCTTTTTTGTTTGTACTTATCCTAGGGTTTGGGGACCCTAGTCAAATAAATCCCCCCCTTTAACCTTAATAAAAAAATAACACACTTAAGCAAATAATCAATCAATTCACACATATATACATACATCTGAAAGCACTAAACAAATAATAGTTCATTATTGGAGGCATGTAGTAAAAAAGGCATTACTCTTGTGTTTCTTCCCTTAAGTATGAGGAATGTTAGATAGGAGAGTATGAAAAAAAATGATTAGGAGGGAATGGAAGAATAAGGAATAAGTGGTTGAGTTGACCCCAGATGCCCCATGTAAGTGGACGCTACTTACATAGTGTAGAGTAAAAAACACTCTACATTCCGTCTTGATTTTCAGTTGCCTGCAAAATTTTATCCCCACACACTTTGGTTCGAGACAGAGAAGTTTTGAAATAGATCTCAGGCTTGATTTCCTTTTTGATTCATTTTTGTCTAAGTGTCAAAGTCAATCAAAAGCTACCAAGTGTCATTGGCTGAGGCACCTTTCATAATTTTTATAAGTTGGTCAGGATGTGCCACGTATCTCATAGCAACTCAGTAGAATGCAACAAGTGTTGGCATCTATGTTTCATATCAGCATCCATGTTTCAAATCTCTTTTTAGCAGAAGGTCTCAACAAGCTAAGTATCAAGATCAGGTGGAAAGCGCTAAGTGGCAATCACAGAAGGTTTCAATTTGCTTTTCTAAAAGTGACGAAAGATGACACGTATCTCAGCTGAAGAGAGCAGAGGCCACCACATGTCGAGATTTGAATTATCTTCATTTTGTTTCACTAATATAGCAAAGACTATGGTGGGTCTCTGGTTTTGTTTCTAAAGCAAGTGAAACCTGCCAAGTGTCGTTGTTCATGCAAATATGAAATGAGGCCTAATTGTTTCTATAATATAAATAGAGTGACACAGAGACCACCACCTGTCACCTTCTACAAGTTTCTCAAAAGGTAGCTAAAAGCAGTGGAGATCTCCACATATCCCTAGTTAAGTAAAGCAGATATTTCCATGTGTCCTTAATTGAGGCAAGCAGAAATTGCCACCTATCCCTATGCTTATTTTCAAGTTTCTGGGGAAAAAAATGTTGTGGGTCTTATTTTTTGTTAAATTGTTAAAGTTTTAAAGAATCAGATTGTGACAGGTGTCAAAGGCAAAACACTCATAAGCAAAGACACAAAAGGAGTATAAGTTATGTGAAAAGTGCCATGTGTCTTCGGTAGGTGTTGTGGAACATGCCAAGTGTCATTATCCAGTGTCTCTTAAGTAATAAGAAGGTTTTCAAGAAATTGGCCAAGTTTCCTCTTCCATTTAATAGAAGGGAGCATCCTACGATATGTTTTAGCCAATGAACTACCAGAAGACAGAGCATTTGAGAATCTAAGAAATATCTTCTGTTAGACACTTCCAGTTCGGTTAGATTTTAGTTGGGCCATTATATTGGTAACATACAGACAATCTAGAGTGAATCCAAGGCTATAAATAGAGGTGTAGAGATCACTAGAAAAAAGGGGGAGATACTTAGAGAGAATTTTTTGAGAGAATTATTGTCAAGAGTTTTAGACTTTCTAGAGCTATGATTAGGAATATCATTTGCCTTTGTTCCATTTTCTTAAGTTGGAAAGTTTATGTAACTGTGCATGTTTCTGTGCCTCTTATGTGACTGGAGAATTAATGAGAAGACTGAATCATGTGCCTTTGTTGATATATTTTGTATCATTTCAAAAGTAGTCTAAGTTGTGTTATCAAGAGTTTTAGACCTTTTAGGTCTATGATTAGTAATATCATTTATCTTTGTTCTATGTTTCTTGAGTTGGAAAGTTTATGTAACTGTGCATGTTTATGTGCCTCTTATGTGACTGGAGAATTCAAATAAGAAGATTGAATCATGTGCCTTTGTTGATATTTTCTGTATCACTACAAAAGTAGTCTAAGTTGTGAGCCTCTGTTTCTATTGTTTTCATTTTTAACATTGATCATGCCTCATTTGCTCTTAAATTTAATTGAATCTTACATATAGTTTCACTGTGCTCAGATTAAGGGTCAAATTACATTCAGGTGCATCACCATAGTTAGATTTTCTTTCTTTACATTTGTGTTTCTGTTAAAATTCTTGTCCCTTTTCCCAATATATGCTCGATATAAAGAAGAAACCATCTTCTTAAAAATATGGAGGTTATTTCAAGTCACAAGTCCCACATCTTGAAACTTCCCATTGTTGGTGTTAGAAACAAGCACAATTTTAACCATCAATAGTTTTTGGCACACCTGGTGGGACACTATATTGAAGTTTTTTGTAAGATCATATGAACCAAAGAGCTACGAGGAGTCAGAGCTACGGACCAGTAACCAGATTTCAATCTACTATAAATCCAAGTATTCTTTTGCCACCTTTGGTAACTAGTCCAAGAAGAAGAGTCAACCAGTTTATACCAATACCAAGAGCAAATATGGGAGCCCCTGTAGCCCCAAGAAATTATGTAAGTTGGAACACTGGTAGTCCTTTGATTCTCCCAATACCACTAGCCACTTGGGACCCTATCCCAGTGAATGCCCTGAAAGCTCTACCCAAATTTAGTGGGTAAGACTTTAAAACACCTTAAGAACATCTGTAGGATGTATCAGATGTCTATGTTGTACATGTTATCACACAGCAAAATGTGGCCATAAGATTATTAGTAGCTTCTTTTAAAGGGAAGGCTCTATAATGGTATCAGTCTTTGAACCCAAATACCATATCTACATGGGATCAGCTCAGAGATCTTTTCTTTGAAAGATTTGAAGAGAAGGGTGATAAGTCTTCTTTGTTATAGCAATTGATTACCATCTAAAGGGCACCATAAAAAGAAATGACTGACTTCATTTCCAGATTTCAAAAGACTTGGGAAAGAATCCCTGCTATAGCTAGACCATTACTAGGTATGGCTATAGTTTTTTATCTTAAGGCTTTAAATTTAGACATATCTGTTATGATTCAATCACTTGAAGGTCAGACTCTATCAGAGGCTTATGACTATGCGGTCAGTGCTAAAAATAATTTGATAGATGCTGGAAAGTTGTCTCCAAGGCCTCTCATGCCCATGTTCCCAAAGATTTCTTTGCCATTACCTCAAGAAGATCCTAAATCCATAACTTCACTTGTGTCCATGTACACATATCCTCAACCACCTGCTAAAGAAATTGTCCTTGCTTAGTCATATGAGCTGGATGATATCAAGAATATCTTAAAGACATTTTCCAATGCGCTGATTAATATGAAAAGGCAATAGGATACTTATACCAAACCCCAATACTAGGGCTATCAAGGAAATATATTTTCATCACAGCCAAACCAATACTAGGGTCCTCTAAGACAAAATAACCCTCAGCCAACAAACCAATTAGTTGCAGTCCCTACACCCTCACAGGCTATTCCTCCCAATTCAAATAAGGAGATTGTTCCAAGCCAAAATAGTTATGCAGATCTTACCAATGCCTGTTGTTTCCCTTGCAATAATGCTCATATGCCTAGAGATTGTCCCATAGGTAATCTACAACAAAAGGTAGCAGAGCAAAGAAGGATGGATGGACAATATGCAAGTACTAGTGATAATCAATCCTACCAATCTTCTACTAAGCAAAATTTAGTCCTAATAGCTCAAATGCAAGGGATGTCTTTACAAAAAGAAGAATAAATAGCCCTAGAATATGCTTTGTTCTCATGGGTTGAAGAGGAAGAATTGGTATTCTTCAATGAAGTTTCTACTTCCAAGGAACCAGTGGTGCAAACAGACTATTATGCTAGATCAAAGAGAAGAATGATGGAACAGCCTGAAGTTATAAACAATGAAGTTATGGAGAATCCTTCATTTCAATGTCATCACAACATAGCTATTAGACAAGAAGTGCTTCAGCCAGTGTAGAATCAAGAAGTTCTTGGACAAGTTCAAAAAAGACAAGGTATCCTAATTTTCTAAGAATTTAAACTTTGGGATCAATGAATGTGGTTGATCAACTGAAGATGACTCCAACACAAGTATCAATTTGGGACATATTAGCTATTCCTGAACAAAGGACATTGTTACAAAAAGCTCTTCAAGGCAAAGCAATGCCCAAATGTACTTGTATCAAAGAAGGACCTGCTGATAAAAGAAAGCTTAAAGACACAGTGCATCTGCAAATAATAGCCTTAGTGAACAATGCACTAGAGGTAAGCAAATCCAAACCGGATCCCTTCCATTTAACTTTGATAGTTGGTAAGAAACTATTGCATAATGCAATGATAGATTCAGATGCTAGTATTATAGTAATCACAAAGCAAATAGCAGATGCTTTAAAGATAAAATATGAGCCACTCACTAAAGGAGTTATGCAGCGAGATGGCAAATCAGTGCAAATAATAAGGAGAATTAAACAATTCCCATTACAATTATATACTTGTCCAAATATAATTATAAGTCAAGATATAATAGTTATAGATATACCTCCTATATTTGGCCTATGTTTATCAAGAGATTTTATAGCCAATATAGGAGGAGATATGTCTCTTGACTGGTCTCACTAATTCTAAGAACTAAATATGGTTTAAAGATGAAAATTCTATCTGAACCACTATCAAAGGATCACATCACCAATTAACCAATATCAAAATTAGAGGCAGATCATGCTATGATAAATAAGGAAGAAATGGTTTTTGTTTAAAAGTTAGGCGACTGAACTAAGCATGATCAAGAAAAAGAAAATAACTAGTTGTTAGCTATAATGCAAAGTGACCCATATGGAAATTATGACTCTACTGGTCTAGGCACTTATGTTATTTTTGATGAAGACCATGAAATCCCAAATGTTTTAAGGGAAGAAATGCCAACTGATCAAGAATCTAAAAAAGATTCAGAATTTTGGACCTTAAATTTTGATGGGGCTAGAAGTAAAAATGGTGTTGGAGCAGGAATTTGTCTTACTGCTCTAAATAGTGAAAAAAATTTAAGGGCTATCCATTTTCAATTTGCTTCTACTAATAATGATGTTGAGTATGAATCTTTAGTACATGGGCTCCTGTTAGCCAAGAAAAAGGGGATAAAGAATCTAATAATAAAAGGAGATCCAGAATTAGTAGTAAAGTAAATTAGAGAAAAGACAATAGCAAAGAATTTAAGGATGAAATCCTATAAGCACAGAATTTGGGACTTAATAGAAGATTTTGAAGCTTTAAATATTGAAGTAGTTCCCAGGAATCAAAATTTTGAAGCTGATAAGATGGCACAAATTGGTTCGCAGTTAGATCCAGCAACTTGCCTATTAGTTAACAATGAGTCAGTAAAGGTTATATTAAGGCCAACTATTCTAGATAACAATGAGAATTGGCAAGTATTTGAGAATGATTTTCAAGTACTCTCATTCTTGCAATAATCAGGGGAATTTGTTGATCTATTACAACCAAAGATTGAAGAGTCATATGGGGATCAAATTATATAATTAAAGAATAATAAGCTTCCCAAAGGTTTAATCACTTTAGATAATCTTTTTGATCTAGAAGATGTAAGCCTGGAGAAGAAAAGGTTCCAAGCAAACAAAGTAGATTATTTTGAAATAGAGGTGAGTGAAAGGGAAAAAATTAAAAGTTGTAAATTCTGCAACTCAAGTAGAAAAGGAAAGGCTAATTGAATTATGCAAAAAATATGACAGAGTCATAGCCTGGAGCTATGATGACCTTTATGGATATAATAGAGACATTATTTAGCACACAATAGAACTGACTGAAGGATCTAAGCCCATCAGATAGAAACAGAGGCTTATGAATCCAAGGATTGAGCCTCTAATGGTGGACGCGTTGTAGAAACTTTTAGATTCTAAAATAATTTTTCCAATCAAACACTCAACCTGGGTATCAAATCTAGTACCAGTTAGAAAAAAGAATGGTGATATAAGACTTTGTGTAGATTTCATAGATCTAAATAAATCATCTTTGAAGGATCACTATCCCTTGCCCTCCATGGAACAAATTCTACAAACTGTGGCTAGATTAGAGAGATTTTCTTTGCTAGATGGTTTTTCTAGATACCAGTACAAAGCTACTTTTACTACCAAATGAGGAACATTTGCTTATGCTAAGATGCCATTTGGCCTATCAAATGCTGGAGCCACTTTTCAAAGAGCTATGGATGTTGCATTTGGGGAACTGATAAATAAAATCATCCTGATTTATTTTGATGATCTTACTATTTTTTCAAAAAATGCTATTGATCATTTAGAAGCTATGTTTAAAAAATGTCAAGAATTTGGAATATCCTTGAATCCTAATAAATGTATCTTTGTTGTCCCTCAAGGCAAATTATTGGGACATATAGTATCTAAAGAAGGAGTCTCCATAGACCCAAAAAGAGTGGCAGCTATAATGAACTTACCTCTTCTAGTAAATAAGAAAGCAATTCAATCTTTCTTGGGAAAGATTAATTTCATCATTCAATTCATATCTGACTTTGCAGGCTAAGTAAGACCAGTGACACTCTCGCTAAAAAAAGACCTAATTTTCAAGTGGACTATGAAAGGAAGGCAAGCCTTTGAAGAGGTCAAGAAAGCTATCTCAATAGTTTTAGTACTTAGAAACCCAGACTTTTCTAAGCCTTTTGTAATGTATGTATATGGAGGAGAGCTCAGTATTGTTGCTATCTTAACACAAAGATGATAGATAGGAGGGAGAGCATTCAATAGCCTTTTTCTCAAGGACTCTTAAGGAATATGAAACCAAATATAACTTTGTGGAAAAACAAGCATATTCTATGGTAAAATCCCTCAAAAGGTTTAGGCATATAGTATCAAGAAGTAAAATTCTGATACTTGTAGCTCATCCAAGTGTCGGAGAATATATCATGGAGGGTGAAATTACTAAAAAAAGAGCAAACTGGATAACTAAGATTCTTGAATATGATGCAGAAGTCAAACCCACTAAATTAGTCATAGGTAGGGGTTTGTGCCAATATGACTCAAGAGCTTGAAAAGATGATACTTGAAGAGACAAATTCAGGAACAAAAGAACAAATTATATTGAGAATACAAGAAGTTGATCAGGAATCCTAGGTCACAAGCAGGATTCATTTTATGAAAAATGGGATTTACCCAAGAAAACTCCCTCAAAATAAGAGAAGATACTATAGGATGTAAGGAGTTCATTTTGTTTTAATTGAACAGGTTCTTTGTAGAAGAAATTCTGATGGCAAATTGTTAAGATGTGTAGAAAAGGATGAGGCTAAGAAAATATTACATGAAATGCATCATGGAGTATCAGGTGGACATTTTTCTACAAATACCATAGCTATAAAGATAAGTGAGGCAGGTTATTTCTGGCCTACTTTATTTACATATTGTTATCAGCTAGTTAAAAAATGTCAATCTTGTCAATATTATGTGGGGATGAGAAGGAATGCAGCAATGCCTCTTGGTCCTATAATTGTGGATGAACCTATTGCTCAATGGGGTCTTGACTTCATTGGAATGATAAATCCAATGTCTAGCATGGGTCACAAATGGATCTTAACAGCCACAGATTATTTCACTAGATGGACCGAGGTAGTGTCACTCAAAGAAGCAACAGAAAATGTGATCCTGATTTTCTTGGGAGTATCACTACTCATTTTGGGGCTCCTCGCACCATAATTTCAGATAATACTAAAGCATTTTTAGGGTCTAAAGTATCTAATTTTGCATTAAGGCATGGAATATATCTGAAAACTTCCTCTAATTATTACCCTCAGGATAATGGTTTGGCAGAATCAACTAATAAGAAACTAATTAGACTCATCAAAAGAATAGGGGTTGATCATCACAAAGAGTGGCATAAAGTGCTTAATTTAGCACTATGGGCTGATAGAATCACACCTAAACAAGTGATCAAAATGTCCCCATATGAATTGGTATACGGGAAATCTTTTGTAATTCCCCTAAGCTTGAAGATTCCTGCTCTCCAACTAATCAAACAGATTGAAATTGAAGAAAATGGCCCCATGCAGGTCAGACTCATGAAACTTCTAGAAGTTCAAGAAAAGAGGGATGCATCACATGATTCATTGATAAAGCATCAAAAAATAATTAAAGACTATTTTGATAAAAGGACTTCAAATCCCCATTTTGAAACAAGCTCAATTATTTTGAAATGGGATGCAAGAGCTACCAAACTAGGTCAACACACTAAGTTTGAAGCATTATGGACTGGCCCTTATAAAATTTGTGCATGTAAATAGCAAAATTTGTTTGAGCTAGAAATGATGGATGGTGAACTTGAAGAGATTCCTATGAATGGAATCTATTTGAAACATTTTAGTTAAAATGTAATTTTAAAATTTTGATCTAGCGAGAGTTGTAGATTCTTTTTGAGCAGGCTCAAAAGCCTTTGGGGTCGCCAATAACTATAGAGTAAAAAATACTCTACATTCCATCCTGATTTCTAGTTGCCTACAAAATTTTATCCCTACACACTTTGGTTTGAGACAGTGAAGTTTTGAAACAGATATCTGGCCTGATTTTCTTTTTGATTCATTTTTGTCTAAGTGTTGAAGTCAAGCGGAAGCTGCCAAGTGTCATCGGCTGAGGCACCTTTCATAATTTTTATAAGTTAGTCAAGATGTACCATGTATCTCATAATAACTCAGTGGAATGTGACAAGTGTCGGCATCCATGTTTCATATCGGCATCCATGTTTCAAATCTCTTTTCAACGGAAGGTTTCAACAAGCTAAGTATCGGGATCAAGCGGAAAGTACCAAGTGGCAATCGTGAAAGGTTTCAATTTGCTTTTCTAAAAGCAAAAAAAGATGACACGTATCTCAACTGAAGAGAGTGAAAGCCACCACGTGTCAAGATCCAAATTGTCTTCATTTTGTTTCACCGAATAGCAAAGACTGTGGTGGGTCTCAGGTTTTGTTTTTGAAGCAAGTGAAAGTCGCTAAGTGTCGTTGTCTATGTAAATATGAAATGAGGCCTAATTGTTTCTATAATATAAATAGAGTGATGTAGAGACCACCACATGTCACCTTTTGTAGGTTTCTCAAAAGGTAGCTAAAAGTATCGGAGATCACCACATATCCCTAGTTAAGCAAAGCAGAGATTGCCATGTGTCCTTTGTTGAGGCAAGCGGAAATCGCCACTTGTCCCTATGCTTATTTTCAAGTTGCTCATGCAAGAAATGTTGTGGGTCTTATTTTCTATTAAATTTTTAAAGTTTCAAAGAATCAGATTGTGCAGGTGTCAAAGGTGGAACACTCATAAGCAAAGACACAAAAGGAGTATAAGTTACATGAAAAGTGCCGCGTGTCTTCGGTAAGTGTTGTGGAACATGCCAAGTGTCATTCTCCGATGTCTCCTAAGTAATAAGAAGTTTTTCAAGGAATTGGCCAAGTGTCCTCTTCTGTTTAATAGAAGGGAGCGTCATGTGATTTGTTTTAGCCAATGAACTGCCGAAAGATAGAGCATTTCAGAATCTAAGAAGTATCTTCTGTTAGACACTTCCAGTTTGGTTAGATTTTAGTTGGGCCATTAGATTGGGAACATACAAACAATCTGGAGTGAATCTCAGGCTATAAATAGAGGTGTAGAGATCACTAGAAAAAAGGGGGAGATACTTAGAGAGAATTTTTTGAGAGAATTATTGTCAAGAGTTTTAGACTTTCTAGAGCTGTGATTAGGAATATCATTTGCCTTTGTTCCATTTTATTAAGTTGGAAAGTTTATGTAACTGTGCATGTTTATGTGCCTCTTATGTGATTGGAGAATTAATGAGAAGATTGAATCCTATGCCTTTGTTGATATTTTTTGTATCATTGAAAAAGTAGTCTAAGTTGTGTTATCAAGAGTTTTAGACTTTCTAGATCTATGATTAGTAATATCATTTGCCTTTGTTCTATTTTTATTGAGTTAGAAAGTTTATGTAACTGTGCATGTTTCTATGCCTCTTATGTGACTGGAGAATTCAAATAAGAAGATTGAATCCTGTGCCTTTGTTGATATTTTTTGTATCACTGCAAAAGCAGTCTAAGCTGTGAGCCTCTGTTTCTATTGTTTTCATTTTTTACATTGATCATGCCTCATTTGCTCTTAAATGTAATTGAATCTTACATATAGTTTCACTGTGCTCAGATTAAGGGTCGAATTACATTCAGGCGCATTGCCATAGTTAGATTTTCTTTCTTTGCATTTGTGTTTCTATTAAAATTCCTATCCCTTTTCCCATTATATGCTCGATATAAAGAAGAAACCAACTTCTTAAAAATATGGAGGTTGTTTCAAGTCACAAGTCTCACATCTTAAAACTTCCCATTATTGGTGTTAGAAACAAGCACAATTTTAACCATCAACACATAGTTCATTATGGACCTCATGATGATGTAGTTCTCCCAAAAATGAGAGTGAAGAAAAGTGGGGATTACAAATAGGATTAAATTATCAAAGAAGCAATGTAGAAATAACTCACAAAATAATGAGAGTGTAGTATAATGGGCTCCCAAAATAGTGAGAGTGTAGTATAATGGGCTTGAAAAATGGTGAAAACATCAAATAATTGGCTCAAGAAATGGAAAGAGCATAAAATAATTAGCTTGAAAAATGGTGAGAGTGTGGAATAATTAGCTTGAAAAATAGCAAGAGCCTAAGATAATTAGCTCATAAAATGGTAAGAGCATGGAATAGCTAGCTCAAAAAATAGTGAGAGTGTAGAATAATTATCTCATAAAATGGTAAGAGCATGGAATAATTAACTCACAAAATGGTATGAGCATAGGATAATTAGCTCACAAAATGCCGAGAGCATGGAATAATTAGCTCATAATATGGTGAGAGCATGGAATAAATAGTTCACAAAATGGTGAGAGTGTGGGATAATTAGCTCACAAAATGGTGAGAGTGTCGGATAATTAGCTCACAAAATGATGAGAGTGTGGATTAATTATCTCATAAAATGGTGAGAGCATGGGATAATTATAGAGACAAATATCAAATAGGGGGATGATGAAAATGGGGATGATGGTAGCTGAGCTAGCCTTAGATACCCCATGTATTCAAGATTTTCTTAGATAGTTCATGTGGGCCTTAGGATGAGGTAGTTCTCCCAAAAATTGAGAGAGTAATGGATAAATGATGATGTGGATTAGGATTACCATGACTGAATGAAAGATACCCACCAAAGACATAGGTAGAAATCTAAGGGAATGGGATAATAGGAATTGGAATTAGAATTGGAATGACAATCAAAATTTATTGAATTTGATGGAGAAGTCATGATTTGGATAAGATATTTCCCACATGTGAGATGTTCAATGCAAAGGGGGTCTACCCACATAATACTCAAATAATGTCACCCATTAAAAATTCAAGAGGGAAAAACCACTGGAAAATAGGGTGATAAACTAAATAAATATATTATGATTTTATATCTCTTTTCAAGATTTTCTAATTTTTTACTTTTGTAGAATTTTTAGATTTTTTTTATGTTTTGGGTTTTTTTAGGAATAAGATATATAAAGAGTATTCTGAAAGTAGGATGTCTAGGTAAATATAAACAAATGTACAAAGAACCATCTAGCAAAGGAAGAATAACCTGGATAGGGGTTCAGTAGTAATTCTAGATGCAAAAGGGACTATCATTCAATAACAAATTAGGATGTGAGGGAAGTGATGTGGAATGAGGAAAAGGATTGGACAATGCTAAAATAAGTTGCTTCAAGTACTACCAAATAGGGAAACCATGTTTAAAACAAATATATTCTGATATTTTTCCTGTAAAGATGTGTTGATGACCAAATATGAATTACTTATTGAAATATCTTTTGAATGCATTGTTAGTACCTGTAGGTCATAACCAAGACTAAGATAGTAATAGAATTTGGGAGAAAGGACAATAAATTAACTCAAGAATGGAAAGTGGAATTAATGGGAATGGGAAAATACATGAATGGGATGCCCCAAGTAAGGGCTCTCATAGACAATGTTCAAACAAATCAAGCATAAAAGTGTTGAGATGTATAATGTTCATGGGCTCGACTAACTCTTACCCATCTAGTGTAGCCAACATGTATGATCTATATTCATAGTTTCTTGTGATAATGAATGGACCTAATAATTTATCTCAAATTTTCCTTTCTTTTCACAATCTCCATTAGTGTTTTTATGATTCTCTTTCAACACAAGATGCCCAACTTCAAAATCTCTACAAATGGTGCATTTGTTATAACTACAGTGTAGTTGGTTCTAATATACTTTGAGATGGTTCAATGCAACTATCCATTTCTCATCCAAGAGGTATAGTTCTTATATTTTGCCTAATTTATACTCTTCACATTAATGATACCCTATAATGAGATATGTAGGGAAGGCAAGTCGATATCAATAGGTAAGATAGCTTTAAAGTTAAAGACTAAGGAATAGGGTTTTGTACCTATTGGCATGAAAATATTAATATGATAAGCCCATAAGGTGTGGAATAATTATAAATTCCAATCGCATCCAACATCATTGACTATCTTCTTAAGAATTCTAACAATGGTCTTAATATTCATCTTAGCTTGGTCATTACCTTGAGGGTAATAGGGAGTTAACCATCTATGTTTGATATGGAATTGTGTAGAGAGGGATTTCATTTCCTTAGATTTAAATGAATTTCCATTATCAGATATAATGGTAGAGGGAATGTTATAGTGAAAATGAGATGAATTAGGATGAATTTTTATATCTGCTTACTAGTTACATAAGTGAGAGGAATTACTTCCATTCACTTAGTAAAATATTCCATGGTAGTCAGGATATGCTTATGGCCATTTAAATATGTGGGGTTTATTTTCCATATGAGATCAAACCCCTATGTGGAAAACAACCATGGAGATGTGATAGGCTAAAGTAATTATGAAGTAACATGAATTATATCACCATGATTTTGACAATCAAGGCATTTTTTTGACATGAGTACACACATATGATCCCATTATGGGCCAAAAATATCATGTTAGAGAGAGTTTCTTAGCAAGGACCACTCCATTAGTGTGGGCCCCACAAATCCCTTTATAAACATATTTAATTGCTAATTAATATTCACCTAAGTTTAAATAATAAAGTAACATCCCATCATAGCCTCTATACTAGAGCGTACTACCGAGTAAAGTGTAACAAGATGCATTATGAAGGAAGGATTTTTATTGATTATGTGATAGGTCAATGGGAACAATATGGTCTTGGAGGTAGGTGTATATTTATTGGTAACAAGGGGAATCAGGTCTAGTAATGTCACATACCATTTATGCTTATAGATGAGTGTAAGCTAGTATAATAAGATTTTTGATGAGGAACTGATATTCATAGATGTTAGAAGATATTTCTATCAATGACATAATAGTGTCCATTACATCAGTTGATTTGTTGTTGACTGTATTTAATTAAAATAGATGCATTTAAATTCATATTTAATTCTATCAACCATGCCTTTGTCAGGCATGAGATTTTCATCCTTTGTTTGATACTGATGTATAGCCTAATTGATGGTCAATTTTGAATCTCCATAAATAACCAACTATTAAATGTTCCATTGCTTTGTGAAACAAAGTCTAACAATGAGTGCTTCATATTATGCAATATTATTGGTGCATGGAAAACCAATTTTAAATACCTCAGGAATGAGATCCCCCTATGGCATAATGAATAGAATAGTAGCTCTAGAAACATGGGATGTGAAGGAACCATCAAAATACAACTTCCATTGACATGATTCATCTAGAGTAAAGATAGACTCATTAGGGAAAGGTATGTTTAAAAGGTGTGTGTCTAATAAATGTGCCTCAACAAGTTAGTCTACAAGTACTTTCCCTTTAATGGCCTTCTAATTAGTATATTCAGTGTCAAACTTGATTAAGAGCATAATCCACTTGGCTATATGCCTAGTCAAAGTGACTTTGGAAACAAGATACATAAGGGGATCAACCAGTACAAGTATGATGGTCTTATTGTTCAAAATGTAATGGCATAGCTTATGGGATGTGAATACCAATTCTAAACATGATTTCTCAATTGGTGTATAGTTATGTTCACAAGTGACCAGTGTCCTACTCATATAGTATACTACACATTATTTTCCCTAGTCATCAAGTTGGGCCAAAAGTACCCCCAAGGCATGTTCAATCATTGAAATATAAAACAATAGTGGCTTTCCTAGTGTTGGCGGGGCCAACATTTATGGATTTACCAAATAGGTTTTCAAATTCTCAAATCATTCTTGACAATAGGTGCCCCATTCAAAGGTGTTTCCCTTCTTCAAGAGGTGAGTATAAAGGATGGTAGTGATCAGTGAGCAACAAAATGAATCTGCAAATGGACTAAATTTTGACTTATAGTTGTGTAGTTATTTTGAATTAGAGAATCATTTCTATGATGGAATTAACCTTGGTAGGATTGACTTTAATACCTTTGTGCTAAATAATGAAGCCTAATAATTTACCTAAATTGATGCCAAATACATATCTCTTTCTATTAAAGTGCACCTTATATTCATAAAGTAGCTCAAATATTCTCTATAGAAATTTTTGATGTCCTTTACATGTTATTGGTTTACCTAGAATATAATCAACATAGTCATAAACAATATCATGCATCATATCATGGGCGATGACAATTATTGCATGTTGATATGTAGCACCAGGGTTTTTTAAGTTGAATGGCAGAACCTGATAACAAAATGTTCCCCACAAAGTGGTGAATGTTGTTTTATGTTGATCTTATGGTGTTATTTTAATTTGATTATAACCTAAAAAACCATCCATGAGAGATAGCATTTCATATTTGGTTGTTGAATCCACATTCATACTAATGTTAGGTAATGTAAAATTATCCTTAGTACATGCTTGGTTGATGTCTTTAAAGGTTATGTATAGATGAATACTAATAGGTTTCTTACTAACTAGGATAATATTAGAGATCATAAAAATAATAAATGGTTCTAATGAATCATTCCCTCAATAATCTCTCAAGTTCCTTCTTGACTAAGATATAAATGCACATATCCATTTTTTTCAACTTTTGTTTAACAATCTTGGCATTTATGTGCACAACAAGATGGTTTACTACCAAAGATAGATCTAGATCAGGCATATTAGCATAAGACCATGCAAATATGTCAATTAAATCATTAATAATGGTATCAATGAACTCACATTCCTATGTAGTGAGGGATACACCAAGCTTGACAATTTTGGGATCATCTACAACATCAATGTTGACTTTGGTGGTGTTTTCCATGAGCAATGTAGAACCATCCTCTAATATAGTTAGCACTAATGGGAATTTATCTTTTCCTTATGGTTATGTCCTATCAAGATCACCCATGTAAGAATAATTGAAATCATACATGGAAGGTAATGGCCATTCATCAAACACTTGAGGAAAATCTTGAACTAATTGATCAAATGTCTTTTGTTCCTCTGAATTGATATCTAAATCAAATATAATGTGTGGACTTGTAATTCTCTATGTAACCTGAGGAGGAGAGTGAACTTCCCCATATACTAGTGCTTGATATAGGTATTCAACAAAGGACTTATCTTTATCCTTACTTTTACCTTGTTCTAAAAGTGCCTCAGAGAGGCTTTCACTAGTGGACCTCAATTTTTTATTTTCTTTTTTATTTTGTTGACTAAATAATTTTACCTACTCCCCAACGTTGGTAGCAAAGTCCAATAAATTCAAATCCTTACTTTTGGTCTCCAATTGGTAGACCATACCTAAGGATTAGGAACTTTGAAAGTGCTTCTTTGTTTTGAAATTCATCCAATGGTATAATGTGATTTTGTTGATCCTAATCAATTAGTTATGGATAAAGGAGGCTAAGAGGGAAATGAGATGTGAATGTGACAGTAAGGATGACATTATTATCAAAGAGTTTCATGTTGGATATCTATTCATAGATATTATAGTATGACTTTACATCAATGTCAGGATCATTGTCATTAGACATTAAAGTTGTGTCACTCTCACTAATTGAGGGGTCACACCTAGGTAGTTTGTATCAAATGCCTTGAGTACCTTTATGTTTATTTGTTGAGATATGCTCAATAATATTGTGTTGCTTCATCTCCAAGCCCTTTCTTTTGTACTTGTGATATTCCATGATTCTATTAGGAATGGGATATTTGGCACTTCGATAAAAAGAGGTGAAATCATCATTGTATAGCTACAGATATTCAGAACTATTGAGTTACTCTTGATTCAATGAACCCTTTTTGATAAAGAGAGGAGGTCCCTTAGGATGAGAATCAATTTTTCTATAGCATTCCATTTTTTTTTAGTATGGAAATTGTCTTTGATGTTTTAAATGCTTATAACCTTATCTTTAATTGTGAAATGATAAGAAATTTGAGGAGGAAGACTAGTAGAAGTGGATGCAAGTTTAATTGGGTCAATGTGATTAGCCTTGGGAGACTCAAGAGCTATATTATTATCCTTTTTAGGTGTATGCTTGATGCTAAGATAATAATTGTACTGACCATACTTGGTTTCTAAATGTTTACAATATTGGTATGGCTATAAATCACCAGGAATAGTAACCTTCATTCTAGATTGGGGGGTTTTTAGACATTGATGCAATATGGAAGGGATTGCACGTACTTCACAAATCCAAGATTATAGAAAAAGTAAATTATACATATGTTAGATATCTATGATATGGAAAATGGTATAATGGGTGATAGGCCTAATAAGGACAAGTAAGTAAATGATACCCTATGATTCTCTTTCTATGTTTTCATACACCTTGATAGTAATGGTGTATGGTCGCATATGTACTAAAATGTACTCCAAAATATTTGACAATTTTAATGAGGCAATGTTTAAACCTAAACCGTTATCTATGATAACATGCTTGATCTTATGATGGGAAATGATTGCTTCGATATAAATATGTTTATTATGCAATCGACCAAGGGATGACATGTCACTTTGTTCGAACATAAGTTGTTGACCTAGGGATAAATTTTACACAAAAGCTTGGAATCGGGTAGGCTCAATGTTATTTGGAACCTTGGATTATTGTAGAAGATTGCATAATATTCTTTTATGGACTTCAAATGTATGCAAAATATCTAGAATATAAATTTGCATTGGTGTCTTGTTTAATCCTTCCACAAAGTCATGTTGATTTTCAGTAGAAGAAGATGGTTTGGACTTTGTAGGCAAAGGGCCTTAGATTAGATTATTATTTGGAGGTGGTGAAGGACATTGGAATATAACTTGTAGATGTTTAGATAAAACAAAATAATTTTGAGTCAAGATGATTACTTGAATTGGAAGAAGGTATAGGACCTGGAATGGTAACTTGTGCAAGTCGAGTTGCAATAATGAAATTACGAGTCAAAAGATCACTAGGATATGAAAGGGGAGGTCCTAGAATGGAAGGGGTAACATGTTGAGGGGTGTTAGAAGGTTGAAAAGTTAATTTTAATAGTGGCTACAGAACTTCTAGTAATATGACTTATAACATTGTTATAGTCGTATGAGACATTATGATAGTTAATATGGTTAGCTTGAGAATCCTAACCTTGATTATGGTTATTATGATTCTAATTTTGACCTTGATTCTAATTCTAGTTGTTTATCAAGTAGTTAATTTAATTTTTATTGTTTGTTTGGTGCTTATTATTAGAATTGCTCTTTAGAAATGGGTCATTATATATACTCATGTGTTGATTTGAAGTAGAAGAAACATTCTCTAACTCATTGTTGACATGATCAATCAGGTCTTGGATGAAGTGTATGAGTTGCACACACCTATAAATTACATGGATTTTAACATAATGGTAATCAAAACATCCATTATTCTTATACCATGAATGCTTTGGTTTGACTTCTTCAAATGGCTTTGTGTTTGGCCAAATGACCATGTTTATTGCAACCAATTTTTGGAATACTACCTCTATGGGCTCATAAAGGTCAGAGAAAAATATTTTTTGATATTGATTACTTTATGGAGGGGGTATGTGAAATATAATGGATTGAGTAAGTAGGTGTTTTGGACTTGTGATGGTTACATCATTTGCACATGTCTTGATTTAGTTACTCCATTACCTATAAGATTATTATTTTTATTGAATACTTTTGGTTCTTAAAATTACGTATTTTTTCTCACATTGGGGTTTGGGCTTGTGCCCAACTCTAAGAATAAATATTGATCGGGCCTTTATTGTTAGGGTGTGAAGCCACTATTCATAGGTCACTATTCACAAGCACTATTCATGGTGATATGCCATGCCAAGATGGCATCTTGGTGATATGGCATGCAAGTGATGTGGTCGGAAGGTGATGTGGTGGTAGGGCCCATGGTGGGTCCTAAGCGTGATCATGTTAAAGTGACAACTGTAGGGTGTAGAACTCCACTTGAGGACATGGGTCTTATCCTTGGTGTGTCACATGGGCTTATCTTGGAGTGTATGATTACAAGGTCATGGTGTGGGGTGCCATGTTTGGTGGCCCCATACTTAACATGTGAAGAAGGAAAAAATATGATTGAATTCCCTTTTGTGCACATAGGAAGGAGATGAGATGTTCATTATTATTGATTTATCTCACATGGGTGAGTAGGATGTAATTCTATGAGTCACATGGGGTGACTTGATCTTGTCTAAAGTAGTAGACCTACTTTGTTGGCCTTATACATGGAGACAAGCGGCTTTTACTATTGGCCATTGTTTATCACTCAATTGGGGCACATTTTTCTCAAAGGCACATGGGATGCATTGTGACTTATACAAGTGGGTGCATGTGAGGATCTAGTGATTACTATTGAGCCTATGTGGAATGTGGTGCCACATTTTATCTCTGCTCTTTCTTTATCTCATTGTAAAATGTTATAAAACATTATGTCCTCCTTGTATTTTGTAATACATTATGTAATCCTTATGGATTCCTGGGAATGGATGTTGTAATAGGTTAGAGCTTATAAGGCTTATCATATTATCTCTCTTGGATGCTTGGATTGTAAGCATCATTCATACTTAGGTGGTTATATCCTATAAGGCTTAGATGAGAGCATGGCTCACCTAGTTTGTTGGAAGCATAGAGATCCTTAAGGTTAGAGGTTAGAGCCTAGAAGGCTATATTAGCTTGGCTCACCTTGGATGAAGACATGAAACTTGGAGGCTTGTTAACTCAACTCATGTTGATGGAGGTTGATGCTTTGGATCTCACCTTGGATGTTATGGTTATTAGCATCATGATGGAATTGCATGTTGTAGCTTGGAGGTTAGAGCATGGAAGGCTTTGTTGTAAGTTTTTCTCACCTAAGTGATTGGTTGTAGCACTAGAAAGTAGTTACTAAGAGGATTGTTATTATAGAGAGAATTTTGCTAATAAATATAAAGTCTAGATGTTACCTTTACCCCATGGTTTTTCCCTTGATAGTTTAGTAGGGTTTCCACTTATATCTTGTGTAATGTTTTCTCTCTTGTTTTGTGTTTTACTATAGCTTTTTTTCATTTTGGCATTTGATATACTTGCACATGTAGGATGTTTATTTCCTAACAATTGGTATTAGAGGCATGGTTATTGACTAGTTTGTGCAAGTGGGAGCTATAAGTGGAGATACTAAGATGTGAAACAAAAAAATTACATGGCATGTATTTCTATCTTGGTGGAAGATCAAGAATGGAGGAGAAGCTAAAAAAGCTTTACCAAATAGATCAGCACCAACACAGTGTTCCTGAAGAAGAAGCAACCATACAACTTATGGTAGAAAAAGTTGGTCTCTATTGGTGAAGATGGAGGGTGATGATAAGGTATATACCTTGTTGTTTGTTTTTAGCTGGTGAAGGGATACAAGTTGTGGGATCTTACTACCATAATGTATGCACTGAGATGATGTTGAAATTCCATGTAGAGGAGGAGGTGTAAGAAACCTAATATTGTACCTAGTGGATGGAGAAGAACAAGAAACTTGAGGTTCTATGGAAAGAGAAGGTTGTATGTGTGACATGAAATAGAGAAAGATGTAGCTTGATTGTATATTTAGGGCTCAAAGACATGGTAGGTACAGTGATGTACTAAGTAGTGTGATGATTTTTGAAGAACTATGGATGGGTATCATGTCGAACATGGTAGGTAGCAATTTGCTACATGTAGAAGTTAGGTGTTGACTTATATGGGTTATTATCTCCTATTATTTGAAGTAGTTGGGGATGGATGGAGAAAAATTAGAGACTTGAAGTTCCACGAAAGGTCATGTGTTTGATATGTGATAGAGCAAGATGTAGTGTAACTGTATCTTTGGGGATTAAAAACTTGATAGGTACAGTGATGCACTGAATAGTGTGATGACTTCCCAAGAACTATGGATGGGTACTATGTTGTTCATGGTGGGTAGTGGTACATTATATATGTTGAAGTCATGTGATTGACTTCTATGGGTTTTTATCTCTTGTTAATAACTACTATCAAGATTATGGTGTGGTTGTTATTGTTGAAGTAGTTAAATATGAAAACATCATTCCTACATGGTGGTATCATGATGAGATGGAGTGTCTAGTGGGCTATGAGGATGAGACAAAGAGTTGTTGGTTTCCAAAATTGAAGACTGTATAGGTTCCATCAAGCATGTTGATGTGGTATAAGAATACCTTCATGGAGAGCCAAGGTTTAGTAGAGATTGTTACTATGTGTAGATGGCATGTTAGTTGTAGGCCTCAACATGAACAATGGTGATATGGTTTAGGTGATTAGGATGAGATGAAGGATCAAACTAAGGATGAAGATGCATGGTGGACATGAAATCAAGAAAGGCAAATATCCCTCTTTTTATGATTTTATAAGTTGTCTTATGGAGTGTCCTAGAACAAGGAGGAGAAGACATGGATGTCATGTATATTGTATTCATCAAAAGTAGGAAATCTTGAAGAAATACATGGTGTGCACTAGATTAGATACTTCCAAGAAATGGTATTTGTGAGTGATTCATGGTACAATCCTAAAGAAGGATGGGTTTGTTGTGAAGTGGGAGTTACTTTGGCTCCTACAAACTTACTATGGAGAAGCACATGTTGAGAAAGTTAGTTAGGACAGAGCAGTTTTAGTAGTGCAAAATATTCTACCAGGGTTGTGTGTGAGTGGCAGTGGGCATTGATGATAACTGGATGGCATCTAGTTGGTAGAAGACATAGGTGTGGTAAAGTCCTATGTATATGGCTTCAAGTAGGATATTATTAGGGTGTGAAGCCATTATTTATAGGTCACTATTCATGGGCACTATTCACAATCACTATTAATGGTGATATGGCATGCTGAGATGGCATCTTGGTGACATAGAATGTAGGTGATGTGGTAGGAATGTGATGTGGTGGTGGGGCCCATGGTGGGTCCCAAATGTGATCATGTTGATATGATAAGTATGGGGCATAGCACTCCACTTGAGGACATGGGTCTTGTCCTTAGTGTGTCACATGGGCTTGTCTTGGAGTGTATGATTGTAAGGTCATAGTGTGGGGTGCCATGTTTGGTATCCCCATGATTCAATGTGAAGAAGTCAAAAAGGTGTTTGGATTCCCTTTTGTGCACATGGGAAGGAGATAATATGTTCACTATTGTTTATTTCCCTCACATGGGTGAGTGGGGCACAATTATATGAGTCACATGGGGTAACTTGATCTTTTCTAAAGTAGTGAACCTACTTTGTTGACCTTGAACATGGAAACAATAATATTTTACTATTGGTCATTATTTATCACTCAAGTGGGGTGAATTTTTTCTCTAAGGCATATGTGATGGCTTGTGACTTATGCACATGGGTACATGTGTGGCTCTAATGGTTACTATTGAGCCTATGTGGAATGTGGCACCACATTTTATCTCTCATCTCCTTTTTTCTCATTGTAAAATGCTATAAAGCATTATGTTCTCCTTGTATTTTGTAATCCATTTTTTAATCCTTATGAATTCCCTTTGAGGATCCATGAAAACCTTGGGCTTTCATGTTATAAGAGGTTAGAATTTGTAAGGATTGTAATATTAGCTCACCTAGATGTTTTTGTTGTAATAATCATTCATGTTTAGGTGGTTAGATCCTATAAGGCTTAGATAAGAGTAGGGTTCACCTAGTTTATTGGAAGCGTGGAGATCCTTGAGGTTAGAGGTTAGATCCTAGAAGGATATGTTAGCTTGGCTCACCTTGGATGAATACATGGAGATTGGAGGCTTATTAGCTTAGCTCATATAGATGGAGGTTGATGATTTAGAGCTCACATTAGATGCTATGTTTGTTATCATCATGATGGAGTTGTATGTTTCAGCTTGGATGTTAGAGCATGAAAGGCTTGGTTGTAAGATTTGCTCACCTGAGTGTTTGATTGTAGCACTAGAAAGGAGTTGTTGATAAGATCTATTATTGTAAAGAGATTTTTACTGATGAATATGAAGTTTGGATGATACCTTTTCCCCATGGTTTTTCCCTTGTTAGTTTAGCAGGGTTTCCATGTATATCTTATACAATGTGTTTTCTCTCATGTCTTGTGTTTTATTGTAGCTTGTTTTAATTTCTGCATTTTATTTACTTGCACATGTAGGATGTTTGTTTCCTAACATTTGTCTATAAGGTATTTTTCAATTTATACCCCCTTACCTATAATATATTAATATGTGTCAGCACAATGATGTCTTAGATTATGTGCTACCTCTGAATTAAGATTAGAAGTGAAGATATTTTCTAGTTTCCTATCTGGAGGTTGTGTGGAAACTGCTTGGCCAAATTTCTCTATATTTTTAAGTAGGCATAAAAACTTTCCCCACCATGATATTTATCATTACATAATTCAATCATGTTCAACTCATGCTCTATGTTATACAAGAAGTGTTTAACCAAATTCTCAGATAGGTCATCAAAAGTGTTGACAGATCCCTTTGGTAAATGAACAAACCACTCCAATGCTTGTCCACCCAAGCTTCATGGAAATAAGCAAAGTTGATAATTATTGGTATAGGCTACTTTTTGACATGTAATAGAGAATTATCTTAGGTGTTCCATAGGATAACCCTTTTCCTTATATTTCTCAAATTTTGGTGCCTCAAAGTGAGATGGGCAATGTACTTGAAGGAAGCTCATATCAAATGGATAGAGGCATATTTCATTAAACCTATACTTTTTTACTTGATTGTCTGCTTGGATTCCTAAAACAACATCTTTTATCTCTTGTAAATATTGGAGAGTGGGAGAATTTTGGGATGGGGAAGGCATGTTTTACTGAGCATTTAAAGGAATACTAGCTTGATTTGGATAAATAGGTAGATTTAGACTAAAATATGTTAGAATGGGTACCATTTATGTCAAACTATTAGGATTTTTCACCTTATAACTAGGATTGTATTTTTGATAGGGTACTTGTTGACTTACATTGGGAAGTGGATCAGAAATGTGTTATTATGTTGAAGGAATCTATTATCAATATTGAGGAATTTCATACTGATAGATACGGATTTATTATGAAGGGATTTATTGTTGGAAGGGGATTTAATGTTGGTTGGTAGGAATTTTTTGTTGACTATAAGGGACAGATTGTGGAGTGATAGGGAGTTGTTATAGGTTGAAAGGGACTTGCTAGGGATTGATTAAAACTTGTTACAGTGGGGGATTTGCAACCTATTATTACATATTGGTCATAATTTACTGTGGTGGTGGATTGTTTGCAACTTGATGTTGTATATTGGTATGGATTTGTTGTGAATTAGAAAGGATTTATTCAAAACTCAAATGGACTTGTTAGGAACTAGATTTGACTTGCTAGGAACTAGAGGGGACTTGTTGGGGATTAGAAAGGACTTGTTGGGAACTATAAAGGACTTGATGAAAATTATGGAATACTAATGATGGAATAAAAGAAGGGATTTTTTGAGAATTAGGAGGGACTTGATATGTATTAGGTAATGTCTATTGTGAATTATTTGTATCTTATTGAAATAGATCCATTAGAGGTGTTTGCTCAAGATTTATTAGTGGATCTACTCTTGATGGAGGATTATCTAATGTATCTTCTTGTTGTTGTTCAAGGGGTGAATTTTAAACCATAAGTGGGGGATTGTTAAAAGAAATAATAACTATGGAGGTAGCTAAAGAAGCCAAAATATGACTAGTGCATTGTAATTGGGCAATAATGGTTTGGTTCTATTGCGACGGGTCTATAAGTTTACCTTTCCCTTTGTTAGATGATTATAGATTTTGACCAGAACTTTTTACAAGGGCTTTTTCATGACTAGAATTAACTTTGGGGGTATTTCTTCTATTTGAACATAGCTACGTACTTCCTTTGTTCTAAGTGGCACATCCTCATTTAGGTTAATGTACCTCATTTTCTAGGTTTTTCATTATTTTAGAAATATCTAAGTGGATCATAAGACCACTCATCATCAAGGTCAGGGTTGTATAAATACCCACTCTATGTATACTTAGGCATGTCTAGATTGATAATCTTCATCTTGAATTAAGATAGGATGTTCAAATTGAGTTGATTTGAGTGTGTCAAAAAGACCTTATTTATGATTCAAAGTTCACTTTCAAATTTGAAAAGTGTCATTTGAGTCAACTTGTAATTTGGTGTGATATTGGAATGCCTCTTGGTTAAATTAGAACATTTGATTAGACTTGTCAATGTAAATGGTAAAGTGGAATGTTTGCTCTATTTCAGTTACTTTTCATATTTCACAAAGTCATGGAATACTAAACATGTTTTGAAAATGGACGTGTGCTTATAAAGCAAATTTTGAAAATTTGAACACTTGACCTTGGATTTTCAAAACACTCAAATTTTAACTTGACTTTTGATTTGGACTTCAATGCTTAACTTAAGAACTTGAATTTTGACTTGTTTTGACTTTTGATCTTTGAACATGGGAAATTTGACTTTAATTTTGGATTTTGTATTGACTTGAGTTGAATGTTTGACTTTGATTGACCTTAGAACATTTGAATTTTTAAAAAAATAACTTTTGACTTGGAATGTTTGAATTTTAGAATAGTTGACTTTTATAAAATCTTTGACTTTGATTTAAGTTGACTTTGACTTATTATAATTTTGAATTTAACTTTTGACTTGGGAAATTTAGCTTTGATTTTGAATTTTGACTTGAATTTAGTTTGATTCGATTGAATGCTTGAATTTGATTGACCTTAGAAGGTTTGAATTTTCAAAATTTTGACTTTGACTTTTGACTTGAAATGTTCAACTTTTAGAAGAGGTGACTTTGACTTGACATGATTAGAAACATTTGACTAGTTAAGAAAATTGTAATGATTTGGATTTGAATTAAAATTGGATTCAATTCAAAATGAAGCTAATTTAGATTTGATTTCAAATGGGTAGCATAATAGTATAACATAGGCAGGGTACCATTTCAATTGGGCAGCATGACATTTTATAAGAGGATAAGAAAAACTCAAAATTTGAGTAGATTAACGCTTTATCCTATAAATGTGTAATGGGATGTGAAAAAGTTTTGACTTAGAATAATTTTTATTTGTTTGAAGTGTAATTTATAAAACATAACATAGGTATATGACAATAAAAAATCAATGACACTCATACAATACAATCCCTATTTTACTAGAAAAATGAGTGTGCATCTATTATATGATGTTTATTCATGAAGGGGGACAAGATGTTGTATGAGTATACCTCAAAATAACTTGGACCAATTCCCATGCTGACATATCACATAGCAAATAAAATCCCTATAAGCTCACCTAAGGTGTGAAGGAATAGAGGATCTAGGTGGGGGTCATGTTAGTTGGGTGTAACAGGGGAGTAGTACCTAGTGGGAGTGGGAGAGAGAGATAACCAAATAGCTTATGGAGCACACACATAAATACTATCAGATAACCATGCATCAGACAAGTATTCAATATAATCTCCTTTATTATATTCTCTCTTTATTACATATGAGGGAATGGATTGTTAAACACAACACATTTGGTGCCCTCGCTCTACAATATGAAGCTCACTCACATATATTATCTCTCCCTAATATAATATAATAGTAGTGCTCTACCTTTCCTCACTCTATGTGTGTTCATTGGCTCTTATTCGCTGTTATCTATCATTTTCTTTTTTTCCTTTGTTGACTGACTTCTCTCATTTTTTTGGTGGATAATTGCTCTCTCTCTTTTTCTTCTAGCCTTCTCACCTTTTAGTCCCCCATTTTCTTGCCCAATCCCATATTTAAATTGCCTACCTAATCAAGGCCAATTACCATGTTATCTATTGTCATACCACCATAACTCCATGTTAAGATCTATAGCCAACCAATCCAGTTGTCACTTTCCCCTATAATATCCTGTATGGTTCTTAGGTCCATGTGGTTATTTTTTCTTAGGTCCTACCACTTTTTAATGTGGCACACATTGGCATGGTTCTGAAAACTAATATCTAATTTATAGGTAACTTTGTCTAATGTGTGCATGTAAGTTGTCTAGTTTGGATTGAGTATGTCTCTCAGCTAGTGGTGTTGACCTCAGATGAAGAATACAAGAACATGTTCATGTTTGTGTTGTACTTAATTAATTTTAGGGGTCAACATCACCCTGCACTAAACTAGTTGTTTATCCTTGGATAATGAGTTATTCTACTTGCCTTGTGCAATCAAATTGTCCTTGAAGCTTATTCACAATCAACAACTTCGTTTAGGATTTCATGGTTATGCAAGCCTTTTTTGTGTGATTCCTCATGATATGTTATTCTTTTTTTTATGACATTCTTGCATTCCTTCCTAAACTAACCTTAACCCTAACTTTAGGAGTCATTCTTCTAG
The DNA here is from genome assembly GCA_037957365.1 of Torreya grandis. Lineage (NCBI taxonomy): Eukaryota > Viridiplantae > Streptophyta > Pinopsida > Cupressales > Taxaceae > Torreya > Torreya grandis. Next base: position 1,145,064 of record JARHVA010001780.1, read on the forward strand.
ATCTCTTGTCAATCCTTTTCATAGGTCGATGCACTGTGAGACTGATGAATGGATCAAGCCCTCATCTCCTCATGATGAGAAATATTCAAGGCATGTAGCATTGCCTTATCCTCTACAATCTGAATCAACAATTAGCCTCTAATATTACCCTGATGGATTATATTTCATTATTTTGTTATGTCCCATCTACTTGACGTCTCCTATTATCTTCTCTTTAGCAACTAGTCACCCTATCTTCACCCTGATCCCTTTTTAGTATAAGATCTTGCAGACTGACCTCCATCACCCAATAACTTCTTCACACATATAAGAGATGATCTCTTTAGATCTAGATGATTATACTTAATCCATATAATTATCATTGTTGGTGAGGGCCATCAACTACAAAGTGGAGCTACGAGGTTCAAAGGACAAGTCTTGAACTCCTCAATCCTGTATTGCCTAGTCACAACTTCCTTTCAACCTCAAATGGGCTTAGTGAGAAATTACTTGGAATAATAGTGGGAATATTGTCATCCCAATGTTTTACCTCATCACTGTATCTATTCTTTGAAGTTTCTCTAACTTCTAGATGGGATGCCCTATTGTGAATTGGTTGAGCCTATGGCACTACTAATTTATGTTGGTGTTGAGTTACACTCGTGAAACCTCCTATTGTTTCATGATTTTTTTAGGGTGGGTTCTTACATGGGATCCTCTTAAGACATCCACATCTTATTTAGCATTATTTGGATTTTTCCCATCCATGCATGATAGAGGCTCATGACTCCATCCTAGTCATCTTTTACTCAACTCTTCCCTTCAGTCGATGAGCTCTTTTTTCCTCCTCCTACTGCCTAAGAGTCTTTGGTTTTCTTACTGTATCTTGACAAAAATAGGATATTCCATTCTATAACCTTCTTGAAATCAATGAAATTGTATATATAGGGTATTGTGTTGTTTTAGCTCTTTAGCTCTAGTTCCTCTTATTTGACCTCTTGAGATTTTACCCTCTTGGTCTAATTTCCTCTTTCCTCCTATATCTTTAGATTTCTCCATTATCTCTCTAGAATAATGCCTTTCAAGGATACATTTTTAAGTTATTAGTGGTCTCTTCAACTTTTGATCCTAACTTGGTAGTTTATATTGTGGGCCATATTTCTAATCATCTATATAAGTGCAAAAGGAGTGACCAACTAATCTAGCTGATAGGTTGATAATTGTCCATACTACCACCTATTTGTGCCTATGTATATAATAGCCTATCCAATTCATGCTTTTAAATTTTAATTTATAAAAAGTGGTAGATCCTTCACATTCCTTGATCCTTCTCATTCTTGTCCTTCCTTAGCTGAGTGACATCCCTTGCTATTCTGCTTTGACAATAATAACTCTAGATTGAGCCTAAGATCATATCAGTCCTTACATACATTAGCTCAATCACCATTGTTCCTCTCTCCATTGAATAGCTAATTGGTCATACCTCATTCTTTATGTATTGACATGATACATGTCCTTTCCTATTCAACTCTTTTACTTGGTGAACACACCAACTCCTCTTGCATGTTGTTCTTCCTTCCATGTGCTTCCCAACATATTCTCATTTGCACTTCTCTTTCAAATATCTTTGTCAAACACCTTTCTTCTCCTCTTCTCAACACCATCTCCTACCCTAAGCTAAAATCTACATTTGGTCCTCAAACATATTATTATTTTGAGTTGAGTTTGTATCGATGTTGATGTAAACATTCTTTTTGGTGGCATAAATACACATTTTATAATTTTATGGCACTCCCAATCTCACCATAAATACTTAGATGCCTGACATGGTGACCTTTTGAATAAATCCCCTATTTGTCTCACCTAGCTAGATATTAAGAGGTGAGTGTATCTTATTACCCAATACAACTTTTATCACCAAGTAAAATGGATAGAAGAATGGATACAGAAGCCTTATTAGGTAATGCCACTGAACACCTTATTACAATATGGTTCCAAGTTCTCTCAAGATCCAATCCAATGAAATTCAATAACCTCGAAGGTGTTAGTAAGTGAGGGGTATGGCCTCATGTTGTTGAGTAGTTGTCAAGGCATTAGAGCAGGCATGACTAATTTATCAATCAGACAACCTCTATATAGAAGTAATAACTTTTACCACCCCTTCTTTTGTGATTTATAGCACCTTTCTCACCCTAGGTGCATGTAATGACTCATGTATCTCTAGTCTTGAAATCATGATTGAAGGGATGAAAATAGGCATGAGGTCAACTGGTGGGGTGAAACTTTGTTGGTTATGGGGTGGTGCTAAAAAATAGAGCACAGTTTCATTCCATGGGAGTGTTTTCCCTATGACTCTATGACCACTTTCATCTACTACTAATGGTTTTCAGAAGGTCTAAACCAAATCTTTTAGCATGTCAAGATCAAGGGGAAGATGAATCACACTGTACTGCATCCCCAAACAATTTCCTCATAGGATTCCCATACCCAAGGGGCACACATTATTTTAGCCAATGTTAGAGTAGGTCACATCTTATTTGCATCTTGAGAAAGGATATTAAAGGTGTTACTTTTTTCATGGTATTTACCAAGAAACTTTTTTTAAGGCATGGTTTTTTGCCAGGTTACCTTTTCTCATGCATGGGGAACCTGTTCTAAGTCTTGTGGGAGTCCCTACTCATGGGAACTCAAATTTAACTGGATTGGGCCTTACTAGCTCCTAAGCATGTTGATGAAGAGGAATATCTACTGGCATGCTAATCTTCTAAAGCTAAACCTAAAATAACTCTTCTCTCCTTTCAGCTAACTAGAGCTCACTTCATAAGGCCTAGATGAGCTGTATAGACTCATGTAATGTTTGTTACTATTGTGCTCGGTCAAAAGGGTTGGTTAATGACTTCATATCAATCTATATTATGCTCGCACATTTCTTGAGTTGGGTGCAAAGTCAGCCCTAAGTTTATTTGAGGATTTATGTACGTAGCATGACTTTTTTGTTATCTTCCCTGGCTTACTTTGTCCTATAATATTAACATAGAGGTCAGGACACTCGTCGACCTTAGGTCCTTTTCAATAATAGCCACAAAAAGGAAGGGTGGGGAAATTGAGATGGAAATGATCCAACAATCAAACTTGTATCATGAGCATGAATGGGGCCATTATCCTCTTTGACCTTATGACTAGGTGAATTTTCTAGGTGTATGCCTCTTGGCTATTTGTGGTGTTGATTATTATCCTATTGTCATTTGTCATGACCCAAACTTCTCATTATGTTGTCAATATTCTACTTATGAATGCATGAGCCCCTATGTCATCCCTGTCTTATTAGGCTACCATCAATGTCCCTCATTCTAATAATCTATGAAATCAAAACCTATTATAATTATTGCATCATCATTATAACTTGTGTTTCCAATCATGATAGAGCTTCTTCATCCATAAAATGTGTGACTTTGGATCTAACTTTAACTTCCAACACCTATTGGGGCTTAGAGAAATTAATCATGGACAAAGCGCATCAAATTAGGGGGAGTAGTCCACCAACAAACCACTGAGCATGCTCGAGTGGCTAGAGGGCATATCGGAGATTTGAAACCAAGGTTTTAAAACTTGCATCATATGCACATATAGTAATCAAAGCCTTCTTCTTTATGTCCTTCAACATAATTATGTCTTGATTCTCCACCTTTGGGACATCAAACTCCATTAGAAATACAGCTTCAAGGATAGCGAAGTATGTGATTTTTTGCATCAAATTGGCCTTCTAATACCATGTCTACACTCTCCCTCATAGATTGGTAGTAAAATAATATGCTTTCTACTCTAATTAGCTAATCCCTCAAGCTCTACAAAGGATTTCATACCTATACACATGGTCTAAAGTGTCTTTTATCCCATAGTACTCTGAAAGGTTCATATACAAGGCATAATCAATCTACTAGATTGGTATGAGCATGGCCTATATTGGGAGGGTATTTCTTCCTATGGTGGTGAATACCACACCACAATTTTCAAAAACAAATCCTATCTCGAGCTTCCTTGATTGATGTAACATGTGTACCAGTTATGTTGATTCTAATTCAAGTAAGGGGTCATGAAACACCTATAGATGTGGAGTCCCTAATTCCACCTCATTAGCCTCCACTCCTAATAGATCTTAGAATATATACTCCAATTATGAGAGGTTCATATGGTCTCATGTGTTGGGAGTAGGGACATTATGTGCCACTACACTAGTCTCCTAACACCTAGTCCTTATGTCATATCTTCCCAAATCCTACTATAACTCCATGGTAGGTCTGATCTTTTCATTAGAGTGTATCCTCTCTACACAAGATTTAGCCTCATGCCCTTCCTTTCCTTCAAGGGTATTTGAATCATTTCCAAATATGTATTCTTCCCTATTTTTAGGGTCTTTCTCGGCCATTCTTTTCTATCAATTCCTATCATATCTATGCACTCTGAGTTCTTACATGTCTGGTACTTCATGTTAAATGTTGATTTGATTACTATACAACTCATATATACATATCTCTAATTGAATATTCCCAAACATGTCACATCCCCTTCTACCATCATAAAAATGAAAGATAATTTGGTCCTAACAACAAAACTAAAAATGTTGTATAATGTCTAGTCACCAAGGAAGCCAAGATGTCATGAGAGTCTAGCTTAGCACAACTTGGACTAGTTCCCACAGTGACATATGACATAGGGAATAAAATATCTATGAGCTCACCATAAGTATGAAATAATAGAGGATATAAGTCAAGGTCGTGTTAGTTGTGTGTAATAGGAGATCGGTGCCTAGTGGGAGTGGGAGAGTGAGATAACTTGATAACTCAAGGAGCACACACATAAATTCTATCAATGACCATGCATAAAATAAAAATTAAATATAATCTCCTTTATTAGACTCATTCTTTATTACAAAAAAGGTAATAAATTGATACACACATCACACATGGTACCCTCACTCTATAATTTAGAGCTTACTCATAGTTCTTATCTCTCCCTAATATAATCTAATAGTAGTGATCTACCCTACCTCAATTTGTTTTAGGTCATTGTCTCTCACTCTCTACTATCTATCATTTTGTTACTCTATTTTTTTTAGTGAATTCTCTCATTTTTTTTACTAATAGTTATTATCTCTTTTTCTTCAAGCCTTATCACCTCTTATTCTTGGGATTTTCCCACCCAATCCCATATTTGAATTTCTTACCTATTATGAGACCAATTACCATGTCATTATTGTCTTACCACCATAAATTTATGTCAGGATCCATATCCAACAAATCCACTTGTCATTTTCTCCTATAATATCCTATGCGGTTCTTGAGTCCATGTGGCTACTTATCCCTAGTTCTTACCACTTTGTCATGTAGCACATGTTGGCATGGTTCTAATAGTTGACATTTAATTTACTATAAACTCTAAGGTACACACACAATTTGTGTGGTTTGGATTACATGTGCCTTTTGACTAATGGTGTTGAACTCACCTGAAGCATGCAAGTGCATGTTTATCTAGTAATTAGCCAATTTTAGGGGTCAACAATAATGTGATTATCGCCCACATATGTATCTCACAAGAAGCAGGGTAGGTTAATCTCTTAAACACAACTTTAAGTGATATGTCATGAGATTTTGGGGGAAGTTGGTTTCCCTCATAGTACAAATCATTTATATCCAAAAGGTCTTAATCTAAAATTTTGACAAGGCTTTCTAAATGGTCCTTGTTATACCTTGTGATACATGGGGCTTAAAATTTTGTCAAAGAAGAAAAAATAATGGGTAATTCATGGGAGGGTTTAGCCCATTCATGACCACTTCAATTATGATATCTCAGTGAAGTGTTATTAGAAATTTTAAACTTAAGGTTGATGTTTAATAGCTTAGTGTCAGGGATAAACACCTTATTTTAAACAAAAACTTTTTATGGGGAATTTCATTATGATTTAGCAATAACTACCCTCAATTTATATTCCCCATCAAAGTATGAGGTTAGTATGTATGCTGGGGGATGAAATCCCAGTCACTGTGCCCTATAGACTCATTGATGGTGATGAAATCCATTTCATGCAGCCAAAATAAAAAGGAAAGTTTCATTATTTATGATCTTTTGGATCCCACAAATGGGAAAGATGAGAGCATACTCTAGTTATGCTTCAAGAAAAGGAAATAATAACCTTTGTGTTTTTGGTCATATAGGGTCCTAAAAGTGGGAAAAGGGAGATCATATGCATGATAATCTACCCATAAACAAATAAATAGCATAAAAACACAAGTATTTTTGTAGAACACCAAATTTAAATGTTGGTTCATTTTATGCACCAAAATAAAATGTGTTTTGTAAAATGTGTTTTTTTGTAAAATAATTATTTCTTTGACAAGTAAACCTGTAGAAAAATATTTTAGTGTTTGAGGTGTGGTCTTTGACCAACAATGGGAAGTTTAAATAGTGCTTGTTTTAGCCTTAAGAAATTACAATAGAGCAAAACCATCATTTAGAAAAGTAACCCCACCAATATATAGAATAAAAAATAGAACAAATAAAGCTAGTGATTTTGCTAATTAATAGGGTGATATCATTATTTGATAAGGTGATTCCATCAATTTGTAAGTTGATATCATTGTTTTCAAAAAAATATAGACAAAATTAAAATATGAATGATATTGTTGTTTATACTATCAAATCTACCATTTCCAAACATCATATCACTAAAATATAGGAAAATAGAGAAGAAAGCTTATCAGAACATTTCCACCACTTTGTAAGTCCGTCCCATTGATTTGTAGGTTGATTCTATCATTTAGATTCATAATATTTTAATTTTTATAAAATGATAGTCTAAGTGGAAGCTGAGATTGAACCTACCATTTCACATGTTTTCATCGATTTACAGGTTGATACCACCATTTGACAATTCAATCCCATTGTTTACCTAGAAATATAAAAAATAGACAATACAAAGCATAAGTGATATCATTGATTACCAAGTCAATATCACTATTTACAAGAAGTAGTCCCACCAATTAGCAGAGCATTTCCACCACTAATTTGAGAATGGAAATTTGATAAAATTAGAAAGAAAAGAGGAGAAAATTAGACCAATTTTAAACTAATTTCTTAATTAGAGGAAGGTTTTGACACTTCAAAGGAGGTTTTGGGTGTTGGTCCCACTGAGCGTGTCATATGTGATCACACAATTATGAAGGAGTTATTTTATTTTTTAGCATGAAATCAAAATGAAATATATACAACCTAAAACCTAAGCGTGTGTCCTCAAATTGGGCAAAGTCAAGAAAGAGCATAAACAAGTGTAATAGAAGACAAATGACACAATTTTACCTTCTCCTTTAGATGTCTCTCTTTCTAGAATATAGGTTTGATTGGCTTGGATATAAAACTTGAGGTCTTTAGCAATGTCATAGTACTATTTTGATAACATCTCCCCTTGCACTATGCATGATTTGATTGAGAAATTGAATAACTTGGTGAAGCTTTTCTTGGAGTTTTGGTAGAGTAAATCTATAATAAAAAATTTGTTGAAGGAGTGAGTGACCCCTTCTATTTATAGGTTTTTAAATTATTGTGGACCAGCCATCTAAGATGAGGATCAATGGCTGAGGATGAACCCTCATCCTCACAAATATCGAAGGGTGAATTTGTAAGAAACTTCAATAATGGAAGCATGGATTATGTAAGAGTTTAAAATTATGAAAATATTGTGTAAGAGCATGTCATACCTTTTGCTTACACACTTGCCTTAATGATGTCATCTTTCATGAGGTAATAAACTAATTTTGATTTTTAGAAAATAGTAAATTCTAAAAGGCTATGAAATTTCCCATTAGAGGAGAATTAGTCCTATTTAAAAAGTTTTAATTGGCTATAGGAATTAATATGATCTTTGAAATGTTGTTTATTACTCAAACATTCCATTTAATTATCCTATGATAAAATTTGTAAAGTGTCAACTTGATTCAGTACATTATTGATAGTTTTGATGTTGTGTTATATTGTGTTACCCCAGTTAGGGATGTGTCATCATGATTTAGGATAAAAACAATAATTTTTTGGATGATTTGGAGTAATTTATGATTTCTGGTTAAACTTGTGCATTATTATGAAAAGTCATTTTGATTGTAATTTAAACACATAAGGGATGGAATTAAAGTGTCTATAGGGGCATTCTAGTGGGTTTGTATTAAATATCTAATCATTTATGAATAGATAAAATCAAATTTGGGATAGAATACAAATTTTAAATATTTAAAATAAAAATTTCAAAGAATTAGAGTAATTCAAAAATTAGATCTTATAACAAAGTACATGTTTCAAAGATTCAAAGTAATTCAAAAATTAGACACATGACATATTAGCATAATGATACAAATTATGGGGGTATATGACATGCATATTCACTAAATTTTCAAAGACTCTAAGTACAAATTCATACACACTTGAATGCATATGCATGGACATTATGAAAACTAGTTACAAGAACAAAAGTTATAGGTTTCACATAGAGTTACAATTAAGCATATAGATGCATGAAATTCTATATCATTTAGCACATATTCAATAGAGATGATACTTGATCATGCACATGTACACATTTTCAAAGATTAAAAGTCATGATATTGGTTCATGTGCATATCCATTATAATACAATTTATAAATTCAATGGCAAATGGTTGTCATTTCACTTCAAATCTATTAATAATACATTCATAACACAAGCATGAATATTATTCATTATGTTTTAATCATGAAAATAGAATATAGATCCATATACAATGATGTGATTCATTATATTACAAGTAATGTACACTCGATTATAATGACACTTAATGACCTTGGAATTACTTCTAATGAACCCATTATGTGGTTCCATATTTTGTTATGGGTAATGTGCATTCAAGTCAAGTGATACTCAATGGCCTTAAAATCACTTCTAGAAAACCCAACTTAGTTCTACCTTCTTTTAGATAAGTACATTAAGTACTTATTCGCATTTATGAGAGGTGGAGCACACATATTTCCAAATCAAAAGCTTGATTAGTTATTCCAAATAAGGACTTAATCACTCTCAATTTGCCATAGGTTCAACATAAAAAAATCATTTCTCCAAGTTATTCAACAAAGGGTCACATTTCTCCAATGATTCATCATGATTTTATAGGTCATAAGATAGTATGGTGTCATCTCCCTATAGATGTACTCTTTCCTTACTCTATTTTCAAACTTTAAATTTCAAAGTTTAGAATTTTCAACTATGAAGTATACTTCATGTGTTATTAAAGGTTTTTTTAAATGAGTGCCCTGCATAATTGGAGTATCCTATCAAAGACAGTGTGGTTTACACACTCAAGTTTAATTATTTCTCCTTTAATCTAGCAATTCCATTAATAATATAAAGTGGGGAAAATGTAGAAACCTAAATCTAGTCATAGGTAATTGACAATGTTAATTCTTGACACATCTTAAATCACTTGACTTGTGACCAAATACATGACTCTTATTCATCATTTCTCTAAGACATTTATCTATATGTAAACCTAACCCTTTGATTTCCATCATTACTGCATAGAATTTTTCTAGTTAATAATCAAACCTCTTTGTATCATCTTCAAGTTACTACCAAACTCAAGACAATTGTCCTTAATTCTCTAGGACATGTCTACCTTAGGTAGAAAAGTCTACTAATATGAACATGTTCACATAGAATGGCCTTATCCCATGCTAAATAATGATAAGTTTATAAATTTGACATACTCTTTTAGGTCTTCCCACATGTTTCATAAGGTTAGCTAAATGAAATTATCAAAAGCTTTTATTATAAATACAAATCAAAGGTCATTCATTATCCCTGGCTTGGAACTATCTATTGAACACTTGTACACTATTACACATTGAGAAAATATGTCTTATTATTTCAAAATTCAAGATCATTCACAAGGATTAATCATAAGCAAAGTGTAAATCATCTCAAAGAAAGTCAAGAGTTATCATTATCAAGTATCAAAACCATGTTTTTAGTTGCATATATATAGTCAAGGAGCACAATTGCATAATTAGATAATCACTCTAGGTGGGAGAAGTATGTGTGGATTGATTCCCTCCTCAGAGTATCTGGATACATAGGTAATGGTTAATCATCAAGGGGGTGATTGGGCTCAGCTCAACCCATTACACTCCCCCTCTCTTTTTATAAGATTCTAGTTCTCACAAAGACTCTTAGGGTTTTTGAAGCAAAAAAGGAAACTAATAAGTTCCATGTAGAAAAAACAAAATTGAAATATTTCAACCTACACAATGGACACATGCACAAAAGGTTAAATAATCATAGTTTTCACGTAGTTAATACAAACAAGTTTCAAAATCAAAGGACACAATCAGCTTGTATTATTGTCCAAGGAGCATAGTGTTGTCTAGAAGCATCTTCAAATTATGTTTTTGATTCTAATCAGTCAAAGTCTTGTCTTACTCTACTTTTCACTATCATACATTAGTCATAGTCAATGTAGATAACTCTGTAATCAAAGGACATGGCTAACATAAGCCATTATTCAAGGAAAATGAGCCTATCTAAGAATATTCTTAGGTTTTGTTTCTAATCTTGAATAGTTATAGTCATGTCTTTTGTTAATTTCCACGTCACACATCAAAAACAATCAATGAAGAACTTGGATCTAAGCTAACTTCTTTTAGTGTTTTTCAAAAATAGCATGTTTTCATACTTAACAAATTGTACTCAAAATTGTTAATAGTTATATATCTATAGCGTTATGATCTTTCAAAGTTTTATACCTATTAAACAACACTAATTTTTAAATTAAAAATAGGGTAAATAGAAAGTACTTGGAACTCTACATTCATAGAATATGTATTATTAAGGAAATTTAGGAATTTATCGTCATTAATTTTAGCTTTGATTTAATTATACATGATTTTTACCCCTTTTATTACATGATTATGAAAGGTATCACTTATTTTAGACCAACAACATGTAATTATAATAATAATTGTTTGAATTACAAATTATACACTGTGAATATCCATTATAGCCACCATACAATGTCTATAACAAAGAATCGACCACCCAAAGAAATATGTGAGGATTGTTTAAAATTAATAATATGTTTTTTTATAAAATTTAATAGATAAAGGAAACTTAGAAAATTATTTGAAAATAAGTACACCATTTTCACTTTAAGTTTCATTTACTAAAAATAAGAAATTACAAATTCTAGAAAATTTGTACAACAATGTGGCAAAAATTTAGGTTTTTTATCCATGTAAAATAATTAGAAAAAACCATGGAGATTCTAAAAAATAGATTTATTTTGATCCAAATATCAACCAATCAATTAATGACCCTAATAGATTAATCCTTGATAAGTGAATAGGCATGAAACCCTAAGGAAAAAGGGAGAAATCATTAGATTTTCACTTATAGAAATGGAAACAACTGAGAATCATGTAAAAAAATCAAATCTTATGCTAAAATTTGAAAACCTTAAGGGAGACCTAAGGTTTGGCATGGTTTAAGTAATATTCGGGTTCACCAATATGTTTTACCCTATTTTTTATTAAGAAAACTTGATAGGATAAAAACTAGTACATAAATTCAAATTATAAATTATGATATTTAAGCATGAATCTGGATGTAAAATCTTGAAATAAATTGAAAGGATTTGACAAGTGGCATATATTAAATATAGTAAGTACAAAATAGGGATACATATTTGGTTTTTATAACTATCTACTTGACTATGATTGTATTCTAACAATAGAAATTAGAATTAAGCAGGCTTATGATTCGTCATGATCTGTAACTATGTTTCTATATGTGTAGCGTTGGTTCCATTAGCTTTGGGTAAGTATCAAATGTTGATACTAAACTATAGTGGTTGATAGTGGCCTATGTAAAAATTCAAATTTGTAATCATATAATTACCTTTGCCTATCTCTGAAAGCTCTTATATGTGTGATGTCAAATACTAATGATGTGCCCAACCAAAAAAATCATCATCCTTCACCTTAAAATCATAGGTGTGTTTGTGAGGGCTATAAACCTAAAAAAAGTAGGAAAATGTAAGGGGTTGAGTTAACCCCAATCACCCTCATTGATGATTAACTATTGCCTATGTTTCAATACTCAAAGCATGGAAATCAAGTCATGCATAGTTCTCCCACCTAATGTGATTATGAAATTGTGATCCTTCAATATATGACTGCAACTAATGATTTGGCTTTCATACTTGACAATGATTGCTTTAACTTGGATTTGATATGCTTCAAAGTTTCTTATGATCTCCTCCTAATGATTTATTCACAAAATAGGAAGAATATATATATATTTCTCCATGTGAAATAGTATATAGATGTATAACAAATAAGTGTTAAGTCCCTTATCAAGTTAGGATTTGATTTATGTATATATATATATGAGTCTAATTGGGTAATTTTTCATGCCACTGACACACTAAGCAAATGGCCTAACCCTAAGGAAAAAAATATTTCAAAAAGTAGTCATTTTTTGGAGAGGATCACTATTGACAGAGATAAATTAGTATTGATTGACAATACTAACCAATTTTGACATTAGCGACCCATGCACATGAGACTTAAACTAAACATCTAGGTATGTCTATGCAATATAGTATCTAGGTTTTAAAACAGATAATGAGGTTTTTGTAGGTGTGTAACAACATAATGGAAGGGCTAAACCCATAGAAATCACAAGGATGGGGTGAGATGAAGAGTGAGGCCATATTTATGTGCATAATTCATGTGTGTAAATATACATCAAGCTTGTCATTATTAAGTACTTAATACCATATTGTAGTATTTATAATTATAAGGAGCATTCTCACCTTAATGTTGTGCAACATATTGATATAACCAACAGGGTATGTTTATTAAACCATAAAATGCTAGTGATCTATAAACTAATTGATTTCTAATATAAATATGTAGTTTAAAATTTTCATTAAATGCTAAGAATATAATGATGTAATATGTAGATACTAAAAGCTAGTGTTCAATACTTGACAATGACAAATTTGGCATACATTTACAAGACATGACTTGAGCACACAAAAAATGTCTTAATAGGCCATTCTCTCACACTTTCATGATATATTATGAGTCAACCCTTTTATTTTAGTATTGGACACCTATAAAAACCTCACTCTCTTTTTCAAACCTGATAAATATCCTACATAAACATCCTCAAACTCTTAGTTCAGTCCATCTATACACATGTTAGTTTTGTTAGATTCAATTAGTATCCCTAGCCAATATTGACCCACTCCTAGCAATGAATATTTTTAAAATCAAACCTACCCTTAGGTCATCTCATTACCCTAGCGTATTGGTGGCATTATAAATTATTCAAATGGATCCATATATAAACAAATCAAGGTATCATACAAGAGGGACTTGGAACTTATCTGATATACATCTATACACTTGCACGCTTATAAAATATACCCTGGTCTTCCTAATTTTAAAACCTATTACTAAGATCAATCACAAGCAAATTCTAAATCACACTAAATCCAAGTTAAATTAAGCATTATCAAGTATCAAAACCACATCATTAGTTGCATATATATAGGAGAGGAACATAATTGTACAATCACATTAGGTAGGAGAACTAAATATGTCTTGATTTCCCTCCTTGGAGTATTGGATGTAGACACTTCTTGTTGATTTGAATCATCCCTAATCATCCCTAGTTTTTTTAAATTCTAATTCATCATTATTATTCATCATCATTATTCATGGTTTACTATTCACATTTTTATTAAGTTAATTAATTCAAATTAATTAACTATGTTGGATTATTGTCAATGAATTCATGGTGATGTCGTGGAGGTGTCATATTGAGTAGATGAAGTGCTTTGATAGCCTAAGTAAGAATGATAAAGTGTGCAATGTGTTTGTCCTAGTGTGCTTGTAGTTGGCTTCGTTGATCTTCTATTTTAGCATGGTTAAAGATATCCAGGGATGAGTATGATGATTTGAGGATGTAAAAAAGGTCTCTAAGATGTTTATAATCTTTGATTGATTGTGTGCATAATTGTAATTCATATGGTAGTACACAGTTTTCATCTAGACATTTTGGGTCCAGTGGTAGAAAATCTAAATAGACAGTTTGTTGACATCACCATTACCACATGTAGATGATTCAGGGGGAGTTGGTCATATGGTTATGATCACATTAGTCCTTAGTTTCTATGTGCTAAATCTTAGGTCATGTTCTTAATCACATTAAAAGATATGCAAGTGAAAATTTAAGTTCCCAGGGATTTTGATAGTATTTTCCCATACTTAACCAAATTTGCATGAGGCAAGAAAGAATTGAGTAAGCATTTTGATGGTGGAATATCTCACATGTGTGGATGCTTTAGAAGAATTTGATCATATGGGTTTGTTTATTTTTGTTCTTAGTTATTATGCACTAAATTTTAGATCATGTGATATAGTGTGATAAAAGTTATTCATGTGCAAAGTTGGGCTTCCAAGCATTTTGACAATGTTTTCTATGTTCAAATAGAGCTAAGCAGTTTATTGATGTCATGTCTCACACGTGTGAATGTTTTAGGAGAAGATTAATATATGGGATTAATATATGGGTGAAATACCCTATATGAGAGGATCTTATGTGATAATTTTTAGCTCATGCAACTAAGAGCAATGAAAGTTATGTAAGAGCAAAGTTGGCCTCATAGGCAAGTTCTAAGCATAGTTGACTCTATGATAGAAGATTTTGAGAAGGATTTTTAATGAAAATATGTCTCACATGTGTGAGTTTTCTAGGAATATTTTATCACATGGTTGTATTATCCTATGTGAGGAGATCATATGCTACAAATTTTAGAATATGCGAGTGAGTATGGTAAAATATACAATTGTGCAAAGTTGGTCTTCTAGATAGATAAGCAAGGTTCCCATACTTAGCCATATTTGCATATGTTCAAGTTTGAGCAAGTCTTGAGGAGATCAACAAAGTGAATTTACTATAATATGTTAAAAAGTAGTAAAGATGGAAAGAATTACATGATGTTTAATGACTGGGGAAAGGTAAATGATAGAGATCAATGATGAGCATGTGATCATATAGTTGAAGATCTATGGTGCATAGTAAGTCAAAGTGGTCAACCTATTCAATGTTTAATGACCCACATAAAAGTTAAAGAGAGAGAAAGTTCCAATAAGATAGATGGTACATGATTATCCAAGTTGAGCAAGAACATGAGATGAATGGAAGTGGTCAATGTTTACCTGTGACTATTGGCATTTGAATATTTGAATTTAATAAAGGAAAAAAACTAGTTTGTAGGATTTAGACTATAACTTTTGATCTAGAATGAATTTGTTGGTGCTATAAAAGTAAAATATTAATAGGACTCCATGGTGAATCTATTGAACCTAATTTTAAGATCTATAAGTGTGTGCAGTCAAATATATTAAGGTTTAAAGTTGATTGTGTCTTCATACATGGACTGTAAGTGACCCAAGAAGAGTAATTGAGATTATGTATATGTTGTTTAGATGTTTCATGGTGAATTATATATTAGAGAATTTTGTAGACTCCATGAGGATTATATACCTAAATTTTAAAGGTTTAACCAATTGTATGTAGTATGAACAATGGTTTGGAATGTGACTATGTGTTCATTCATAATGATTGTGTACACATAATGTTGTTTAAGTGAATTATGCTTAAGTAGAAGGGTTCTATGTTGGTTGTTTGCACTTAATGGGGACCTATATATCATATAGAATAGGTCCATGATTTTTTTAGTGGTTCTATTTTTTTTTTTTTAATTAAGTGTTGAAGGAGTGAATGGGATCACACGAGACCTATAAGAGCTACAAGGGCCTTATTAAAAGGTGTAGTTGTTTAAGGGTGACCCATATATGCTATGGCCAACCTATGAAGATTGTATTGAGTTGTGTCTTCATATGATATATGTATTTAGGGTTAAAACATGACTAATGGCCAACCAAGATGATGATGATCATGAATGCTCTATAAATGGTGAAATCAAAGATGCTAATTTCTAAATTTGTAAGACTCAAATGAGGGAGTGTGAATGTGGAGCCAAGTGAAGGTAAGAACCTTTAAAAGATAAGGTATAGGTTAGTGAGGACCAGTAGATATTAAATAGGATTAGACATTCTTGTTTGATTAATTTGATGTAGGAGGACATACATGTTAGTATACTTAATGAGCCTAGAGGAGGTAGAATGCGCAAGTTGTTCAAGAGGCTATTTGAGAGAGTATATTGTGAGAAAATCCAAGGTGAATACTGTATGAACTTGGTGTTTGATCTGAGAGATAGATCAGAGTGTGGATTATGTGTATGACCATCTGGTCATGTTGATGTTATTATGATAGATTTGTTGTAGGTATGATGAAGTGAGTGAGAGACTTGGGAAAGATTTGAAAGAGGCTTGTGTGTGTGGATTATGGAGTGAAGGAAGGGTAGAGTGACCTATGGATGAGTTGAAGAGTATAATATATTAAGGACTATGTGTATGACCTATTGGTCATAATTCTATTGGTATAATAGTTTTCTTTTTATTTGAGTATGAGTGAAGGTGAAGAGTGATAATCACAGGCCCATCAAAAGGTGTTGAAGACATCACTGCAAAGGTGGATGTGTTAATAGGTGTTGTTATGGAAGCTCAGCATCTAAGGTAGTTGCAACTTCCTTTCAAGGTATAACTTGATAAAATTTTAGTTGTTGTTGCAGCTTAGCTAGACATGTGTGATAGATCCTTGTGGGATTGCAATCTCACTAAAATCAGGAATGATAGTTCTTTGATCATTTATAGATGGTTTGAATCAGTTCTTATTATTATAGGATAGTAGTCTAATTATAGGTTCTAGTGGGTTTTATTCCCCAATAAGGTTTCCCATGTATGTCATGTGTTATGTGATTGATCTTGCATTGTCTCTCTTGTCCATTGCTATGAATGATGCGTATGCTTCATGAACACTTGTGGTAACTGATTAAGTGTTTATAAAGATTAGAATTGAAGTTAGATTATTTAGGCTCACTGATTCACCCCTCCTCTCAGTGATTATACCTCTAATAATTGGTATCAAATCAGGTCTTTTGGTAAAGGCTTAATAGCTTGAAGGTGATCCAAGGTACAATATAGGTAGTCATCAAGGAGGTTTCTCTACTAAGCAAACATCGATGTTCAATGGATCTAATTATGCTTTTTAGAGTGTAAGGATGAGGACATACATTATGTTCCTAGGGATTGATGTATGGTAATTTATTCTAGATGGATATGTTATTCCTATGACTCCTCCATCTAGTGTTATAGATAAGAAGTTGTTTGAGAATAATTCTAAGGCAATGAATGCTATCACTTGTGGTCTTTCAGAGACTAAATACACCAAGGTAGCCCCCTGTAAATCTAATAAAGAGATATGGGACAAAATGCAAATTATTTTTTAAGGAGATTCAAAGGTCAAGCTTGCTAAGTTACAGACTTAGAAAAGGCAATTTGAAAGTCTCAAGATGAAGGAAGAAGATTATATGGAATCCTTTTTGCAAAGAGTTGATGAGATTATGAACATCATCAGAGGTCTAGGAGAGAATCTTGAAGAGGCTACTGTAGTCTAAAAGGTATTAAGGTCTTTATCTCTCAAGTTTGATCTAAAAGTATCTGCTATAGAAGAGAGTTATGATATTACTCAGTTGAAGATGGATCAATTGCATGGCACCCTTACTGCATATGAGATGAGAGTAAATGATGATATAGCACCAAAGAAGGAAATAGAATTCAAGACAGAGATGAAGCCTAAGAAGAAGTTCCAAGGTAAGAAATCAAAAGAGGATGACATATCTAATATTGATGAGGATGAACTAATTACTTTGATTAGTAGGAAATTGAACACAAGCTTAGGGAAGTATAAGGGTAAACTACCCTTCAAATTTTTCAATTATGGAGAGATAAGTCATTTTTCTCATAAGTGCCCTTATAAACATGAAAATATTGATGATGAAGATTATAGTAAAGGTTAAGATGAAAACAAGAAGACATATAGGAAGAAAGGATTCAAAAAGTATAAGCACAAGAAGAAGTCCTTTAAAAAAAAGAAGAGTCTCTACACTAAAGAATATTATAGCTAATCAGATGAGAGTGAGGACAGTGACTCAAAAAATGATCATAAAGATGATGGTCCTACTGGAGATGATGCTCTATTTATGGCTAAGGAAAGAAACTACTCACATCAGAAGGTATCTACTTAGAGTGATTCAGATGAGGTGGATTGTGAGATTGTATTGATGAATGCTCTTGAAGAACTAAAGATTGAAAATAAGATCAATAAGAAGATTGAATTTAAGCTCAAGGACTATGAGGAGAAAATTAGTGTATTTGAGGCAAGATTGGTTGAAGACTCTAGGGAGCATGAAGATGATATCATATTTCTTAATTCTAAGTTGGAATCTATGTCTAAAAGTCTAAGATCCAAAGAAGAAGAATGCTTAAGGTATGCTTCTGAGATTGTATCTTTAAAAGATGAGTTAGAGAGATCTGCTAGTAAGGTGAAGACATTTATGAGATTTTCAAAGAGATCAAGTGATCTAGATAATATTTTGAGTGGTCAAAAGCATGTTAGTGATAGAATTGGTCTTGGATATGAAGAAGAATAAAAGCATGTAACTCAAGACAAGATGAAGACTATTGTAAACAAGGACAATCATACTTTGAAGATAAATCATCAGACAAGGATTGATGGTGCTAGTAAAATGAAGACAAATGAAATAAGACAAAAAAATGCTACGAGATATGAAAGATTCAATGGTTACTATTATACATGAAATCATTTTGGTTACAGGGCTAAAGAGTGCAAAAGACATGTTAGAAATGAGTTTACATGGGACTATGATGGGGGTCATCAATCAAAAAGAGTAAGAAAAATTAGGTGATTTAATTGTCTTGATGTGGGACACTTTGTAAAAGATTATCCACATAAGATTAGACAAGGTGAGTCCTTTTCAAAAAGAGGAGGTTGTTTCATTTATCATGATATAAGACATATTGCAAGTTTTTTTCCAAACATGGTAAAATAAAATATGTTTCCATCAAGGAGTATGGATGCTACAATTGTGAATAGATTGGTCACATTCCTAAATTCTATAAACAAAGGCCATCAAGTCAAAATGAGTTCAATAAAGCTCCTAAAGTGCAAGGAAGAAGGCAAGTTAACACGTGGAAGCCAAAGGTGACAAGTGTGAGTCATGATAAGACTATAAGTCCAAGTAATTTATTTGTTATGGTGGAGAATGCTTCAAAAGTTGAAGAACCAAGAGGTCTTATTGTCTGCTCATGTTGAGAATGAAGAGATCAAGCCCAAAGAGAAGCCCAAGATACTGGTTGAGGTTAGTCCTAAGGTATGTATGGATCCAAGTGAACATATTGTTGTCTCTGAGCATGTATCATGTAAAGAACATCAATTGTCTGTGGCTAATGATGAGGTTTTAAACTACAGGGTGGATTCTTTAAATAAAAAGGTATGTCATGAATCTTTGCTATCTCCATGTATGATCAATCCAATTCTATAATAAAAGGAGAATGTTGTAGTGGTTAAGCATGTTGCTTCTCTTAAGCCTAAGAAGAAGAAGAACTATAAGCATCAGATGACCAAGGAAGAGAAAGAATATGAGTTGTGGGAAACTCCTAGTTTCACATTGTTATAGGACATTGTGAAATAGGGTGTCTTTGTCTATGCTTCTTAGGAGACTCCTTTAAGTAGATAAGCAAGTTTGTGTGCTCAAAATGATAATGCCAATCAGAGGTCTTTGGTTAAGGGGAGCAACAAGGTCATGAGTTAGTTCCAGATATTTGTGAAGGAGATGTAGTATAGAGTTAGAACGGGTGGTTCCAAGTGGCTTAATGAGATTGATGTAAATTTCAAGAAGATTTTGATGTTTAAAAAGGTTTATACACTTATTTATGATGTGATCTAGGTGCTTTTGCAGTCTGAAGGTATGTGTATGCCAATTAAATATTTTTTTTAGTGCTCTCAATTTTCTCAATTTTTGGCTTAAGGGCAAGCATGCCTAAAATGAGTTATAGGAATTCTATGTTCCCAAAGGTGTGAAGGTTCAATTTTTGGTTCAGAAGTGTGTAATGGGTGTCTCCAACTGTGCAAGAAGTTTTAGAGATGTGCATTGACTAGAAGAAGGTTTGTTGACTTTGTTTGTTTTAGGATATGATAGAAAAGTGGTTTGCCTTGTGAATTGAGGTCTAAGGTTTCTTAATATATTGAATGGGAAAAATGGGTTTTCAAATCAAGCTTCACATATATTTGAAGGTTTGTGGTTCTCATGTTATTCAAGTTTTTATCAATATGAGGGTTAATTAGCTAGTAGGTTTATGAAGGAAGTATGTTTCAGAGGATGAGCTTGGTGATGAAAATTGGTGTGATTGAGGGGGCATATGATATTTCTCTAGATGTGAAGTTTTAGGTCTTGAAGATGTGTCACTAAAAATTATGGGTTCTGTAAGTTCTAGATAGGGCTACAAGAAGGCTAGATAGGCCTAATGTGTAGAAGAGTGTTTTTTGATTAAAATTCTCCAAAATATCAAGGCATTATTTTTTTAGGGTGAGTTATTAGGTTGGTTTAGTGCATGTTTCCTATTTGGTGAGTGGCATGAAGTTATGTTGATGGTCCTTGTGATAGCTTGAAAGAGAAGGCTTGTAAGCCTATATGTTGGTTCTTCATGGTGTGTGGAGATCTAAAGATGCTTAGAAGGAGAAATTGCTAAGAGTTATTAGGGGTATTCCCTCTTAGATGTTTATTGATGTGTTCCATCATATTTTTATGGTTTTTTTATTCTTTATTTATTATTATTTCTTTATTGACTGCAGTGCTTTAATGAAGAGAGTGTTCGCATGGAGCAAGAGGAAGTTTATCAAGGCAAGAAAAGGTAGGCTCAAGGTAAGGGGAGTTTGTATCATCTTTATAAGATGGTCCTTTCATATTTATGGTATTTTTAGTTCCTCAAGATCAATTTGTGCCCACTCTATCATTGTGTTAAAAGGGAGAAAGTTCCTATTGTGGGAGTGCTTAAAGAGAGAGAAGGTGAGTTATATATTACTATATATGATGGTTCTTGGCATCAATGACAAAGGGGTATATTGTTGGATTATTATTAATGATGTCATTATGATGTCATGGAGGTGTCATATTGAGTGGATGAAGTGCTTTGAGAGCGTAAGTAATAATGATAAAGTGTGCAATGTGCTTGTCCTAGTGTGCTTGTAGTTTGCTTGGTTGATCTTCTGTTTTGGCATGGTTAAGGATGTTCAAGGATGAGTATGATGATTTGAGGATGTGAAATAGGTCCCTAAAATGTTTTATAAGATTTAAGTGCTTGTGTTCATAAGTTTAATTCATCTAGTAGTCCATAGTTTTCATCTAGACATTTTGGGTCCAATGGCAAAAAATATGAGTAGGTAGTTTGTTGACGTCACCATTGCCACATGTAGATGAGTCAAGGAGATTTGGTCATATGGTTATGATCACATTAGTCCATAGTTGCTATGTGATAAATCATAGGTCATTCACCTAAGTGAGTCAAAATATATTCCAATGCAAAGTTAGGCTCCCATGTATTTTGACAGTGTTTTCCCATACTTAGCCAAATTTGCATGAGGCAAGAAAGAGCCAAGTAGTTTGATGGTGGCATATCTTGCACATATGGACTTTTCAGGATAATTTGATCATATGGGTTTGTTTAGTTTGTGCCTAGTTATTATTCACCAAATTTTAGTTTATGTGATGTAGCATGACAAAAGATATGCAAGTGCAAAGTTGGGCTCCCAAGCATTTTGACATTGTTTTCTATGTTGAAATAGAGTCGAGTAAGTAGTTTGTTGACATCATATATCACACATGTGAAGGTTTCAATAGCATATTAATATATGTATGGAATAAATTATGTGATAGTATCTTATTCACTAATTTTTATATCATGTGACTAAGCACAATGAAAGTTATGCAAGAGCAAAATTGGAATCACAGGGAAGTTCTAAGCATAGTTAGCTTTGTGAGAAAAGATTTTGAGAAGGATTTTTAATGGAAATATATCTCACATATGCAAGGGTTTCAAGATAATTTTGTGATATTATTGGATTTTCTTATGTGAGGAGATCATATGGTCCAAAATTGAGAACATGCGAGTGAGCAAGGTAAAAGATATGATTGTGCAAAGTTAGCCTTCTAGACAAATAAGCAAGGTTCCATAGTCATATTTGCATATGTTAAAGTTTGAGCAAGTATTAAGGAGATAGATAGAGTGTATTTTATCCAAAAATTTATGAATCATTGAGATGGCAAGAAGTTCATGATGTTTACCGATTGGGCAAAGGTAAAGGATAGACATCAATAGTGAGTGTGTGATCGTACAATTAAAGATCTATGATGCATAGTAAGTCAAAATGGTCAACCTATTCAATGTTTAATGACCCAGGTCGAAGTTAAAGAGTGAGAACTTCTAAGAATATTGATGATGTGTGATTGGCTAAACTAAGCGAGAGCATGAGATGAAGGCAAGTGGTCAAGGTTTAACTGTGACTATTTGCATTTGAATATTTGAATTTAACAAAGGGAAAAAACCAATTTGTAGGATTTGGACTATAAATTTTGAACTAGAATAAATTTTATAGTGATGTAAAAATAAAAGATGAAGAGGACACCATGTCTCATCTAATGAACCTAGTTTAAAGATCTAAAAGTTTGTAAAATCAAATAATTAAGGTTCAAAGTTGACTATATGTTCATGCATGGACTATAAGTGACCTAAGAAGAGTAAATTAGCTTATATAGATGTCGTTTTAATGATTCATGATGAATTTGATATTGAGGAGTGTTTTAGACTCCATGAAGATGTTATGTGTGCATTTTTAAGGTTTGACTAATTGTATGTAATATGAACAATGGTTTAGAATGTGATTGTGTGTTCATTCATAATGACTATGTGCACAGAATGTTGTTTAAGTGAATTATGCTTAAGCAGAAGGTTTCTATGTTGGTTGTTGGAACTTAAAGGGGACCTATAGATCATCTAAAATGGGTACATGCTTTTGGTAGTGGTTTTATGTGGTTTTTTTGTTTGATGAAGTGTTAAAGGAGTGAATAGATTCACATGAGACCTATAAGAGCTACAAGGGCCTTATTAAAAGGTGTAGTTACTTAAGGGTGACCCATAGATGTTATGGTTGTCCTATAAAGATTATATTGAGATGTGTCTTTATATTATAGATGTCTTAAGGGTTAATAAATACCTAATGGCTGACCAAGATGATGATGATCATGAATGCTCTATAAATAGTGAAATCAAAGATGATGATTTCTAGATCTGTAAGACTTGAATGAGGGGGTGTGAATATGGAGCCAAGTGAAGATAAGAAAATTTGAAAGAGAAGGCACAAATTAATGAGGACTAATAGAGAGAAAAGAGGATGAGACATGCTTATCTAATTAGATTAATACAAGAGTACATACAAGTCAGTGGACCTAATGAGCCTAGAGGAGGCAGATTGAGCAAGTTGCTTAGGAGGTTGTTTGAGAGAGTATATTTTAAGCAAAGGCAAGGTGAAGACTATATGAGCTTAGTGATTGATCTGAGAGGTAGATCAGAGTGTGCACTATGTATATAACCATCTAGTCATGTTGTTATTGTTATGATAGAGTTATTTCAGGTATGTTGAAGTGAGTGAGAGACTTGGGAGAGATTTGAGAGAGGCTTGTGTGTGTGTATTATGGAGTGAAGGAGGGGTAGAGTGAACTGTGGATGATTTGAAGAGCATAAAATATTGAGGACTATTTATATGAAATATTGGTCATAATTATGTTGGTAGAATAGTGCTCTTGTTATTTAATTATGAGTGAAGCTGAAGAGTGATAATCAGAGGTCCATCATCAAGTGTTGAAGAAATCAGTGCAAAGGTGGATGTGTTCATAGGTGTTATTGTGGTAGCTCAAAATCTAAGGTGGTTGTAGCCTATTTTCAAGGTAAAACTTGCTAAAAGTCTAGTTGTTGTTACAGCTCAGCTAGACAGGTGTGGTAGCTCCTTGTGAGATTGCAATCTCACTAAAATTAGGAATGGTAATTCTTTGATCATTTGTAGGTCTAAATTAGTTCTTATTATTATAGGATAGTAGTCTAATTATAGGTTCTAGTGATTTTTATTTACCAAGAGGGTTTCTCATGTATGTTATGTGTTATGGGATTGATCTTACATTATCTCTCTTACTCATTACTATGAATGATTTTTATGCTTCATGAATGCTTGTGGTAACTGATTAAGTGTTTGTAAAGATAAGAATTAAAGTTAGATTATTTAGTCTCACTGATTCACCCCCTCTCTTAATGATTGTACCTCTAACAAAATAATCCTTCTTTAAAAAGAAATTCCATGGATTTTGAATATTTACAATTTCTATAAATCAAAAAATCTAATTATCCTCGCCTCACGAGGTCATCTTACACTCCTTTTCCCGTTTAAAATTTAAAAGATGCCTTAGGATCCACCTGTCCTCCATCATTAGAATTTTATACTATTATTTTCCTCATCTTTCCAATTTAATAATCCACCTCATATTCCACTCAATTTCACTTACCAATTATATATTATATCTTCCTCCCAAATGAATTTTATATTCATTTGTGAGTCCCATCCCATTTTGAATAAAAATATATCTTTAATTCTCATCCCTTGAGTCTCATCTCAAGATGGATGGTTCACATTCATTTGAAAAGTCTTTAAATTAGATGATTTTCCTCCAATTTAGACAAGCTTCTCTATTCTAGACTTAATATGTAGGAATCATTATAGGAGCTTTGATTTCTTCAACATTTTCATCACTCTTTCATGCCAAGCTAAAGCTAAATCAAGTGTAGATAAGGGGAAATGTTTCCCAAACATAGAGTTGACATTACCAAATACCTCTAGTTCTATAAGTTGAGCTCAACCTTTTCCAACCAATTTTCAAGCATATCTTCAAGGGAGCTAAGATTGTTGTTTTATCTTTTCAATTGTGTTTCATGTTTCTTAGTTACATAACTCAACCTAGATTAGACTTGAGAAGTTATGTCTTTAATTTGATTTTTATTTATTCACTAAAAATTAACTAATCTCTCTTGTATTTTTTATCTACATAATGGCATGCCTGGTGGGACTTGTTTGCGCAACCCACACTTCATTTAAATTGGTTTTCGATAATTTTATTTATAGAAATTTCATAAACATGACCATGAAAACAGATATAAATTTAATTGTGTTTATTTTTTCTTTCTTAAATTTTATAAGGTAGTGTAGTTTTGTTTCATATAACATGAGTAGAAATTTTGTATAAATCTGAGTTATAGTTTAGGATTTGCTATTTTACTCATTGTTAGTTTTTATGGTAAAAATGGTCATGAAAATGGCTATAACTTTTGATCTTATAATTTTTTGTTTCTGATTTTTTTACAAGTGGCATTCATTTATTTTATCTACATTTTATCAAAATTTCATCAAAATTTGAATAATAAATTTTTAGATATAGTCATTTTACTATCATTTTTTTATTTTATTTAGTTATTCTCCTAACTTTTTATGTTTTCAAGTTTATTTATTTTATGTAATTTATAAATTATTTAATTTTTAGTGTTTGTTATTTTTAATGTAGGTTATATTTTCCTAAATATCACCCAAAAACAAAAAAAACTACTGTTTGATTTGATGCAGGACATGGCCAAAGAAGTGGTGTTCAAAGTCAAAATGAATTATCTTATCTCACATTTAATATGGGAATTTAAAAAGAATCTACATTTCAATTTGGGTATACCAAATTTTGTTCATTTTCAAGTTCTTTTTTTTCTTTCAAGTTTTGTTTATTGCTTGAGTGTCTTATGAGGCATTTTGCATGTATGCTCTCCCCTTTTTGGGGTGATTCAGAAACGTAAAGTGTCTTGTCATTTTATTCTAAATATTCATTAGTCCAAATGATACTTTCCATGTTTTTATTTATGCTCTATAATTTGGATTTCATCACCTTATTTCAAGCCTCATATGGTGTGGTTACTAGGAATTGATACCCCAACATACATACAAACCCCGTATATATGATGAGATATACAAATGGAAGACAATTATCATTAAGGCCACATGTGATTCCTTGAGGAGAATCTCATAAAGTTAAGGGGAAACCCTACACCAAGCCATCAGATAACATGTTCAAAGAATCCAATTATGGTAACACTGCTTCTTAAAAGGCAAGGTTGATATGGTCACGATGGAGACAAGACCCCTCTCATGGATTTGCCCAATTTGGATTTATTTTTTGAAAAAATGTTGTGCCCATGTACCACCTATTATGGGTTTTATATAGGGACCATACAGATAGCCCATTGTAAAAAAAATTAGCTACCTCTTTTGCTATGGATCATACATTGATATAGGGTGTAAAGGTAATAACCCTTGAAGTTCACCTTTATCATATGAACTTTGAGAAAGAAAGGGGGCTTAAAAACCCTACCAATAATTGCAATAATTTTTTTAATGAACTTTAAACATTATAACCCTCTCTCAAGGCAAGTGTTTCAAAAGGTTCAATGGATGTGATACAAAACTGAGTCAGTTATTAAAAGTGCCTTATAACGTTTATGTGTTATTGCTTGATTATTGTGTTGCAACCTTGTTTAAACTTGAGACCAAATCAAATAAACCAAGTCCAAATCTAAAACATTTTTATACCCACACAATGAAGCATTACTTTGTCAAAATTTTGGGTCAAATAAAAGTGACATGTCTAAACCTAGTCCTAGTCCTAGTCTCAATCCAAAGACCAATTTCAAACCAATATCCAATTTATTATTAGATTTGTGTCATTATGTTTTTTAATTTATTCCAAACCTAAGTTCAATAGTCAATTTTGATTTTCCCTCTAAATTCCAACTACAAACTCTAAGTTCCAAGTTATGAACCATGTTCCTAATTTTAGTTTGATTGGTGCTAAGATCAACCCATTTTTAAAATTAAGATCAAAACCAAGTTTGGATCTTGATTCAACATTTTAAGACCAAATTTTCAATCCTTGTGCCAATTTTAACACATTCTAAGGTCCTAAAAATGCTTCAAATCAATCAAGTTTCCTTTATTTATTCATATGATCAAGTTTCCAAGATTGAACTTTCCAAATCAAGACCAAAAATTTGAGTCTTTGTCTAAACCATGTCGATTTGCCATTCATTTGGTTCTAAACCTAGTTCTAGTTCTAATCCAAAGAATTATAATACTAGTTCCAAAGCTAGAGTACTAATTCATGTGCCAAACTATGTCAAAGTTAACATTGATATAACTACTCCATTTGACATTTGAATTGATATATCCAATTTGAACATTCAATGTATATCAAAGTCAAATTCCACTTCAAATTTTATACCAAACTAGTTATGTGCCAAGCCATTCAAAGCCAAAGTTGGTTCATCTTGAATCATGTACTAAACTAATTTTGTACCATTCTGAACCAATTATGTACCATGTCAGTTAAAGGAAAATCTAGCTCATCTTGAACCATGTACTATTCCAATACAATTTTGTACCATTATAGTTCAAATTTGAATTAATTTCATGATAATTCAAACCATTTCTTATCCTTCAATTCAATCTTGTGCACCTATCAATTGGGAACAACAAATTCATGTCATTCATCCTTTCTTTCATTTGAAACATATCTTTGACAATTCACCATTTTTGGGGAAAAATCCAATCAAGACCATTTAGACCAATTCTAGCTTATGTTAATTTCCTCTTTTGGGGAAATTTTCCACTTTGTGCCAATTCGCCCTATTTGTGGCCATTCAAAATCAATACCATTTTAACCATTTCCAATCTATGCCAATTCACCTTGTTTGGGGCCAATCAAATCAATACCATTTCAACCAATTCCAATCCATGCCAATTCACCCTATTTAGGTCCAATCTAATCAAGACCATTTATACCAATTCTAGCTTATGCCAATCAACCCTTTTTGAGGAATTTTCCAACCTGTGCCAATTAACCCTATTTGGAGCCAATCAAATCAATACCATTTCAACAAATTCCAACCTATGTCGATTCACCTTATTTGGCATCAATAAAATCAATACCATTTCGACCAATGATAATATATGTCAATTCACCCTATTTGGGGCCAATCAAATTAAGACCATTTCAGCCAATTCTAATCTCTACCAATTCACCTATTTGGTGTCAATCAAATCAATACCATTTAAACCAATTCCATATATGTGCTAGTTCACCCTATTTGGGGTCAAGAAAATTGAGATCATTTTGACAAAATTCTAACCTATTCCAATTCACCTTATTTGGAGCCAATCAAATCAAGAGCATTTTAACCAAATTCAAGTTGTGCCAATTTACCTTGTTTAGGGCCAATCAAATCAATACCATTTCAAACCATTCAAATATGTGCCAATTCACCCTTCTTTGGGCCTCTTCTAATTTATTCCAATACTAAACTTTTGGGGCCAATTTTCTTCCAATCCATTTCCCCTTGCATGTATCCTTGTTTGGAGGCATTAGTTTAAGGTTCATTTGAGTCATGGAGTCTCACGATCCTCTACATATTCTATTATCACCCATCTTATGTCAAAGTATGATAGGTCAACTCACTCAGCTCACTCAACTACTAGACTATTATGCTTCTACTTTGAAATTTTAAAAACCTAAGCTAGCCTTACATCTACAACACATTCAATCAACCGTTCTACATCAACCATACTTCCCAAATATGTCATCTAGTGCAAATCATAAACAAGAACAATTTGATCCAAGGATGAATATCCTATTAGATTGTGGGAAATGGGACTTAAACTTCCATATGGATTTCCTATAGAGTATTTATGTTATTTGATTAGATCTCCTAAAGAGACATCACAACAAAGCCAACAGTCTAGACCTATTGTGTCATTGCCCCTCTAAAGGCCAACATCTATTGAAAATATAAATGTGTCAAAGTCTGATAACTACTCGATCAGAATATGTTATGATTCCCTTCCCAATCATGATCAGTTATGTTCACTTCCAAATAAAGATCAAGATAATTAAAACATTTATGACATTTTTGTTGAATCACCCATCTTTTATCAAATTCAACCCATTGATGATCCACCTGTATTTTACGAAGAGACTCTATTTGACATAGGACCCATCTTTGATGAGCCCGTCATTGAAGAGCTTATTATTATTGAGCTAGAGTCCTTTAATCATCCATTACCAAATATTCCCAATTTCCAAAAATTTCTTCATTCCAAATCCTCTGTTTCTAAGTGAAAGGTGAACAAGGTACTTATGGAAAACATTAAATCAGAATCAATATCAGAGTTGGGTTCCATTTTAGAATCAATATTAGATTTGGGTTCCATTTTGAAACTAGTATCAAATTTAACATTAGTGAAAGACTCGATGTCAATCTCAACATAAGGTTTATATCTTGAGTCGGAATTAGCTTCAAAATCAAAAAATATTAATGCATATTATAACATTGGCTCTAAATTTCCAACATATCCAATTGAAAGCAATTATGATTCTTCCATAATTTTCAATGATATTCCCTTCAACATCGATGTAAGTTTTCCTAGTAGCCTCTACGAGAATTACAAAAAAATTGTTGCCTTTTCCCCTTTTATTACCATTACATGTGCCTTTACCATTAGTCAACCTAGCCATCATATTGACATTCCACCTCCCACAAATGTCAATTTGGATCGATAGAATCAAACATTGTTGAATTGCATTCATGGTGACATTTAAGTGGTATTATTTCTAGGGAAGAAAGACACTATCAAATCAACATAACAATCTCCTAGTGAAACTTTGTTTAAGGCACTAAAGGAAAATCAAAGTTTAAACTCAACATCTTCTAGTGAAACCTTATTTGAGGCACTAGATGATAATTAAAATAAAAAATTAGAAGTCTTTAGTGAAACCTTGCTTAAGGCACTAAGGGATAATTAAAATGATTTATTAACATCCCTTAGTGAAACCTTATTCAAGGCATTATTCGATAATTTAGATCAAAAAAATCAATAAGAATTTGTTGGTAAAAACCTATACAAAACACCAATAACTGAGCAAATCAGTTATGCATCACGTGATGAAGACATTATTGAAGTTAATATTGGCCCTGCTAGAACCAAAATCAAGTCAAATACAGAATCAAAAACAATGTGTGATTAAAAATCATAATTTTCATTTGTCAACCAATCATTATACATTTTAGCCACAACCTATTTTCCATTATCCAGCCAGATCATTCATCTCATTCTTATCCTTATTCATCCTTCCTAACAACACTTTTTTCAAAGAGGCTACAAAGACATCTTGTTTATAGGTTTGAAAGAAGCATAATCAATAATTAATGAAGATTACAACAACATTAGTGCAATTCACAACACCAATAGGATTCAGATAGAGTAGCTATTCTGAGCAGATATTGGTTAAGCCAACAAAGGTTCCACATTATGCATCTTGTAGTCCTCCATTGAGTTGAGATGATAAAAACAAAAAAATAAAAATAAAAATCAAGAAATCGAAAGAGAAAGAGAAATAATTTGTCTAATGATGAAAACCATGCCTATGGCACCTTGGATAAGTACCATGATGAAAACTAGGTTTTTAACATCATATGTTAATAATTATTATCTGCAAGTACCTTGAGACTTAGGGGCAATCTTATTTATATTATATACCATTTTCATTCCATTACCATTTGATTCATTTTAGCCATTTAATTCTATTCAACCCAACCCATCTTATTATGACCATTAGTCTTCTCGTCTTGACCTTGTTATGAAAGTAGGAGGCATATTAAGACATGTTTGGGAAACATTTTTATCTTATTATATGTGCAATACTTTAATTACTAGACACATTTGGTTCTCACATGGCATAGTCCTTGGAGACTCCTAGTCCTTTCCCTCATTATCATCCATCATTATTCAGCCCTTGCCAAACCCTATGCCATTTATTTTATCATGTGTCATTCTTATTTTTCACCCTACTATTGATTCATAGTTAAAACCCTATGGGTGGAACTACATTGACCTAAGGTCCATTTGGACTATGTAGGTAGTGCTTAGTTTCATCTTGGTCACCCCTTTTCCATACTCTCCATTTTGCAAGTAACCATTATCTAACGCTCTTGTTGTTTTGTGAGTTTATTTATTTCCAAGATCTTGCCCTTTTTCAAGCTATTTTAACCTATTTATTCATAGTTCAAACTCTATGGGCAAAACTACAGTGACTTGAGGTCTATTTGGACTATGTAGGCAATGCTCAATTTATGAGGTTGGCTTGATCATCTCTTTCCCATGCTCCTGCCATTTTATAAGCTTGTTTCTTTCTAGGCTCTTACCCTTTTGCAAGTTATTTTAAGCTATTGATTCATATTTCATACACATTGACCTGAGGTCCATTTAAACTATGTAGGCAACACTCAATTTTTAAGGTTAGGTCGGTAACCCCTTTCCTATGATCTTCTTCTTTTGTGAGTGTAGACACCTAAATTGTGTCGACTCCCCTTGCTCCCTTACACACTTCATTAATTTAAAATAAATTACTTATTTTGAATTAATGACATCACCCTAGGACACCTCGCCTTGGAAACCTCACCCCTAAGACCATTTCCTACCCTATGACTCACCCCAAGACTAAGTCATCCAAATCATAACAACCTAAGACCCATTCCAACCTCCTAACCAACACTCGTACATAATAACCCTGTCATTTGACCGTTCTCCAATGGCAAATACACTCGGAAGATGGAGAAATGGGCAAAGGGCTAAAAATAGCCCTTTTACCTGTTCTCTATCTGCCGACATCGGTCAACTATCGACCGACACCAGCGGGATCACCAAGTCGGTTTACTTAAACCGAATTCTAACGCTGAGTTATGGGCTACCGAATTGTGAATCATGAATCCTCTCTGGATCTCTTCTCTCTGGCTCTTGTCTCTCTCACTGGACTCTTGGACAATCAACGGGCACACTCTGAGACCAAAACCTTAGAATTTAACTATCACTCTTTAGGCTATATAAACTCTACATAACTCACTCTAGATTGGATTGGAATATTGCACAGACATCTTGACATCAGCCACAACAGGGATAAGTGCCTTAACACCTCTGGTTCTCTACCAAGCAGAGCTAAGTATTCTTCTATCTTATTTTAGTGTTTAAAATACAGTAGTAATTAATGTCTATTTACTACTTCTAAATACAATCAACCAGACCCGACCCAACTATCTTCCTGGAGAGGCTAAAAAGCCATCCCCTTACCCTTACCCTTTCTAACAACCTATCCTCCACCTTTTCCCTTCTACAGACCTTATTCATCTCTCTACAACCTTGCACAGACCTTTAAACTCTCCCATACCCCTCTATTGACCACAGACATATCTCTGGATCGCGTCCAAGGCCCATTGCCCCTACCGACGTCGGCAACCTAACCAACGTCGACAACATTGACCAACTGATGATGGCAGACTAACTGGCGTCAGTGACTGTGACACACAGATTGTAGGAATCAGGTATGCGTTATCTATTTCTCTTTCTTTAAGTCATTATTATTTCTTTATCCAACACTCTTTTTTATCAAAAAGTGGACTGTCATCCCATAAGGAAGTCTTTGCACTTCTGGGACTGAGCAAATTGCTTGGCAGTCCACCATATCCATCTTTAACACTCTCTTTGTTTGAGTTTCTTTCTTATCTACAGGTGTCATCCTCCACAGCCAAAGAGGAGCTCCTACAACGTCTGGATACGGTGTGCAACTTAATTCGAGTATCATCTAACCCCTGACCATTATCTTTAGTTTCTTATTTCTTTTGAATGTAAAAGCAAAAATGAGTAGAAACATTTTGGCACGTCCGGTGGGGCCTTGGAGTTTTCCTTGGGTTCATTTCTTCTAAAATCAAACTTTCATATAGGTGCATTAGGAAAAAATTTCTCTTCTTGTACCCTTCTTCTATTTCTTTATTTTGAAAAGAAAGCATAAGCATAAGTTAAAAAGAACTCTTTCTTTTTCTTCTTGTCCCTTTTCCCCTGCATCTTAGAGTAGTGAAAATTCATGCTCTTAACCTTTTCCTCACTTGTTTGCATCCAAACAAAACATTTCAATTTGGGTTAAAAATTTATTGCATTTCATTTCTTCTTGAATGCATATTTATCTCATCTAGTAATTAAAAACGCATTATGAATAAATCGTAGTGCACATATGTTACACATCCAAACCATAAGCACATCAAACTAAACATCTAAACATACCTGAGACAAGGCCCAACTAGGATTTCACCACCTAGCGGATACCTTACCCTTCCTGGCGATCCTACTTGGACTTCACTACCAAGAGGAGGACCCACTCTGTTCTCTAGCAGAGTATAAACTATAGGTGAAGTATATATTGGCTAAGCGACCCAGCTTGGCTCTAGGATCGTGAAGTGAGGGGAGCAAGCTCCTAGCACCAGGCCACGTATGAAACCTAATACAGATTTTGAGCACCAAAACATAACCCGAAACCAACTTTAGACTGCTTCTTTTAGTACCTATTCCAAAAGCCCAATTCTCAAAAACACTCTTCTAAGGCATAAGCCACCACGACTCTAAAATTTATTCTTAGGAATTTAACGTTTAGAGGTTGCTTGCCATCATCTATTTTTTTGTTCTTATCTGGTTTTTTGAGCTGGTGAGTTCGCATTATTCTGAGATCTAAAAACACCTCAGAATTTCTCTTTATTCCAAAAACTTTCAGTTTTTTGAGTTTTTGGAAACACACAGACACAGACATCAGTTTTTTCACTGATGTCAGCAACTTATCTCCACTGACATCGGTTATTCCACTAACGTCGGCAACATATCCTCACTGACATTGGTTTTTCCACCGACGTCGATCACTGTCAACAATTTTCTTCCAAAATAGCAACCTTAAAACCCGACTTTCTTGCTGTCCAACACACATTTTGGTTTTTTGAAACTGAAACATATAGTTTTTAGAACCTGAATCTATTTTGCCTTGGATAGTTTTGACACGTAGTCAAGCCAAAACTCTTGTTGACCACGCAAGGCAACAGCCACTTCCACCTTCACCTTTCATACCGACTCATCTAATGGAGTATACTTTAAATACTGAGTGTACTCCTATCCAACTAACCCCCAATCAACCTCCAATTGTTCCTGAAGGGGATCAAAATTTTGAGAGATTCCTTGACCACAACATCAAGGCTCTCCAACACTATCTTGCAAGAAACCAAATGCAAGATCTTTCAGGTACCCCTGTTTATGGGATGCCACCTTCCTTGACTGAAGTGGAAATGACAACATCCGCTACCCAGACCATTACCTCAACCATTCAAGCCACTACTTCAACTAATAACCTGACCATGGCCAATACTCAAGATTTGGCCTCTCTTTCCATTTCTAAAGCTACCTCCACCAAGGTTTTTGTACCTGCTCAACTACAAACAATTCAACCAAGTTTTACATATTTTTAGAACTTGGTTGTCTCTACCCCACCCACTCTTGCACCCATAAATACAAGAGTGACTACCTACCCTATAACTAGTGTCGCCACCACTCAACCACCTTTAGCGGCATCTAGTCAAGTTGTGCCCTCCAACTTCATGGCACAAGCCCCCTTAACCTCAACATTAGTCCCTATGACGAACTACCAATATGTTGCACTTATACAAACACAACCTAGTACATCATACACCCCTCCTAATGCCTTCCAAGTACCCTACAACCTAGGGGGTGTTCCACCTGCCAATCTGTCAACTGATCTAATTAAGATGCTGATGGATAAGATGTCTAACCTTGAGACATCCATTTCGATTCAAGCAATGTTTTTTCATATGAACAAAAATGCAACGAACCCATTCACCCTTCAGTCCCTATTAGACCATATCCTAACCAGTGGGAACTCCCTAAATTTACTCACTTTTAGAGT
The DNA here is from genome assembly GCA_037957365.1 of Torreya grandis. NCBI lineage: Eukaryota > Viridiplantae > Streptophyta > Pinopsida > Cupressales > Taxaceae > Torreya > Torreya grandis. Next base: position 1,180,091 of record JARHVA010001780.1, read on the forward strand.
AAAGAGGACCCACAACAACATCTATGAGAGTTTAGACATGCTTACTACCTTATAGCACATGATGATGCGTTATTACTTTGCACGTTTCCCATGTCACTTTCTGGCACCGCCCTTGACTGGTATAGTTATATTACCAGTCATTCTCTCTTTTCCTTCACTCAACTCACCCAATTATTCCTCGACCACTTTTCAATTAACATCACCAAAAAGGTCTCCATCACAGACCTATATTCTATTAAATAATTCGACAATGAGTCAATAGCTGACTTTGTTGCCTGTTGGAGAGGTTTGATTAACCAACTCTCCTTTTCATTACCTCAAACTGAGCTCATTGAGCTCTTTTCAAGAGCATGTGCCAAGTACATCTCATCCACTTTGCGAGTTCAAACTTTCCACACATTTGATGAAGCTTTCACCATGGCTAGGAAGCTTGAACTCCACGTTGTTGAAGAAGATAAGGTCCAACTGCGTAGTAAAAATAACAACACAAAATTCGATAACCATTCTTCTTCCAGATCTTCTTCTTCCAACTCCAAGTCCAAGGGGTTGGCAAATGTTGTGGTTGTTAGATCATCTACCAAAACTAACCAATATGACCCCTCTACATCATAATACATCATAAAATAATTCCAACAACAATACGTATAATGTCAATACACTCCAATAGGAGAATCATACGCTTTCGTGTTGGATAAACTAGTCAAGTAGGGGGTCCTTAATCTCCCTCAAATCTAACCACCCCAATTTGTCCCCTCAAAAGCCATCCCTGCATGGTATAGGGAAAATGACTTTTGTAAATATCATCGTGTCAAGGGTTATGATACAGACAATTGTAAAACCTTCAAAAATGTTATTCAAGATATGTTGGACAAAGGGGATCTTGTTTTGGATAACCCAAATGTGTTAGCTAACCAAAACATCGACATCTTTGGGCAACCATTCCCTAATCATCCCCCTAGTCAAAATAACATTCAGACCATGGTTGATGACCCCCAAGAGTGCAATATATGCACTATCGACATGGTTTCTCCTTTCATTCTTGACCAACCTCTCCCACAGTCTGAAGAGGTTAATCAACCTATTTCTCCAGCATAGGTAGAAGAGCCTTCTTCTCCTATTTATCCATCATAGGTAGAAGAGCCTTCTTCTCCTATTTGTCCATCACGAGTAGAAGAGCCTTCTTCTCCTATTTGTCCACTACAGGTAGAAGAGCCTTCTTCTCCTATTTGTCCTCCACAGATGGAAGATAGTCCTCCATCAACCCCCCTTTCACACATAAGAGAGTCTACTTCAAACTCTCCCATATTGGAGGATGCTTTGGTAGCACCAACACCGGTAGCCCCGCCCTCATCCTTCTTATCATCAATAGGGGATCACATTCTCCCTGCTCCTAGACCACACATCGAAACCATGACCATCCCTACGCTCTGCCCTCTCGAAGAGCCACATTTTCCAATTCCTTCTCTATCGAGAGAAGAATTTACCACTTCACCCACTTCGGTCAAGGAAGATCCAGTGATGATTCTTTCTCACTTTTGGCCCATGATTGCTAAGTCTGACACATTTTCCATCTCACAATCGCCCAAACCCTTGCAGGTGTCCACCATGCTGAGACAGATTAAATCTCTCAGTGTTCATCCCATATCAAACTTCACTCACCCACAAGCAAAGGTAGACTTGAACCTCACCCCACACAATAATAGTCCTCAAACCAAACTAAAGAAGACTACTAAACCACATCGGAGAACTCCTCTCCCACCATCGCCATTGCCCTCTATTTTGGGCCCACATCCATCTACTTTAATAGGAGTGCTTCCTACTCCAACACCTAACAGAAACAAATCACCTCCATTACTACCTTTACTTGGAAAAAACATACCTCCTTCAAAACATCCAACACCTTTCACCATAAAAGTGCCATCTACACGTGTGGTCACACCACCAAACAAAAAGATGGTACAAAACACTCCTCTAATAGCTTTTAAATAGAAGTTGTCAACTCCTATTGCAACAAAATGCGTAGACCCACTAGCAAGTTCCTATGCTTTACTGTTACGTTGATTGTTGTAGTCTTCTAGCATCACTCTCCCACACATTAAACCATACCAACCTCTCAGACCAAAACCATCTTGGTTCGATGACACTAAAATTTGTGCATATCATCGCGCACCTGGACATGATACTGAGCGTTGTTGTGCTCTTAAAGTCGTCATTCACCAACACCTGAAAAAGGGCACCCTTCTAATTAAGGACCCCTTTGACAAACTATCGACACCATCCCATGCCTCCCCAACCTTCTCACCTTCACACTCATTAACTCTTAGATCAACACCATCTTGGTTTGATGACACTAAATTTTGTGTGTATCATCGCACACCTGGACATGACACTGAGTATTGTTGCGCTCTTAAAGTTGTCATTCATCAACACTTGAAAAAGGACACCCTTTTCATTAAGGATCCTCTCAACCACCCTTTCGACAAACCATCGACACCATCCCATACCTCTCAAACATCCTCACCTAAATCGGGATCTCATCATCAGACTATGGTCCATCTACCACCTTCATCCCCTTTATTTGAAATCAACACTATCAATGTGGCCACTAGGTCACAAAACATGAAGGATAAAGGGAAAGAGAAGGTTTCTATCCCTCAGACATATCCTTTCATCAAGCCTCCTCAACTACCAAAACCCAAGATTTCAATCTTGGGCACATCCCAACCAACATCTTCAAGGCCAATTTGTGACTCCAAAGTGAAACAACTTCACTAAACCCCTGTGAAGACATCTTTGTATGACCTCATTTAAAGCTCTCCACAACATCACCAAACTTTGATTTAAGCTTTACAAGCAATAGAGGTTCAACCTGAAAACCCCCAACCATTGGCTGCTTTGGTCAAATCATTACCTACCATTGCCTCCATCACCGTCCATGATTCTGAGATTCCAGACTACAACCTAAAAGATCAGGATCTCACCCTCTCAAACTAAGCCTATCAGGCAAAAGCTTTGTAGGATGCATCCTCGCATCATACTCATTATTAAAGAGAAGCTTCAATGTCTTCTCTCCATCTCATTTATCCAACCCATTGATTATCTGCAATGGGTGCCAAACATTGTCCCTGTCAGAAGCAACTGTGGGAATTGGACTTTGTACAGACTATCACAACCTCAACTAAGCATCGACCAAGCATCAACCAACTTCTTAATCATCTTTAACATAGGACCAATATGGAAAGAAGAAAACGAGGCAAGTTTGCTCATAATTGGGTCTGACCTTATATCATAAACACACAAGTATGGTTCAGGGATTTATCGTCTATCTTCTTTTAAAGTCTGGCTAGAACCTGAGCCCCTTAATGCCTTACATCTGTGACCATTCTACTATTAATTAATTAATCACTCACTTGATGTTTAACTTGAGCTCATCCCTTGAGCAACCCCGTCATCCTCATTCATATTCCTTTCAACACTTTTTCCCTACAAACATCAGTCAACCCTTTTGTAAAGCATGAATGCTTTGTCCTAATAACAAGGAAACCCTTAAACCTCTATAGTCTTGTCCATGACTAAAATTTCAGTCAAATAAAACATAAAATTGGGATGCCTATTCAAAGGTCATAAACTATAAATGTAGACTGCTCCCTCAAAGGACAACTACATCATTGATGTAACTGATAGACTGCTCCCTTGAAGGACAGCTATTCAAAGACATTCAACCATATGAAGCAGAATATAGACCACTCCCTTAAAGGATGGCTATGCCTAAATTTTGCTACATAAACAACCTCAATATGACCACAAAACAAAACAACATCTCCACGTAGACTTTTTACATTGATCAGTCTACCAAAAAAAAAATTTGACTGACAAACTATTAAGTCATGGACTTGTCTATAGTCGTTATCAGGGTTACCTATAAAAAGGGCAAAGTTATCCCTGCTACAAAAGGTTATCCTATCCTCACATACATAATCATACCTATTACCCCAACATACCCAAGGGATTTTGAGCTCACTTAATGTCAAGTGATTCGAATACTTCTCTAACATCAACCAATGGTCAACAATGTAATGCATGAACGGGGCTTTTTGTTTGCAAAAACCTTATCTATGCCATCATTATAGTTTTTGACAATGAAAGAGCAATGCGCCTTTCACTTCTTACACCTTGGTCACATACAACCAAATCATCTTATAACCAAACCAAACCAATCCACTAACATGACATCATGATCCATTCACACTAGTTTCTATGGAAAACAATACACATGGAAACTATCGACCACACACAATTTATGTCAAGCATATACCATCACAAATATGGAAACTTGCTGAAGCATAAATATACTTATTTCATTTTTAGTATACACCATCACCAATATGGAAATTGCTAAGGATGAAAAACCATATAACCTATGTTACAGAATACACCATCACATAATATGGAAAAGGCTGTAACATCATCATGCACTCATCATCTCAAGCATGTACCATCAAACATATGGGAAATGCTAGCAACACTGACCTGCCCAAACCAACCTATCGACCTCTTTGACCCTCTTCCTCCCTTTTGGGGAGAACTACATTGGCCTGAGGCCCTTGAAATAAGGGCTATATAGGCAGCACTCAGTTGACATAGAGTCTTTTGGGGTTAGCTCGGCCATTTGCCCGTTCGTCGCCCTAATGACGTCGACCATTCGCTTGTTCGCCTACTTGATGGACAAACATATTTCACCTTTAACCATGCCTTAACCTAGTCAAACCCAATCCATAATCAACTCTCTTCTTCCCTTTTGGGAGAACTACATAGGCCTGAGGCCCTTGAAATAGGGGCTATGTAGGCAGCACTCAGTTGACATGGGGTCTTCTGAGGTTAGCTCAGCCATTCCTTCATCCATCCATCTAATGGACCAACTATCTATACATAGTCCAAAATCATAACCAAACAATCTACCTTGACACTGTAGAAGTCCCCTTAGACTTCTCATGAGGCACCTTGGAGATCACATACATCTCCTATAACCACAACAAACAACATTTGAGATTACTTATACCTCAACCCGACTCGACCAACAACCTTGGAGATCACGACTATCTCCTCAGACCATGACCACCTTCAAGACAAATTTGCTTTGGTTGTTTTGATTGCATTTGTGCTACCTCATGAATAGATAGCAAAATTGTGCGCACCTCACATTATGACCCTCACAAGTATCGGATCGCGCCCAAGTTGATCCCCACTACTTGTGACATTTTGTGTTTTCCAAGAGCACTTCCTAGCCCAGGATACTTGGAACAGGATGACCATTGGAGCTACAGCTTTGATCATTTAAACCAATCAGCTACGACTAAAATTTGGGGCCCAGTTATTTCAATTTTAACACTCTTCGACCTTGACCATGACAATTTGACCTAACTATCACGTGAAGTGGTATACGCAAAATCTCAACTATTGCAGCGTTCACATTCCAACTTCACCATATTCATCCAATGCCTATCAAATTGGTAACTGATTTCATATTGCCCTCTCTTAATTCCCGCTTTGAGGGGGAATACCTCATCTCATACCTAGGGTAGGAATACCTTATCCCATACTTGGGGCAGCTAACACCTTATTTTTGTCTTGTAGTTCATCAAGAACAACCAACAAGATAAAAAGGGGCAAATGTAGACACCTAAATTGTGTCGACTCCCCTTGGTCCCTTACACACTTCATTAATTTAAAATAAATTACTTATTTTGAATTAATGACATCACCCTAAGACACCTCGCCTTGGAAACCTCACCCCTAAGACCATTTCCTACCCTATGACTCACCCCAAGACTAAGTCATCCAATCATAACAACTTAAGACCCATTCCAACCTCCTAACCAACACTCGTACATAATAACCCTATCATTTGATCATTCTCCAATGGCAAATACACTCGGTAGATGGAGAAATGGGCAAAGGGCTAAAAATATCCCTTTTAGCCATTCTCTATCCACCGACGTCGGTCAACTATCGACCGACGTCGACGGGATCGCCGACGTCGATTTATTTAAACCAAATTCTAACGCTGAGTTACGGGCTGTCGAATCACAAATCACGAATCCTCTCTGGATCTCTTCTCTTTGGCTCTTGTCTCTCTTACTGGACTCTTGGACAATCAATGGGCACACTCTAAGACCAACACCTCAGAATTCAACTATCACTCTTCAGGCTATAGAAACTCTGCAAAACTCACTCTAGATTGGATTGGAATATTGCACAGACATCTCAACATTAGCCACAATAGGGATAAGTGCCTTAACACCTCTGGTTCTCTACCAAGCAGAGTTAAGTATTCTTTTGTCTTATTTCAGTGTTTAGAATATAGTAGTAATTAATGTCTATTTACTATTTCTAAATACAATCAACCAGACCCAACCTGACTATCTTCCGGGAGAGGCTGAAAAGCCATCCTCTTACCCTTACCCTTTCTAACAACTTATCCTCCACCTTTGCCCTTCTGTGGACCTTATTCGTCTCCCTGCAACCTTACACAAACCTTTAAACTCTCCCAGACACCTCTATCGACCACAGACATATCTCTGGATCCTGTCCAAGGCCCATTGCCCCTATCGACATCGGCAGCCTAACCGACGTCGGCAACATTGACCAACCGATGATGATAGACTAACCGGCGTCAGTGACTGTGACAGACAAATTATAGGAATTAGGTATGCGTTATCTATTTCTCTTTCTTTAAGTCATTATTATTTCTTTATCCGACACTCTTTTTTATCAAAAAGTGGATTGTCATCCCGTAAGGAAGTCTTTGCACTTCTGGGACCGAGCATATCGCTTGGCAGTCCACCATATCCATCTTTAACACTCTCTTTATTTGAGTTTCTTTCTTATCTACAGGGGTCATCCTCCACAGCCAAAGAGGAGCTCCTACAACATCTAGATATGGTGCGCAACTTAATTCGGGTATCATCTAACCCCTGACCATTATCTTTAGTTTCTTATTTCTTCTGAATGTAAAAGCAAAAATGAGTAGAAACAGTGAGTAACCATTATCTAATGCTCTTGTCATTTTGCGAGTTTATTTCATTCTAGGCTCTTGACCTTTTGCATGTTATTTTAATCTATTGATTCATAGTTGAAACCCTATGGGTGGAACTACATTGACCTGAGGTCTATCTAAACTATGTAGGCAGTGCTCAATTTCTAAGGTCAGCTCGATCACTTTTTCCCATGCTCTCTCTATTTTTTGATTAATCATTATCTAACTCTCTCACCATGTTGTAATATTGTTTCTTTCTAGGCTCTTAAAAATTTTCAAGCTATTTTAGGTGATTGCTATGTAGTTTAAACCCTATGGGTGGAACTACATTAACCTAAGGTCCATTTGGACTATGTAGGCAACACTCAATTTTTGAGGTCAGCTCGATCACCTTGTTCCAATGCTCTCACCATTTTGAGAGCAAGCATTATCTAATGCTCTCACTATTTTATGAGCATCATAAGTCATTCTTGCTATTTTGTGAGAAGGCACCATTTATATATTGTCAATATCCATTGAGTTTAAATGCCAAAAATTAAAAAAAAATTCAAAATAATCAAAAGACCTGAAAATTGGAAATGGCTTACAATCTCAAAATGAGATATAAAGCCCCAAAACCTAAAAATATTTGTATTGACATAAATCCAATCAAAATCCTTAGTCCACTCTTTTTAAGTCCTAAATCATTGTTTGGATATGTCCTTCCCAAATATGTTGTACTAGGGCAATCTCATGACTGCTTCCAATTATTTTAACCATTATTGGGATGTGTCCTTCCATTACATGTATCTTTGTTTGGGGGCACCATCCATTTATGATTATCATTGAGACTTCACACATGGATTTGGACTTGGTTAAACAATAATATGCTTTATGATAATTTCAAATTTATGTGTGTGTGTTTGCTTGTTCGCTTGTTTGTTTCCTTTTTTTGTTGTTGCCTCAACTCAACCCATTATGCTAATAGGATCATCATCATGGTGATTCTTATTACACAATTGTACTGGAGTCTATCTATTAGTATTCATCAGCATTATCATCTTGGTTTTTATCATTGGTGCATTATTGTCAATTATCTATTAGATTGGGGGTTAGTACTTATGCACATTATGGTTCAGTCATCATGGTGTTTTATAGCATGGTGCATATCATTAGGTTCTATATCATAAATCAAGTGATGTAAGTCTCATTGGCAATATCGCAGCAAAAGATATACTTGTCTATTACCTACACCACAATCCATTACATGCATGTCTAAATTATATGCTACTCATGATACATCTAATCATATACAAACGTCATGATCATTTTAGTAAGATTCTTTCAATCCAATCACATCATTCTTCAATCATTATCTTGTTCTTTTGATTATCATTTATCTTATCACTTTGACCATTCATAGGTGCATAGTTTTTTGTGGCTTTTTCATTTTTGAAAAGTCATTATACCATTGTACCTATGTTTGCATCACTCCTCTCATTTTTAATATGTGTGATAGGTTAAATCCTTGAGTTATGTTTGATAATAAATTAGTTAACCATTTGCATCATTTAACAATGAAATCCACCATATTGGGGCAAATCATTTGGACCTATCAATGTTTACATCCGCTCTACTAGATAATCTATTTCCATATCTATACCATCATTTTAAGGACCCTATACCATCATTTCTCCCTACTAGGGAAAATTCTTCTAATTCCAAGCCTGTAACTTTTTGCCCTATTTGGGGCCAGTTAAAGTGTATCACTTGTGTTGGGATGCATCCTTCCCACTTCCTCTCCATATTGGGGCCAATTCAATTTTATTATTTTCAAACATTAGAAATCAAAGTGTGTAAGCATTAGCTCAAGTGGCTTAATTTTGTTCATGGGTTAATCTCTTCTCCCATTCTAGCTTCTTCCTCTCTTTTTTGAGAGCCCATCCATGTCTTACATGCCCTGTCGAGGGGGCATCATGGATCACTAATTATTTCTTCATCTAATATTTTAATGACTTTTTAATTTTTTCAAAAGTCATTATTTCAATTGTGTCTCGCAATGACTTCTCAAAGAGGAGCAAAATGTAGACATTTAAAATCAGACACTTTGTGTTGATTTTAATCATCACTAGTTTTTTCTAATTTTAATTCATCATTACTATTCATAATCACTATTCATGGTTTACTATTCATATCTTTATTAAGTTAATTATTCCAAATTAATTAACTAATCCTTCTTTAATAAGAAATTTCATGGATTTTGAATATTTCCAATTTCTATAAATCCAAAAACTAATTATCCTCACCTCATGAGGTCATCTTCCACTCCTTTTCCTTTTTCAAATTTCAAAGATGTCTTAGGCTCCCCTATCCCCCATCATTATAATTTTATAATATTATCTTCCTCATCTTTTCAATTTAATAATCCACCTCATATTCCACTCAATTCCACTTACCAATTTTGTATTATATCTTCCTCTCAAATGAAATTTATATTCATTTGTGAGTCCCACATGTTCTCCAATCCAATTTTTAAGTCAAGATTCCCATTTAAAATTAAAAATTATCTTTTATTCTCATCTCTTAATTCTCATTTCAAGATGGATGGTTCACATTAATTTCAAAGGTCTATAAATTAGAGGTTCTTCCTCTAATTTAGACAAGCTTCTCTATTTTAGACTTACTATGTAGGAATCATTCTAGGAGCTTTGATTATAGGGTTCACATTCATTTCAAAAGTCTATAAATCAATTTTGGAACCAAATAGATCACAAGCTTGCTTATCCCTAATTTTCAATTCTAAAATACAATCACAGTCATATAGTTTGCTAGAAAATCTAAATATCATGATCTATTTAGTACTTTCTATATTTAGCATATGCTCTTATCAAAGCACAAGAATTAATATCATTTTTTTGCATTCAAATGTATGTTTGAACGTCATATCCATTGATATGAATTGCATTTCAAAGTTTTATATTAATTATATTAGCATCACCCATTAATCCAATTTAGGGTGAAACATATTGGTGAACCCATACACATATTGAACAATGCAAATCCCTAGGTTCTCCCTTAGGGTTTCATCCTTTTAAGGTTTCTGAATTCAACCTTAGGGTTTTATTTCTAGACTTGATTTTTTATTATTTCTTAATAATTCACATTAATCAAGACCATGTTAAATGAACATTATTGATTAACATAAGTAATGAAGTTACTCTTTTCATATTATATTACATGGATATTATATCTTATTTTGATCTGAGTAATAATTCAGGTGATGGTTCTACCCCAATTGATGATGAAACTTTCGAGAGCCATAACTTTTGCACTGTAGCTCCAATTGACTCCCCATTTGAACCGTTGGAAAGCTAAGAATGAGGACAAAGTGGTGACATGGAACTAAGCTCCACTCAGTGGTTTTTGACCCTTAAAAACTTAATAGAAGTGCCATAAATTTTAATTTTAGTAGTACAGTCTAAAAATAGTAAGTTTTTAAAAATAGTAATTCCTCAAATTTTGTATTGTTTTAAATAGTGGAAGTCAAACCACTTAATATCCCTTAAGATTACTGACCTTAAACATCCTCATCTTGCTTTTAAAATGTGTATAAATGAATATGTAACCCAAAATGGATATCAAACATATCTTCCCAGAGATAAGCATATAGTTGTATTGTGATCTTAAATAATAAAACATCTCTTCTCGGAGAATTCATTGTTACTGCGTTATTTTTGTGTTCTTGAAATATATGTCAATCAAAACTTATAAGTTTTGGATCATATTTAGATCAATTATGTAATTAAATGGGTATCAAGGATCAAATACTATTTATTAATAAGACTAAAGTTACCAATGAACAATCCCAAGCCTTCATCCAATCCTTTTGTTACAACATCTAATCTGAGATGCCTATTATTACTACTAGATGCCAAAGGGATTTAATGACTCCCTTTATTATTCCTATTAATAATTGTACAATATACCATACTCACCCTGTTGATGGACTTATCATGAATATTGAGATTGATGACACAACTACTAAAAATCAACAAGATGCCATGGAGGATGAAAAATTCATTGAATATCTTAATATCAACTCACATTAGTTTGATGCAATGTTATATATAGAAAGAGATGAGTATAAAAATTTGATACAAGCTTCTACATTAGGTACTCAAACCACTACTACCAGCACTATTCATATGACTACACCTTCAGTGACCTATGTGACATCCACCCAAGGTTTGAGGTAAACATAAGTCTTTCAAAAATAATTGATACTCATCCCTACACATGTAGCCTTTACCCCTCCCATGATGACTATGCATGCTCCATTACTATCCTCACCTATCACACATTATCTTGAGTATATTATTACAACTCTACAAGCCAAAGTGTTGAAACTAAAGCAAGGTGCATCAAGAGCTAATCATGCCATGGATCTTCAAGTTTTGTTTCATAACCCATTAGCCCCTGAGGCAACATTGTATCCTTTAGAAAGGGGATTCATATCTCCTAATATCCCATTATACAAAGGCAAAGGTGATCCTAACCAACATCTTAGATCATTCCATGCAACATGCTTGGACTATGCATACAATGACAAGCTATTGGCCAAGTTATTTCCAAGAAGTCTTAAGGACTATGCATTGAGATGGTTTTGTGATCTCCCTCTTCAATCCATAAGAGAATTCAACCCCATACATAACTAATTCCTAATACATTTTACCATCAATATCAATAAGAAGTTATCTTATGCACAAATTGCTAAACTAAAATAAGGGTCTGATGAATCAATCAATGACTATGTGCTTCTATACAAGACCATGCTATTCAAAATGACCAATATTTAACTGAAAATGAATTATAATATATATTCAAACAAAGTTTTCTAGCACCAATCCATAAGTCAATTATATTTAAGAGATTCAAATCATTTGATGAACTATGCCATATAGTGAAGAATAAAGAATTCAAGTTAATTATTTTGAATAAATTTAGGTATATCAAAACTCCTACAACTAAACCCAAATTATTAGGTGAAAAAAATGATAACAAGAATGAGGCTATAATATTCACCATACTTGTCTCTTTATGCACATTCCTTTGTCTTATTTGATTATTTAGATACCAACACCATATCATTTTTGTTATGCCCATGACCTGAGAATGTATAAGGCTTTATTTGTTATCCCCTCTACATGTTTTTCCCATGGTCTTGTGTGCATCCCTATTTCTTATCTTCCTATGCACACTTTCCTAACTCCTCTACATAGTCATTTGACGCTTTGCCTTCTTCTTCTTCACTTGCACTCTTCCAAAACTTGTAAGATCTAGGTTTGTCTGGGATTCTTCTACATAAGACTCATTGGGTAACTAAACTGTAAGCCTTTACTTAAATTTGGGTCTAAGTGGTTGTACCACTCTTTAGGTCAATTATCTGACCATGACATTCCCTTCGCATGTTTTTTATGTGCTCTTCCTTGTCCTTTCTACCCTTCTTCCTTATTCTTCAACATATTCTCTTCCTAACTCTTCCATTCCACTCTCCTCCCTTCATCAACTCCTCCTTTCCTTTGTGTGCATCTTCATGAATCCTTGCGCACTAGCCCAATTTTTTGTCTCTTCTCCTTCCTTCATATCCCTTATGATTATCATACTGCTTGCCTTTCCCATGCAAGGCTCTCCACTTAGGCTGACTTCTTCTCAAGCCACTTTTATCAACTTTAAACTAATATTCTCCCTTCATCTTTTCATGTGTAGATAGAATTTCACTTCTCTCTTCCTCATTCTTCACTCTTCCTTCCTTTCCTTTTGTGAAGAGTTTTGCTTGGATACTCTTGTGAACTTATTTCTCCTTGTGTACCTCATTCAACTTCTTTGTGACAAGAAGGTATACTTGATATTTTTTGCACATCCTATTGCTTTCATGCTCTAGTCCACATTTAGATAATAACTTATCATTTTTCTCTTAGTATCCAACTGATCTTCCTTTTGCTTCTCTTCTCATTAACCAATTTATGTGCAACTAATGTGTGTGACCTTCATCTTCTTTTGGAATACCTCACTCTCATAGGAGACTATGTGTTTTGTGATTTCCTTTGTGCATTTGGTGCCTTGATGGCTTAGGTTGCCCCCTTCCTCCAACCACTTTCTTCTTCCTCTATATGTGTATTGTTTGCATTGTGCACTCCTCTTTTCCCTTCCATACACTCCTGATTCTTGGCATGGATTGTTCTCTCCTATTCTTAGGTTCTAGTTGTTTGTTAACCTCCTCACTTACTATTTTGAGGCCTTCATTTTTCCTCATGCACATCCACTTATTGTGTTTTCCTTTCTCTTCCTTCATGCCTCTTACTTGGCATGCTACAACTACTATTTTTCTAGTACCATGACTCTATGTGACATTCTCTCTAGTTAGTACTTCTTCTATCTTTCTCTCTCCTTTCTCACATGTCTTATTACTTTGGATCCTATATTAGTTGACTCAAATTAAGGTGCATTTATTATCCCATAGTTTCCCATCAGACAACAATTCATTCTTCTAGTTACTCTTAGAAACTCTACCTCATCTTCTAGTGTGTCTTTCAACTCATGCTCTTGCTAGCACCCCTAATTGTATGATGATATGTTGGTTCCCATTTATGCTCAACTTTGATTTCTCTCTTTCATTTTCTTGTGGTGTGTCTTCTGACCTATGCTTTGGTTGACTACCTCAACTATTCAATGATCTATCAACCACTAGTTGATTCTAGGGAAACTCTCTCTCCCTTGGAATTTGACATGTTTTGTGTTTTTGTTAGCTACCTCAATTATTCAATGATTTGTTAACATTTTGATGCACTATTCTCCACTTGGTCCTATTCCTTAGTGTGTCATCTTAAAATATGCCTTGTCACTAGCTACCTTAGTCATCCAACGATCTAATAGCTTGTAGTTACCCCTTTACTAGAAACACTTCATCTTTACAGTAACTTTAATTGCTTCCTAGGCATTTCTCCTTAGCACTCTCCCTAGCTTGTACCCTTCCCTTGCTAGCTACCTCAATGGTTTGATGATCATCTATCTCTATTTATGTTATGGTAACTTTGAATTCTCACCTTCTTTGTTGGCTACCTCAATGGTTTGATTATTTGTTAGCTATAGTTGCACTCAATGCAACTTTACTTCTCTAACACCCTCCTATAACACATATATCTTCTCACTCTACTACGTGTCTCCTATTTCCTTGGGCACAACATCTTATTTCCCTTACAACAAGTAAAACATGTGTTTGTATTATTCCCAATTTTTCCTTCTTCTCACTTTTGTTCACAATCTATGGGCCTTTCACTTTTGTTTATCCTGCACTCTTAGACACTTATCCATCTTAATTGATTAATCTACCTCAAATATTCTCCTTTTCATACCTTATAATTTTGTTCACTACTTATTGTCCTCTATGAAAACTTTGGTTTAGCTTTAGGGGGACCTCTCTAAGAGCTTCTACAGTGCCCAGCTCAAGGTGTTCGCATTTCACCCCGATACTTGCTACACTTGGAAGTTCCTAATTACACTCTTGAAAACTTCTCTTTAGCTCATACTCCATGCCACACATAAGAACTCTTGTGCTACCTTCACTCTCTTTCTCCACTCTTGCTCACATGCTCTCCTCACATAACTCTCCCCTATGCACCTTACACCTTTGGCATCAGCCTCTTAGATGGCCCAAGTGACCTTTTTAGGGTTTACTCCCTACCACCCTTTACCAGCTCTCAACCTTCTTCTTCTCATCAAGTGCACTTTAAAAACTTACCTCTACCTTGAAGTGGATTTATGTTTGCACTACTTGGTATAGTAATGTGAAGACCACTTGCCTTCTTTCCTTACCTCCCTACCTCCTCTTCTCCTTAAAGTCTTACCTTCTCTTGGGTGCATAGCTACACATCCTTCTCCATGCACTCTTCTCCTCTGTAGAGTCCTTTATACATTCTTGTGTGAAATTGAGATTTACATCCTCGACCCACTACATTTCCTCCTTTAGGCCTGCTCCTCCTTTCATTGTTCTACTTTGTATTATTTTCATCTCCTCTTATGCTCTTTTTCTTATACCATGTATGCTTGATAGATGACTTGGAATCTTTGAAAAGTCATCTCTTACACTTTGATTTCTCTACATAGCCATACTTGACAAAGAACTATCACACTCTTTGAAGTTTATGATGTAATGCCTTTCAAAACCTACATATTCTTTTGCATTCTCTATCCTCTACCCATCCACACTTGATGAAGGACCTCAACTCTCTACAGATTTTATGTTATCTTACTTTGCAACACCTATATCTTCTCTTGCATTTTTTGCTTTCTACCCACCTACGCTTGACGAAGAGCATTTTTCTACATCTTCCACTCAACAATCATATTAGAAGATGTTCCATGCATGAATGCTCCTCTGGTCGGTGCCCTTTGTTAGATTTTGTGCTTGTTATTCTCTACCCAACTTGCTTGGTGGGGAATACCTTTTGCCCAATTATTTGATTGGAATATGTTCATGCACTCAACTATCTAATTTTGATGCTATGGGATATTTGTACTAATACATCCCATGAGTGTCATCTTCCCACTCATCTGCTCTCTACCCACCTCTTTATGATGGATAATATTTCCTCTTATTAACTGCCTCTTGTTGGGATTCAACCAATCTTCCTTCTTCACCTCTATTGGCTACCTCATGATCAATGTCTACTAGTTTTCACCTTCTTGCACCACATATCATTAGTTGCCTCATCTCAATGATCTACCAATATGCATTCTTCTCATCACTCTTCCTCTTCAACCAACCATCTCAATTCAACATTTCTACTAACCATCCTTCTTGTTGCACCACACTTCTCTTTCACTACTTGTATGCCCTTCTCATCCTACATTCTCCCAAGGTTCTCGACCCACTCTAATACTAGATAATGTAGTATAGGGTCATGGTCCCAATGAAGGGAAGCCAAACCTCATAGCCTTTGGTCCACAAACAAAATAGCATAACATATGACTCAAATGGATTTCATTTATTACAACAAATTTAAATGGGGATTTAACTTCACAATTGTACATGAAGGGCTCCTCTGCTTCTTTTCTTGAGCTCTAAGCTCTTATCCTTACTCTCTCTCCTTATCTACGTACATTCTATAGGTCTTGGCCCTTAGGCCTATGTCATATTCTTATGTCTCTTAGCTTTCTCCTCTTAGCCACAACTGACAACAACATAACCTCAACAACAGTCCCTAATCATGGGCCTAATGCCCCTATTTATAGCGATGGATGTTATTTACCAGTTGGTCTAATTTGTAGGTTGACATTTGTCCTTTCAACATCTTTTAGCACCCGATTTCAAAATTATGAACTTGAACATGGTTGATTCACACCTTAAGCCCTATGATTCTAACAATAATTGATTAAGATCCTTTTAGACCATTCATCATTTTCTATCCTTGAGCCATGTGCTTGTCATTTCATATTGTGCTTCTTGTTTTCCCTTGTTGTTTGTCTCCTTCTGCACACTACTTATCTTACTCGATTCCTTATAACCCAATGCCATCTCACTTTTATTACGTGCACGACTCGAACCCACATGCCTTTCTTTATTAACCCCTATACATATTGTATTTTTCTTAGTCTTGTGCATGCCCCTCTTTATTATTTTTTTATGTGTGTTTCTCCTAACTCCTCAACATAGTCCTTCAACACTCTGCCTTCTTCTTCTTCACTCATACTCTTACAAAACTTACATGATCTTTGCCTTAGGATAATCTTATCATAATCACAACAAGAATTGATATCAAACCTCTTAGGTTGTGTCTTTTTCATGTCAACCTCCATTGGTGGAGGGAGAGAAATGAGATTGCACTCAAATAACTTTTGTGAGACTTTGTGTAGTGGTTATGATAATCATGTAAATTCCCTCTTTTAAGGAGTCGATAATACAAGACTATTAACATGTTGTGAAACTACAGAAAATGTCACTTTATCCTCATTCTTAGCATCATTTTCCTTAGATTTGAAATATAGTTTACTTTGTAAGTTAGTAGTGGAAAACATTGGAGATTAGTCCTATACTTTATCTTATTCATATAAATTATCTTATCCTTACAATATTTGACCACATGACATGCCATTGAAATATTGAAAGCATTTGAACATAATAGATACATGTATAGGAATAAGTAAGCTTTTTTTATTATATATTATAAATCGTTATCAACCATATAATGTGTCATTGTAGAGAGTGTTGGGTGAATATTTTGCCAGTCAGCAGTCTAATTAAGCAAAATAGGTCTTATCATCCATAGCAAAGGAGATTGGTCAGCCCAGTGTGCAGGTTTACTACATCAAAGGTGGACAAATCTCTCCTCTCATCAAAGGGAGGTTCCCTATAAATACCCAGAAGCTTTATCTACTATAAATATGCAGAAAATAACACTGAAGGGTAGGATACATCATCCATCTCTCTTCTTTCAGAGATGATGTTAACCAACAAAGGAGAAAATCTTGGTGAAAACACTAAAGGCACTTTTCTTCTTTCAGAAGTGTTCTTACAGGGAACAACAAGATTTTATTTCAGGTAGTGACAAGAAACTAGTAGCATTGGCATGATAACCAGTAGGATGAAATAGAACACAAAGTTTCCACCTCAACTGCCCAAAGAGTATAACACAAAGGATAATGGGGGCACAAATTCATCCCAGAATCCTCAACATAGAAGGAAAAGAAAAACACACACTGAAAATAATTGTGAAAGCACAAAGTCTTCCCACAGTCGACTTCATGACACCTTCCTTATTACTTTCACTAACTTTGCTTGCCAAATTAAATAGATGAGAACACATTTAGAAGACAGACATAAGAATAATCTCCTAAAATGATACAAGCCAAAGCAGCACAAAGTCTGCAAACAACTTACTTTCTCATTCAGATAAAATGAAATGAAATTACAATCTGAGCTCAAAGTCTTAGTCTTCTTCTTTCAATTAGGCAGAGTTTCACTCCTGTAAAAATGAAAAGTCTCCTTTACTAATGAGAGAAATTACAATCTTATAGCAACCACGAAAGGCTTGGCATTCTTTCCCATGGGATGGCCCATGCTGTAGTCAATGCCTTTAATGCGCCTTCAGTTCTATCTAGAAGGACCATGCTGGAAATAGTGCATTGCCATAACTATGGTGTGTCCATTCCTCTAATATATCTCTTCTTAATATGAAATGTCTAGTCCTTTCCCTGATGTCTGCATAGCTATCTAATTTATCTATAATTCATGGAAGAAAAATAGGTCGCATCCTTGATTTGGTGTGCTCAGAAGTCTACGTGATCCATTGTTTCACTTACTAAAAATAACTCCCTTGAAGATATTTTTGATCTTTGGTATTGATCTTCTCTCCCCTGTAGCAATTTGAGTCTTCGGGCTCTCTTTTTAGTCAGTCACTTGGTTCTTCCTTTAACTTCCATGCTCTATTTGAATTTCCAAGGATATTCCCTCACTTAAAATTTGACATCCACGGGGCCGTCAATGGTCGCCAGTTGCTTGAACCATGTTGAACTTTGAACCTGTGAACCATTTGAAAGTTCATTGGTTCATCGCTTCATCAATTCATTCTGTCTCTTCTGGTCCATCACTTCCCTGCTTAAGCACTTCTTTTCTCTCTAGTTGAACCATCACATTCATTGAACTTGCCTTTCAAATCATCTATGTTGCTTCTTTCTTTGCTTGAGGCCACCTTTGAACTGCTTGAACCTGTGAACCATTAAACTTTGAACTCTTTTGGTTCAAGGTTTAATCAGTTCATTGGTTCTTCCTCTGCACGTTGCTTACTTGTTCTTCCTAAGCTCTTTGATCTTTATGGCACTGGTTGAACCTTTGAACCTGTGAAATTGTTGAACCTTTTAGTTCAATGGTTCAATCGGTTCATTCTTTGAAGCCCTTTTTGTCTAAGTCTTTGAAGGTTCCTTTCTGTTGTCAGCAATCAATTGGCATAGGCCCTTTCCCCATACCATCTTTGTTGGCTTGATGACTAGATCAAACTCCTAGAGTTTTGCAATCCAATTGCCTCTTTTAGTTCCAAACTCCTGCTGAGTTAATATAAATTTGACCATGGTATCAGGAACCAGAGCAATAACTCGTGAATTGAGGATGTAAAAACAAAAATGCTTCATTGCCTTAACCACTGCATAAGCATGCTTCTCCATGTTTGAATATTTCAGCTCATGAGCTTAAAGAGGATAGCTCATGAAGAAAATGGGAGATTCCATACCTTCTCCATTTTGTTGAACTAGGATGGCTGAAAGTGTGTGTTTAGAAGCATAACTATACATGAGGAAATCCTTCGTATAATTTAGACAAACTAGAAAAGGGGCATGGGTAATGGCAGTCTTGATATCCTCAAATGCTGACTTGCCTTCTTCAGTCCAGCTGAAGGTGGCCTTATTCTTTATCATGTTTACAATGTGCTTGGTCTTCTCAGCAAACTCAGAGATGAACCTCCGTAAAAAATTCACCTTTCCAAAGAAAGAGTGAACATCAGTCTTACTTGTGGGCAAGGTAAGCTCTTGGATAGACTTGATGCTGTCTGAGTCAATCTTTATGCCTCCTTTAGACATAATGTGTCTGAGAAGTTTCCCCTCTGTTACTCCAAAAACTAACTTTTTGGGGTTTAAGGAAATGCCATTCTAGTAACAGCGCTCTAGCACTTGATGCAAGTGCCGTATATGATCTGGGTGATGCTTAGAAAAGACGGTCAAGTCATCAAGATAAACTATGATGAACTTACTCATTTCATCTTTGAAGGCAAGGTCCATTGCTCTTTGGAAAGTGGTGCCAGCATTTATCAAGCCAAAAAGCATCCTTTTATATGCAAGCGTGTCCCAAGGTGTGGTGAAAGCAGTCTTATGCTGGTCTGCCTCACCAACTTCAACTTGATTATATCTTGAGAATCCATCTAGCATTGATAATATCTCAAAACCTGTCACTATCTGAAGCACTTGATCCATGATTGGCAAAGGATAGTTATCCTTCAAGGATGACTAGTTTAAGTTCCTGAAATCCATGCAGAGGTAAATTTTACCATTCTTCTTCCTTACAGGCACTATATTTGCAATCCATGTGGAATGATGGATTGGGAAGATTATCCTAGCATTTAGCATTTTTTATATCTCAGACAAAATGGTACCTGATATTTTCAGATTATATTGCCTGGACTTTTGCCTGTAGGGTGCCAAATTAGCCTTGAGAGGAATGTCATGTCAAATTTCATCAGGCCTAAGTGACTTCAGATCATCATAAGAGTATGCTAAGACATCTATGTACTGACAGAGTAGAGTAGTGAACTTGAATTTCTCCTCAGGAGTGTAGCATTTCCCAATGTTCACCATCTTGGGATCATCTTTGGTGCCTAGATTTACTTGATCAAACTCCTGGGAGGAGCTTGAATCCATTTGCTGCTATTTGACGAATCTGTCATGTTTGTCAAATAGTTTCTCAAGAGAAACCAGGCTTTTGGGAATCTTATTCCCTTTAAGTTGCAGGAACTCTTCACCTACGTCTAAATTTGATTTAAGAGCTGGTTCACACTTTTGAGGTTCACTGCCTTCAAAATGCAGTCGTTTAAAGTTGTCTTTTTATTCCAAGAAGGCAATGATTTGGTTGTCATTATTAAACACATACCAATGACTGGCATTATCAGGTACACTTAGTCTAAAGACCAGCTCAATAGTGTACTTGTAGCCTTTGAAGTCTGGGTGAGGGACCAAGAGAGTAGCTGAAATAGCCAGTGCATCAACCCAGTCATTGAATTCTCTAGGAATGGTAGAGATGTTGAAAGCATCAAAGCTTTCAATTTGGTCCCAGATGAGATTGTAGTAGTGACGTAATATTTCATTCTTGGTTTGGTATAGGTTTCTCACCTGACAAACCACTTGTTCAGCATCTCCTTTGGCATGAAGGAGCTTAACGCCTTTATCTTGAGTAGCCCTCAATCCAAGCAATAAAGATTCATATTCAGCTATGTTATTCATGTTGCTAAACTTCAACTTATAGGATGAAGGAAAAATATCTCCTTGAGGAGATATCAACACAACTCCTGATCCTGAACTAGTGGAGGAGTAGCTGCCATCAAATTCAAGAATCCATATCTCATTTGATACTAATTTTTCTTTAGATTCCTCTTCATTTGGAGGGGGAGATTCTTCCACACTTACATTACACTCAGCCAATTCTTTTGTTGTTCCAACTGAACTAATCTTTAGGTTGTCACCTTCAAGAGTTTTAATAGGCATTTCATGGAATTCATCTGTGGATAAAAAGTAGTTACCCATGCTTGAAGACTCAAATAGAATTTGAGCTTCAGGTGTTGAGGTCTGGGTAACCACCTACTTCACTTCCTTCTCAAGGAGTAGCCTTTTCATAACACCTTTGACTGGAATCCTTGCCTTGAATAAGTCTATGCTCAATTCACCAACAACATCCTTGTAGAAATTCCACCCAAGAAGGATGTCATAGGATGCAGGGATGTCAGCCACCAAGATAGTCATCTTGATTCTCTTGTCTGGGAATGCTGCAAATGCAAATTAGGCATCCTTGATCTACCCCAATAGTGGTACTTGCTTGTTTTCCATGGAGAAGCATCTACCAAAGGTTTTGGTCAGTGTAAGGCCAAGGGATTCAACCACTTTGGCAAGCATAACATTATCTGAGGCTTCAGAATAGATGATGTAGTTATTCAGCTGATGTCCATTTATCAGCAATGAGACATAGAAAGGTTTAGTCCTGCCAAGAGCAGCAGGGGGAGTAATGACAAGGTTGTTCCCAGTGGGTGCATTCATGGGGGAATCATGAGTCACCTTGGGAATTTTTTGTCCTACAGGGGCATTTTGGTTCTTCACATACTGAACCAATTTATCTAATTGCTCAAGATGGGACTACAAAAATTCAAATTCAAACATTTGAATTTTGGTTTTCTTTATATGGTCAATTATGTCAAATGCCTGGATTGAGCCAGGAGCAGAGGATGGAAATTCATCCTTTTTATTTTTGGAAGGGGGAAGACTAGACTATGAATTTGAAGTAGAAGGCATAGGGGCATTTGAGGTACTTACCTTTCTTGTGATCACTGGGTCCTTTGGCTGGAAAGGAAGAGTGGATCCCTGCTTAGCAATTGAAACTGTTCGTTGAGGTCACTCCTCTACTTTCTCCTTATCATTCGGTTGAGCTGATTGATTCTTGGACCAGGTGAATATAGCATATGATCCCTCAACTACATTACCTTCACTTCTGGGTTCATCCTAATAATTCAGGAAGCTAATGTTGGAGTCGCCAGCTAATTCTTCTTCTTCCTTAGTGAAGAGATTAGCATCATCTTCAGGATTCAACTTAGGCTAGAATAAGAAATCTGATTCATCTTCAAGATATCCAACTATTGAGTTGGTTAGAGGTGCTTCGAGGGCGAGGTTCCTCGATGGAGGAGGAAGGCAATTTTGATGTCCTTGATTCTTAGCAGCATTGCCTTGGTATGCCTGATTCTGAAATGTCCTCCTGGGCATATATCTGTATGCAGGAGTAGATGACATCCCTTGAACCATTTACTTTTTGAGAGCTAGCACTTCATTTGCTAGCTTTTGAACCATGGGGTCAGTGGTGACTGTAGGTGAGTATTCAGAAGATGAAGAGGATTTACCTTTATTAGGGTCTCTCCTTATCTTTCTTGTCAAGATAAGGTCATCTTCTACCTCAACAGCTAAGTCTTGAGTAACAACAAGGTGTATGTGTCTAGCCCGTCTCAGTAAGAAACTCACTTCAGGCAGCTGTGAGTTGATGAAGAAACACTTGAGATTCTGAGGTGTTAGCTGGGCGACCATGGGAATCCTATGCCTCAGCTTGTCGAACCTGGCAATGAAGTCCCTCATAGGTTCATGGGGTTCCTTCTTCATCTGTGTGAGCTGGGCCAACAAGGCATGTGCATCTTCTGTAGGCTTGAACCTGGCTTTAAATTTGTCTTTAAGGGTGTCCCAATCAGTCACTAATCGAGCTTGTAGATGGTAGAACCAGTCTACAACAGTGCCTTGTAGTGTCTCCACGAATAGCCTAACCGCTATGTCTTCAAATTCCACCCCTATTATGCCACATGCTATGCTGAAAGCTGCAATGTGTTCATTAAGATGAACTTTCCCATCACTAAAGAATTTGGGAAAATTCTTCCTTGGACTACGTGGAAGCTCATGCAGAGGTGGAGTTAAATTCAGTGGATCAAAAGAGTTACCCCAAGGGCCTTGAGCCATGATTTGATTATGTAAAAGTGGGATCACAAATTTGGGTGGAGAATGGATAGGCAAAGCTCTGCTAGCAGTAGAAAAAGAAGCTCTGCCTTGTGTTGGTGGCCTGGTAGGGCTAGGAGAGAGACTCCTAGTTCGTAAAAGGTGAGGTTGTGGAGGAAACAACTCAAAATTGCTCTACTGTACCAACTCAAAAGCAGGGTTAACAACACCTTGAGATTTTTGGCTTATGGTATAATGTGGAGTTGACAGATTGCAAAATAAAAAATGGAAAAGAGAAGGATCTGCTTTAGCTTGAAGTTTGAGACTTCAAACTATGCGCTCTTCCCTAGCAGAGTCACCAAAAAGACTGTTGGGTGAATATTTTGCCAGTCAACAGTCTGTTTGAGCAAAATAGGTCTTATCATCCACAACAAAGGAGATTGGTCAGCCCAGTGTGCAGGTTTACTACATCAGAGGTGGACAAATCTCTCCTCTCATCAAGGGGAGGTTCCCTATAAATACACAGAAGCTATATATACTACAAATATGTAAAAAATAACACTCAAGGGTAGGATACATCATCCATCTCTCTTCTTTCAAAGATGATGTTAACTAACAAAAGAGAAAATCTTGGTGAAAACATTAAAGGCACTTCTCTTCTTTTAGAAGTGTTCTTATAGGGAACAGCAAGATTTTCTTTTCAGGTAGTGATAAGAAACTAATAGCACAGGTACAATAACCAGCAGGATGAAATAGAACACAAAGTTTCCACCTCAACTGCCCAAAGAGTATAACACAAAGGATAATGGGGGCACAAAGTCATCCTAGAATCCTCAACACAGAAGGAAAAGAAAAACACACACTGAAAATAATTGTGAAAGCATAAAGTCTTCCCACAGTCGGCTTCAGGATACCTTCCTTATTACTTTCACTAACTCTGCTTGCCAAATTAAATAGATGAGAACACATTCAAAAGACAGACATAAGAATAATCTCTTAAAATGATACAAGCCAAAACAACACAAAGTCTGCAAACAACTTGCTTTCTCATTCAGATAAAATGAAATGAAATTACAATCTAAGCTCAAAGTCTCAGTCTTCTTCTTTCAATTGGGCAGAGTTTCGCTCCTATAAAAATGAAAAGTCTTCTTTACTAATGAGATAAATTACAATATTATAGCAACCACACAAGGCTTGGCATTCTTTCCCATGGGATGGCCCATGCTGCAGTCAATGCCTTCAATACACCTTCAGTTCTATCTAGAGGGACCATGCTGGAAATAGTGCATTGTCATAACTATGGCATGTCCATTCCTCTAATATGTCTCTTCTTAGTATGGACTGTCTAGTCCTTTCCCTGATGTTTGTGTAGCTGTCTAATTTATCTTTACTTCATGGAAGAAAAATAGGTTGCATCCTTGATTTGGTGCGCTCAGAAGTCTACTTGATTCACTGTTTCACCTATCGAAAATAACTCCCTTGAAGATATTTCTGATCTTTGGTATTGATCTTCTCTCCCCTATAGCAATTTGAGTCTTCAGGCTCTCTTTTTAGTCATTTGCTTGGTTCTTCCTTTAAGTTTTGTGCTCTATTTGAATTTCCACAAATATTCCCTCACTTTAAATTTGACATCCACGGGGTCGTCAATGGTCGCCAGCTGCTTGAACCATGTTGAACTTTGAACCTGTGAACCATTTAAAAGTTCATTGGTTCATCACTTCATCAGTTCATTCTGTCTCTTCTGGTCCATTGCTTCCCTGCTTAAGCGCTTCTTTGCTTTCTGGTTGAACCATCGCTTTCATTGAACTTGCCTTTGGAATTATCCATGTTGCTTCTTTCTTTGCTTGAGGCCTCCTTTGAACTGCTTGAACCTGTGAACCATTGAACTTTGAACTCTTTTAGTTCAAGGTTCAATCAGTTCATTGGTTCTTTCTCTGCCCTTTGCTTCCTTGTTCTTCCTAAGCTCTTTGATCTTTATCGCACTGGTTGAACCTTTGAAACTGTGAACTTGTTGAACCTTTTAGTTCAATGAGTCAATGGTTCAATCGGTTCATTCTTTGAATCCCTTTTTGTCTAAGTCTTTGAAGGTTCCTTTCTGTATCTTTATTCAACCTTTGGGACGTCCCAAAGGGAAGGTGTCCCTTCAGGCTTTTAAAATGGTCCTTTCTTTGTCGTCAAACGCCCCCCGAAAGGGTAGCTACCCTTCAAAATTTTTGTGGCGGCCTTCGGGCTTAAAATTCCCCGGTGGGTTCTTGCTTCTTCGATGGGCTTTTGGCTTTCGGGCTTTTCCTTCAAACAAAAAGTCTGAAGGAAAGTTTTTGTTACTTAGTCATTTGCTCTTTTCAATTTCTTCGGGCTTTCCTTTCGAGTGAATTCCTTCAGACAAAAAGTCTGAAGGAATTTTGCTTTAGTCATTTTCCTGCAGAAAATACTTTCGAAAGAATTATGTCATCCTCTTTTACTTAGTCATTTTCCCAAGGGATTTCTAACTTTGTCTGCTTTTGCTCACTGCCCTCCGTAAGGGTACTTGTTCCTTTGGCTTTATGGCAGCCCTTTGAACCTACCGATTGAACCAACTTTGGTTCAACAGTTCAATGGTTCAATCCATTCATTCTTCATGATTCGGCTAAGTCTTTTTGATCTTTTGAACCAAACGCGTTGAACCAATTGGTCACTGAACTCGTTGAACCAAAATGGTTCAAGGTTCAATAGTTCAATCCTTTATTCTTTGGAGCTTGCCAATTGAACTCTTTTGGTTGAACCAAGGCGCTGAACCAATCCTAGAAGTGACTAAGTGTTGGAAACTTGTTCTTTTGATGGAACTCGCCTGCAAAAACCTTTAAACTTGTTGGGTCTACTAATTTCAATCATGTTGAGTTCGTAGATTTCTAGAAAAGCTTTGAAAAATGAAGAACTCGAATGCTCAAAACAATTTTTGAAAAGGGGAGAGATGATTTTGGTCTATTAAACCAAAATAGTTCATAGATTGTCGCAAAGATGTCACTCATTTTTGGGGACAATAGAGAGCATAATCTTATAACAAAGACATAGTCACTAATGGACTCATTGTGTCCCTTCTTGAGTTTGGTAATTTGAGCATAAGAGACCTTTTCACTAATATTGATATAAAAGTGCACAAAATTTTGACCTGTAAAAGGATTGAAAGCATGTATTGATTAAAATGAAAGATCATAAAATGATCACTAAGCATAGTCCTTAAGATGCATAGGAAAAATATTGGTTAACAATTTATCAATAAAAGAATAATCTAGACATGTTGCATAAAAAGCTCTAAGATGTTGTCCAAGATCACTTTTACCATCATAAGGTGTAAACTTGGGTGCAACTAATTCTATATGTAAAGGATAAGTATAAATATTTGAAGTAAAAAGGTTTTGTAATAATGCTTGAGAATTTGCCAAATGACCCATTATATGAGAAACTCGATCTAGTTGGTAAACCTTAACTTGAAGATTGAGAATAGTTTTCATAATCCCTTCATTAATAATAATAAAAGAATGATTAGCAATAGAAGATGTGACTTGATTAGTAAGTTTAAGAGGCACAAAAGTATTTTTCATAGGACTAGCCATTAAAAATTGAGTAACTTATGTTTCCCCCACACTATGGGTAGACATCGCTTGTGTAGCCATAGTTGTAGACATACAAATAATAGTAGTAGGAGTAATGGTCTGAATACCTATTTTAGAATCTTTGTCTCTAATAGGTTGATTAATATCATTCAAGAGTTCATTGTGTTGTTCCTCAGGTGTGGGTACCTTAACATTCTTTGCATTCTTAGCCTCTACAATTATATTCAAGATCTTATCCAAATCATTGGGTTGCATAAAAATTTGATTTCAAAAATTTGAAAGGGATTTTACTTGTGTAGGATCTACACCATTGATGTAGAGCTTAACTCACACTTTCTTGTGTTAGTTCACCCAATATAGACTTGTGTCTTATTGATGATTATTTTGTATTTTGGAATATGAAAGTCATTGAAACATGATTAATTAATTTAAAATGATCCTAACACTAACAATATACCATCCAAATATCTTTAGTCAATTGTATCATTCATTGTTTATGTGCTCTCTTGAACCTGCATGCAACTCTCACAAGTTATCAATGCCAATATGATCTTTGAATAGGGAATAAAAGCATAATGATCTTTGAAATCACATCGAGATCTTCCTCTTCCTTATAGCACTTCTTTACACTTCTTTACTAACCATGTTATGCACTAAATCAATCCCTTTGCTCACTTTATTCAAACATACTCCTTTCTAGCCTCATGATCTTACTAGCCCTATTTAGGAGTATCCTTCTTATTTTGTAATATCTACAGACTTCCAAAGCAAACTTAGATCATTTCCTAGAATCCTTTTGAGTTTTATAGTTCCACCA
Organism: Torreya grandis; assembly: GCA_037957365.1. Classification (NCBI taxonomy): domain Eukaryota; kingdom Viridiplantae; phylum Streptophyta; class Pinopsida; order Cupressales; family Taxaceae; genus Torreya; species Torreya grandis. The sequence continues at coordinate 1,207,791 of JARHVA010001780.1, forward strand.
TGCTTCATTTGACCATTTCCACATGCTTAGCCTATTTTCTACATTATCCCAAACCGTAATTAGCCCTATCTAATCCTTATTCAAACATGCTGATATTGTATGACAAATAAGGAGTATGGATCCAATAATTTAAAATCACTTAGTAATCATTAAAATACATATAATCACCAAGTTTTATAAAATTTTAATGGTGCAAACTCTCCCAACAGTCTAAACCCTAGTGTAGGGATAAAGCAACCTTGTCTTAGGCCGAGAGTACAAATAATTCCACGTAATGAACATCTTTTGATTTCAAGACAATATACCAGTTAGATCAGGTTTTTCTAATGCTTACACATATTTTCCATTCAATGATCAACATCTCATAACCTCCAGGGCATTCACAAATTCAAAATCTCAATCTTGCAATATTGGGTTCTACTAAGTAGAGACTGGGTATACAGGGTTCCATTATCTTTTCAATATCAATAGACTCTATAGCTTATGATGGGTTTCTCATCACCTTATAAGACCACTCTAAATCCTTATTTATCACTTTGACTTCAAAACAATATACAAAACAACATTACTCAATCCACATAATTCTAAAGTTATGGGTTGTGTGCTTACAAGGGGTAATAACAAGGATCAAGATGAAAATCACTATCTTTGGTCCACTATATAATTGAACTAGATTTCTTTCCAATATTCATACATATCCCATTTAAAATCTTCCATAAAAGTCAATGAGAAAGAATTATATACTCAGACTTTCCTTGAACTAGAATGTATATTGACATTCTCAATTTAGCAGGGTTGGCAGAATCCTCAAAACGAATTCCTTCAACTTTAAACTAATATTCCCTATATCAACATTTAAAGCATAACATGATCACAACAAGATAAAAATCATGAAACAAAATAACTCACCATTCGAGTGTTCCAAACAGACATATATTATGTTCATTTAAGTAAATTCCATACACACATAAAATTTGATAACACATGCAGTTTTGCTTCAACCAATTTCTTTATTTCCAATCTCTATTCTCAACATCCTTGAATGGGATGGATGGATTACACATACCAAAAATTTACTCAAGTAACTACTATATAAGGTATACAACTAAATTTTGAAACTACTTCCATGTAGGATTTCTTGAAACAACAACTAGTTTAGACCTAATTAATCACATGATGTCATGCTAAGAGGGTTGTTTGACAAAAGAAACCCTCTATAATCATAAAATTACTATATACATAACCTCAGAATTCATTCATCCTCGTTCATATGCTATAGTCCCTTAAAAAGGGCTCACAAGAATTCAAAATTTTGAATAGTGTTTTTTGGCAAGAAACATAAGATTTGAAATTTTGAACCACTTAGAAAACTAGTACAAACTCCAAATGACATGTGGACACTCTAGAACACTTACTAAAATATTCTAGACCAAAAATGACATCCTAATGACACCCCTAAAGGATGCCCCTACATCATAATACCAAGCTAGAGAATGTTTCCCAATGTTCTTGTGAATGTACTTGGTTGATGCTCCTTGTTGATCTACTTCCACTTGTCTTTCATAGATTTGTACATGTACTTGGGCACCAAATTTAGGCCTCCACTTACTAAACTTCTTGATAGATATACCTGCACACAACATAATGGAGTTAAAGAAAACATTTGTCCTGTTGTCTTGAGCTTACTTTGAAGGCTTATTCCACCCTACCATATCTGTAAATTGTTCAAACTCTCCTTTGTCTTCATGTTGGACTTATTGTGCAAGAATATTAACATCTTGTTTTCTCACCTCCTTCACCACTTCTATTTGTTCTTCCCATGCTACCTTATTTGCCACTTCCTCTTGTTCCTTACATTCTTCATATTATTTCACATGCTTAACTTGTTGCTCATACTCATTAGTGTATTGATTCTCCACCTTCAAGGAGTGATTGTATAGCTCCCCTATCTCATTGCCTTCCTTTACTACTTCAACCAATGTCTCATCCTCTTGACTCTGACCTTCTTGATCACTATTTTGTGATTTATCCTCTTTTTTTTCTTGGACATGTTGTCCACTTATTAGCCCATTATTTTTCTGGCCCTTTTCAACAATATTTCTCAAAGAACTCACTTTATCCACAAATCCTTGTATATAGTCATTACTGGAAATCACTATCAAATGCTTAAACAAGCTTGTAAACAACTGGTTCATATACTCACTTGAGAAAATTAAATTATGGCATGACTTGTCACTTTCTTCTTGGACTGCAATAACCTTCTTAGATTGAATGCTTGCTTCCAACACTTTCTCTTATTGTACCAACTCCTTATGCCCTGTAATCAACACTCTTGATGCTAGACCAACAACATTGTCATATGCTTTATGTATTAATTCATCCACCTCCTACAAATCTTCATGTATATTAGCAAAATCAGAATAGTCGACACTTTTATTTACCTCTTTAGACCCTTCAAGTTCTCCTAGAATCAACTCTTCCTTCTATATATTTTCAATGAAGCTTTGAACTTCTTCACCTGTTCTTGGCTTGTCATCTAACTATTCACCTTTCTTAGGATAACACACATTTGTGTTTGCATTTTCATATGCCCATTCATCTTCCTTGTCCTCATATTTCTCAAATTCTCCAATCATTTCCTCTAGTTGAAATCTCATATGCATAACTACTTCTTGTATCTTTCTATCCTCTATTTTGTTCCTCAATGCACAATGTACTCTTTTCTTGATTTTGATACTGAAATTCCTCTTGCATGCTGTCATCATCTCTCTCAATATTTCTTCCATACATGTTAACTCTTTCCTCAACTCAACAATCTCCTTATCCATATCAACTTCTTCATCTTGTACTTTCTTTTTCATCTTTTTGTGGCAATCTCCTTGTATTAAGCCCATCATTATCTTTCCTTTCTTTCTTTCACCCTTTCTTAATAAGTTCTTTCTCACACTTGTCTTCTTGACCTCACTTGGGTCACCTCTATTCTCTCTCTCTCTCTTGGACTCTCACTTGGAGTCTCTTCTTGTCCTCACTTGGGACTACCTTCTCTTTTCTCAAGATCTCTTTATGAGCTTGTCTCTTCTTTTGAGTTGTCAATAGCTCTCACTGTTCCTTTTCAACCTCACTTATCTTTGGGCTTATTTGCCACACAATCCTTTTATCTACTTCACCTTTCAATATTATCCAACTTTTCTCACTTATCCTCCTTATTCAATTCAATCACCAAATACACATTATTTGAACAAATACATCTAACACCTTGTCAAATCAATCATCAACAATCATACCTTATTATGAATTTGTACTATCTTCTTGCCTTCTCCTGCTCTACTTTATCTTGCACTTTTCCTCTCACCTTGTCTCTTTCCTTGCTTGTTCCTTGAAATATTCAAAAAATATTAAACAACATCAAATCTTCATCTCAACATATCCTTTACCTACATTAACCCAAGGTATCTTGTTGCTGTGAGACCAAATGATGTAGAGCTTAACTCACACTTTCTTGTGTTAGTTCACCTTGTATAAACTTGTGTCTTATTGATGCTTATTTTATCTTTTAGAATATGAAATTCATTGAAACATGTTTAAATAATTTCAAATTATCCTTACACTGAAAATATACCATCCAAATATCTTTAGTCAATTATATCATTCACTATTTATATGTTCTCTTGAACCTGCATGTAACTTTCACAAGTTGTTAATGACAATATGATCTTTAAATAGGGAATCAAAGCACAATGAACTTTGAAATTACATCAATATATTGCTCTTCCTTATAGCACTTATTTACACTTCTTTACTAACCCGGTTATGCACTAAATCAATCCATCTGCTCACTTTGTTCAAACATACTCCTTTTTAGCCTTATGCTCTTACTAGTCTTGTTTAGGAGTATCCTTCTTATTTTGGAATATCTACAGACTTTCAAAGTAAACTTAGATAATTTACTAGAATATTTTTGAGTTTTCTAGTTCCACCATGCTTCATTTGACCATTTCCACACACTTACCCTATTTTCTGCACTATCCCAGACCTCAATTAGCCCTACCTAACCCTTATTCAAACCTATAGGTTGATATTGTACGACAAATAGGGAGTATGGATCCAATTCTTTCAAATCACTTAGATATCATTCAAATACATCTAATCACCAAGTTTTATAAAATTTTAATAGTGGAAACTCTCCCAATAGTCCAAACCCTAGTTCAGGGCTAAAACAACCCTATCTCAGGGTGAGAGTGCAAACAATTCCACATAATGACCATCCTTTGGTTTCAAGACAATCTACCAATTATATAAGGTTTGTCTAATGCTTACACATATTTTTAATTCAATGATCAACATCTCATAACCTCCAAGGCGTTCACAAATTCAAAATCTCAGTCTTGTAGTACTAGGTTCTACTAGTTAGAGACAGGGTATACAAGGTTCCATTGTATTTTCAATACCAACAGATTATATAACTTATGATGGGGTTATCATCACCTTATAAGACCATTTTAAACCCTTATTTATCACTTTTATTCCAAAACAAAATACAAAACAACATTACTCAGTCCATAAAATTCTAAAGTTATGGCTTGTGTGCTTACAAGGGGTAATACCAAGGATCAAGATGAAAATCACTATCTTTGGTCCACTGTATAATTGAACTAGATTGATTTCCACTCTTCATACATATGCCATTTTTAATATTCCATAAAACTCAATGAGAAATGATTATATACTCAAACTTTCCTTGAACTAGAATGTATATTGACATTCTCAATTTAATAGGGTTGGCATAATCCTCAAAATGACTTCCTCCAAATTTAAACTAACATTCCATATATCAGCCTATATAACATAACATGATCACAAAAAGATCAAAATCATGAAACAAAATCACCCACCATTTGAGTGTTCAAAACAGACATATATTTTGTTCATTCAAGCAAATTCCATATTCATAAAAAATTTGATAACACAGGCAGTCTTGCTTCAACCAGTTTATTTATTTCCAATCTCTATTTATCAACATCCTTAAATGGGATGGATGGATTACACATACCAAAAATTGACTCAAGTAACTCCTATATAAGGTATATAATTGAATCTTGAAACTACTTCCATGTAGGAGTTATTGAAATAACAACTAGTTTAGGCGTAATTAATCACATGATGTCAGGCCAAGAGGGTTGTTTGATAAAAGAACCCCTCTCTACTCATAAAAGTTCTATCTACATAACCTTAGACTTCATTAATCCTCATTCACATGCTATAGTCCCTTAATAAGGGCTCATAAGAATTCAATTTTTTGAATAGTGCTTTTGGCAGGAAACACAAGATTTGAAATTTTGAACCACTTAAACAGCTAGTACAGACTCCAAATGACTTGTAGACACTCTAGAACACTTGATAAACTATTTTTGGTTTGGAATAGTTTAACCAATAATATTTAGTATTACGTTCATTATAATCTTCACAAGCATTTTCAAGATCAGGGATAACATCATCCATAACATGTATTCTAAAATAGTTAAAAATTTATAGTGACCCTAATCTTCCTCTTGAGCAACAAACCCTAGGCCTTCTCCCTTAGGCTTTCATCTTTCCTTCGTATTGTTTCATATTTATCTTGCATTAGGGTTTTAGATTTGATTTTTGATTTCCCCATAATAGGTAGTGATCTATGCACTTTTTGTTTGCCCTAGCTTTCTTGGTGTTTGCATGCATGTATCATATGTCATCTAAGAAGGTTAGCTCTATTGTACATGTAAGATGATGTGTTATATTAGGTGGTATTGTAATTGATTATAATTAGATTCCTTGGATCCAACCATGTGTTTGTGTGCAATCTAAAAGGGATAAAATTAATGAAATGCAGATTCTTGTGTTTATTGATGTAAATGTTGATAAATTTATGTGTTCTTTATCAACACTACATCAATAGACACAAGAATGTGCATTTCATTAATTTTATCCATTTTAGATTGCACACAAACACATGGTTGGATCAAAGGAATCTAATTACAATCAATTGCAACACCACCTAATATAACACTTCATCTTACATGTACAAGAGAACTAACCTTCTTAGATGACATAGAATATATACATGCAAACATTAAGAAAGCTAGGACAAACAAAAATTGTATAGATCACTACCTATTAAGGGGAAATCAAAAATAAAATCTGAAACCCTAATGCAAGATAAATATGAAACAATAAGAAGGAAATATGAAAGCTTAAGGGAGAAGGCCCAAGGTTTGTTTCTCAAGAGGAAGATTAGAGTCACTAGAACTTTTTAACTATTTTAGAATTTAAGTGATTTAAACAAGATAAAAGCATTGAAGTTCATATTATATAAGATGGAAAATTTACCAAACAAATATGAATGTAAAAGAGAGATTAATAAAACACTTATTATTTTTAAAATTGACCAAACAAAGAGGGAGGAGGACACTTAGCTAATTTTTAATTTTTTTTTTGCTCATTCCTTATTTCACAACCACTAAGAATATTTTGTTTATGCTTTGTAACTATTCAGATCAAGAAACATGACCTCAAAACATGTTAGGATGTTGCTAGCAAAACTCAAACCTTTGTGGAGATCGGTAGTGTCTAGTCTTTGCTAGTGATGTCCTTATAGATTTTATTAATTTGTGTCACCTCATATCAATGTGCTTGCACCTATATATGATTTTTTGTATATTTTTTTCCCTTGGCCTGGTGTGTTGATCCTTGATTTGCTTTTCCTTGCCTTGAAACCCTAATTGCACTTTTAACTCAAGATAGACTTGGAAAAAGGGGTTAGAAAGATGGGTTGGACAACACCAACGACTCTCCATTGAGTGATTAAACATTGAATATGTTACAATATTTTGAAGAGGGCTCAAACCATATGTAGTTCTTTTAACTGGGTGTGTGCACACTCGATCGTGATCTAATTGAATGCAATGCAATGCTTTGACTTTCAACACTTGAAAACATATCACTTTAACTCGCGTTTTGTATTCAAACCTAGGTTTATGGTTGCTCCTTTGGTTTTTTTTGATGTGCATACCTTTTAGATGATGTCTCAAGGGTGTGAAAATAGATTTCTTAATGTGAACACTAAATAATGATCAAATTAGCACATGTGTATGATCTTATGATTGATTTGTATTTATAGATGACTCTTTGATATTTACCCCATGATTGACATGTGAAAAGTGTGTATGCTGACCAAATGGGGACGTTTGAATTTGAAAAGTAGCCATCATAGATTCCTAAATGCTACTAATAGAGATGAAAACTTGTAGCAAATAATAATTGTTTGACTATTACTGATAACATTCGGAAAGGAAAAATTAGTGATTTGAAATATGACAACATTCTACTTAAAACTATCGAGTATTCTTGTATAGATCAAAGTGATCTTGAACATATCTATTGAGAAATTAAATTAATCAAAATGTGTAAAGTATACTCACAAATTAAATATATACACAAATCCAAATATATCAAGATATTTTAAAACTGATGTTGTCAACTATGAGATACCAATTTTATGTTTATATAATAAACCATGACCAAACCCGATGTGTTTTCACTCGGTCTGATATGAAGTCCCCATCGATGGATCTTAAAATGCTATCCCCATAAGGCGATGTCCAAATCTTCGCAAGTGGACTAGGGTCAATGTTTCTAGATCCGGAATCTCGAAATGACGTGCACGTACGGGTACGTCAATACGTCAGCATGAATATCTCTAAATTTTACAGAAGCGTGAATCTTAATATGCTTCCCACAGCCTACTACTGGTAAAAAAACTTTTGATTGCATACCTTTTGATTCCTGTTTTTACCCAGCCCAGACGATGAATAAAAACAAACTCGCTTCAGATGCCGTTGGACACATGGCAGAAAACACTTGGCATCTGATTCTCTGTGCATCACACTCCAAAACCATGTCACTATCAAATGACCCACAACGGCACCGGAAGCCTATTTTTTAATGCTGAGTATTGGGGTTTAAGACAGAAAATGATATATACAGGATTGATTAGTATATACACTACAAACTGCAGTCAAAAAGTGGGGAGGATTGATTGGTACATACTCAGTGTATATACGTACCAAACGAGCAAGGTTGATGGGTATATACGGATTTGTGTATATACGCACTCAATAAATGAGCAGGTTTGATTGGTATATACACATTGTATATATACGTACTCAATGAGCGAGCAGAGCAGACTGATATATACACATTGTGTATATTCAATAAGTGTGCAGGGCCGATTGGTATATACGTACTGAATGGGCCAGCAGACTGATATATACACATTGTGTATATTCAATAAGTGTGCAGGGCCGATTGGTATATACGTACTGAATGGGCCAGCAGGGCCGATTGGTATATACGTACTGAATGAGCGAGCACGGCCGATTGGTAAATACAATATGAGTTGGCAGGGTTTATTGGGGCATATACGTTGTTGTCGGCAGGATTGATTATGATATACAGTGTGTATACATTGTCAAAAGTGAGTGATATGGACAAATATGCGGGCGGGGTCCATTGATATATGCAAATGTGTATAATCAGATAAAAAGTTAGCAAGCGGCAGGAACGATTGATATATACACGTCTTGTAGATGTAGTCAAGCAGTGGACATAATTTATTGATATATACAGCATATGTTTATTCAAAAAGTGAGCAGGATTTATCGATACATATTATAAATTGGTTAGGGTTGATAAGTATATATACATTGTATATATGCAGTCAAGAAGTGTGGTCAGAATTAACTGATATATACAGATTGTGTATATGTAATCGAAAGAGTTGGGCAGTTTTGATTGATATATACACGTTGTGTATATTAATAAATGAAGTAGGCAATGTACTTACTGCTCAGTTTATATCATAGTCCAGACCTGCCAAAGTCTGCCATTATTATTATTTATTGATAGATCTCATTACTACCAAATTGGATCCATTCATCTCATCTTCTTTTGGGTTCTCTCAGAATGCTTTGCTGATTATGGAAGAAAAAATCCAGATGGAAAGCCTCTGCTAAATTTGGAAGAGAGAATCCCCACAAGGCTTCCCTTACACTATTTATTCAGTCTCTGGTAAGTATTATTAAGCTTACTACTCTGTGTCATTAAATATGTGATCTCTTCCTCATTTGTTTCTATTGTGTTTTTTTAACCCATGTAGCCAGTTTTGGAGGTGGATTTGTATTCATAGTTAAATTTTGAAGCGGATTTGCCTTCAGAACCAATTTTGGAGGCGGGTTTGAATTTATACTTAATATCGGAGGGGGGTTTGAATGTATAAATAATTTTGGAGGTTGGTTTGAAAATACAGTTAATTTTTCAGGCGGGTTTGAATTTATAGTTAATTTTGGAAGTGAGTTTGGAGGTGGGTTTGAATCTATAGTTAATTTTAGAGGTGGGTTTATTGGCCTGATAAGTCCTGGATCTTTAGGTGGATTGAGTTTTCTGTTTTTATTGTCTAGGATCACTTTTTTCTCCCACCCATCTTCAGTAATATTTGTTTGTTTTCCTTTTCATTGTATCATGGATCTATTCTCAGCTATAATTAGGATAGGCTATTTTAGTATTTAATTTATCAAAAAACAAATTTATTTATTTGTTGAATATTTTTTTAATTAGCAAAACATAATATTATATGAAATTCAAAATTTATACATTGCCAAGGCTTTATGGTTTCCCAGAGAATTGTCTCTTTAAAATTTGGTCTCATGGACTTTGGAGCAAGGTGGGCAGATTTATCTAAATAATTGAATGCAGAATTTTTTCAGATGCTGTAATTTCAAATGCATGGATAGACATGTTTGCAAACTGTGTAAAGCATACAATAGTTACGTGAATTGTTAGACCCAATGTTGTTATCCAGGCGTGGCCGAGTGGCGTGCAATGAATACAGATTTCACTTTTCAAACCCTAATGAAGCTATCTAGGACTAGTCTGCCTATATATCGGCAGATGGGTATTCATCAAAAGGAGATGGATTAGTCTCATCATATAGTTTGATTATATATGGGCTGATGGGGTATTCATCTAAAGGAGATGGGTTAGGCTCATCATATAGTTTGACCGTTTATGGGCAGATGAGGTATTCATCAAAAGGAGATAGATCAATCTCATCATATGACATCTACGCTAAGTGGGGTGCAACATTATCTGTTTACCAAATGTGTGTTCACATTCTTGGTATTTACTTTTCTTTAATAGTATTTTTTTGGTTTATGCGGGTGGAGACCAGTGGACAATCCCCACTAAGCAATCCAAACAATAAAAAAAAGCATACATTATCACAGCCAGGACAAGTAGGGAGATTAATTCCCCCCCGCAAAAAAAAAGCAAGAAAGAAAACCAGTACCAAGTACATCCTAGCACTGCTGAAGCCACACATACAAGACATTTGCATATAGACCAGAGAAGGACCGGAATACAGCCAAGCCCATCCCTTAGGCTGCTACCTGTCTATAATCGATTGGGACCAGAAACTAAGCATAATAACCTAATCCTGAAGATGGCAAAATCCAAAAGTACAACACAAAAATCAGCTATTGGCTTTTACTTGCAAATTTAATCCTAAAAATTGATATCCATTTCATAAGTTAGGTGTACCTCATCATCCTTCCTTGGCTCTCCACCATAAGGAGACTCGGGAGGTTGTCCATTTTGAGCTTCTAGTAATTGTCTGCACGATCATAACATATAAACTGACCCAAGGGATGATTGGAGTCCCCTTTGGCCAAACAGTCATCCACTTCATTCCTATTTCTGCGAACATTGTGGAAATCCACCATAGAAAAGGAAGCTTCAATGGATTTTCTATCCTGAACTATTGAAGTGATCTGCCAATCATTATATCTTTGCAAGCAAGGCATGACTGTATAAGATTACAATCGGTCCCAACAGCAACCTTTTCTATGTCTTGCTCATGGGCATCCAAAAGCCTCATTTTATATCCCAGGAGCCTCCATATAATTAATTATCAATATACCTTGGACGGGGGTTCCCAAGTTTCATTAGCCTTAGTTAAGAGCTGTATCCCGTAACTGGGGGGTTATTTGTTGTTTATTACCCATTCAGACTATACTTGTTTTATTGGACTAACTGCAGCTCTAAGATGCGGATCTCTCTTATTAGAACTATTAGTTCAAAGAAAATATCTGTTGCAACTTGTTGCTGCAGCCAATTTCGGTCATTGCCTCTATTACACTTGATGCAAAAATTGTTGTAATCTAGGCGTTATGGGAATTTTGTTCACTATTTCTACTTCATTGAAGTTGAGAATAAGTTTATTTTTATTTTTTTAATCCATGCAGACTATTGTTTTTTTGGACAATAAAAGCACCACTCTCCGATCAAAGATGTTTGCCATCAGATTTCTTAATTTAATGAAAATATATTTTGTAAGTTGTTTCTACACCCTATGGCTGTTGTTGGCAGTCTACTACTTGTTGAAAGAGTTGTTGTGAGCTAGGAATTATAGGAATGTTTGTTCTTTATTTTTTAATTTTTACCCTGGTTGTTGTTGCATAGTCGAATATCCTTCCTTCAGAGACATTTAGTGAAAGTGTGTCATCAAATTACTTAATCTGCCCTCCTGATGAGGGGCCCATTTGGTAATCTGCTTAAAAGCACAGCTGCACAAGCTTACAAAAATAGTCATCCTCACTAAGCATCCCAAATTTTGAATTTTTTATGATTAGGCGTTCTAGAAAATAATATAAGATCATATTCATGGAATTTACTTGTTCAAAGGTTTCAGATTGATTAGAGCAGGTAGGTATGTGAGTTTAGGCTTGCTAATCAGTGATCAGAACTATTAGTTTAGTTGCCTCGAAGTGATAAGTTGCACTGCATACAATGTGTACTCTGCTATTGCCAAAAAAGCAGATAGTAGCTTAACAGAATCCTGTTTTTGTTCTCATTGAGTACCAGAACATTTTTCCTTGTCCGAGTAGAACACATCCCAAATTCCCTTATGCTATCATTACAACTTAAATTTCAGTTTGATGAAATGCGGTCCCCACCCATTCACGTTTAAAGATAAACAAATTTATGACGAGTATAGCACTGCAATGTCAAGGAAGAAACAAATCTGTAAATATCATGCAATAAGAGAACCCTCCATCAATCCCAAGAAACCTGCAAAGATAGTCATACGGATGCATTGGGTGGAATCTATTGTGTTAGAAGCAAATAGGAAAGGTTATTGTTGTCGGCTTACATAATTAAGAGCGACTTTGATCTGTAATATGAGTTGCACTTTAAAAAATTGCAGCACATTTGAATCATAAGCAACTTTACAACAATGAGCCATGTACAAGTACCATGTCATCTCTGTATCATTGAACTTTGACCTAAAGGACGTTAAAAGTCATCTCATTTCTCATATCATCTTGCAAATTAGGCACAGTTTACATATATTTTAATTTCATATGTATTTTTCATGTTCCATATGTGACATACAATTAAGGATTTGTCTTTTTAGGCGGTTCCCCCAGTCTTATTATTAGCATCCGTGCATAAGAACACTTTTAGACTCAATGTTATTATATCTCATTGTGTCCTTGTGCCTTGTACCTCATTGGTGCACATGCCAATTTAGGTCACATTTGTACACATGGTTGTATGCATTTGACTCTTGATGAGTTATAGATTTCTTCAACAATCACAGTCACCAGAAGACACGCAGAGGTGCTGGGGTGGGGATGGAGATGGGGATCGGGATGAGGATGGAGATGCCTTTCTAAATTCAAGGTATGGGAGTTGATGAATATGGGTACTGCTATATTATATATAAATACGGTTACTAAAAGGTGCTAGTATGGGCACGGCCCACGGGATGTGATCCTCGTCCCTATACTAGAGTCTGTTGGTAACTATGTCAACGATTCATAGAAAATGACCCAATACTTTTCATCTGAATTGGATAATAAAATAAGTTGAGTTCAACTCAACTAAGCCACTAATCTTTCTTACCAGTCAAATTGACTAAGGCAACTTGAATCACTCTCAAACACTATTGATATGATGATTTTCAGCAAGAACAAGGTATGCAGATTGGTACAAGAGCCTACGGCTCTACAGAGGTTGCTGATGGTTCTGAGGTGATCCACACACCTTGGAGTCAAACACAGCTGAGGAAGGTTCCTGAGAAACATAGAAGAATTTTGTCAGAGGCAAAACCACCAGATATAGTAGGATGTCATGGCGGTTTCATTTGTTTCATGGCAGTTTTGTCATTGTCCTGGTGGCTTCATTAGTGTCATTGCGGTTATGCACGAGTGGAATGGACAAGGGTAGTAACATTTGGACATGGTGTCTCTTCGTGTTTTCTATCTTTTGAACTTCTTGTTCGGGGGCATCATGAGTGAGACTCTTGAGGGGTCATTCTATTGATGTGGATTGCTTCTTGGTTGAGTGTTCTCTGGAGTTGTATAACATGTGATTTCAACAGGAGAGTGTGCATCTGAAGCAAATTGCAGAGCATAGCAAGTGTTAGGATACTGTTTGGTATGCTGTTGGTATCTTTGAAGGCTCAGGAAGGCAGTAAGCTTGTAATATTGCAAGGAGACAGTGGCAAGAGAAGGCAAAGGCTTAGTCTTCCACAGTTTTCCCACATTGCAATTCTTCAAGGTAAAATCCCTTGTGTTGAGCACTGATTTTCTGTATGTTTTTAGTCCTTTTTTGTTTCATTTCATTAATGCAACAATCGGCATTAGTTACAGCGCTTAAGCTACTCATTTCTATGCACAGTTTGATTGTTTTCTTAAGTAAACACCAAGAGAACAGCAGACAAATTAAAGAAGTCGTTCTTGGATGAAATAGATTCATGTTGATGAATTAGTCATGGAATATCCATTCCTATTACGGATCTATTTTCTACAGCTGTTTTTCAGAATGCACTGCTAATTTTATGTCCTGCGGTAATCATATCCATAAAAATCGCACAATGACAAGTACTATGTTTGAGAAATTAGTTGTGGAAGCTCCTCCGTGCATTTTGGTTTTTTATGTCTAGTTTATTTCGTAACTTTTTGTCAATTTTATTAGTTTTGGAGATAAATGTCCATATGCAAAGGAAATTATAGTCTTATAAAATAAAGCTAGAGAGGTTAAGGTAAACAACGGCACTAATTTCACATCTGGGAGACTGGCATGAGTACTTTTGCCAAATTGTAGAACTGGAATTACTGCCGTGCATTTCAACATTCTCATTCAAAGGATCTCTCCCATCTTTTTGTTATGGCATGAAATACAAGTATTGGGCACGAACTAATAAGCAAGAGTTGTACTTTATTTAAAGCCCTTACAAAAAAAACACAGAGAAAAAGCAAGGAAGCTTGGACAATCAAGGTTATACAAGGAAACAAACAGTCAAGGATGAAAGTCAAAAGGTCAGCAGAAGCCCTTAGGCTTGTCATCCAGTGTAACGGGTCAAGAGGCAATTTTGCCATTTAGCTGTAATGTTTTCTATATAGAGAAAACATGCTATGAGAATCGCAAAAAGCAATTGTTATAGTGAGGCAATTCCTCTCTCTTTCTCTTTTAAATGGGGAGTATTATGGAATACTAATTGATCGGATCCCTACTATTTGGGATTGATTAGATCTGCCAGCATTTGTTGCATCTGCCAGTTGATTGAACACTTGTTAAGGAATGCATTTATCGTGCGAGTTGCCATTGATACAATTATGCTTATCATCTACACAAGGGAGGCTAGTTGGTAGAGTTCAAGAAGCCAACAATTGATTTGAAGGAGTTTTATGTGTCCTCATATGCTCTTTGCCTGTAAATTTTTTGTAATCATGCTATAAGCACAATAAAGAAATTATGGTTTATTGCAATAGTAAAAGTACATAATAATTGTAGCTCAATGAAGTGCTTACATGTAAATTTCTGTTAGACAAAATATAAACAAGCAATGAAGTGCTTACATGTAAATTTCTGTTAGACAAAATATAAACAAGAAAGAAAGAAAAAAAGAAATTATATTAATGTCCATGAATTACAAGGAATAACCAGATCCCCATTGATGCTGATGGGTGCTTGATAGGGGGCATTTGGTATCTGATTGCCTGCATAGTAGACAAGGAGGCTAAAGGCTTAACGCCTGCTAGCATAACCTTAGATTCTTTGTGGGGATTAGAATAATGGCATACACATACATGCACGCACAAACTAAAGAAGTGGGAATTCCAAACTACTTACCTGGTACAACCTAATGACAATTGGTCATATGGGAGGCCCTTCTCTATTTCTATGCATTTATAAGATGCTATATAGCCTTCCTGTACTGCCGAATTTTGACAAGCCATAGAGGACGCTTCTCTCCTTTTTACATGCTACCACACGCATTGTACAACCTATTTGTACATTTTAATTGTGGAAGACACCTTGGGTTTTGTGCCCTTTCAAATGTCATACAACCTTCTTATATGGTCTAATGATGGCTGGCTGTGATTGTATACCTTGATTTACTTGGATTATTGATTTTTGTGGGATTTTTACACGAGTGTTTAAGTCATCTCAAGATGACCTCTGCGAGTAGTCATTACCTTAGTGACATTTTTTGTTATGTATTTTTCGTAATAATCACAAGGCAAGGGGACCCACTCAGCACACAAGCATCGTAAGCATCTGTTAGTAGAGGAGGAATGATGAATGTAAAACCATTGCTCGGCTTCTCGCCCACCTCTTTCTCCATTGGCAAGCCTTTTGGAGTATGCAATGCCTTATAAGTTGCCCTTATCTCACAATTCTTACCAATGCGGGATTAACCCAATTACAATCCAATCATGTATTTATGTTGAGCAATTGAAGGCTTCCATGAGCAATTTAAAATTACTTATTATTTTTTGTGAGTTTTTTGTTCACGTAATTACATCACACTGCAAGGGAACCTCCACAACACACAAACATCGTAAGCATTTCTTAGTTTTAGGGGGGGCTGGAACAATGATTGTAATCTGCCGCTTTGGGCTTCTCACCCTCTAGCCTCATTCCCCATTGGCTAGGTTGCCGATACGGATATGGGTATGAGAATTGGATACGGGGATTTTTTTTTGGGGGGTTTGGATACGTTTGGATATGGCTGTACAAAAATATATATATATAAAAAAAATATAGCCATATAAGCAAAATTAACCACATAATATGCATAGAGGAAACAAAATAATTTAAATAACCACACAATATACTCATAATTCAATGCCAAATATCATAATATTCAATGGTTGAACTTAGATTAGTTTTATAACATGGACATGGTGCAAATGTTACAATGTATGGACAAAAATAAAGACAAATCAGCATTTTCATGATTCACTATAATCATTTTCGTCTTCAGCTGCGATGTCTTCATCATCATGTGGTTCATTAGAACCACAAGCAACAATAGTGCCACTCCCACTAGCTCCACTATGCAGGTCGTGTGAAGCACCGTCTAGCTCTGTGTCAAGCAATGAAAGGTAGGCCACGGAGGCATCCAAGTTAGCAGTCTTTGGGTTCACATCCCAACACTTTGTTGCCCCTTGTAATGAGGTTGTTTGCGTGAGAGAAGATGCAAGTTGGAATGCACATAGATCAAATCCTCTGCCTTTTTCAGTGCCAACTTGTTGCGCTTAACTGAGTGGATAAAGCCATAGGTACCCCAATTTTGCGCAGTTGAAAAGGAACTTGCAACCAATTGAAGCCGCAAAGTCAATTAAAATTTATAAAAATTAAAAGTTAAAAAAAACATCGAAAAGTTCAAAAGAAGGGTAGAGAGAAAAATTAAAATCTTGCAAGTGGTTGGAGGTGGGTGGATGCTTGCCCATGGAGGTACCATCAAAAGTGAGTGTCGATTTTGTACTTGTTACGAATAGCGCCAAGGGAGTGACCCACCGAGGATATGAGATGCACAAACTCTTCCTTGACTTGGTCTTCTATTTCTGGATCGGGAAAGAGTCTAGAGAATGCTGCCTTATATCCCTCGGCAACCTCAACATCTCTATATGGCACGACCCTCCTGGGCAAAGAAAGGATCTTTGCACTGTAGTATTTGGGTGTCAAGGCAAAAGCAAGAAGATGCATTGGGGTGGTCATTTTGTTCCACCTTTCAATGAGATGTGACTACACTTCTTTGAAGAACCTCTTCGTAGGATCTTGCTCTTTGGTATCCTTTATTATGGATCTAATGTTCTCAATCATTCAGTCAATTCCATCATAAAACTCACCCAAACATGGATGATCCATATCCACATATCTCAACATGCTGACAATAGACTCGGTAAAACTGAATAAATACTCCACATGTTCCCACCACACTTCATCAATAATCCACTCTTTCGCCTTTGTGGCCCTCTCACTGTTTGCCTGCCTCCATACAACGAAAAAGTTGTTGATGACCATGCCACTTAATGTCTCACGCACCTTAACAAGTCTTCTCAAGACAAGGGTGTGTGAGGCAAACCGAGTCTCAACAACCTAATACAAAATTAAAACAAATAAAATTAAAAAAAAATGTTCAAAAATAAAAACACTACAAATTACAAACTTATAAAATTAAATAAAAAATATACAATGATACATGATTCATGAATGATAAATTTAAGAGTTACCTTCAAAAACTGCAATTTCGAGAAGGCCCAAAAGATGCCTTGGGATGTGATGGTTGGTTATAAACATTTGGATTTCGCTCGCCACCTCATAGACTTGTTTGATCCAGTCAATTTTTGTCCCCAATTTTTGCAAGATTGAGGGAATGAATGATACAAGGTGTCCAAAATATGTGCCCATACCTTGCCTTAACCAACATGCTCTTAACTTTGCAATTTTTAATGTTGTCCGTTACAACTTGGACAACGTTTTGAAGCCCCACCGCCTCAATGGACTCTATTAGGATGTTGGCAATGAATCATGCATCCTTCACTTGCCCCTCACAATCAATGGTCTTCAAAATCATTGCCTCTTTAGGGTTCACTGCGACTTGATTAATCAATGGCATATTTGCCATATATTTCTATCCATCAGAAATGGATACCCCCATTTTGATCCACGAATCCCTGATGGGCTTTAATGCATATTCAACGTGTTTTCTTTCTTTTGTCAATAAGGTGGTGTGCACCTTTTCATAACTTGGGCCAACGAACCCTTTAGGGGCAGCATTGATAGATCTAACCATACCCTTCCAGTATGGTGATCTAACAACATTAAAATGGTAGCCCACATGTGTAAAGACGCTATGTCCCTAGATTCATTATGGAATGCCCTATCCAATGGGCCTACATCTTTTGTTTTCTTGCGACCAAGAGATGAATCCTCTTTCTCTTTGGCCACAATGGGTGTAGCAAGAAAGGGGTGTGATGGGTTCACCACATTAGCACGAGATGGATCAACAGGGGGTGATTCTTTCTTTTTCAAATGATGCTTTGTTTTTTGCCCAACAACGGCATTTGCCTCTTCTTGCTCTTTGACGTATGCAAGTATCTTTGCCTGTGGCAAGCATTTTCTAAGCCTACTATTTATTCTTGGCCCACAAAATGGGCTTTCCCTCGACTATACGAGCTCTTGTATTTACAGTTGCAAAGCCAATGAAAACACTGTCCACCAGATATCCATTCTAATACTGTCATATACATCCAAAGGGGCGCTCCCAGATCAAATTTGGGGGCTATCCCTTAACCCACCAAACTAGCACTTACAACCTGAGACATTATGACAAATTCCTATAGCCCTTGGAAAAAATAAAAATATTGCTATTAAAATCTAAAACATAATCATTTCATTTGGTATTTGTGGAAATAATGGTTAAAACTTCAAAGAATAAAAAAAAAATAAAATAAAATTAAAACAAACAAACAAAAAAAAATGCCACAAATCTGAAAACTTACCTTAAATCAGCAAATCCTCCTCTTTGCAAGCTCCTCAAGCTCCTTGGCGTCAAATAGGTTGAGGTGATGGTATAGGTTTAGCACAAGGAAGGACGTTCAAGGTTATGCAATTGAAAAAATGAACAAGAGTGAACAAATGTGCAATGAGAATTAAAAATGCAATGAAAGGTAAATGTGTTATCTTTTGATAAAATGAGTGTGAACGCTGCTTTTAGGGTTGGGAATCCACTTTAGTTTGTTTTTAATTGTATTTTGAAGTCCATGTTTGACTGTTCATTGGGCGAAATTGAAAAAAATTATTATTATTATTTTTTTGCATCCAGGAGCGGGGGATACGCTCAGGTAGCGTCCCTAGGTGTATCCCCATGCTCCCCCACGGCCCCCCGTGCTCCCGTATCTGGGAGCATTTCCCCCAAGCTCCCTGGGCCTGCAGGAGCGTATCCGGCTACGTAACCCATTGGTAAAGCTTTTGGGGTATGTAATACCTTATAAGTCACCTTTGTCTCACCAATTCTTATCAATGTGGGATTAACCCAATTACAAAACAATCATGTATTTGTGTTAAGTAATTGATTTACTTGCTTTACAGCCTGATTGTGCAGCCGAATTGGCTGGAAGTACGAGATTCATAACTACTCTTTTGACGTGTGGTGCATGACATGATATATTTGTTCATCAATTTCAAATTAGTCTTTTCTCCACATTTTCATTCTACATTTATAAGTCCCCTCGATGATTACTTCATCAATTTTGTTTTAATTAGTGCATCCTTTTTAATTATTTTGTTGTCAGTTTTTGCATCACAAAAGTTCCATCATTAATATTTGGTTGGGTTGCAAATCTCCCATGTTCAATTCTTGACTGGATCGATCTCATTGCTGGGCCTGGTGCAGATACAATGATCATGGACTGCATTATTCATTTTTGAACTTGTGCAGCAAAGCGAAAAAGTTTAGAATCAATTAAATTAATATTTACATATGATACAGCCTCATCAACCTTGGATTTAGATCAAAAAATTGTTAGTTTTCTGCTAACAACCTGTTATGCCTAAAGTTTGTCTGGGGACAAATTCGTTAGGGGCAGCGTGCAAAAGTTGCAGCCCCACCTCTGTTTGTAGGGGAGGCTTCCCTTCTTCTACCTACCCACGAAAAATATACAATTATGATATTTACAGCAAAGCAAAGGGGTTTATGAGAAAGGATTCCATCATAAACACTTCGAAACTAAAACTGAAAATCATGCAAAATAGAAAATGACACCTTCGAAAGAGTAACGGTAGAGTAACTTCTCCGAGGCCTGGTTTTATGTGATTCAGTAATGAAATTGACCCAGAATAATGCAGAGAGCTGAGGTGAATTGATTCTTACAAACCAACCAATATGGTGGACATACAATTTTACAGAAGTAGAGGGCCAGAGACCTCCATTACATTCATCTTCTTGTTCATTGATATTCAAAGAAGTTCTGGATCACAAAAATAGAAGCTCAATAACATTTTTCTAGCTCTTGGTGGTTCAAAGATGACTACAACAAGACTCTTGCTCTATTTTTTACAAGAGGACGAGGTACTTATTCGAGATCAACTACTTTATAACTACCTCATAACTAACTTTTAACTACCTCTTAACTTGTACAAATATCTTAAATATATCTATCTGAAAAATGCCAAGATTGATCAATCTCGAGTCTTCTATCTTGGATGTGTTACATAGTGCCCATTGAAGGGTTCCACATTGACTTAAAAATCCATCAGCTTCTCCACAAATATTTTGTTGACTGGTTACAGATGGCCTCAATCTAGCTGCACCACTGCTTCAGACTTGAAAACATTGTTCCAGGAAATAACAATGGGCTACAAACTCCACAGTACACCCAAAATATTGTGATTTTTTAATTGCCTTCTCCAAGCAAGAAGAAAAATCTGTCCTATTATGGTCAAGTGGGCATGGAATTTAAAGTTGGTCATTTTTGTTGACATCTCATTCTATTTCACTTGCTCGTCTCACCCCACTTGTTTATCATTGTAGTTACGGCTCTTGGCGTAATCATTCACTAACTAATCACTAACAAAACCTTAACCAAATCTCTTAAACTAGCTTTAAGCGAGTATAATTTTATAGACCTGAGTTGATATGGGTCCACCCAAAGTCCACCACAAATTTAGATCTCATTCTCAATTGTCTCCATTGCTTTTCGTAAGATATTGTAATATTTATGTATTTTGATTTTTGAAGTATTTCCTTGCATCATTTCCTCTAGAAGGAGCTATTCGCATTTCATTTCTTCCCAACAAGTGGTTTTGACGATCAAGTTAACCAGCCTTTGAAATGTGAATAATTAATTCTCTTCCCAGAAAAAAGGCAGGATGGCATTATAATGACTAAGAGATTAAATATCTCGTCAAAGGAACTTGTAAGAAAATCTGCACGTTCCTTCAGAATGCTTGCAAGAACTTTAGAAGGCCCCCTTTTTTACGGACCATACCCACTATCATCTTGCAAGGTTGGCATTATAGCAACACACAAAATATTAACAGATTCAGCGTCTGGACCTTGCAGAAGAGACACTGCAAGATCCAAAAGTTGAACCTTTGCTAAGGCAGGGTTCTCCACACCATTTGAAGACAAAATTGAAACAACATTGCATGAATATGAGGTCAATACCATCATAGTCTCAATTGAAACTTTCAAAGTTTACTGCGACTTGGCTCTTTACACAGTGTCACTAATTTCCAAATTCTTCACATCTTCTATGTTATTTGAGCAATCTAAGCTTTCTTCTTGAGATGATGTGACTTCATCCATTAATCACATCTGCTTGACTTACCATCATCTACATTTGGCTGGTGCATTATTTCAAACAATTCACATGCCTTTGCAATGAATCCTTGCTGGAATGTGACAGCAGTACAGAGATACACTCCTCAGTAATCCAAGCTTACAACCAAAGCTTATTTGGAATGGTGGTGCCATATTTGGGCGAGGCATTTTATCAAAAAATACATATGCCTTTTAATGGCGTCTTCTTGCCACTGCGATTCTGGCATACGATCTGTTCCTCCAAGTTTGAAGATACCCATTTTCTTTGCAGCAAGAACGACTTCCCATTAGCTTGTGACAGTCAGCCTGTCAGAGTTCCTAATGCTCCTTCAAATATTTTTCCACGAAGTAAAATACTGCAGCAATCTTTTGGAGCTAATTCTCATGTCTTCCTTTGACATCTGCTTCCACAAATTGAATGGCACCACCAAACGTTATACAAAATAAGCAGCGTAGGAAAATATTATTTCTTTATTGGCAATGCATGTTTACTGTGTAATACTGGAAATGGCCCAGGTAGGCTTTTTTACAAATTTTACGAACCAGCTGTTATATTTTACCAACCAAACCACACCAATGCTTAATGCTGCGTTGTATACACGAGCTTGAAGCTCATTATTACAATTCACCTTTGTTTCTAAATATCCTCAGGAGTCTAATTTTGAAAATTTTTATGAGATTTTATGCTTTGTGGCAGCTTGTCATTAATTGCATGGTGTCTTTGTTTCCTGTGAGCAACCACCCATTAAAAAGTTTCCATGCCTTTCACAATGAGAGATGTGGTTATGGAGATAGATGGATGCAAGATGTTGCAGCTAGATGAGAGAAAAAATGTGTTTATGAAACTCCTTGTGTGATTCCAATGTGCCATTTCTTTTTGAAACTTCTGTGGTCTTTCCTCTCTTTTCGGCATTTTGAACTCGGAGTCAGGAGCAAACACTAATTGCATTCCCATTGTGTGGAAGGAGAATTAGTGGTTAAAACAGTCACCATATATAGCATGAAAACTGACCATTTCAGTAAGAACCTTCATGCCGCCGGATCAAGGGTACATCTTTAGTTAAAGAACCATTCACCTTCATCATCTTCATTATTCATCAGTATGAGACAAAGATTAATTGCTTATGCCATGCAAATTATCATTCATGGACAAGCAACGGACTTACCCATGTGGATAGCAACGCCATTATGTTGGTCTCTGATTGATGATGCATTAAAATTTATTAAAGCCCTTTAAGTATAAGTGAGGAACCAAGCTCAATTTTTAGTTTGCAAGATCTTGAACTCAATTCAATTTTTGGCTTCAACCTTGAAGATATGAGCAGAAGGCTACATTACCAGATATGCCCTTGTAGACCCCTGGGTACAGTACAACTCGCTTCTGGGTATGATATGGGGGGGGGGGGGGGGGCGGGGCGGAATATGAAGGGGAAACAGGCAGGGTACACCCCTACCCTTGCGGGTATGCCGGGATACGTCCTTGTAGATCCCCTTGGGTACAGTACGATATGCTTCTGAGTACGATATGGTACAACCTCCATGGACGTATCTGGGCGTACCTGCAGGGGTAGGGGCGTACCCTGCCCATTTGGCCTGCGTACCCTGTCTGAAAACGCATTTTTTATTTTATTTTATTTCAATTTCGTTGCAGGAAAAGTCAAATATGGACCTAAAAAAACAATAAAAAACAAAACAAAGTGGATTCTCAACCCTAAAAGCAGCATTCACACTCATTTTACCAAAACAACATTTTCCTGCTATATTTGGTGTATGACCCTGCAGAACAACATTAAAACAAACAAAACAAACAATGTATGCTTTGAAAATAGATTTAATGGTAATTGAAACCCCTTACACATGGGGTGAAACCTTATGGGCTTTAACTCCTTAATGAAACTAAGTTTACATTAACTCCTTAATGAAACTAAGTTTACATTAAAACCATGATGTCTCTACCTCCATGGCAAGAAGGTCCATGGAGGCTTTGTTGGAGTTTGGGGGAGGAGGGAAAAGGCACAAACAAGCCTTTCCCCTCTCTCACTCTCCTCCTCCCAACCTTGTTCATGCTGCAAACAAGCCTCCAAAGCTTAGATTGACTTTTGTGAAGCATCCTTATGGATTAGGATGACTTTTAGGGTTTACCCAATCCAATGGTTGTAATTGAACCTAATCATCTAAGGGTGGAGATTTTTTGCTCCACTTTTGGAGGGAAAAGTGTTTTAAAAGTAAGTTACTTTTAAAGTGTTTTTAAGTTGACTTAAACTTTATTAAGTTGTGCACCGTATGTTTTTATGTTGAGTTACTTTTCTAAATGAGGGTGTCACTGAAGTGACCACTTTGGTGTAGCTTTATGACTTAAACATTTATTGTGTACTTTAGCAACATATATTGAGTAATGAGTATGTTTGGTGGTTATTTAACTTATTTTGTTTCCTCTATGCATATTATGTGGTTAATTTTGCTTATATGGCTATATTTTTATATTTGTAAAATTTTATATGTACTTTTGTATGGCCATATCAAACAATATAACCAAGCCCCCCAAAAAATTCCCCATATCCACGTATCCAATTCTCATACATGTATCCGTATCGGCAACATAGGCAGAAGGCAGAAATGGGGGATATCTTAGAATTAGCAAAATTTCAAACTCAACTTCATTCCCACCTCCACGTTATAGCTCCAAAAAAAATATCCAATTCTCGTACCCGTATTTGTATCGGCAACGTAGGCAGAAGGCAGAGACAGGGACTATCTTAGAATATGCGATATTTCAAACTCAACTTCACTCCCATCTCCACCTCATCTTTCGGTTGGGTTTGTATTCTTCTTTCTTTAATGAAGGTGGAGATGGTCAAGTGTGCATGTTTCACACCATCAACAATTACTTTGACTACAAATTACTTAATTTCAATGTTACACGAGGACGCATCCCCTAGATTTTGGTGACCTCCTGGACATTTTGAACATTTTGGGGATTGGAGGGGACGTCCCCCATTTTTGTTTAATATTTTAAAAGTTTTCTGATGCTTTTACTTTAAAACAGAATCCCCCACCTTCCCCCCCAAAAAAAAAGTTGTTATATTTACAAAAACATTGAACCCTAATCCCAAAAATACCTTGAAAAACATAAAATAAGGTTTAAACCCCTAATGTCATTGAATAAAGTTAAAATATCTAAAAATTTATTTTTGCATTTGTTTTAATAGCCATCCCGCCACTATCCCCAAAATCTGGGAATTTTTTTGCCATCTCAGAAACCCTGTGTCCTGACCCCTGTCCTCCATCCTCGAGACTTAGGTAACTATGCTTGATACGGAACTTAAGTGGAGGGTGGGTCTTGATTTATAATTTGCAGTTCACATGCAAAAACACTTTCACTTATTTCAAAATTATTTAGAACTCTGACTTCCGGTTAACTATAGGTTTTCACTTAATCACATGCCTCTTCTTCTAACTCAAGCCATTCCAACCTCTCCATGCAGACCTGATACATATATTAATCTATCAATAATGATAATATATTAATTAATTAAATGAAACATTCCCACTACCAAATTAAGATTTAAAATAGTAGAAGTGCCAATTTTTTTTCTGATTGGGAACCACTGAATTACATTGATGTAGGCATCGCTGCCCATGTATTCGGATTACATCATGCATATTACAACATGCTGAGTAAGCATACATCTAAATCAGAGCTTTCCTTGGGCTAAAGCTGCTACAACTAGGGGGAATCCAATCCGTCAAAGTCACCCAGAAACTGAACCTGGCCCTATCCGTCTGACTTTCCATGCTGGGTATTTGGAGGGATTTGTACCCTGGCAGATGGTATGACAAACCATCATCCTTATAAGTCGGACTACAACCCTTTCAACAGAAGGGGCCAATTTGAAGTACAACGTCCCAATAAATCAATGTACGCTCTTTCATCATTTTTTTTTGACACTTTTCCAAATGAGCTTAACTCGAGACATCTATTTTGTTTTGCAATATGACCTTGAAAATTCTTGATATGCTACTAAATTTTTTGTCGTCATTTGTGATTCAGAGCTTGAAATGTTAAAAAACCTTCTTCCAATGCTTGATGAATTCTGCTTTCCAAAAACAAATGCTTCTTGCCATTGGAGCACTGATCTTCATGGAACTGAGTCTTGATGTGATGATGCTGAGATGCCTCTGTCCAGCCTCATTGGAAGATGTTTTTAACTTGACTCTTTGCTAGGTCGCTGTTTCCGATTTTCAACCTAGTGGAATCCCTCTGAATCGTCATTTGCAGTTTTCATCTTGGAGGATCCAACTGCAAACTGCCTTTTAAGATTTTTAGTTTGCAGCAGTAGGTAGCATCTTGCATTGCATAATAGAGCTGATTCACAACATATGTCATATGTCAATTCTTCACGTGCACCTAATCATTGATACAATATTGTAGACAATCTTGCACCATGTTGGTGAGGTTGTAGGCGAACTTTGAAGACGGAGTTGTGTGAGGCCAACTTGTGGTAAGGATTGTTTGAGATGATATTTTAGGTCAGCTTGATGTTAGAGTTGTATGAGACTGACTTGTGGCTAGAACTAGTTTGCAGCACAGAGTGCACCAGGCACGATTGTGTCATTACTACAACCAAATCCCAGATAGTCTAGTACTTTATTTTTGGTTGATGTTGTAGGTTGACTTCAGGCCAGAGTTGTACGACTCAAAATTGTGGCCAGAGTTGTGGGAGATGATGTTTTAGACTTTCTTGAGGCCAAAGCAATATGAGGCCAACTTGTGCCCAAAGTAGTGTGAGATGATGTATGCCAACTTGAGGTCAAGGTTGTATCAGGCTGACTTAAGGACAAAATTGTATGAGACTGTTTCAACCAAAAGAGCAGTTTCTCATTCTAAAAGAGCAGGTTTGCAAGATTTTTTTTTTTTTTTTCATAAACAGCCGGGATACGAGATTTAAGGGCATGTACTTGAAAGACCCCCCATAATCTGCAGTTGACATGAATGACCTTTGTCAGTGGAGCATATAAAATTTTGGTTGGTTTATTCTTCTGCATAAATCTAGAATGAGGCTGGCAGAAGGTCTTCTGTTTTCTATTGTATTTTCCTTCTACGTTTATTGGAGGGTTCCTGGCAACTAGATGCTACAAGCTTTCCTTACTTCCTTCTTTTAATTTATTTGGAGGAGCATCTACCCAACTTGAGGTCTCCATAGAAGACAATTTACTTCAGCACCCCTCTCAATACCTGAAAGTTTGAAACCATGAGGCAGCCTTACAGTCCAGTTGCATAGAAATTGTTGAATGCAAATTTTAGAAATTGAACAAAATTTCCAATTATGAACTTGAATCGGCAATCTTCTGGTCGGCAAAACAAAACAAATGATAAATAGGATCACATTTATGAATATTCTTCAACCGAACTTTAGCAACCCTCTCAATATCTGAAAGATTGAAACCTATGAGGCAGCCTTCAGTCCAGTTGCAAAGAAATTGCTGAATAAAATCTTTAGAAATTGAACAAAATATCCTGTTACGAACTTGAATCTGCAATCTTCTGGTGCAAAACAAAACAAGTTATACATGGGATCACATTTATGAATATTCCTCAACCAAACTTTGGGTGGAGATTAGCAAAAATTTATATGGAGATATATATGCAACAAGAAAACACTTGCTTAACTTTAATCATCAAACTAAAGGAATTCCACAAATTAGCATTCCATTTAAAATTTAAGTTTGCTGTCTTTTCTAATTCCTGAATAGAAGATTGAAAAGAGTCAAAGAGCAGGTTTGTCGTGATACCCATGCAGTATGTACATCCGTGGAAAAATTGTTTATCCTTTCTTGGGTCTAATGTCATGGTCCAGAAAATGATAATGGATCCCCCAATGATGGAGAAATAACAGAGAAATAAAAAGAGATATATATGCACCAAGCAAGATTTTTTCTTTGATTTTAAGTCTCAAGCTAAAGAAGTTATGAGAATGTTCCTTCCCTTCCCTATTTACTTTGTCATTTCCATCTGGCGTGCAGCATATTTAAAAATTTCAAAAAGCTGATTTGTCTTTATCCATGGAGAACTGATTTATCCTTATCGAATCTTGCTTCAAGTATATCCCAAAGCTGATAATGGATCTCCCTAATCCCGGATATAATCTGATAAAATGCAAATATGATCTAAATAGAATAGTATTACTTGGGGAAAAAAATTGAGTAATTGTGGACCGGGAATTTTTCTGTGCCACATGGCATGGCACGGTAGTCAAACCCATGGGTTAACAGAAAAAAACACCCAGTAATTAAAAAAACCATTTTTTAAATGCATGCAAACCAAAAATTGTGATTTATTTAAAATAGGCAGCAGTTTTTTCAGTTATAAAAGGCTGTCAAGGTTTTTTCGGGATCGGTGTTTAGAACTTTGATGGTATTGAAAATTGAAATGTTTTGAGTCTTTTGATCTGTTTACTGACATTTTCGGCCTAGTTATAGTTTTCATATTTAATACATGTTATATGCTTATGTTGATGTCTACAGATAATATTTGGTATTGTTGGGTGAATATTTTGTCGACCAGCTAACTGGTGAGCAAAATAGTTCCTATTACCACAGCATAGGGAGATTGGTCGTTCAGGGGTGTAGTTTTACTACATCAACATGGGACAAATCTCTCCTCTCATCAAGGGGAGGTTCCCTATTAAATATACGGAGGCTATATACTATATATATAAGGAGAAAGTAAGACATAGGGATGGGATAAACCATCCATCTCTCTTTTTTCAGAGATGATGCTCACAACTCAAAGGAGAAACCCTGGGTGATTGGTGAAGGTACTTCTCTTCTTTCAGAAGTAACATTCAGCCAAGACCCAGATCCCTTCCTGGATAGTAGAAATCTTGAGAAAATGACAGAGGGCGCTTCTCTTCTTTCATAAGTGCTTGTTCTTGCAAACAACAAGAATCTTTCTGGTAAATAACTGGTAACCAAAGGTGCAGAGTAACCAACAGCTTGAAATGTAGCGCAAAGTCTCCACCTCGACTGCCCAAGAGTGAAATACGAAGAATAATGGGGGCACAAAGTCGTCCCAAGGCCTTTTACACAGAAACAGAAAATAAACACACACTGAAGACAACTATGACAGCACAAAGTCTGAAAGTAGTTGGCTTCAGGACACCTTCCTTATCACTTCCACTAGCTCTGCTTGTTAAATTAAATAAACAAGAACACATTCAGAAGACAAACATAAGAACAATTTCTTAAAATGATACAAGTTATACAACACAAAGTCTGCGAATCACTTGCTTTCTCATTCAGATAAAATAATATGAAATACAATCTGAGCTCAAAGTTTCAGTATTC
This sequence comes from Torreya grandis, assembly GCA_037957365.1. Lineage (NCBI taxonomy): Eukaryota > Viridiplantae > Streptophyta > Pinopsida > Cupressales > Taxaceae > Torreya > Torreya grandis. The sequence continues at coordinate 1,236,850 of JARHVA010001780.1, forward strand.
GCCTTTCAATTTGGGCAGAGTTTTGCTTCTGTGGTCAAAAAGATCTCTCCCAAATGATACAAAAGATTACATTATATAGAGGCAAAGAGAGGCTTGGCACTTTTTTCCATGGAGTGACCCATTCGGTGCATTAATGCCTTGGGTGCATTCTCGGTTCTGTCATGTTGGAGCAGGGCGGCTGCTTTAACTGTGGCGTGTTGGTTCATCTCCTTTGTCTACTCCTTAGCCTGAATCACTCATTCCATCACCTCCTAGCCACACAATTGTCTATTCTGCCTTTATCTCAAAGGGGACAACAGACGGCGCTTTCAATGTTTACAGGCCCCAAATATCTACCCGACGAACTGCTTCACCTACTGGAAATAACTCCTGCTGAGTTTCCCTCTTTGTCTCTTCCTTCTCTTGGCCCTGGCCTTAGGTTCTTTGAATGCATTCGGGTTTGCATTTTAAGTCCGTAAAAATCAAAAGACACTTTATTGCAGCGAATTTGGCGTTCGTAGGTCTTTCCTCTATTGAAGGTTAACGGCTAGCCAGTCGTCCTAAATTTGACGTTCGCGGGCCCGTCATTCTGCTGTAACACGGGTGAGGACATGTGGCGGCATCCGCGGATTTGAAACTCGTTAGAGACTGTCTCGACGCGTAACACTTGGCAGCTTCCGCTGCGCTTTGAGAATTGACCATTCCTGAAGGGAACTTGCCCTTCGGGGTCTTGAACAGGGTCCATTTCTGAGTGTCGAGTGTCCACCCGCAAGAGTATCTGCCCTTCGGGAGCCTCCAGGTGGCCTTCGGGCTTTGATCCTTTCGGAAGGTTGTTTTTTTAATTTCTTTTGGACAAAATGTCCGAAGAAATTCCTTCGGACAATCTGTCCGAAGGAAACCTTTCCTTGGCTCTGTGCCTCTGCGCTTTGAGGGTGCTCCTTTGACACTTGTCGGCTTCCGCTGATTCTCACCAGGGACGCGTGGTGTCTTCTGCTGCATCGTATTGAAACCCTTTGTCGTTGACACGTGGCACTTTTCGCTCTCGGGCTTTTGTAACATCAGAGTAACGCTTGGGGCGCCTTTGGGTTCTCTCGGACGATGACACTTGTTGCGTCCCATTTGTTTTAGTCACTCGCCCGGGACCCACCATAGTCCTTGCTCAAAACAGTGGAAAAAAAGGAAGGGGCTGCGAATTTCGACACTTGGAGGCTTCCGACAAGCTTTACAAGGGACATGTGTCAGTACCCACCGCTTTTTAGAAACAAAGGATAATGTGTCTCGGCAGGCGACACTTGGCAACTTCCGCTCATCCTTTTCCTTTTGCGCGTGATTGGGTTGAACCATCTGTTTCGCTGCTTCTTTCTTTGACTGAGGCCACCTTTGAACCTTTGAACCCTTGAACCATTGAACTTTGAAGCAGTTCAAGGTTCAACGGTTCAATCGATTCATTCTTTTTATTTGGCTAAGTCCCTTTGATATCTTTTTGAACCAAACGCGTTGAACCTTTTGAATGTTGAACCCGTTGAACTGATGAACCAAAATGGTTCAAGGTTCAATGGTTCAATCCTTGTTTAGATGCTTGCCAAGAAACACTTTTGATCGAACCAAGGCGCTGAACCAATCCTGAAAATGACTAAGTGTTGGGAACTGGTTCTTTTGATTGGACTCGCCTGCAAAAGCCTTTGAACCTTTGAACCTGCTAATCTTTTTACTGAAAAAGCTTGAAAAATGAGGAATTTGAAAGCTCAGAACAAATTTTTGTAAAGGGAAGGGACAATTTTGGTCTTGTAGGGCCAAAATAGTTCATATGTTGTCCCAAAAATGAGAAGTCATTTTTCGGGGACAACAGCTAGCTCCTGTTGGGGAACTACCTTCAGTTGAAAACTTGAAACACAGTTGGGGGGAGTAGAAACCAGAATCTCAGTGCCTTGAAGTGTGCCATTGGGCTACGGAGTCATGCTACCCATAAAGAAAGGCCCAAAAAAGAAACAAAAACAAAAAAAACGAAACAGAAACAAAAGACTATACAAACATACATATGTACAAGGGAAGTCATCTGATACTTCAAGAGTTGAAGTGCTTCAGATGTTGCCCATTGTGAAGCAGAGAAAAGAGAGTGCCATCTTGGTACTTCAACAGGTAACTGTTTTCACCGTTGAGCTGATGAATAGTAAAAGGGCCCCTCCACAAGGAATCAAACTTTCCATGCATTCCCTTTGGTTTTCTTGTTTTGTCCCACAGCAGGACTTGATCTCCAATCTGGAAATCACGGTTCTTTGCTTTTTGGTCGAAGAGCTTCTTCACTAGACCTTGATGGGCGGCAATTCGATCCACCACTGCAGTTCTCTGCTCTTTCAGCTCAGTCAGGCACATGATCCTCTTATCAAGGGCGCTTTCATAAGTTTGATCTTCAATTGCCTTGGCCAATTTCAGTGCTGGCAATTCCAGGGTGATTGGTATTTCAGCATTGAGTCCATAAAGAAGTTGGAAAGGAGACATGCCAATTGCCCTCTTTGGCGTAATTCTGTCTACTTATAGAGCATCAACCAATGCTTTATGCCACGTCCTTTGGTTGTCATCCACCAGCTTCTTGATGATAGCCACCAGGGTCTTATTGCTTGATTCAACCTATCCATTCCCTTGTGGAAAGTAATCAGAAGAGTGGGAGAGCGTAATCCCATAGTGGAAACAGAATTGAGTAATCTCTTGGGAAGTGAAACATGCTGCATTGTTAGTGACAATCTTGGTCGGGACCCCAAACTTGGAGATGTTCTCTTTGAGGAAATTGCATACTACTTCTAAAGTAGCATGTTTGGTTGGAACAACGTCCACCCATTTGGTGAAGTAATCTGTTGCTGTAAGGACATAATCATGTCCAGCACTTGAAGATGGGTTTACAGCTCCAATAAAATCAATTCCCCATTGCTGGAATGGTTCCTCTATGACCACTGGCTTAAAAGGCAGGGCATCTAACTTGGGTCTTCCGACAAACTACTAGCATAGCTCGCACCCCTTGACCCACTTGTATGCACCCTGAAAGAGAGTTGGCCAGTAGTACCTAGCTCGCAGGGTCTTATGAGCAGTCATAGGAGCGAAAAAATGTCTTCCACAGGCCGAATTGTGGAAAGACTTCAGAAGTCGGCTTTGCTGCTCCTTGTCCACACAGTGAAGGAACGTTCCATCAAGGCCCCTTTTGTATAGGCCGTTGTTCCAGAGGACAAAATTAGCGGCTTTCAGCTTGATGGTTCTCCTTTATAAGATAGGTTGCAGGACACTCACCATAAGTAAGGAAATGAACAATACCTGAATACCACTCATTTGTGGCAGAGACAAAGAGCACTGTTGGTGTGTCTTCCATCTTTGATTCTTCATGCTCTGTTCTCGGCTTGTTATCAACAATCAGTTGGCATAGCTCCTTCCCACACACCAGCTTTGTTGGCTTGATGACCAGATCAAACTCCTGGATCTTAGCAACCCAATTGCCTCTTTTCGTCCCAAACTCCTGCTGAGTCAGTATGGATTTGACCGTGGTATCAGGAACCAATGCAGTTGTGTGTCTATTCAATATGTAGAAGCAGAAATGCTTCACCGCCTTCACCATTGCATAAGCATGCTTCTTCATGTTCGAGTACTTCAGCTCATGAGCTTTGAGAGGACAGCTCATGAAGGAAATAGGGGATTCCATACCTTCTTTATTCTGTTGACCCAGAATTGCTGAAAGCGTATGTTCTGAAGCATAGCTGTAAATGGTGAACTCTTTGTTATAGTCTGAACAAGCCAGAATTGGAGCATGGGCAATGACAATCTTGATATCCTCAAATGCTGACTTGCCTTCTTCAGTCCAGCTGAAGGTGGCCTTTTCCTTCATCATGTTTACAATGTGCCTAGTCTTCTCAGCAAACTCGGAGATGAATTTCTGTAAGAAATTCATCTTTCCAAAGAAAGAGTGAACAATAGTCTTACTTGTGGGCAAGGTAAGTTCTTGGATAGACTTGACTCTGTTCGAGTCAATCTTTATGCCTCCTTTGGACACAATGTGTTCGAGAAGTTTTCTCTCTGTTACTCCGAAAATTGACTTCTTGGGGTTTAAGGAAATGCCATTCTGGCGGCAACGTTCCAACACTTATTGCAAATGGCGCACATGGTATGGGCGATGCTTAGAAAAGACAGTCAAGTCATCAAGATAAACTACGATGAACTTACCCATCTCATTCTTGAAGGCAAGGTCCACTGCTCTTTGGAAGGTGGCGCTAGCATTTATCAAGCCAAAAGACATCCTTCTATATGCAAACGTGCCCCATGGTGTGGTGAAAGCAGTGGTATGCTGGTCTGCTTCACCAACTTCAACCTGATTATATCCTGAGAAGCATCTAGCATTGATAACATCTCCGAGCCCGTCACTGTCTGCAGCACTTGATCCATGATTGGCAAATGATAATTATCCTTCAAGGATACCTGATTCAAATTTTTAAAATCCACACAAAGGCGATTTTCACCATTTTTCTTCCTCACAGGGACTATATTGGCAATCCATGTGGAATAATGGATTGAGAAGATTATCCTGGCATTTAGCATTTTTTGTATTTCAGATAGAATAGTACCTGATATTTTCGGATTATAATCTCTGGACTTTTGCCTGTAAGGTGTCGAGTCAGCATTGAGAGGAATGTCATGTCGAATTTTATTAGGCCGGAGTGATTTCAGGTCATCATAAGAGTACGCTAGGATGTCCATGTACTGGTTGAGCAAAGTGGTGAACTTGAAACGCTCTTCAGGAGTACAACATTTTTCAATGTTCACCATCTTGGGGTCTTCTTTGGTTCCTAGATTTACTTGATCAAACTTCTGAGAGGAGCTTGAATCTGTTTGCTGCTGTTTGATGAATTTATCATGCTTATCAAACAACGTTTCAAGGGAAACCAGGTCTTTGGGAATCTTATTCCCTTTCAGTTGCAAGAACTCTTCACTTGTGCTTGAATTTGATTCAGGGGTCGGTTCAGGCTTTTGAGGTTCACTGCCTTAAAAATGTAGCGGTTCGAAGCTGTCTTTTTGCTCCAGAAAGGCAATGATTTGATTGTCATTATTGAATACCTGTCAATGACTGGCATTATCAGGTACACTTGGCCGAAAGACCAGCTCAATGGTGTGCCTGTCTCTTTTGAAGTCTGAGTGAGGGATCAAGAGAGTAGCTGAAATAGCTAGTGCATCAGCGCGGTCATTGAATTCTCTGGGGACTGCAAAGATGCTGAAAGCATCAAAGTTTTCAATTGGGTCTCAGACTAGATTATGGTAGTGGCACAATCTTTCATTCTTGGTTTGATACAGGGTCCTCACCTGACAAACCACCAATTCAGCTTCTCCTTTAACATGAAGGAGTTTGATGCCTTTGTCTCTAGCAGCTTTCAATCCAAGCAACAGAGATTCATACTCAACTGTGTTATTAGTGTTGCTGAACTGTAACTTATAGGACAAAAAAAAATATTTCCTTGAGGGGATATCAGCACAACTCCGGCCCCTGAACCAGTGGAGGAGCAGCGGCCATCAAATTCAAGAATCCATACCTCATTTGATAGTGATTTTCCTTTGGATTCTTCTTCATTCGGAGGTGGAGATACTTTCACACTTGCCTCGTGCTCAGCCAATTCCTCTGCTGTTCCACTTGAATGCATCTCCAGGTTGTCGTCTGCAGGAGCTTCATCAGCGGCTTCATGAACTTCATCCGTGGATAAAAAGTAGTTGCCCATGCCTGAAGACTCAAACAGAATTTGAGCTTTAGGTGCTGAGGTCTGGGTAACTACGTATTTCGCTTTTTTTTCAGGGAGCAGCGTTTTCATGACACCTTTGACTGGAATCCTCGCCTCTGACAAATTCATGCTCAATTCACCACCATCCCTACATAAATTCCTCTCAAGAAAGATGCCATATGATGCTGGGACGTCTGCTACCAAGACAGTCATCTTGATTCTTTTTTGGAAAGGCAGCAAATGCAAATTGGGCGTCTTTAATTTGCCCCAGTAGTGGCACTTGTTTGTTCTCTATGGAGAAGCATCTACCAAACGTCTTGGTCAGTGTGAGGTCAAGGAATTCGGCTACTTTAGCAGGCATGACATTGTCTAAAGCTCTAGAGTCAATGATGCAATTGTTCAGCGGCCGTCCATTTATTAGCAATGAGACATAAAAAGGTTCAGTTCTACTAGGAGCAGTAGGAGGGGTAATGACAAGATTGTTCTTGGTGGGTGTATCCTTGGAGGGATCATGTGTCACTTTGAGAACTACTTGTTCAACAGGGACGTTCTGGTTTTTAACACACTGAACCAATTTATCTAATTGCTCAGGATGGGATTGCAAAAATTCAAATTCAGACATTTGAATTTTGGTTTTCTTTATATAGGCGATGATATCAAATGTCGAAAATGAACTAGGTACAGAGGATGGGAGTTCATCCTTTTAAGTTTTGGGGGGAGAAAAACTAGACTGCGAATTTGAAGTAGAAGGCATAGGGGCATTTGGGGTGCTTACTTTTCTTGCAATCACCGGGTCTTTTGGCGGGAAATGAAAAGTGGATTCCCGCGTAGCAATTGAAACTGCTGGTTGAGGTCGCTCCTTTGCTTTTTCTTTATCAGTTTGTTGAGCCGATTGATTTTTGGATCGGGTGAATATAGCATATGACCCCTCAGCTGCATTGCCTTCACTTCTGGGTTCATCCTGATAGTTCAGGAAACTGATATGGGAGTCGCCAGCTAATTCTTCTTCTTCAGTGAAGAGATTAGCGTCATCTTCGGGATTCAACTCAGTGTGGAATGAGAAGTCCCATTCAGCTTCAAGATATCCAACTGCTGAGTTAGTTGGAGGTGCTTCGAGGGCGAGGTTCCTTTGTGGAGGAGGAAGGCGATTTTGCTGTTCTTGATTCCTGGCAGCGTTGCCTTGATACCCCTGATTTTGAAATGTCCTCTTGGGCATATCTCTGTATGCAGGAGTAGGTGACATCCCTTCGCCATTTGCTTTCTGAGAGCTAGCACTTCATTTGCCAGCGTTTGCACCATTGGGTCAGTGGCGACTGTAGGTGAGTATTCAGAAGAGGAAGAGGATTTACCTCTGTTTGGGTCTCTCCTTATCTTTTCTGCCAAGATAAAGTCATCTTCTAGCTCAATAGCCAAGTCTTGAGCAACAACAAGGTCTTTGTGTCTAGCCCGTCTCAACAAGAAACTCACTTCAGACAGCTGTGAGTTGATGAAGAAACACTTCAGATTCTGAAGTGTCGGCTGGGTGACCATGGGAATCCTATGCCTCATCTTGTCGAACCTGGCAATGAAGTCCCTTATAGGTTCATAGGGCTCCTTCATCTGTGTGAGCTGGACCAGCAAGGCATGTGCGTCCTCTGCAGGCTTGAACCTGGCTTCAAATTTGTCTTTCAAAGTGTCTCAATCAGTTATTGACCGAGTTTGAAGGTGGTAGAATCAGTCAGCAGCAACGCCTTGTAGTGTCTCCATGAACAGCCTGACTGCTATCTCTTCAAACTCCACCCCTATTACACCACAAGCTATGCTGAAAGCTGCAATGTGTTCATCAGGGTGAACTTTTCCATCACCAAAGAATTTGGGAAAGTTCTTCCTTGAACTGCGTGGAAGCTCATGCAGCGGTGGAGTCAAATTAAGTGGGCCAAATGAGTTACCCGAGGGGCCTTGAGCCATGGTTTGATTATGTAAAAGTAGGATAACAAATCTGGGTGGAATTTGGATAGGCAGGGCTCTGCTAGCGGCAGAAAAAGAAGCTCTGCCTTGTGTTGGTGACCTGGTCGGGCTAGGAGGAAGACTCCTAGTTCGTTGAAGGTGAGCTTATGGAGGAAACAACTCAAAATTGCTCTGCTGCACCAACTCAAAAGCAGGGTCAACAACACCTTGAGATTTTTGGCTTCTGGTATAGCGTGGAGTTGCCAGATTGTGAAACAAAAATGGAAAAAGACTGGTCTTACTTCAATTTGAAGCTTGAGGCTTCAAACTGCTTGTCTTTCCCCAGCGGAGTCGCCAAAAACTGTTGGGTGAATATTTTGTCGACCAGCTAATTGGTGAGCAAAATAGTTCCTATCACCACAGCATAGGGAGATTGGTCGTCCAGGTGTGCAGTTTTACTACATCAACAGGGGACAAATCTCTCCTCTCATCAAGGGGAGGTTCCCTATTAAATATACAGAGGCTATATACTATATATATAAGCAGAAAGTAAGACACAGGGGTGGGATAAACCATCCATCTCTCTTTTTTCAGAGATGATGCTCACAACTCAAAGGAGAAACCCTGGGTGATTGGTGAAGGTACTTCTCTTCTTTCAGAAGTAACATTCAACCAAGACTCAGATCCCTTTCTGGATAGTAGAAATCCTGGTGAAATGACAGAAGGCGCTTCTCTTCTTTCAGAAGTGCTTGTTCTTGCAAACAACAGGTATCTTTCTGGTAAATAACTGGTAACCAAAGGTGCAGAGTAACTAGCAGCCTGAAATGTAACGCAAAGTCTCCACCTCGACTGTCCAAGAGTGAAATACGAAGAACAATGGGGGCACAAAGTCGTCCCAAAGTCCTTTACACAAAAACAGAAAATAAACACACATTGAAGACAACTATGACAACACAAAGTCTGAAAGTAGTTGGCTTCAGGGCACCTTTCTTATCACTTCCACTAGCTCTGCTTGTTAAATTAAATAAACAAGAACACATTCAGAAGACAGACATAAGAACAATCTCCTAAAATGATACAAACTATACAGCACAAAGTCTGCGAATCCCCTGCTTTCTCATTCAGATAAAATAATATGAAATACAATCTGAGCTCAAAGTCTCAGTATTCGCCTTTCAATTTGGGCAGAGTTTTGCTTCTGTGGTCAAAAAGATCTCTCCCAAATGATACAAAAGAGTACATTATATAGAGGCAAAGAGAGGCTTGGCACTTTTTTTCATGGAATGACCTATTCGGCGCATTAATGCCTTGGGTGCATTCTTGGTTCTGTCATGTTGGTGCAAGGCGGCTGCTTTAACTGTGGTGTGTTGGTTCATCTCCTTTGTCTACTCCTTAGCCTAAATCACTCATTCCATCACTTGCTAGCCGTGCAATTGTCTATTCTGCCTTTATCTCAAAGGGGACAAACAGACGGCGCTTTCAATGTTTGCAGGCCCCAAATATCTACTCGGAGAACTGCTTCACCTATTGGAAATAACTCCTGCTGAGTTTCCTTCTTTGTCTCTTCCTTCTCTTGGCCCTGGCCTTAGGTTCTTTGAATGCATTCGGGTTCGCGTTTTAAGTCCGCAAAAATCAAAAGACACTTTATTGCAGCCAATTTGGCGTTCGCGGGTCTTTCCTCTATTTAAGGTTAACGGCTAGCCAGTCATCCTAAATTTGTTGTTCGCGGGCCCGTCATTCTACTGCAACGCGGGTGAGGACACATGGCGGCATCCGCGGCTTTGAAACTCGCTAGAGACTGTCTCGGCTCGTAACACTTGGTAGCTTCCGCTGCGCTTTGAGGCTTGACCCTTCCTGAAGGGAACTTGTCCTTCAGGGTCTTGAACAGGGTCCATTTCTGAGTGTCGAGTGTCCCCCCACAAGAGTATCTGCCCTTCGGGAGCCTCCAGGTGGCCTTTGGGCTTTGATCCTTTTGGAAGGCTATTGTCTCTTTTATTTCTTTCGGATAATATGTCCGAAGAAATTCCTTTGGACAATCTGTCCGAAGGAAACCTTTCCTTGGCTTTGTGCCTCTACGCTTTGAGGGCGCTCCTTTGACACTTGTCGGCTTCCGTCGATTCTCACTAGGGACGCGTGGCGTCTTCCACTGCATCGTATTGAAACCCTCCGCCGTTGACACATGGCACTTTTCGCTCTCCGGCTTTTGTAACATCGGAGAAACGCTTGGGGCTCCTTTGGGTTCTCTCAGACGATGACACTTGTCGCGTCCCATTTGTTTTAGTCACTTGCCCGGGACCCACCATGGTCCTTGCTCAAAACAGTGGAAATAAAGGAAGGGGCTGCGAATTTCGACACTTGGAGGCTTCCGACAAGCTTTACAAGGGACACGTGTCAATACCCGTCGCTTTTTAAAAACAAAGCGTAATGTGTCTCGACATGCGACACTTGGCAGCTTCCGTTCATCCTTTTCTTTTTGCGCACGCTTCGGTTGAACCATCTGTTTTGCTGCTTCTTTCTTTAACTGATGCCGCCTTTGAACTTTTGAACCCTTGAACCATTGAACTTTGAAGCGGTTCAAGGTTCAACGGTTCAATCGATTCATTTCTTTTATTTGGCTAAGTCCCTTTGATATCTTTTTGAACCAAACGCATTGAACCTTTTGAACGTTGAACCCGTTGAACCGATGAACCAAAATGGTTCAAGGTTCAATGGTTCAATCCTTGCTTAGATGCTTGCCGAGAGACACTTTTGATTGAACCAAGGCGCTGAACCAATCCTGAAAATGACTAAGTGTTGGTAACTGGTTCTTTTGATTGGACTCGCCTGCAGAAGCCTTTGAACCTTTGAACCTGCTAATCCCTTTACTGAAAAAGCTTGAAAAATGAGGAATTTGAAAGCTCAGAACAAGTTTTTGTAAAGGGAAGGGACAATTTTGGTCTTGCAGGGCCAAAATAGTTCATATGTTGTCCCAAAAATGAGAAGTCATTTTTCAGGGACAACAGGTATGAAATAAAAAAATCACTTTTTGCTATCTTTATGAGTATTTTATCAATTTTGCCATGTTTTCCCCTCTTTAAATCTGCACAATTGAAAACACTTGAACTTTTTCCATGCCATGTAATTGCTATGTAAATGGAATGCTACTATAATCTAAATCCTTATTTCACCAATGGTTGACAACACATTTACAAAAGCCAGTCAATAAGTATAAATTACCAGGTACAAAGTGAGTACAACCGGCTCCTTCAACATTTTGTATCTAATAAACCAAAGCATCTCAATAATCTAGAGAACTATTTAGCCATTCTCGTCTTAAAGTTAAACTAATGGAATCTCTGGGATATTACGTAATCTATTTGTGAGAGGCTTGTGATTGGGTTCAATAAACTTTACACTTTGCCTAATAAATATAGTTTTTCATCGAATTATACATTATCTTTCTCCACCACTATTGCAAGATATATGAAACTCTTGGAGACGTGTGAATGTTTCTGCAACTTTACCTGGCCAATGAAATTTGTTGTTGCCAAAAAGGATGTCTTCTTAGTCAAAGCTTTGGCTGTGAATTTTAGAAAACTATATAATATTACTCTGCTTTCAAAATTTTGTAGTTGAGTGTTGTAACTAAAGATCCATGCATATAAATCTAAACTACATACTGAGATCTTAACTTCTTGAGTCCAAAATTCTAATGAACCTTAAAAACATCATTATTGTAGGGAGACGCGCCCCCCACCCCGTGGGATGTGTCTCGGGTACGAGGACGTGTTTCGGGTACGAGAGATGGGTACCAAGATGTCCCCCTTCATATACTTGCATCTCCACCCTGTTCCTGCGTGGAAGTATCGGATCCCCAAAACCCTAAAAATGAAAAAACCTTAAACATGCAAAAAAATGTTATAAAAATTACGAAAAGCAATCGAAATCTTTGGACCATTTGTATTCACAAACATGTATGTAGAAATTCATCCACACTGTAATGGTTGCCCTTGGAAATACTCCTGCTTACAACGGATGTTCATCATAAAATGCTCAGATCAGAACTCCTTGTTTGCTGTTCCAATTCCCTATAAGTGGCACTAATCCCAAGGTGGACGATTTGCTCCAATATATCATGCAGTGTCCATTAAATTCCAGCAGGTGGTTTAGAGCGAATGCCCAGCCAAGCAAAAGCCAAATTAAAATTTCTTAGAAGGAATTTCCACTAAATTATAAAATCCAAACACCAAATTCATCTCCACACAAAACTCAAAAAAACTGTGAAAATCTCATTTATTCAACGCTAAAATGTTCAACCAGCAAGATAAACACTATAAAAACTTCCAACCAAACACCAACCAGCTAGGGTGGGTCATAATCCATTGAAACCAGCAATGTGAGACGAGGGTTTTCGTCCTCAACCAATGGTAATTGTATTCTGGAAAAAATCCAGCAGAGTCTCCTTAAGCTACCAAAGTTCACATATCCAAATGAAAGCTCAAAGAGTGATTAAATAGAAGTTGAGGGAGGGATTAAGGCAATTTCTATTTTGAAAATGTTTTTTCCTTCCAAAACTCCACGTCCAACCTTGCTTTTTTTTTTTTTTAAAACATTTATTTTTAATTTTTTAAAATATCACCAAATATTTTCCAAAGGGGGCATCCAACATAAAGTGCATTGCCCCCTCTTTTAAAACAACGTTGTTCAACTAGGCCAAGGGGGTCTTTTATAACCCATTCTTATTCTCAATTCAATTAGCAACTTTATTAACTCGAGTGACGAATAAACAAATAATAACTCTAACTATTGAGAGGACTCACCCTCGTCAAAAATGGAAACTCTGCACTGCTTCTGAATAGGAGCGGAGACTAGTTATTAAATATAGCACTTACCAAAAATAGTAAGTGAGCCAAAACTCCAAACTAGCCCAAATGAAGCTCAACTAGAACTTACTAAAAATAACAAGTTCATTGAATATAGTAAATTACTAAAAATAGCCGTCACCACTGGAAAATACTCATAAAAAATCGAGAAAACTCATCTCAGGTCGTCAAAGTTCCCTAACCAAAATCCACTTAGCCTACGGGAATCGGAATAGGCTAATGATAACTCAGATTGACTATGAACGAGAAGGGGACATTACAGTCCGCCCTTCCCAAAGATTGCTTGTCCTCAAGCAATGCTAAAACAACCCTGCAATCCTCAAACTGATCCAAACTGAAACCAAGAATGATTCTAGGGTCCCAAGTCAACCTAGGAGATCTGTAGTACCATCCTCTCAAGGCATTGTCCTGTAGGGTACCAACACAAGAGACTTGAAATCCATCGATAAGAAAAACAATTAAATACTGCAAAGGCTCAATCAACCCCTTGGAGAATTGCTCTTCTCAGAAACCAATCCAAGGAACCATTGGAACAAGCTTAGGAGAGTTATCATCGGTTCTCTCGTTCCCAACAAATACTGGTCTACAACCCAATGTGATCCCAGGGTTCCAAGTTAATCTTAGAAAGGTATCACCATGCTGACGCTGTGCCACTCTGATCATAACTGTCTAACCATCATGCTCATGCTGCACTTTCCTCTCTTGGAACTTGAAGAGTAATCACCATTAAATCCCATATTGAAATATCTGAAATGACTGAAATTTTCACCAAGAGACATCTTGCCAAGGTGTCGTAGTGAAGTCCAAAGCTGCAATCTCCCTGCCAGACTCGATCCTGGGCAACGGAAAAGAAAAACTTCCCAACCATAATATATCAACCTTAGCATATTCCCTCATGTGGTCCCTAAAATGAAGTTGATCAAACACTGTCAAGGGGTTGGTAAAGAAGATATCAACAAAATAATCTCTAAAATTAGCCATCCAGGAAAAACCTCTGTTGCCACAAACTAGAAAGGTATCAATGACACTTAACCTCCAAGTGTCAAAATGAAAAACCCGAATACTCTAGCAGAAAATCTTCCACAACTGGCATACTTGAAAATCTTCCACAACCGGAATACCAGAAAATCTCCCACAACCGGCTACACCACAGTGTGAAAGAGCTCAAAATCCATCTGCCCATGGACTGAAGTCACTATCATCAATGTGGAAAGGCAAGGGCAGCGATCAACAATTTGCAATCTTCTTGAAGACATAGGAGTTGGAAGTATGGAAGTAGCTGAAAAATCATCTCCTATGACTAGATCAGATCTACCCATCAATGCAAACCACCAATATCTCAACTGCTGGTCTGAAGAAGCCCGCCAATGCATCTGCGTAACATGAACTGTAGTCCAATGTAAACTGATTGGAAAGTGGACAACGGTATCACTACTGAAATTTGGCTCACAATTCCAATTCTGACTCAACTCCATACTGCTGGGGACTGAACCTAGTTCCCAAATCCTGTGATCGACTCCTATCTCATCACTGGAATAAGAAAAAGCTCCATCATCCAACTTGAAAAGTGGATTATCAAAAGAAGACTCAGTATCCATCTCAAACAATGGATTATCAACTAGTTGTCTCAAACAATGGATTATCAACTAGTTGAATGCTATCGTTATCCTCATGCTCAACCCAATCCCTCTGCTGGTTCAAACTCCCAGTTTCTGATCCCTTTGGGAAGGGCATAAGATCAAAATCTTTCTGAATGCTATCAAGCTCTTCAATTACTTGCTTGATTTCTTTAGCCCCTTTTTCTATTCTCTTGTTCCTTGAATTGTTTGGCCACATAAAGCTGATCTTCTACTCCAAGTAATGCATTTTGAGTGTTGCCCAATGAATTTTTGGTTGATTCAAGCTCAGTGGTGAGCTCTTCAACCTTAACTCTTAATTCCTTGGATGTAGATATAGCCTTATCCACAATCTTAGTAGCCACATCTCTATCTTTGATCATATTCAAATAGGCTGTGATTTCACGTCCCCCATTGTGCTCTTAATGTTTTGCAAATCAGCAAAGGAAACATTTTGTTCACACTGATTTTTTGGTATCTTCTGGATGAGATTTTCAACAAGACTCTTCATGTCATCCAACTTAGATAACGTTTGCACTTCATTTTCAACTGACACCATTAATTGTTTCTTCCAAGTTTCCTCATTAATGTCAAGACCACGCAAGTTTAGTGATCTGCTGTTATAATGCTTATTAAAATCAGAATTTCCTTCGTATCTTGCAATGGTGACACCATGGCTTCCCCAAGTCTCATGTGCCTCTTCTTCAAAGCTTGTCTCATCTTCGTCACTAGGCCTCCGATCAAAATCAGCCCCATGCAAAAACAATTCTGATTTGTCTTCAGGATCATGCGTCTCAAAATCAATTCCCTTTATGGCATCCTTTTTGCATACCTTATGCTCTAAGGTTGGGGCAGCAGCTTGATCAAAAGAAAATTCTTCCCAAATTGATTCTTCATCATACTTTGGTACCCAAACACCTGGATCCCATGGTCTTATGAGCTGATGTTTTCTATTTGAAAGAGTATGCTCAATGTATACCTCCTAAGTGGTCGTTTCCCCAATCACCTGATTTTTCCCATTGTCAACAGTAGACTGTGGATCCACATCATCAAATTCACTAAACCTCTGCTCAAAGTTATCTGCATGTGTTGATAAATCAGATTTGTTCTCAAGAAATGAATCAACTCCATTAATGTCATCCTCCATGCATGCATTGTGTTTTAAAATCAGAACATCATCATGATCAAAAAGGAATTCATCCCATGTAGGATCCCCATCATACTTAGGTGTCAACACACTTGGATCCCATGCATTGAAAGGCTGATTGCTTTGTTCATTGTGCTCTTCCTGTGATGTTGTCTCTCTGAATAAATCATTCTCTAACTCACCACTACTGATGTCAACTTAAGTATCTCTCTCCATCAGCTTAGTCTGGTAGTCAAACCAAAAACCACCCATGTCACCATCACTGTAAAGAGATAAAGAATCATCAATGTTAGCTATTTTGAAAACTTTATTTGTTTTGCCTTCAACGAGCACATCATTTGAAGGTATATTACTGATCTCAACCCTATCAACCTTGGTACTAGTGTCAACAACTTCATTGGATAGTTCAAGTGATGCATTTAGGGCTGCTATTATGTCGTTTTCCTCATGCACTATCTCATCAATGTTAGTTGCATGCACTCCTAAGGAGTTATCTTGGGGCTTTGTCATACATGCCTCTTGATTAATGAAGTCTTCTTCTTCATAGGAAAGTTCTAATAGTTTGTCTTCCTCACATTCAGGGTCAACTCTAGAAATTTCTGTTCTTGTCATGTCAAAATCAGCAAGCTCTTTCATTCCCACCCTTTGTGCCTTAGATTCATCTTTTTTTTTTGCAAATACTTCTTGTGAATCTCCTTTCTTCCTTGATCTTCTTATGTAGTTAACCAAACCATTTTTGCTAGGGTCCCTCGTTACAAATCAACAAGCTCTTTCATTCCCACCCTTTCTGCCTTAGATTCATCTTTTTCTTTTGCAAATACTTCTTGTGAATCTCATTTCTTCCTTGATCTTCTTATGTAGTTAACGAAACCATTTTTGCTAGGGTCCTTGATCTTCTTGTGAATCTCCTTTCTTCCATGATCTTCTTATGTAGTTAACCAAACCATTTTTGCTAGGGTCCCTCGTTACAATGAAGTCCAAGAAACCATCGAAGGAAGCTTGGTCTTTGATCTCGTCAGGATATTCTTGATACTCATCAAGAATTTTAGTGGCTTCACTTTCATAGTTTACCCTTTCCTTCTGTGTTCTTATCAGTATCTCTTGGATAGGATCTTCCTTGGGTAGGAATTTAGTTTGCCAATCCATGTTTTCACTTCCACAAGCCAATGGACCAAGATATTCAATTGAGATGCTTCTAATGAAATTTTGACATGCAACTAAAGAGTTGTGGCAAGGTTATAACTCCAACAGGGTAGCAGGAAAACTTTGCTCTGATACCACTGTAATAGTTGCCCCTGGAAATACTCCTATTTATAGCAGATTTTCAATATAAAACGCTCAAATCAGAATTCCTTGTTTGCTGTTCCAATTCCCTATAAGTGGTGCTAATCCCAAGCTGGACAATTTGCTCCAATAAATCATGCAGCGTCCATTAAATTCCAACAGGGGGTTTAGAGGGAACGCCCAACCAAGCAGAAGCCAAATTAAAATTTCCTAGAAGGAATTTTCACTAAATTATAAAATCCACACACCAAATTCATCTCCACACACAACTCAAAAAAACTGTGAAAATCTTATTTATTCAATGCCAAAATGTGCAACCAACGAGATAAACATTATAAAAACTTCCAACCAAACACCAACCAGCTAGGGTGGGTCACAATTCACCGAAACCAACAACGTGAGATGAGGGTTTTCGTCCTCAAATAGCGGTAATTGTATTCTGGAAAAAATCCAGCAGAGTCTCCTTAAGCTACCAAAGTTCACATATCCAAATGAGAGCTCAAAGAGTGATTAAATGGAAGATGAGGGAGGGATTAAGGAAACTTCTATTTTGAAAATGCTTTTTCCTTTCAAAAGTCCACGTCCAACCTTGTTTTTTTATTTTTAAAATATTTATCTTTAACTTTTTAAAATATCACCAAATATTTCCTAAAGGGGACGTCCAACATAAAGTGCATTGCCCCCTCTTTTAAAACAACATTGCTCAATTAGGGCAAGGGGGTCTTTTATAATCCATGCTTATTCTCACTTAATTCAATTAGCAACTTTATTAACTTGAGTGACGAATAAATAAATAATAACTCTGACCATTGAGAGGACTCACCCCTGTCAAAAATGGAAACTCTGCACTGTTGTTGAATAGGAGTCGAGACCAGTTACTAAATACAACACTTACCAAAAATAGTGAGTCAAAACTCCAAACTGGCCTAAATGAAGCTCAACTTGAGCTTACTAAAAATAGTAAGTTTACTGAATATAGTAAATTACTAAAAATAGCTGTCATCACTAAAAAATACCTAGAAAATTCAGAAAACTCATCTAAGGTCTCGCCAAAGTTCCCTGACCAAAATCCACTTAGCCTACGGGAATCGGATTAGGCTAATGGTAACTTACACTGGCTATGAACAAGAAGGGGACATTACACACTCAATTTGTTCTACGTTTTTTTTTTTTTCTTAGCAAAACTTGAGAAGTCATCCACGCTCACTCAATTTGTTATGCTCACCAACCAACAATGGTTTGTTTTTTTTTATAACTAAATTTTTTATTGATATCAAAAAACCCAAGAAGGCAACTTACAAATACAACAAGAAGTTAGCTTTAGTAAAAAAAACTTACTAAATTCCTCCTTGAGAATCTAGCCTAAACAAACTTTCTAAAAAGAACAAGCGTTCTTTTAGCAAGTTCAATGAATTTGCATGCAAGTCTATTCTTTAGGCAAATTTCTAATATGGACTTGCATGCATGATGCATGCAATCCCCATTGTTTTCCTTACTATTTTCCAGATTAGCAATATTCCTTTCCCTCTTAGAGTCGCCCTCTTTTTTGGAGCCGAACCACTCTGAGTTAGGGTTTCAGGGTTCTTATTCAAACTTTCATCTCCTTGTTTTTTGGGAGTGATCCCTATTAATTTATCTTGTAGTCCCTACATTCTGTTTTAATAATTCCTTCTAATTCTTCCATCTCCTTGTCCTTGGAGATGCTCTCCATGTTTCCTTTTTTGTCCTTTGAATTAGATAGAAGTCCGTAATTTGCCAACCGATCTGCCACTCGGTTTCCCTTTTTTAGGGTATGGTTCCAATTTATTTCTTCGAAATGACCCCTCCGCTTCTCGAATTATTTGTTTAATTCTCCAGTTAAGTTTTATATTGCTCTTCATGGCTCTAATGATCATGAGTAAGTTCCCTTCTACTGTGATGTTCCTGATATTTTCCTCTAGAGCTAGCTTCATTCCCAGAACAAGGCCCTCGGCTTCTGCTACATTATTTGTATTGATTTCAATGCCACCACTTGTCCTTTATGATCCCTTATAACTGTGCCCGCTCCCGATTCCCCCATATTGTGCTTTGAAGCCCCATCGAAGTTTACCCTATACCTCCCTTGTTTCAGCGGGGCCCATTTGACATTTTTCCCAGTTGCATCCCTTACCTGCTTGTTGCTTGGCTTCATGGTATCATAAATTTGCCTAATCTTCCCCCAATTTCGAAGGATTATCACTTCCTTTGGACTAGCCTCCTTATTTTT
Organism: Torreya grandis; assembly: GCA_037957365.1. Lineage (NCBI taxonomy): Eukaryota > Viridiplantae > Streptophyta > Pinopsida > Cupressales > Taxaceae > Torreya > Torreya grandis. The sequence goes on from JARHVA010001780.1 coordinate 1,255,653, forward strand.
CAAATGTTTGGAGGTCGTTGCTATCTGACTTATGCTAGTGTCTAGTTCCAATCAGACATTCTCAGGGGTCTTATCCTTGTTGTTATGCTTGAAAATTCTGGTATTTTGTTCTATCTAGACTTTCTAGTTTAGGAGGTTCGATGCCATATCCCATACATCTTTTAGTATGTTTAGTTTCGTGCTAACCCGCCAAGCCTTGAGGTGATTTGGGAGGTTGTTATTTTAAAGTCCACCTCAAATTATACTTATTTAGAAACTTATGTAATTGTAGTGAAGAAGAAGGTGCTCCACACTTTCTTCATTTCTAAAACATAGCACGCATCGGCGATGGCCCTTGGAAACCTTTCTTTTTGAGATTTTTCCCTATTAGGATCTTTCTGTGCATAGCCAACCACATAAAGGCTTTGCTTTTAGCCAGGGTTTGGAGCTCCAAATTTTAATTCATACGAATTTTTTTAAGGTGCTGGGATGGTTTGCTATCTGCATTTCATATCCTTTAATCGAGTAGTCACTTATACTTTTTCGATTCCAATTTAACGAGTCGTTTTCTGAACTCCAGGGAACCAAAAAGCCCTATAGGATGTTATTGATCATCTTTTGGGCTTCATTTTGAGCACCATAGACATTATGAAAAGTTTTTCAGGTGAAAGTTTTGTGCCCTTGCTCTGTGTTTTCTGTCCAATAGTCTTTCACCTTGTTGTTTCATTGGTGGGTACTTTCTTCCCTTATCCAATCGAATATGGGATCCAATTTTAATGGTTTTTGGGTGATCCATCTGTCATTCCAAAAGTTTGTATTTTTCCCGTTTCGCACATTCTGAAATAGCCCTTTCAGAATAATCCCTCTTGCTTCCCTCATGTTATTCCAAATAGCAGATCCAAAGGGGAGCTCTTTTGCTGTAAAGATTCTTTTTGGTTTCCTATCATCCAGGGATTTATCTTTCAACAACTTGCTCCATCTTGCACTTGGATTAGTTCCCATTCTCTAAACTAATTTGTCTATGAGGGCCAAATTAACTTCATCAAGATTCCTTATTCCTGCCCCCTTGCATAATAGGTTTACATATTTTCTTCTAGGCTAGGGGAGGGAGTTTGGACTTATCCCCTATTCCTTGCCAAAGGAAGTTTCTGAGAATTCTATTCATCTCGCTCAAGATTGCTGATGGGGCCTTTAAGAGCGAGAACCAATATATAGTTGTGGCTTGCAAGACAGTCTTTATGAGGATAATATGAACTGCATATGTCAAATGTTTGCCTTTCCAACTGCTTAGCTTCCTCATCTTTTCCGTAAATTTATCCTAGAGCTTCTTACTTCCATTTCCTTTGAAAAATGGAAAACTTAGGTAATTATCTAGGAAAGTAACTATTTCAAAGCCCAAGTACCTATTAAAGAAAGATTGAAGATTAGGAGAGACATTGATACATAAGATCTTGGATTTTCTTTTGTTAATAGATTGCCCTGATGCCTTTTCATAGCTGCCTAGTAAATTCCTAACTTCTCTAACTTCCTTCTGGGTAGGGTCGATGAAAAGAAAAGTATCGTCCACAAATTGGAGATGAGAGTGAGTAGATTCTTCAGTGGTTGCTTTAATCCCTTTAATCTTATTCTTGTCCCTAAGAGATCTTATATGTCTTCCTAAAGCCTCTGCCATTAGGATAAAGAGATAGGGGGATGGAGGGTCACCTTGTCTAAGTCCCCTAGAGGAGGAGAAGCAACCTTCTGGGGAGCTGTTAATCATCACCGAGAATTTTGAGGAATGCAACTTTGGATCCATTTCCTCTATTCCAGGTTGAAACCGAACTAACCAAGCACTTTATCTAGTTGACTTTATCATAGGTCTTAGAAATGTCCAGTTTAATTAACATGCCTTGTCTCTTACTAGCTTGCAGACAATGTATGATTCATGGGCAATAACAATCCCATCTATGATTTGTCTCCCTTTGACGAAACCTCCTTGTTACTTTGAGATAAGTTTGGGAAGGATTTTTTGGAGCCAATTAGCAATGATTTTCTAGATGATCTTGTAGATAGTGTTGCATAAAGATATTAGACAAAAGTCTTTAGGGGTCTTGCATTCTGATATTTTTGGAATGAGGACAAGGAATGTGGAATTTAGAGCCTTTAGAATTCCTTGAGATTCTTGAATCACTCCCCTGATTTCTTCCCCTAAAAGGTCCCATAAATGTTGGAAGAAAAGAGCTGAAAAACCATCTGGGCCTAGAGCTTGCTCCACTCCCATCTCAAAGACTGCTTTCTTGGTTTTCTCCAGAGAGATATCCTCCATCGGGGCTTGATTATTTGATTGAGTGACTAGTTGAGGTATCGTTCTCAAGTTTCTTGGTCTTCCTGTCTCTCTCCGTTTTCTTGCTTTAGCATGTCTTCCCATTAGCTTACTAAGTATTCTTTGATTTTCTTGGGTTCTTCCAAATTGGTGCCTTCTAGGGTTTACAATTTACATATGTAGTTCTTCTGCGTTCTAACCTTACACGATAGATGAAAGACTTGGTGTTCCTATTTCCCTCCTTTAGCCATCTAACGTTGGATTTTTGTTTCATTAAGTTTCCTCTTTTTTGTAGGTCTTCCAAATCTCTTACAATTTCCTCCTTTGCCTCGAGAAGTTCTTTCGAGTTGTGCCCCTCCATCCTCTTTCCCTGTATCTCTCTATTTCTTCTTTCCAACTCTATTTTCTCTTGGAAGATATTTTTAAAGATGAGTCAATTCCATTTTTTTATGACAATTTTAAACTCTTTCAATTTTTGGGAGAAAAGGTACATCTTGGTCCAATATCTATTTTTTGGGGCTGTCCATCATAGGGTCACGAAATCATCTAATTCTGGATGTTCCAGCCACATTTTATCGAACCGAAAAGGGGTTCTACGTGGCTGCTCATCTTGCCTAAGATGCAATGCTATCAGCGAATGATCTGAACCAAAAGTTTTGAGCACCTCCGTTTCTATGATGTGACTATGTTCTAACCACTTTCTTGAAACCAAAAATCTATCCAGACGTTCTAGGATCAGGGCTTTCCCCATCCTTCTATTACTCCAAGCGAACCACCCTTGCTTGGTTTTTAGGTCGCATAATTCTGCCCTTTCCACAAAATTGTGGAGATTCAGGGTATTTTTTCTTTCTCATTCCCTCCCTTTTTCTTCGAGGCCTCCATTCTCACATTAAACCCCGCCTTTCCCTCGCTCTCCTCGATTATCCATAAGTTATTCTCCTTTGCTTTGATTTTATCCTCCAACTCCTAGGCCAGTGCTCTTTCTTCCTTGTTTTGAGATCTGTATATGTTGACCCAAAAAAAATTAAGATATGTGTTCCGTGAGACAACTTTGCTAATAAGAAATTGATTATGGGACTGGGTAATTTACACGCTAACTGAGTTATGATTCCATAGGAGAGCCATGTCCCCTGCCGTCCCTGTAGCATCCACCCCAACGATTTCCCTTCCCAAAAATCTAGACAAGGCCTTGCCATGCTCCCACTTCAGGGTTATGCTGTTTTAGTAGATCCCTCAATTTTCTCTTTTTGGAAGGGGCATTGAGACCCCTTATGTTCCATGAGATTAGCTGCATCCAGAAGGGTTGTTTTGTTTGGTGCTCGCCAAGAGAGTGTCTACCTATGCTTGAGTCCTTGCTCCAATAGCTTCCATGGCTTCTTCATGCCTTTTTTTTTCTTGCTCGGTTTCCCTCTCCTCTTTCCAACGTTTCCTTTACAGATAAGATTTGGAGTTTGAGCGATTCTGGTATTTGTTTCGTCTTTTTGATCCATACGTGTCCAATTTTCTTTGTCTCAAGGTTTCTGTTGTGTTGTTGCCTTTTGCCTGTTTCCCTTGCAAGCCTCTTGTCTTTTGCTTATCCGAGTTTCCTATACTTGGTTCTTGAGAAGATTTTCCAATCCTCTTTGAACCCATAGTTTGATGTGATGTCTTCCGTCTTCATACATTTGTGTTCCTCCTGTGGTTGACTTTCTAGGACTGATTCCACCCCTCCCATTAGTGCGGATTTTCCATTATTTCCTTTTTTAACTTGCTTTTGGAACATTTTGTCCTTAGTCTTTACAATGTCTTTTTTTGGTTGGATGAATCCCTATGAATCCTTCTCTATTGTTGCAGTATCTTTTTCCATAGTGCTATTTTTCTGTAGTGTTGGGCAATTTCTGACCAGAAGCCTGTATTCATGACAGCTTTTGCAACGGAATGCAATGCTTTTGTAATCTAGGACCTAAGTCTACTCCATTTCACCTGCTTTTAGAGTAATGTTCTTTGGCAACGACTGTGTGAGATCAAGCTCCACATAGATTCGAGCATAGCTGGATAGGCCTTTATCATGATAGGTTTTGATATATCTACCGGTTTACCAATAGTAGTAGCAATGGTTTCAAAAACATACTTGGACTAGAATTCTTGCAGAAGAGCATACATTTGAATCCAGACTAGTGCCATATTGGGTAGTTCTTCTGTCGCCTTGAAGGCTATGTCCCAATGCTTCATGAATAATTCTGCATTTCTGAAGAAGTATAGTCCTCTGAAAACCTTGTTTTTGTCCGATTCATTGGCAAATATTCATATGAAATATCCTTTGGTGCAGACCTTGAGTTCATACTTGCCATTTGGTTTCTAGCTTCTCCTAGTCCATGCATACAATTCTTCCAAAGAGAGTTGTGCCCCCATGAACTTGCAGATTAGGCTCCTGCCATGCAACCCTGCTATGTTCTTGATTTATGTTGGATCAAGCATGGCTATTGGGTTCTCTTCCGCCACCTGCATGCATGTTCTTGTGCCATTTACTGGTTCTTGTAGCTGTTTTTTGCCCACTGCTTTCATCAGAGCATTTATCTCTGTCTCCAAAATCAAAGATGAAGCTTCGACCCCCATTTCCCTAAAGGATGGTTTATGGGGGGGAGGAATTCCCCCCTGGAAGATTTATTCCTGAAACCCGCCAAGCAATCCGAGATCTTGGTCTGTATAAAAACACATAAGAAAGCAAACAATCCTGAAAACCTTCAAACCCTAATAGAGCTCATTCTTGCTCCCTTCTTATATCCTTTGTTTTTTGTTTTTAATGTTCATTGTTATTTGTTAACAATAATAATTTAATAATAATATATTATTTGGATTCCATAATAATCAATTAATTTCATAATATATTTTATATTTATTATGTAAAATGTAAATTAATAAATAATCAATAATAATCATTATTTATTAAATTATTATTAACTTGAACATTTAATTTTTTTAATTTTTAAATGTTTTAAAATTGAAGTTTTTATTCATTGTTTAGTATTTTTAAATTTTATTATTTAATAAATTAATATTTACAATTTTATTGATTATTGTTTAATGTTTTAAATGCTAATTTTTAATTTTTTTTTCTAATTTTAATTTTTTATTCTACTATGATTTACTCCCTATTATATTGCCTGCAGAGGAGCCACAACTTGAGAGTGATTTAGGTTCACATATGTGTTTTTTGTTTTTTGCATACCTATTTGTCGGCGTTTCATTGTATATGATGACCCTTAAGCTCAATATGATGAGATATTTGTTGACTCAAGCTCTTGGTTGGTTTGTATTATGTATATTGCTAGTATTGGGATTGCAGTAGTATAAATTTATTTTATTTTTTCATAGTATATATTATGTATATAATATATAAATAATAAATAGATATTGCCGTTTCCCTGTGTCTCCCATTTTTCAAAAAAATGGCGTACCCATACCCGTCTCCTGGCAACTATGAAAAACATTCTCATTATTGTTGATTTTAAAATCATGAAAATATTGGCTTTGTTTCATAACTTTTCAACAGACTTTAGCTTTGTCCATATGTTTTTGTATCAAAACTTTTGATTATTTTTTCTTTTTTTTAAAAGATTTTGACACCACACACCTGTAGCATGCAACTATGTTCTCCAACATATGTGTAATACGTTGGTACTTTGTTGTTCCAATTTCTCATATGCGGTAAGCCCACCTCATAGGAGGACTTTCTTGGTACATAACCTGCAGTATATGAAACTAAATCCATCTCCAGTGGGTTTGCTGATAACATACAGAAGGGAAATTCATTGTTTATTGCAAACTGATAACTTATATAAGGGAAATTTGTTGTTTATTGCAATCTGCATGTTTGTTCATTACTTAAACATGCATGTTAATAGAAATTATTTTCAGTCCTCATTGAAACTGATGCATCCATAAGTGGTCAATTCTTCGTATTCCTCCAGTTACCTAGCAGGTTCCTTTGTTAGGTGGTTATTTGGATTTTTTTCCCATTAGCTTTCTGTTCATGAGGAATGGTAATGAAGCATTAGGCGTTGCTTTCATTGATGAGTCTTACAGGAAAGTTTATGCTTTGTGGTGGACTAAATGGTTGGTGGCCAGATTAAGCTCTTGCCTGTTATGGGTTGATAAATATCATGAATATTGGAGAAAAAAGGTTATATAGCAACATACACAAAGGTTACTAGGATTTTTATCATTCTTATGTTCCCTTAGGATTTTCTTTATCCTATCAAAATCATCTTCATGGCTGGATGCACCTGCTACGTTTTGAACAAAAATACTAGTAATTTGTCATGCTTGGGTTGAAGCTTTTAACAATCGCAATCTTGACCTTTCAGTGAAGCCTATTTAAAATTGCATAGAATCGACATTTCCTCATTGGATTCCCTGTTTCTCCTTTGGTTTTATATCATTAAAAACATCTTTGAATTACACTCTAAAAATCTTTCCCCATTGCTCCTCTGATACCTTGGGAATATTTACCGTAGGCACTTGAAGTTGGACCATCTTCTTTGCATTCTGCCTGCCAAAAAATGAAATCCGTTAGAAAATTACAACTATTCTGACCATCATTCTTCATCATAGTTTTCTATTGTATGCTTATTTTTTCCTTTTGATCTAGCTGTCAGATCTTTCAAGCTTTAGACCGTTTAGTATTTTTGACCATGTGATGTTCCTGGTGCAGGAAAATTCAGCTAACATCATCTATGATCCTATATTGGGCAGAAAATGAATGATCTTGAATTCTAACCTCAAAATTTACACATGTTACGTGCAGGTTAGTAACGAATAAGGCTTCATGGCAGTTTCAGCTACTACTGAAATTTGTGATACATACCCAGCTCTTGTGGAGACGGGTGATCTTCGTGTCTTACAACCAACTTTCCAGATATATGGTGGACGCCGAGCATTTTCAGGTCCTATTGTGACACTTAAGGTCTTCGAGGACAATGTCCTTTTGCGAGAATTTCTAGAGGAGAGAGGTAATGGAAGAGTTTTGGTCGTGGATGGAGGGGGAAGCCTCCGATGTGCCATACTGGGGGGTAATGTAGTTGTGTCAGCACAAAACAATGGCTGGTCTGGAATAATTGTCAATGGTTGCATAAGGGATGTTGATGAAATAAACAGGTGTGACATTGGGGTCAGAGCTCTGGCATCTAACCCACTGAAAGCCAACAAGAAAGGAGTGGGTGAAAAAAATGTGCCAATTTATATTGCTGGCACCCGCATCATCACAGGGGAATGGTGCTATGCAGACAGTGATGGTATTCTTGTTTCACAACAAGAATTAATCATATAATTCCTTGTAAGCTGGTAGGCCAGTTTAATTAATCATTTAGTCCTTGTAAGCTGGTAGGCCAGTTTCAATTAGATTTTGATTGCATTAATTCATAGATTCTGAGAATTCAAGACTTCATTAATTTCAGTACACTTGTTTTCTTGTTTGTGATTGTAAGCTGAAATCCATGGTTCTAAATCTCTCTATCTTCTTGCATAACTTATATTCTATGGTATATCTTTTTTTGTCATTGAGGATTTGATCGAGCTTGGTTGAAGATTGACATTCTTTCAGATCTTTAACAGGCTGATGGGAATACATCTGAAAGTTCATTTTTCTTAGCCCCTAAGTGACACCATAATATCTTACTTGGATTTATTTTTTTGGTGTGGAAAACATCTCCAAAGAGATGCCACTTTGGGTAAGACCCAAGGAGGCAGGGCTATCTATTCCACCAAAATTGCCTAGGGCTCGCATTTGGCCTGCCCCTTTTGGCATGTTCAAAGAACATGCTTAGCCAAAAGAAAACCAGTCACTGGACCATGCATGTAGCGGTCAAAAAACCAACAAGACTGATTACTAAAGGCTTGTGCATTAGAACCGAGGATCAAGGAGAAGTTTCATCAAACAGACTATGCCAAGCAATATAACTGTTAGCCCAAGCCTGGGCATGGTAAACAAGACTAATAGGAGCAACCATCATCATCAGCATATCTCAAGATTCAGAATCTGTCTAAGATCTTCTTGAAGCTTAGTCGGCCACCACAGAGGCAGAGACTCATAGCAAAGGAGATTGTCATTATCCAGAACCCAGTTAGCTAGCGCATCTGCAACTCTATTAAGCCCTCGAGGAACATGATGGAAGCTAATTTGTTGAAAGTGTTCCTTCAGCTTTTGAACTAATTTGTTGAAAGTGTTCCTTCAGCATTTGAACTAATTTGTTGAAAGTGTTTTCTAACAATTTGCTAATTTTTACTCTTACATGAAGAGTTATCAGATAAAAGACTAATGATCAGAAGAGAATCAAACTCAACCTGTATTCTTGACCATCCCACTTTCAATGCTTCTTGCATACCTCTGAAAACAGCTTTAATCTCAGCTACATTTTTCATTGCATAACCCAATTTTTATGAAAAGAGAAAAGTCACAGATTTTATCATTTTGATTTATGAATAGATTTTAGAGGTATATCTCAAAACATGTAACTTCGGAAGTCAGCACATATAACTTTTGAAGTGAGCATGTGCAATGTTAAGAATTCATAGCTCACGAATATTCACCACTTCCTTTCTATAACAAAATGAGCGCACTTTACAAGCCATTATCACAAAATTTAAGGAGACATACTTTGATGGGGGCATCTAAGATAATGGCCCCCCTTAATTGTTTTTTCCACAAGAATTTGGATGGTACACTTATTTCCCGATTAAATAAATCTTCATTTCAACACAAATTACACATCAATAAACTGTGAGTTTAGCATTGATAGTAGCAGGCTTGAATATGATGGTAGCAGGCTTTGATAGAGGCATCTAAGATAATGGCCCCCATAATTGCCTTTTCCACAAGAATTTGAATGGTACACTCATTTCCCAAGTAAATAAATCTTCATTTGAACACAAATTAGAGATCAATAAACTGTAAGGTCAGCACTGATGGTAGCAGGCTTGAATATGATGGTGGCCTGTCAGCTGATGTCTTTGTTGATGGCTTCACCACCTATCACAGATTGGAAATGACTCGGTATATAGGGTTTTTGAGATAATTTTGCTGTAAATAATTTTCTTGGAATTTTACTCATGTTTATAAATCATGGAACATCTTTAAAAATTGATATTTATAATCATGTCACCTATTCATGTCCAACCCGACCAAAGGTAGAGCACTTGCAATGATTATGACCTAGGTTCAAGTTTCTGTGTATAAGTGTTTGTGATAATGCAGGCCTAAAATGGGATGATTTTGGGTGCAAATCCTAGGTGAATTTTGATGTAACAAAACCCTGGGTGCAAAGCCTCAGCTCTGTGTACCTGACAAGATGGGTTTCCCCTAAAACTCATACATGAAGTTGGCCATTTCCAAAATACAAATAGGAAGTAAATTAATTACTTAAAGCCATATAAAATGCCTTGAGATATTAAAATTTACTAAATATGCCCGATTTATCGTTACAGTATATTTGTCTTGGCCAGAAAAGGAGTTTGCTTTGATTGATGGACGCACTGTCCATAAATATTGATATTATGTGAAGCCCTGGTTTTCAGTCCACATGAAGCATTTATGTAGACCAATTGGCAATTTAAACTTTTATGGTAATGCTTTGTATTGGAATTCACTGAGGTTCAGAAACTGAACTTAGATTTGCTTTAAAGATTAATCCTTAGATGTATGCTATCACGTTTTATGGAAAAAGAATGGCTTATTGTGTGTGAAAAAACATTTTGTTGGTTTGAATGTTTTGGGTGAGAAAATGTTGTAGATAGCAGGTTTGGTTTGAGTAACTGCTTGTGCCTAGAATATGGTCTTGCATTGGTGTGCGTGCAACAAAATGAACTTTGGTGATATTATTGTTTTATTTTTCATGTTTCTTTTTCGGGTTAAAGCTATGAATATTTAACTTTTAGCTGGACGTGCGAGCTTGAAAAACTTATTTTTTTGCTTAGTTTCTTGTTTTAATTTCTAGCAAAAAAATTAGTGTCCATTTAATTGATAAATTTGTCAATACAAACATTTAATTTTTTTGGTTTGAAGCAAGTTTTCAATGTACATTGCAATTTTTTCTTTAATTACAATTTGCAAGTGGAGACCTTAGAAGTAGCCTTTTTATTGTTATTGTCTTTTTAGTTATAAGAACTAAGGCATGATCAATTTTGAGAAATCTGTCATCATTTCTCCAACTTGGAGTTTGGGTGCATGCATCTTTGTAGAAGCTAGGAATATGTGTGTTGATGGTATTATTTTGAAAATGAAACCTCACTGATACATCTCAAGTTGGATGATAAATTGTGCTGAAACAAAGTTTTGAAGTTGTTTAATGAGGAAATCATGTGTGTAAATTACATTGTTAAATATGTTGATGTTGAAATCATTTGTTATTAATTTGTGAAAGATATGAAACTAATTAAATTTCAAAGAAAGATTTTATTAAATATTTTATTTATTTTTTAGCCCAATTCTTTTTTTGCATAACTATAATACTCTGTGAAATTTGAATATATATATATATATATATATATATATATATATATATATATATATATATATTAAAATGAGTAATATTAATATTCATAGCTTTTGTTGTAGTTAATTAATAGCTTATCATTTAAAATTCAATGAAATTTAAATAAAACCCTATGTTAGATTTATCATTAATATTAAAATTTATCTCTTATTAGTAATATATATATTTTTAAATTAATAGATTTATCTCTTACTAATTAAAAGGGGAAGTATGTTGCATGTTATATATGGCTGGTAGATATGAATAATAATTATCATTTTTTTTGGTTTTGTTTTGTTTAGGTTTTTAACTTTTAAAAAAAGATTTATTTAATGGGTAAAGGGATAATGGCTTTATAGGGAGTGGAGAATTTTGTATAATTGACCCGTTGTTTGTTTTTTTTACTTTTGAAAAAAAAACTTATTTAGTGAGTAAAGTATAATGAGTTTTATAGGGAGTGGTGAATCTTGTGTAATTGATTTTGAAAATTTGAATGCTTTAGAATCTTTATATTTGATTTTAAAATAGAAGTTTATAATATAAAATTAATAAATTTAATTATTTAAATTATTATGTTAATGTTTTTTATAATAATGAATGATTGCTACTTTAAGTGATAACGTAGAATTATAATTTTTGAATTACAACGAACTTGTAATGACCAATTCAATGATTAGTGATTTATTTATTTTGAGACAGTATAATATACAATAGTTTGATTATATATGATCCAATAAAATTTGAAAGGTTATGTTAGACATATCATTAATTTGTTTGTTTAGTTATTAATTTATTATTATTTTTAAATAAATATTATAATACACATTTTATTTATCTATTAGTTGGTAAAGTTATTAAAAATTTATGTATTTCATTACAATTTAAATATGATATTGTATTAAATAGTTATTTTGTTAATTAATTTGAATAGTAGTGTAAATTTATTGTACTTGGTATTTACATATTTGTTGTTGCATGTCAAATATATAGGAAACATGGACATACATTTAATGGATGATGAATTGATAAACAAGATAACATTAACGACACTGTGCTTTATGAGAAGAAAAGTTCAACATATTTCGATTTTTTATAAACATTTAGCACTGTAGACTATTTAAACTACGGTCATCAGAGATAAAAGTGATGTTGAAACTACAACGAAATTTTTCAGAAGCAAGTGTTCTTTACTTGTTCAATATTCATTGTGTTGGCCCTTTGTTTAGAGGTGTCAACGTTGTTTATGATAGTATCTATTATGCTACAAAATATAAACCTGGTTATAAATTGGGGAAAAATGGGTATCACAGTTTCAAATCTTGAGGCGGTAAAAAATTGTCTTGATTGTACACACAAAATGTCGTGAGTAAAATATATATTTTTTTGTTATTATACTTTTTTGAAAAGCATATACCATACTTTTAATGTGTGGTTTTTTATTTTTAAAAAAAAACCATCACAGACTGTACATATTTAATGTGATATGCCCAATGACAATTATATATTTGAAACGATACATTTTTTTAGGGTTTTATTGTCTTTGTTAATGATGATCTTCTTGATTTTTGTTTTTTTGTTGGGTATTGTTTAATTTTTAAACATTGATCTATTATTTTCTCTAAGTAACATACTCTTTCAAATATTTGTCAATCTCATTAAGGAAAATATTTTTTATTTTTTAAGTTGCCCTTAAAAAAATGCCTTTATTTTAATGTTCTTTTCTACAGATTTAAATTTTTTTGTTTGCAGTGTTTGGTTTAAGAGCATTGATATTGACATGATAAACATTGATATTGGCATGATGGTTACACCTTAAATTGATAATGTCATTTGTTCTTTATTCAAAGAAGATATTGAAACAATTTTTAAAAAAAAAATATTAAAGATATGTTCCATCTACCCGCTTTTAAGCACAAATATATGCCATCGCGTTTCCTTTTCCGATGGCTTATATTTGCAAAAAAGTTTTTTGGGAACAAAATTCAATGCTCTTGTTGCACCCAATGAGCTTAAAAAAGGATATGTTGTGCTTTTTATCAAGGTCCAATATAAAATAGTTGAAGATAAAATGCAAGTTGCTTGTTTGTTTTCTCCCTTTTGCACGTAACATTTATGCATCTTTAGATTTTTTTCTACATAATCATTTGATCTATTTGCAAATAAGACCATTGTGATATTGGACTTACAAATTATTGCATCCAAATATAGTAAGATCAACCAACCAACACATATACTGCACATATGCAAACAACTTCATCGACCAACACTATTTCTTCATAGAACAAAATTTAAACACCAAAACCTATTGGCTTGCTTGCCATGGGCAAATGAATTCCAAAAACTATTTTCCTTATTAGTCAATTCACTATAGGCCAAAAGAATGACCAATAAAGGGAAGTATTAAAAAAGACTACCCTTCCGAGAATACGAAAAATATGAAAAAATGTGAAAGATTGTTTGGATTTGATTTTGTTGATAGTGATATGAAAACTATGTGTGACATGTTTCAACAAGATTGCAAACAAATTTTATAACTAGCTTGAAAATGACAAAATTTATGTGTTATCAAATGGAATTGTTAGAGAAGAAAATAAGGTTTTTAATCATTTCAAACATCCATGTGAAATAATATTACAATTTTCATTGACAATAAGTCATTGTGCTAAAAATATTTAAGGTATAAAAATATTGAAAATCATTTTCGGCATTCCACAAATGCTAAATAGAGTTATGTTAGAAATGATCAATTTTGTCATGTCAATTTATTTTGTGTCAACAATACATCGAAATGATGGATCAAAAGGAAGAAAAAAACAATTCAAATTAGAGACATATCAAGAAAAAATATTGCCATGACATTTTAGGGTGAACATCTCACTTCAATAAGCATGGAAATAAGTGAACTTTGTGGCGTAACTATATCTATTCTTGTAGTTGGAGCAACCTAGACATTAGATTTTGGTGGATCAACTATTGAGATTACTTCTAGTAGTAAAACATTTATCAACCACGTAGAAGTAGAGATTAAGAATTTGTGTTTTTGGTTAGCTTCTACAAGATTGAATTTTCTTTCACCTTCGTTGACAAACAAATATTTCATCCACCAAATAAATTGATTGTTAAATCAACACTTTTTAAAATCACTCACATGGAAAGTTCACAAAAAAATTGAAAGGATTTAGTGACAGCAACAAAACACAAGTACTTATGGATAACTTTTACTACCTTGGTTGTCTGCTTATTGTGGATGAAAATCTGTCTAAAAAAAGGTGGTGAAAAAAGCAAGGGTTGTTTGACATTGTCCTAAATTTAAAGTGAATATTGCTAAATGTGATTATAAATATTATTTTCAATTGGTAGTAAGTGATTCAACAATTGAGCTAAAGCCATTGGCAACATTCAACGCAACTCTAGAGTCAATAATGGGTATTGGAGAAAATTATTTACAGTTTGTTATTGTTGATGATAGAGCTACACATGAAATCATTATTAATCATGTTGTGAGTCAAGAATTCTTGTTTATAATAGCAATCAAAATAGGAAACTACAATATGGAAAATTAAATTAAATGTCATATTTGATGCCAAAAGCCTCCAAAAAAATGTTCACATAAATTGAGATGATGTTGTTTCACTTCTTATTGTTGTTTCACTATGGATTTGGTTATCCACATACTTGTTTTTAAAACGGAACATTATATAGTAGTTATTATGCTTACTATTATTGGTAGTAAGATGAGGATCATAAGTTGCATGACTATTTCAGTAACATGAAAAAGTGACAACTGTGTGATATAATATATTTTCTATAGTACGGTTTCATCTAGGTTATCAATAGCTTTTAGAAGTTGAAAAGTCTCATTTGATCATGGAATTGAAAGGTCACAAAGACAAATAGTCATAGCCTCTTCGCAACTCTATAAATACTCTATTGCTATAAAGGAGAAGATTGATTGTTGAATGTGATTCTAAACTACAGTCAATAGAGGTCATTACAAGGTTTTCTTTGAAAGTCTTGTGTTCATTATAATCTATGCGCATAACTTTTCTCTTATTTGTTTGCATCTTCTTTGCGAATGTACGTGTCTTGTTTATTGATTATGAATTCTCTAAATGAGTAACACACTTATAAATGAAAAAAAATAATGATGAATGAATCTGCACTAAGTTATTCATGTTATGTTAATACATTCCATCAAATATTTAGGACTTGCAACAACATATCAGAGACTAAAACAATTAGCATGACATAATGGGTTTTAACAAGGACCCTTGCTAACAATGGTTCCATTGTCGGGACTTGAAATATGTTGAAATGGTTACATGGACAAAGAAACCTTGATAAATGGTTAGACAAAAGGATACAAAAGTTCATAGAGGAAAAACCCAGATGAATAGGAGGATTTATGGAAGAGATCATTTTTGAACATATTCATGACAAAATTTATGAGATATTTTCGTGTGAGTTGCTAGAGTTCCTAGTAGCATGGATGCCTAGGATGGAGAATTACTACTTCAAATCACGAGGGAAATATTTTTTTATAGAACGAAGAGAAACTAGAAAAATAGTGCAATTTAGACACTCTCTGGATCCATGCGATTGACCACTGGATAAAAACTACAATCGACATATATATCACAAAATTTATTGTCCAAGGATATATTGATTTTGAAGCTGCATATGACTTGTTTGTCATAGAAATTAGGGGCAAGTTTTTACAATAGCTTGTTATATTTTTGAAAATGTTGGTTGTGGAAAAGGCCACAATGTCAATTATAGTTGACATAGAGAAGTCACTTAGGGCACTATGGGGATGCGAACTAAAATGAGTTGAATGAG
Source organism: Torreya grandis (assembly GCA_037957365.1). NCBI lineage: Eukaryota > Viridiplantae > Streptophyta > Pinopsida > Cupressales > Taxaceae > Torreya > Torreya grandis. The sequence goes on from JARHVA010001780.1 coordinate 1,271,280, forward strand.
GAAGAATTGAGATAAAACTTGAACCTAAACCAAGAATATGGATATCACAGAGAAGTAAAATGAGAAGTTAATTTTATAACTTCAATGAGAGCTACAATAACATAAGAGATGGAATAAAAAGAGTGGTCCACAAGTAACTACTAATTATAGTTAGGAACATGTGAAGAAATTGGGAGGAATGAGACCTTCAAGAGAATCCATAGAATCTGGAGATGAGAAACATAGATCACTGAAGGAAACTGAAGAAGTCATGGAAACCATCTGAGAATTATAATCTAACCCATAAAGAGAAGGCAGAGACCACAAATATTGAGAATAAGTTACAACGAGGCAACTAGATCAACTTACTATTAGTTTTAGGGAGCAATCACCAAGGAAGAGGTTATTTGGAGATGAAAAAGGGTAGTCTCTTGAATAAATCATGATGAAACATAGGCTAAATTCAGGTTTAGGAAGGATAAAAACTATATAGAGGCTTCATTCACTCCAATAGGATGCATCTCCTATGACTAATTTAAAATTTAGAAATACTAGTCCAAAATATATTAGAGCTAATAATTGGTTTGATGAATTCACTAAGAAATTTAAACAAATTAATAAGGACAATGGAAAGCTTGTTGAAACCAAGGTTATCATTACTCCAAGCATAATTACAATAAATTCGTAGACTCCAATAAAATTAACCCCTATATAACATCCTTGCCGGGGTCAACTAGAAATACAAGATTTTTTTTAATTAAACACATATACCAAAAATAGATTACACCACGAGAATATATAGAGACCATATAAAATACTCAAAGCATGATAATATCAAACAAGCAGATTACATCACATATCACTGATCTGTACTATCATGAGAGCACATCATAATGCAAATATAGAAAGTAATTATATTATCTTAGTCACAACTGATACAAGTCTACAACCACCATTGCCAATATATAATAATAAGTAATTACAACTCTTCATGATAATATTAAATAATAGGTACAATTCAATACAATGTATATATAAGATACATGGCTTCCTTAGAGCATAGTTTTCAAACTCAAGTATTTATGGTAATTTCAAGTGTCGTCTCGATAAGTAGTACTACTATGGGGAGGGAGAACATCATCCGAGCACTTTTCCACACCAACCATATACCAATAATCTCTTGCACTGATCCCATCAAGAAATGACCCTCCCTTCATGGATGAGTAGATAATGATGGCACAAGAATCTAGGGAGATAAATAAGTACCCGTGTTGTATGGTTTTTAAAACTAAACATGCAATGTATCATAAAAAAATGTTATATTGTAAGATATCGCATAAACATGTAAATCATACTCATGAAATGATAATGTATCACTAAAGATACTTTGGCCCAAAGTCTTATGAATAATAAATAATAACGATCTATAGATCAATCAAATTTATACACACCACTCGATCAGACTGCCTTCATCTGGCATTGTGATGCCAGTAAGCCATTGGAGTCTATCTTACTCCTTACTCCATATCAACAATGCAGATTGGTCAAATATAATTCAACTACAAGATTCATATAAATTACATCTTACTAACAAGCACATCATATAACATGCTAAACATAGGAGTAAATAAAGCATACATTTATTTTGTCAAACGTATGAATGAATCTTACATTATTTTTTATCCCATACTATAAATAATGACTACAATTTATACCACCCTGGTAAATAGATATTTAACTATAGATTTTACTACCATAATTAGTTTACAAACATACTACACCCTACGATAACCCATATTATCATAGTCTAGTATTCTAAAGCATAACTACTAGTTTTCCATAATTAGTCATAATAAAGTAGTCATGACTACATGGAAACACAATCTTATATTCAAGTAACTAGATAAAATCAAGCAAGTCAGTTCCCATAACACACATATTATTCTATCCTAGCATACACTACACTCTCAAAAGTTGTATACATGCATACACAAAATCTTATCAACTATCATAAAACACGTTATTCATAGTAGTAATCATCATGTATATATTAAATCAGTCAAACATAGGTGTGAGTCTAAACATAAAAAATATAGTATGTACCATCCAGATATAACACACCTTTATACTATAGTACTCTATGATATTCTATACTATCTTAGTTCATAACTCTATGATATTCTATACTATCTTAGTTCATAACTACATAAATACACATAATCAAACTTACGATTTTAAAATAAAATGATCCACATACATAATAAAAATAAAACAAGTACCAAATCATACCACCCAGATATACCTTAGGTTTAAATTGTGTACTAGAATTCAAATAAATATAACTAATAAGCATGCATCATGATGTACCATTATATGCTAAATATAACCAAGTATTTATACGTATTAACTCTCATAATATGTACCGCACACAAGTATTCAATATTGAATACATATAACTAACAATCAATCAATCATTTGTAGAGAAACAAAGAAATCGTAAAACTGTTATGATTTTTCATTCTAATAATTCATTTTATTTCTAAGAAACTGTTCCAAAAGGTTATAGTTTCTGATTCCTAAAAAACTTAATGACTTACTCAAATCATCTATTAAACTATAGGTACAATCCCTGTATACGAGCACTTGTACATCATAATATACATCACATGTAAGTAATCCAATGCTATACAATTAATAAACCATAGTTCATTATACTTTTTAGTCAAGAGCTTCCTATAATCACTTATAACTCTAACTGAAGATCTCAAATGACAACTTATTTCAAGATAATGAAGACCTACGCTGAGCTATAATTATGCATCTATCATTAAATGCTAGGTTCGGAGCTTAGGACTTTATTTGACATAATTTCATAACTCTCAATTTTTTATGACCAATTTTTATATGTTATATTCTCCCAATACTCATAGATTCCTTAGGTGGCAACGTTCCCTGTAAATACATAAAACTATGATTCAAAAATGTCATTTATCTCATAATCTATATCATACGTTAAGTGAATATGCTTTTTTATTTACAATCTGAGTTAAATCATATGATCAAAATACTCTATAGTAATGTTACTATGCACATAAAACATATATCTCTATTAAACATAATTCTATAGTTTATAATCACCCAAACAACTATGGTTAGAGGAGCACACCCCTTCATTCTAGCATAAGCTAGTAAGCAATAATACACCTATGTTATTTTTTTGTAATCATCAATACAAATTTTATATAGTTTTACATACGTACAATGGGTTTTTACTCCAAGTTATATAATAAGTATACCATGGTTATCACAAAATAAAAAAAGACCACGTTTTATATTCCACAATCTTAGTGAATGCCATTCTTATGATTCTGGTAAGTTATAACTATTGTCACTTGAATTTTTACCCTTTGAGAAGATGGGAAATATCTCCTTGTCCAAGTGGCACAATGGAAACACCTCTAGGCTTGTGGGTAGCCTAAGGAATGAAATGAATCTCTAGATAGAGCTAGCTCCCTTGATGTAACACTTTAGATCACAACTATAACTAAACTTGGGAGGTAAAAAGAGAGAGAGAGATAACTAAAAACAAACTATCCTAAGGAAGGTGATACACTAAATAGATTGATGACTTCCAACCATATGCATGTTACACTTGAAATCAAGGGACAAACTGAACATATACTTCTCTAATCTTCATCTTCTCACATCAATGTTACATTGTGAGGTTATGGACAAATGTGCAAAGCTAGGAGGACTAGACAAGAGGCTTATGAAGGAAATAATGAATATACTAACTCACTCAATCCTTGATATTTATTATAACACTTCACATGCTCTGCAAGAAGAATATTTTCAACTATAAATAGATGGTAGAATGAAATAACATGCTAAGGAATCCATAGTCTTCACTTATGCAAAATCAAACATTCCAAATGAAAACACTAAGAAAAATCATGGAGGAGGTAAAAATTGGTATTATTATTGATAAAAATGTATATAAATGATTAGGGCTTCACCATACTCAGGTGGAACATATAATACAATGGCCAAAATGGCTAGTTCTTATAGAACTTGAGAGAGAGAGAAGAAGAGAAAAGTCAAAGGGTCACAAATACACTTTTCAAGCTGATATAATTAGTTAATTATGCATGGGAATAGAATTTGGGATGAGTCATGCAAGGTTAGAAAGCATAATTATCAATTTAATGCATAAACTTAATGAAAAGTGGCATAAAACTCCTCGTTTTGGCTCAAAAAAACTGCCTTTATGATTAGCCTTGTTTGAACACCTCATAATTAATTAGAGCCAGGTTTGATGATTGGGATGAAGTTTAAGGACATAAAATATGACTCTCCATGCATGATTTATAGGATTTGTCATCTAAAATCATCTCAAAATGAGCTATTATCATCTGCTATCTACAGAACTCTCTTTTCAAGCACCTTGCACACTTAGATTTTAAAAAGGCATCAGTTGCTCATGAAAATACATGGGAGGGAGTGGATGAAATTTTTTAAGACCCTCCATTGCCTTAGAAGCATCAGGGATAATTTAAATTTGGCTCACATGAAGTTTTCCACCCTTCTCACTAGCTTGTCCAATATGCCAGATTTGACTAGCTGAGATGAAGTTGTTGGTTTAGACACTCAGGATTTTTTTTGGAATGAAATGATTATAGAGAGTTATAAAAATTCAAAATATTCCTACCAAAGTTGGTTTCATCCTCAGAATCCTTACAGAACCTACAAAACACAAAAAATGGTTAAAAATACCCTATTTTGCACCCCATACGTACAAATTTGTATAACTAATTTGCATGGAAGGGAGATTGAATGGGTACTCTAAAACCTCCAATAGGTTTAATGAGTAAAATAGTCCATATGGATGCATATTTAGTTGCATTTCTCCAATCGGGTCTTTGTAAGGGTTTAACAAGGGTTTTGGACCTATTTACCCTCTTAAGCTTTGTTCATAAAATTGGGACATTGAATTTGTCAACAAATTCCACTAGATGGTTGTTCAAGGACCTTATTAAAAATTTTAAACCTCTCAGGCCTCCATGAAAATCATCATGAAATGTGTGAGCATCCAAAGTTCTCCTATCGAACTTGTTTTCACATTTTTAACAAGCATAATGTTGTTTCTGAGCCAAAATGGCTTATTCAGGGGTTTCTTTGCCTTCTACTAGCTTGGAAAATTCATATATGACCATAAAAACATGTTCTAATATATTGAAATGCTTACCTCATGTAATAAGTGTGATCGACTCCCCATTTGGGCACTAGGCCTAGTCATGCTTAGTAGGCCTGTGTTGGTTCAAGACCTAAGATGCCATCCTCATGATTTCCCCTAGAAAATATATGCTATAACACTTTTTTCATGGTCCTAAAAAATTTATCCAACAACTTTTAAATCTCACTTAGATCCAAAAGTGGGAATGACCTCTTGTTTATATTCTAGGCATAACCATGTTTGATGAGCCTGTCTGCAACTCTTAAAGGTTTGGTCCCCTCCATTGGATTCCATTCCTTCATGATTGGTATATTATGATTATATTGGTGTAATAAAAATTTATAAACCCCCTTTTAAATGTCTCTACATATTTTGACTTCATATTCCTTCATTATTCTCTAAAACTTGCCAACTTTTTTCATGGAGTGCCCTCTGTTTGAGATAAAATAGAGTGCACTCCCCTATTTCCCCAGACAAAAATGGATACTTTATGAGATTATCCAAGTGATATAGGTGATTTGTAAAAATTTTGAGTTTTTAGTCAGGTTATTAGATCTCTTAACTCACCCAAATTCCAAGATTGAAACTCCTCATAGGTAGGCTGTGCATAGTTTGGAAAGTATATTGTATTTTGCTTATTTTAGAGTTATTTCCTGTATTTAATATCCACTTGTGATAGTGTTTTGAGGTTATATTGACCATAATGAATGTATTTAATGTATTCAAAGCACTTAAAACTCTCACAAACCCCTTCCCATACCTTTCCCAGTCAACACTGAGTATGACCTCTTGACTATATTCTATTCTAAGGCTCAAGCCTGTAGGTGTTTCTTACAATAGTTAGGCATTGAAGATAATGTATAGGCCTCAATTAAACTTACCAAGACAAATTTAATAAATATAATTTCTCCACTTCACACTTTGGGGTGTAAAACCTTCAATATGAGTCATAGATAATTGACTGTACTTTTTACTGTGTTTCCTATTTCCTTAGTCAAAGATGAATCCTGTAGGTAGAGTTGCCTAGTTGGATTTTAAACATTATGTTTCAAGACCTCATTTTAAGGTTTCAAGGAAAATTGATCAACTCTCCTCATGTTCATGTCATTCCACATCATGAATACTACCTTCCTGTTCCAAAACCACAACAGTCAGCTGATTGTGTATTTTTCCCTTTAGACCTTGCCTATAGGTTGTTATACATGTTTAATTCTTGCATGTAGTGCATTAGAGACTTATTGAAGGGTCAAGATCATAAATAAACTATTTGGATATAATAATCCCCTTGTTTAAGCCTAAAAATTACCTTGGGCATATGGTCCTCATTGACTGTCACCCCACAATCATCTACTATTGACTATAGGCAGAGTCCTGTATGTATGCATTGCTTATTAAAAACCTTGGACCTGATGCATGGAGACCCTCCTTGATAAATTTAAAATACACTTATTATTTAATTTTACCTTCATTCACTTTTAATGGCCAAAACACTCTAAAAAACTCCAAGTTGGGCCACTGTTCTCATTCCCAATTGTAGGTGCACACCTATCAAGCCTTAGTATAGACTGTAGATGTGTATAGGGATAAGCACAATAGATGAGCCTCTATTAATGATAATTAGGTCATAAAGGATTAATGACAACTAATTGGAACCTTTAAAGTGTGAATATGTGGTATATATCATCAACTTTGAAACAAAAGTTGCTCAAACTCAAAGCTCTATAGATGAAATTGAAGGATTTTAGTGTATTTCAAGGTAACTTTAAGCCCTCAAACCATCACCTTCCACTCATTTCTTAACTCCCATTTTTGGCATGGTTCCTATCTATGCTAGGGGATACAAATTACACTTATATATATGCCCTAAATCTCTTGGAAAACTTGTTATAGGACATTCACAAAACCCTTGGGACCTCTATTTTTTCATTTTAGAGAACTTGGTCTCAAAACTCAGTCAACATCCTTGGAGGTAATTGTCAACTTCATTTAGCTATCTAACACTTCAAGCTTGTATGTTAAACTTCCTTAAAAATTTAAGGACTTGAAAAGTGTATCTTATCACTTATTCAACACCACAAAAAGACTCCTTAAATCTTTGTATTATCACCTATAGATGCACATTTTTTGTTTGCAGGTAGGCAATGTGAACTTAGTTAGTCAGCAAGATATGTGTTCTTGTACTGAAGTTAGGCCTTATAAAATATTGTCAATGTAATTATAAGACTCCAAATAGGCCTTATAAAATCTTGTCAATGCACTTATAAGACTCCAAAATACTTGGACTAATTGTTAAAACTCTTCCTTCATCATGATGTTACCAAAGAGAGACCCCTTTAGGTGGAAATATAATGTATACAAGTAATGAACCTAAAATGATTCATGCCCCGAAGGGATTATATTCATGTTAAATTGGTATTTTCACCAAAATATACATATGGAACATCATGATACTTACAAATAAATTCCATGGACATGTTAAAGAGCTTCCACACATTCTCCAACATAGATACAAGTGAAATTAATCAAGGAAATGGCTGTGAAATTGGCAGACTATGAGTATGTGTATGTATGACTACAAACCATGAAAAATTGATTAGATAAAGAGGATTAAAGGTGAAGGGAAAGTCAAGAAAATATTTGAAACATAATAATGATCTTAACACAACCTCTTGGAGCCATGAACCAACTTGAGACTCTTGAAAATGGTGAAAACTACCTACAACTCAGAAAATTATATCTTCATATAGATTTGAGATACTTGACTCATCAAAACACATTTGAACATAAAAATAAGCATGGAAGGCCTGATGGGACATATTATACGTAATTTGAAACCAATATTAGCAAGTGGATTATATGGAACTGCTCAAACCAAGGCAAAACCCACAGGCTACGCATATTAGCAAATAGATTTGAAAGGTCAACTTCTGAGGAATGGTTCATAAAGCTCAGACTACCATTACTATATATATATAAAATAAAATGGAATATGAATGAGTTTAAAATACACCCCTAAGAGCATTTTTCTTGAAACCTCTTATGCTGATCGTACCAAGTACAAACCTGTAGGTCACTTTTACTTGTCAAGAAGGGTGAAAAGGAATATAACTATTTTGAGCCAAAAATGGTACGTTAAAATCATCTCAAATGTGGAACTAATCATGGATAATCTAAAGAGGTATTGTATGATCCTTTCCCATGTGGAACACTACCCAAAAAATCTATACAAGTGCCATTTTATTCTCCCTTCATTAGAAAACTACCTTTTATTTTGAACAACCAACCACTTTTCAGTTATGTCAGTTGGTTAAGACTAAAGTGGACACATGTGACATGACATCATATTTTTTAACCTTAAAACTTCCCAATAAACATGTATACCTCATTAAATGCACCTTTTTTGACATCAAAATGACTAAAAGAACTAAAAAAACTAAGGACCAAGGCTAGTATAACATTAAATGACCTCTAAAACACCTTGTGGCATCTATATTGGACCTATAAAACACCTAAAGTCAAGTTTTTACCTAGGGCTGCCCTAATTTGACCTAAATGTCAAATTTGATCAATAAATTGGTAACTCATAGGGTTAGTATGCCTGCTATACTAAGTAGACCAATAGCTTTATCAACCCATTGGGATTAGGAGTCATCTAAAGTCTGAGACAAACAAAAAGACCTTTGACCATAAATATAAGATCACTAATTACCTCAACCACACAAAACAAGGGCACATACAAAATAAGATAACAAACTAATAAGACACACACATGCATATGCTCAAGGCACTTAGGGGAATCAAAGAACAAACTACTATGCACAACTAAAGACTAAGCATACCTCTTTTCTAGGATCAAAATGAAATCTTCTTGAATCATCATCATGGTGAGATGAAACATAGTGCCAAACATGCTTCTCCTTGGATTGGGTGCTTTATAGATCATACCTATTCCTTGGTACTTCATTTAACTTGATCTCAAGTATATCATCCTCAAATAAGTCTCCAATATATATATATATATATATATATATTCCTCTTGAACATGTTCACATACTTCATACTATTTCCCACTTTTAATTTCATGATCAACTTGCATCTTATTTGTAGGCATGGCTTCAAGAGGATTGATTTCATGTTCTTTAGAAGATTGAGGCCAAAAGGAGCTTGTTCCATCCTTCAAGAGATGATGTGTTTCTAAAAATTTATTGAGAGGATGACAACCCATATTTATGACTTCAAACATGTCATCATGAAATGTATATGTCTCTTGAAAAGATAGATTTGAAAAGATGCTGTTCCTTTGCATACTTACTTGAGTACCAAAGTTGCCTTCTCCATCTTTGATCAGATCATAGCCTCCTTGAAGAGGAGTATATCCTAATCCAATTAATTCAAAAAAATCATCCAAAGTCTGATTAATAACTTTTTCTTACTCATCTATGACATGTTGGACAATGTCATCTTGCTCATCATCACTTGTAGTCAACTCTAAAGAAATAGTAGACCCCTTGAGAGACTCAAAATCATTACAAATGTTATCAAAATTCTACCACAAGTCCTCATATTCCTTTTTATTAACATCATGAAGGAGAAAAACAATATAATCTCCTTTATTATATTCTTTAGAATCTAAAAAGAATTCATCCAAGACTTCTTCTTCAACACAAGGAAGGCAATCTTCACTATCAGCCAAACAAGAAGACTCAACATAAGGGATAACCTCTTATTCAAAAATTAGGACCTCTTAAGGTCTATAAAACTATGCATCAACTGAAATATCATGAATTTTATTCTTAAGGGCTGCAATATCTTCCATCTCCTTTGTGATTCCAAGACTAGGCACTTTGAAGTCATGTGACTTAGTCTAATGAGACTGCCAAGGAGATATGTTTTATTCAAGCAAGAGTTATCTTTTATTATCAACCAAAAAATCCTATTTAGGTTCCCATACCATAGGTAAATCAAGTAAAAGGGTGATAGGGTGGGGAAAAAATGAACTAGTTGGTGAAGGTGGCACATAGAACTCAAAATCAGATTGGGAGTGAAAACTAGAAGACTCTTTTGGAAGCTCTTGAGGAAGGGGAGGCAGACCTTGGGCTAAAACAACTTAAATTTATTCCTTCCACTTGAAAACCACATCATTCACATCTGATTTATCTTTATGAATCTCTTGAGGAAGGGTATATGGGATGTGTTTGGGCATATGATCTTCTTTTGGGTCTAAACCTTCCATCACACCTTGACTTAGCAATTTCATCTTTGCCTCTAACTCTTCAATTTTCTTGGCTAGGTTATTTTGGAAAAGTATTTATTTAATTTCATATGAATATTCATGAAAAAAATTAATGTATAAGGGCTGACATGGAACACAAGAAGTTTCTTGAGGAAGGATGGGAGAAACTTGCAAAGGATCAACTTCATTCACAACTTCACACTCCTTATCAACCAAATTTCTATCCTCTTTCTTTCCTCATGATTCCACTATCTTACTCCAGATTAGGATGTTAGGATTATAAGTCTTTTCTTGAGGAAGGGTATGAGTGGTATGTATAGGGTCAAACTCCTTCTCAACTTCACACTCTTTTTCAAGACTTTTCTCCTCTTTCTTTCCCCATGACTCCCCTATTTTGTTCCAGCTTAGGGTATTAGGATTATGAGTCTCTTTTTGAGGTGGTGGGGATGAAATGTGAGAGGGAAATGAGGGATTTAAATCTAATTATTTGTATATTATCATGGATTATTTCATATGCATATTAGCCAACTCAATTTGCCTATTAAGATTGGCTTCAAAAACAAGGTTTCTCCTTTCAACTCTCTCCTCCAACTGATTGGGAGAAGGATGACTTTGATATCTTTGATTAGGATCATGAGTATATATAAAATATGGCTGATAGGAAACTTGGGGAAGTGGATATGAAAGATGATAGGTTTGGTGAGGTTGCCTTTCATGAAGTCCTAGCCTATCCTCTAAAGAAGAAACTAGGCCACTCACATCAAGTATCTCACTTGTGAGCCTTTGCCAATTAGCTCTCTCAATACATACCCACTCTCTTTTGACTAAATATAATTCTTATATAAATTTAGAAATGACATTATTAGGAACCTCTATATCACATCCTCTTTGTGTGTCAAGATCCAACATGTACCTTTCATATCCCAAAAGTTTTTGTCTAAAGGCAGAGAAGGATGGAGTTGAGAAGTGGCTATGTTGACTGGGAAAAACATGACATTGAGAAGGATGACTATGAGACTGATATACTTCATGAAAAGGATAGCACTTCTTGACAAGTCTGATTAAGAACTTGTTCATATTGATAGGGAATGACACAAGCTTGAAAAGTCTCACCAACTTGTGTAAAATAATGTTCAACACCAAGATTAGCCATAAAACCTCATTGAAAGCAATAACACAAAGGAAAATGTTACCAATAATATTCAAATGATAACTCAGGCTGCTTGACCAGATGATATATCTTTAGAGTCACCATTGATGCTTGAATAAATGCCTCCAAACGCTGATTATTGAAAGACAATACCAAAAATCTCCCACCTTTTTGGACCAAGAGTCCCACTAGGCATGCCAAAAACTATTGTCACTTGGATTTTCACCCTTTTAGGAGATGTAAAATCTCTCATCATCCAAGTGGCACAATGTAAAATCCTATAGGCTTGTGGGTGGCCTAAGGAATGAGGTGAATCTTTAGAAAGGGCTAGTTCCCTTGATGTACCACTTTGGATCACAACTACAACTAAACTTGGAGGGTGAAAAGAGAGAGATAACTAAAAACAAACTATCTTAATGGAGGTGATACACTAAATATATTGATTAATTATATCCATATTCATGTTATACTTGAAATCAAGGGACAAAATGAACACACACTTCTCTAATCTTCATCTTCTCACATCAATGTTACATTGTGAGGTTATAGATGAATGTGCAAAGCTAGGAGGACCAAACAAGAGGCCTATGAGGGAAATAATGAATATAATAACTCACTTAATCATTGAAATTTATTATAAAACTTCACATTCCTTGTAAGAAAAAGTTTTCCAACTGCAAATAGATGGTAGAATGAAATAACATGCTAAGGAATCCATAGTCTTCACTTATGCAAAATCAAACATTCCAAATGAACACACTAAGAAAAGTATTGGATGAAGTAAAAATTAGTATTATTATTGATAAAAAGGTATAAAAATGAGTATGGATTCTACATACTCCGGTGGAGCATATAATACAATGGCCAAAATGGTTA